>CP140193.1:1200000-1800000 GCA_037349495.1 Lotmaria passim
TACGCAAAAGGTAAGCAAGAGCGCATGGAGACAAAAAAAAGGGGGAAAGCTGAATAGAGACCTAGACCTATAACATTGGTTTTAGCGATCACCAGTGAGCTTCCTTTGCGGGAAGGAAAGCCATTGTTGTAAAAAACAATGAAAAGGACCTTCTCTTTTTTTTCTTCTTCAAGGTCCATAGCGGAACCTGATGCCAAGTTTAGCATCGAGTTGGTGAGAACAGACATTATCGCCTTCTTTCAAACCGCGGTACTTCGTTTTCGCAACAGCAACTGTGCCCCAGGGTAAAGCTCCCCTTTTGCAAGCATTTGTGACTGAGTAGAGGTTTGTAAGCTCGTGTATTCAGCAATGCATAGGCTCAGATGTCCTTAATGCGTGTGTGTGTGTGTGTGTGTGTGTGTGGCTATTTGGCTATTACATCGATTTTGTTTTTCCTCTTTTTCTTCTTTTTCATTTTTGAGCGTAGTCGCAAAAGTGAAAAATGACAAAGGAGACTGGGCAAACTGACACAGAATGCCGGCAGCTGCCTTCCTGGTAGAAAAAGCAAGAACAATAAAGACAAAAAAAAAACGCGAGATTACATGATGTATAAGTCGCTCAACGCTGCGTAAAGCAAAGAATGGCCTCTGGAAAGGCTCTTGTGAGCAAAAAAAAAAAAGAGGAAAAACACATCCAAAGCAAAGAGGTCGACTTTACAGAAAAAAAAAAAGTCAAATCAATCTGTTTCCGATCTTCGAAGGGATAATGGGAGGAAGGAACCACGAAAA
This sequence comes from Lotmaria passim, assembly GCA_037349495.1. Taxonomy (NCBI): domain Eukaryota; phylum Euglenozoa; class Kinetoplastea; order Trypanosomatida; family Trypanosomatidae; genus Lotmaria; species Lotmaria passim. Next base: position 1,200,768 of record CP140193.1, read on the forward strand.
CGAGAAAGCAGCAACAAAAAAGACGAAACCGAAAGACGTCGTATAGCCTGCGCAACGCAAGGCTAAAAATGCACTATTGGCGCGAGGCTTGTGCGCACGGCGGTCTTTTCTGCGACGTGCCGGCTAGCGTCAAGCTGAAACGCAATAACAAATTAAAGTGAACAACGCCGCGTGCCGAGAGCGTGTACGCACCCAAATTCTCACCATTATGAACCTTGTCTTCACCTCAGTCTCTCTCTCTCATGTTTCTGGTCGCCAATTTCTAGCTGCCTCCACTATTTCCTTTTTCTTTTCTTTTTTTCTTCCTTTTCAGCACTGGACGCACAACACCGACAGAAGCGAACGCCGCACCATGCAAACGTCAAATGTGCCTGCAAGTGCTCTTTTTCGTGTTGAAGCGTGTGCCAGATACAAAGCGTGCACTGCGCACAACGAGGAGCAACTGCTGGAAAGAAAAAAGAAAGAAGGATAAAAAAGAAAAAAAAGGACAAAAAACACAGTAAAAGGTTCGATACTGAAAAGTAGAAATAAAAACCTGTCGCGGAGGGCAGTAGTTCCAGGTGGCCAAGGATACAGAAAAAAGCTGCGAACAAAAGAGAACAAGTAAACAAAGAAGAAAAAAAAAAGGCAAGCCTACCTCGTCTGTATATCGTTGCTTGATTGTAAAAAAAAAAAAAAAGAGAGGAGCAGTAAGATCAAAACAGAGTGCCGCTTAGTCAAATAACGATTTGATAGAAAGGGAGGAAAAAGAAGAAGTCTCGTGTAATCTGCGGTTTCTTTTTCCCTCTTTTTGTTTGTTTGTGCGCGGTTTTTCCACTTGTTGTTGTTGTTGTTTCACTCCTTGCTTCTGCTCTTTTCCTTTTGCCGCCGCTCGTCTTTGTCAGTCGTTTTTTTTTCCCCCTTACTTCGCCTTGGCAAGGTACTCAGCAGCGACCATGAAGCCACGCTCGTTGATCGGGTGGCCAGGTCCCACGGGAAGCCGGCCCTCGAAGAAGTGGCGGTACACCTCGAGCGCCTCCGTTCCGGAGGACACCACCCACGGTATGGTCGAAATCCACTCCGACCCTTTGATGGTGCCGCTGTGCAGGTTCGTGCGGAAGCGACCAGACAGCTTCGCCCCCCAGTGCTCGGGCGTGCCAAAGAGAATCATGGGGTACGGCTGCACCGTGGCGACCTTGCGGCGCACCTCCTCCAGCGCGTACTCGAAGTCGGTGCCGATGCCGCCGGTGAGAAAGATCGGGAAGTCGAGGTTGAAGTCCGACTGCCGTTCCACCAGCTTGTCGGCGCGGTAGGTGAAGTACGCCTCCACGTACGAATTCTGCTTCTGTTCGTTGATCGTCGCCCCGGGCTTGGCGGCAACGCTCCCGAAGTCGACGATGAGGCCGCAGGAGAGGATGCCGAGGGACTTGGCGACGCGGTTGCCCACCTCCATCGCACCCGGGCCACCACCCGTCACGAGCGCGAGCGGCTTCGTGTCGTTCAGCAGGGCGTGCTTGCATGTCTTCTTGATGTGCAGGATGCCGCTTAGCAGCGTCATCAGCTCCGCCTCGAAGTCACCAGCGACGAGGTTGGAGCCGTAGACGCCGAAGAAGGTGGCGTTGATGTACTCCTGCCGGCGCTCCAGCGGGACGAAGGTGCCGGCGTCGCGACCCGGGCGGCGGATATACTGGTACACCTCGCCCTTCGCCTCGTTCACCTGGAAGACGGCGATGCCGAAGGTGTTGAGGTCGCCCAGCATAGCGGCGTCCTCCTGGCTAAAGAAGGAGCCGTAGTGGCGCGACGCCTTGGTGAAAAAGATCGCCCGCAGCTTCTTGCCTACGGCACGAGACAGGATGAGGGACTTGAGGCACGGGGAGGGGAAGTAGCGGGTGAAGAGGACGCCGTCGCTGGAAATGTCGTCAATTGCGATGGCGGACAGGATGGCGTACTCGCACTGCTGGTACATGTAGCGCTGCACCAACTCCCGCTGCTCGTCCAGGTTCTCGAGACCGACGTAAGTTGTCTGCTTCGGGTCGGCGACGATCCAGTCGTCGTCGCACATCTCCATGAACTGACCGCCCTTGCAGACGAAGGCGCAGCACGGCAGATCGCCCTTCGGTGCACTCTTGAAGGCGCGCAGGATGTCGCTGGTGGTGCTGCAGCGGTCGGCGAGCGTCTTGCGCAGTGAGAAGGGCACCTGCTCGCGGTACGACTCCAGGGTGTAGAACTCAATGGGAATGTGCGTCAGCTCCTCGACGGAGTCGCCGTAGAAGACGAAGGTGCGGTCGCGACTGCCGACGTCGAAAAGGCCCTCCTCCGGTTCAATGGTGCGGGAGCTCATCGAGTGCAGCCCCTCCGGCAGCAGACTGTCCACCACACGCCCAAACACGGTGCGGAAGTGCATGGCGTAGCCGCGCACCATCAACACCCCCGACGCCGACGCGACGCGCGTGTAGCCCTCGTGGAACTCCTGGTGAAGGCGGATGAGGTCTTTGTACGCTGTGCCGCTACACAACGCCGCCCCAATCGTGGGCAGTAGACCGTGGATTTCGCCACTGTAGGTGAACGTGCCGGGCAGCACGGGCAGGTAGGCCACAACGCGCCCGTCGACGATCTTCAGGTCCCACGAGGGCTCGTCGCCCGTGCCGTAAACTAGCAGTTTCTGGCCCCGCTGGTTCACCGCGTGCAGCAAGCGGGCAATGTAGCTCATCTCCCGCACCACACGATTGCCCTCCACAGCAAAGAGCTTGCCAACGTGAGCGCCGACGTTGATGTAGTCCAGCATCAGCACGGCCAGCGGGGAGAGGGCCACCAGGTCCAACTGAATGGTGCATGAGCGCTTTGCACGGTCGATGGAGATGGACACGTTCTCGGCATTGACGCCGAGCTGCGTGATCGAGGAGCGCAGCACGAACTCGCACGTCACCCCGTCCGCGAGCCCGCGGAACTGCGGGTGCAGCTCAGCGACGAAGGCCTCCGCCTTAGCGGAGAGGCGGTCGACGCGATTGTAGCTGGTGATACGGGCATCACGGGTCGCCAGGTCAAACGGGTTGCGGTACTTACCGCGAGAGATGGTGTAGCCTTCGCCTTGCTTGTGGTTCGTGACCGTGTCAGGGTACCAGCGGCACGACACAGACGGCATCGCTGAAAATAAAAATAAATATAGAATGCCCTGTGTGTATATGTGTGTTGAATGAAAAAAAAAAAACAGCTGGGATCACGAAGCCTTAATAATAACCGTGCGCAAGATAAGGAGACAAAGGCAAAAAAAAAAAAGTAGATTGTGATGACGGAAAGCTGTTTCTTCCTTTTTTTTTTTTTTGACTGTCTCAGTGCGTCTTCGCTTTCTAGGATTTAATTACGCACACTGTTTGCTTTCCAAAAAAAAAAAGGTAGTTTTGCGATGCCGCTCGTATATAATTTGTTGCAGGTTTTTGTAGAACGTGAGATTACAATTGTTTTTTTTTTTCTTTCTCTTGTGTTGAGGGGACAGACAGCAGCGAAAAGTGTAGAACTCCTCGTACGGACCGTTTTTGTGTTTGTGCCTGCGTGGTTGTGGTTTAGTAAACAAAAAAATGAGTGCTTTTCTGAGCTAGGTGGCAACAAAGTCGGCAAAGAAAAAAAAAAAAAGAAAAAAGCAACTGTTATTATTGGATATCGAGCGTCAAAGGGAAAAAAAAAAAGAGAAAAAGAAGTGAGCACGCGCAGATGCAAAAGAAGGAAAGCTGCAACCGATGACACTAAATGAATAAAGAGAGAGAAAATAAAATAAATAAAAAAAACAGAGGGAGAAAGTTTGGGCAACGAGAAAAATGCAAATAAACAGCATTGTGCTGATGCCGCCTTCGTACGACGCTTATCATAGCTGCTGTGTTACGGTCGCTACTGTCTTGCAGCCGCGGCCCATACGGAGGCAGCTCTGTGACACACTAATATGTTTCATCGCAAAGCAACGCATGGAAGAACAGGCGCAGACCACAGCATACGAAGACAAAAAAAAAAAAGAGCCTTCCCTCACGCTTTGCATCCTTTGAGAACCAGAACAACTGTATAATGTCCAGGGTGTTTCTACGCTGCTCCGAAAGCAGTGCCATCCATTATTTACTTTTTGCGTTCGTCTGTTTACTTTACTCGTTGCCTCCATTATCGGCATAGCCACGGCAGCAAGAAATGAAAGAGAGCCCATATCGAGGTGCTTCATAGCAGTGAAGCTCAACGGTACAAAAGAAAAAAACGGACCAAGCGACGAAAACCGCATTTTCTTCTTTTTTTTTTTAGGAGGGAAGAGGGGGGACAGCAAGCGGCGGCCATCCCAAAATGCGCTGCAGTCTACATGTATACATGAAGAGAGCGTTTCTCCTGATCCGTCTTTCCTTGTTGTTCACTAGCGTGGCTAACCTCAGTAAGGAGGCAACGTTTTTGTTTTATTACACGATCAGAATTTAAAAAAAAAAAGGCGAAGCAAATACCCAGAGCACTCAATGAGGAGCTATAAACACACCAAATATCCTGACTTAGCTCGCATGTTCCAGAACCAAAAGAGGCAAGCGAGGAGGAACATTCCAGCAAAGAGACGAAAGAGAAAAAGAAAAAGCCCGTTTATCAGAAAACAAGCAATAAAAAAGAACGGGTAAGCAAAATCTGCGTGGTCTTCTTTCACATTTTCCTTTCTCCCTTTTCCTTCTTCCGATGCTGCACAAGTTTGCACGTTTAGACGAGACAAATCTATCAGGTTCTTTTTGTTTGTTTGTTTGTTTTTTCCTGTCGACCTTTCATTTAACGGCGCCGACGCGCGTTCTTCCCTGGGCGCTTGCTGCCGCCGCCAGGGCGGAGGTTACGCGCGCGTGGAGCGTGGTACCCCTTCGCCCGCTTCGCATCGCGGCCGCCGTCCTCGTCCTCGTCGATGATGCCGCGCAGCGCGTCGTCGTTGCCGCGTCGCTTCTTACGCCAGTCGCTGAGGCTGTCCTGCATGTCCCGCTTGTACTTCGCACGCTGCCGCAGCACTTCCGCTTGCACCTCCTTGCCGTACTTCTTCTGCTCCTTCATTGAGCGGCGGTGCGCCTGAGCCTCGATGCGCGCCTTTGACGCCTCCATCGCCTGCCGAACGTCGTGCATGTGGACGTCGCTTTTGTACATCTCCGCATAGTAGTCGTCCGGCCGCTTCCAAGGCACGTTGGCCTCTTCTAGCAGGGAAATGCCGCGCATCACCGACAGTAAGGTCTGCTGAATGAAGGCCTCCTCACGCTTTGGATCGTCGTCTGCGTTGAGGTCGCTGGGGAGAGGGCGAGTGGAAGTGAGGGCCATCCGCTCCACCCACTGCGCCGGCTCGTTGAACTCGACCTTCGTTGCACCCGCGGCAGCGGAGGACGTCGCTTTGGCAGCTCCTGTGTTCGCCTCCTCTGCCTCCTCCGCCGCCTCAGCGTCGGAGTCGGTCAAGACGTCGTCATCCAGGTCTTCCACCTCCTCCTCCTCTTCAACGGAGTGGCCGTCATCGTCCTCTGCCTGCGCCTCTGCCGCCTTGGTGCTGCGCAGGAGGTTCTTCTTCTTCTTGGCAGCAATGTCGTAGACGGGCATGGATGCAAATTACCAACAGCAGCAGAGCTAGGAAAAAAAAAAAGAGTTTGTCTGGTAGCTTCACGACCAGCAGTGAAGGGAAGAAAGAGAAAAAAGGAGAGGAGTAGAAAGAACGCTCGATGTTGCTAGCAAACAGCTTGCTCTTTCAAAGCTTGGTCCTTTGTTGAGCTTTTCCTTTCCGTTGTTGTTGTTGTTTTTAAGAGAACAAGTGTGGAGTACGAAATAATAGTAAATTGTTAATGATGATATATATATATATATGTGTGTGTGTGTGTGTGTGTCCGTGACCAATCCACCGAGGAATGCCGGCATTTAAAAGTCAAAAAAAAAAGGATGAAAAAAGGTTGAGTTGTTTTGAAGACAAAAGAGGGATGAATATAAAGGCCACATCAAATGAGTGCACAGCAGAGACACCGCGCTTTGAGACAAAAAAAAAAAAAGAGAGAGAATAATATTCAGAATAACAGTAATAGCCAAAAGCAGCAGCAGCAGCAAAACGCAGGCCACATTTCCTTCACATCTTTGTGTCACCGCAGAAACGAAAAGGAAATCGGGCGTTATGGGGACAACCGCGTTTTTACTGCCTCAGCCATTCTCAGCGAGAAAAAAAAAATGGTCAAGGGTTTCGTTGCGCACGCGAGACCCCCCCCCCAACAAAAAAAAAAAAGAAAACAGTCAGTGTGAAGCTATTACGACTTCACTGTTGCATTTTGTTGAGCAATCTACCCGCTTGTAAAGTCACACAAGCACTGTATGGGGAAGGATAGTGTACATAAAAAAAGACACATATAAGAGCCTAAATTAGGGGGAAAAAAAACGTGGCACACATGCGAACAACTTGTACAGCAAAGAAAGAACAGGTGAAAAAAAAAAAAGCAGAGGTAAAAACGTGCATTTACTTTTTTTTTTTTTTTTGAACATCAGCGCAACAACAAAACGGCAGAAGGAAAAGAAACCGTGCAGGAAAAAAAAAAGAGGGAAACCTCCAGTTAGCCCAACAAGGACCGAGCACACACACATACAAGCACACGCACGCTTACTCTTGCAGTTCTGAAACATGGGGAAGAGCAGCTGCACCGCCACACTTTTCCCCCTCCCCCAGAACGAGAAAAAAAAAGCGATGTGGCATTTTTCTTGTGCTCAGCTCACGCCCACAGCACTCGCCATGGCGGTAGTTGTTCCGCTTGCCGTTGTTTCCGCCCTGTTCGATGTGTTGTTGTCCTTCATGTAGGACTCGTAGGTGGAGGCGACGCGTTCGCATTGCGTGGTGAGACGCAGCAGGAGCTGCTGCAGGTCATCGATCGTCTTGTCCTTTTCAGACATCAAGTCGTGCACCTTCTGCTGCAGCTCCTTCATGTCATCTGGATTGACGTTGGCGCGCTTGAGCAGCTCCATCAGCTTCGCATCGCGACCGTCCAATTCCGTTTGGACAAGCTCGAGCTTCTTTTGAATCAGCACACGCCGGAACGCGGACTTGCGCTGGATGTCCTGCAGCATTGCGTTGTACTTCTTCAAAATGATGTCGCGGTCCTCAACAAGTTTGGCATAGCGCTGTGTAAGCACCTCATACTCCCACGACAGGGTTTGGTGTTCCTGATCGACGTCCTTGACTCGCCGCTTCACCTCAGACAGAGCCTCCTTGTCCGCGAGGTAGTTCTCCAGCTCGATCTCCAGGTTCTTCTTCTGTTGCTGCAGGTTCGCCAACGGCTCGGTCAGCTTCTTGTTGCGCTGGGCAACCTCGTACATTGCCTTCTCGTTGTGTGTCTCGGTCCGTTTGCGCGCGTACACCTCGTCCTTCAGCGTGCGGATTGTCTCCAGGTTGTTCGATGTGATCTCGCTAAAGTAATCCTTGATCTCCTTGAAGGTGCGCTCGTGTGTTTCCTTCAGCTCTGCAATGTGCTGCTCCTTGCGCTCCTCGATCCGGCCGATCTCCTCCTTGCGCGCCTCGTCCATTTCCTCGCGTACCGCCTTCAGCAGCTGCTCGTACTTGAGGTGCATTTCCTTCACCTCACGTTCAAACTGTGACTGCTGCTCTGCGATGTCCTTGTCCTGCTGGGTGAGCAAGGCCCGCTGCTGCTCCATGTGTCGCACCTCTAGCTCACGATCTGCCAGCTTTGTGTCTCGCACGTCGCGTGCGATGCTGCTCTCCGCCGCGCGGTACGCCTCCTCCCTGCTCATCAGCGCTCGCTGCGCCTCCTCCTTCATGCTCGACAGTTCCAGCTGGTTTTCGTAAAGGAGATGGCGAATCTTCTGCTTGAACACCTCTTTCTCCACCGCGTGACGCTCCGCGTCCTCTTGCTTCTCCTGCTCCTTCTCGCGCAACGCCTCCTTCACCTCCTCCAGCTCCTTCTTTGAGATGTTCCAGAAAGCAACGATGCGGTCGCGCTCGAGTTGGAAGTAGTTGCGCATCGCCTTTGTCTTCTGCAGCGCATCGGTCGCCATCCAGATGTCCTTGCCGTCTACAGGGGGTGGAGCGGCCGCAGGCGGAGCATTCGACGCGGCTGCGCTGCCCTCCTTCGCCGGCTGCTTTGCCGTGGAGTTCTTCTTTGTGGCTTTCGCATCGCCGCCAGCGGTTTTCGTTTTCGACTTGGATTGTGATTTGGTCCGTTTCGGCGGCATCGCAACGGACAACGCTACGCAGGGCTTTTTTTTTTTTTTTCTCTCTTTTCAAGAACAAAGCAAAAAGGGCGCTGAACGGGCAGTATATACCATCGCCAGAGTGACCAAGCCTGACAGAAATGTGAGGTAGAAAAAAAAACGGCTAGAAAAAAAAAAGAGTGAGAGGTACTATTGCGAAGTGAAGAGAGGTGCCTGCATGTATGATCGAGTTGCAGCTTCTGATATGAGATTTAAAAAAAAAAAAGTTTTTTTCCTCGTTTTCTCTTACGGCGATGAGCAAAAAGAACATCACCATTTTGCCCTAACTTTTGATTATCGGAGAAAAAAAAAAGAAGCGATTGGACTGAAAAAGTCTCCCTTTGCAGTTACTCCTTTTTGTTTTAATGGCCGGGTTTTTTCCCTCTTAACTGTATCTCAAAAGCCGTGATTACGCGATTTACACAAAGAAAGAAAAGAAAACAACAGAAGTTCACATCCAGGCACACAAGAATAGTGACGTGCCAGGCAATATGAGCGCCTTCGCGCTCACGCCGCAGGCTTCTTGAGGCTCTCGCTCGCCGTATCCTGGGACGTCGTCGGGGTCAGCAAGTCGTCCCAGGATGTGTTTTGGATGATGTACCCACTAAAGTGGCGGTCCGTGTACTTGTGCAACGCACCACTGGTGTAACGCTGCTGCACTCCAATGTACTGATTGATGTAGTAGTAAAGAAGGTCGTCTACTTCTCCGTGGTAGAACGCGTCGTCGCTTGCCTTGCCCTCGCTCGCGTCACCGTTTTGCTGCGCATCAGCCACGTTGCCTTTTTTCTCTAACGAGCCTGAGTTACGCTGTTCCTGTGCAGCCTTCAGTGCCTTGGCTTTGTTGACTTGTGTGATGTACTCCCGCAAAAAGTAGTAGATCGCCTCGACCGTGGCCAGGTATGTGGGGTCGTTGTTCTGAAAGCGCCAGAACAGCGACGTCTGTGACTTGATGCGCACGTGCTTGAACTTGTTCACCCGCGCATCACGCGCGATCGCCTTGCTTTGCTGCCACGTGCTGTCGATGAAGACAACGTTCTTGTACTCTTCCAGATGCTCCACCTCCTGCAGCTCCACACTCTGCTCGCTCGGGTAGAGCACCAACGTCGTCTCCGGCTCCAGCTGTTCAGGCACGGAGGGGTACTCCACGATATGCAAGTCCGGCGAGATTGTCGACGCTGCCAGGCTTGTGCTTTTACCACGCAGTTCATTCGGGTGCAGAACCACATACACGTTAAGCGGGAGTGCGAGCGGTGGCGGGTGTGACTCGGGATGGGTGACCGTGAGACAGTCGTAGCAGTAAAAGAGACGGCGTTTGTGGCACTTGGGGCACTCGCGGCGCTCGTGCTGCTCGCGCAGACGGCGCAATGGCAGAGAGAAGCGCAGACTTCGAATAAAAGCGTGCACCTTCTCCGCACGCTCCTCATTGGAGTCAGTGTAGCCGCTTCGTGCCCGCTTCATGGTCCCATCGAAAAAAAAAAATGGGGAAAAGAAAGTGGAGGAAGTGAGGTCGGCTGCGGCCGCTGTTAATTAACCGACAAAGTACTTGCGTGCCTTTCTCTTTTTTTCTTTCTTGATGATGCAGCCAATACGCGATGCCCGTGAGCGCGCCGCGAATACTGTGTGTGCGCTGAGCGGCAGCGAAAGAAAGCGCACCTGCTGCAGGCAAAAAAAAAAAAACGAAAGAGTGCAGCAGAGTCGGCTGAGCCACCTCTAAAGAGAAAAAAAAAAAACTAAGAAAAACAAGAGAGCAAAGAGAATACCAAAAAAGATGTAAAAAAAAAAAAACGCAGTCAAAAAGAAAACGGAGGGCAAAGAAAAAGGGGGAAATCGCCAGTCCCCTGCTTGCTCCTCTGTAAAAAGCAGGACATACGCGCAGAACAATCGGTTATCCGTGCAAGAGGCGTCGCGCTTTGACCGAGGTGCTGTAAGGTGTTCCCCCACCCCCACTCTCCCCCGTTTACTTGTGTTAAGCCGCACGCACATCGTAGGTGTGAACCTGCCGTCTAACAGAGCTTGCCTCACCAGCCAGTGCGTAGGCGAAGAAGCCGAGAAACCGCAGGCGGTGGTGCTGCGAACCTCACTTGTTCCAAGGTTTGTGTGCACAAAACTGTTTCATCCAGCATATCCTCACGCCTGTGCCTTTCATTGTCTCACCAATGCCTGCACTTGGTTATGAGGTTGTAATGTTATTCTTCGTATACAGTGAATTTGCACTTCTCGAGGAGAAAAAAAAGAGAAAGAAAAAGCTCTTACAGATGTGTTGCAAGGTTCTTTCTTTTTTTTTTTTTTTTATTACTAAGGATTTTTTGTTCTATGGTTCAAAACACTCTATGAAGCAGGAGTACTGGAGGGGATGCTTTTAATCTCAAGCACTTCACGCACAGCGCGACTTTCCAAAACGAATGGAAGGTGCAAAAGAGAAGCTAGAACTTTGGCTGGGTGGCGCGACTGCATGAGCTATTCAAGCGTGCTCAGACTGCATTGCCCGTCAGCAGGCGTGTACCAAAGAAAGGTCCCGCTGACAGCAAACGACCCCGGGTTGATCACGTGGACACCCTTGTAGTGACACTCCCACTGCTCCGTCGAGTCGCAGAGTAGCATCGTGTGCGGCAGCACGGGAATGCGCAGAGCGTCGTCACTCTTCCACAGCACCGCCTCGTCAATGTTTGGAGAGAGATGGGCGCCGTCCAGGATGGTTTTGGTGATCCGCTCAAAAGACGCGGCCGCAGTTGTTGGCGGTGCGGCCGCACCGCTCCACACTCCTTCTGCGTCGCCCTTTGGGCGGTAGCGATCCCATTCATACCGCGCTTCGCCGTGCTGGAGGTCGCGTAAGAAGTCGCGGCGAGCGATGATCATCTCGTGCGTGTAAAAGCGCAGGCGGCATGGATTTGGCGCCAGGGTGAGTTTCTTCGTACGGCTCTCCAGACCTTTTGCAAAGTGGGCCGCAATGGGCGTCTGCGGCTGAAACCCCTGCAGTACGGTCATGTCATTCGGCCCCGGAATGAGAACGAACTGGCTGTGCTGTGCTGCGGTCGGCGCGTTGGCAGTGACGCACCTGCCAAGGCCATCCAGCAGAGTCTGCAGGCGGTCGGAGCTATCGAAAATGTCGGGTAAGTGTGATGCATCGCTGAAGTGCAGGGGGGCAGACGAGAAGTCCCCCGTGAAAACAAACGTGACATCACGCAACTCGGCTTCGCTCAGGCCCTGCATTCGCTCAAAAAAGCGAGCCAGCTTGTTCAACGTGCTGGGTTTATCAAGATGGACGTGCGCCATGACAATGATAACACTCTGCACTCGCTTCTTCTCCTCCCGGAGTGCCGCGACGGGGTCTGACGGCGCCAGACCAAACAGGTCCGTGCTAGTCCCGACATCTCGCAGCGTTCTCTCGCGGCGCTCGGCGGGAGGTAGGTCAATGCGCACCACCAGTAAAGCTTCGTTCACCCAGAAGCCCGTCACGACGACCATGCTGCCAGTGCCCACGAAGCAGTTACTTGTCACGCGTGAATCATCACTGAACTTGAGTTTGACTTCGCCTCTCAAGTCTTCCAGGTAAACGTCTCCGTCGCGCTGAAGAAGAAGCCCGAGCACGGCAACCTGAACGGTTGAATCAAGCCCTTCCAGCGCGGAAGTGAAAAGCAGTGGCAGCACGTCCTGGTTTGATAGACGCTGCTCAAGGGACTTTTGGTACAGCCCGCAACGAAAGCACCGCCTGCGGGCTAGCAAATAGCGCTGATTGAGGCATTGAAGGCGATTGCACGCCACAGGCGAGCTACTGGTTTTCAACTCGCCGCTGATGTCGTCAACGTAGACCTTTGGCACACTGTTGAGCCCCACTACTTGTGTTGAGTTTGAAGTCCCAACATCGAAGCTTCCACGGATCTTACTCTCTTGGACTCTGATCGCGGCTTCAATCTTTGCCTTGTCAATCAGGCGAACACTTCCGTACTGTTTCTGCACTATTGAAAACAGGTCGCGCAACAGATTGCGACGATATTCGTCGTTCGTACTATAGATTCTTAGAAACTCCGCGAGCCGTTTCACAGCTGAAGGGTGCAGATCATACTTGCTTGCGTTCGCAAGTCGTTGGATTTCCTTCTCCACGTCGCCCATAGGTGGCTACTGCCGCAAAACCAAGTCTGCTAGCGTAGAATTCACGGATGCCAACACACAAATGTCTGTCAGTGGCGATTCCGTACAAAGTACATAAGAAAAAAAGGGAGATGGGAACAAGAAAGCAACCGGTGGAAGACTGCGATTGTAAGAGATGCAATACAAAAAAGAAGAGCACCTCCTTCAAGCTTCTCTTTCTCAAAAGTAGTATTAATGCTGCTTCAAAAAAAAAAAAAAAAGCGAAGGGGGATTTAACCATTTCATAGCATAATCTAAACGAAAACTGCTTATTTGTCTTTTTTTTTTTTTAGTAGACCACAGTTATTGATAAGTCTGCGAAAAAAAAAAAACAGAAGAGAAGAAGCTACACTGCTTCTGAACCATTCTGTTCTCGTTTGAGTGCGCAAATGCATGTGCGATCGAAGGTAACCAAAAAAAAAAAAATATGTAAGTAAAGCAACAGCGCTTTTGCGTGCGTGTGTGGCTCCAGCATTTGTGCTTGAGTTGGCCACAGCTGCACTACTGATTTGTACGCTTCAGCAAGCGCTGCAGTTTCTCAACCTCTCCCACCAACGTTGCGTTGTCTTTACGAACCTGCGCTACTTCCTGCCGCACCGTCAACAACTCTTTTACGAGGTCCTGGTTCCGTTTGTGAGTCGCATCGGCTCTCCCTCGCTCGCGCGCCAGCTCAAGTTCGTAATTCACGATCCCAGCTCGGATTTCGTCGCTTGAGTTGACGTATTCTTTTAGTTTGGATGAGTTTCGTTTGCGGTTCGGCTCTTCTGCCAGGTACTGCCGAACTACTTCCTGTAACTCTTCAGCTCGCTCCTCATTGGCATTCGCGCGCTGCGACTCTTCATGCAGGTTGCGTAAAAGGACATTGTTCAGCAAATAAGTTCCCTTCGCGTCCTGCTGAATGCTGAAGCAGTAAGCTCCGACAACAAAAGTCAAGCACCACGCAGCAATTACACTACCTTTTGCGGCAGGGGCAAGCCACCAACCACGAAACCTATTGATTGGCGAGGAGACGTCACGCCACGGTGTCGAGTCCCCAGGCGCCTGGCGGTGCGATCCCTCGTGAAATGTCGCTTGTGAGTAACGATGCAGCTCCGGCTGTATGCCCTGCCACAATCGTGTGCTTTTCCTGAACATCTAAATGAATGGCTATCGCTCCTACCTTACCTTTCTCAAGTTACTTGGCTGAGAAACAAAAGCGTAGAAACAAATTAGAGAATGGTAACAGCAAAAAAAAAAAAATGATGCACAAGGATAACCATGGAGAGAAAAAAAAAGGAAGAACACTTGAGCGTTAAAAAGGTAAAAAAAAAAAAAAAAAAGAGAGAGAGAAAACAGTTTTCACATGTATTCTGGGAAAGAAGGACAGTCATGCTGCGATACACTTACACCTCCATTCTGACGCGTCCGTTTCTTTCTTTTTTTTCCCCCTTTCTTACTTTTAAGTGTTTGTTTGTTTTTCCTGGCGCAGTGTTGAACCAAAAAAAAAAAAAAGAGCAAAGAAAAGCAAACCGTCACTCCGACGTTCTCGACTGCAAACTGAAACAACTACGCCGTCTTATCAGCCTGTGGAACAGAGAGGCGTCTCCGTGCTTTTCCTCTTTTTCTTTTTCTTTTTTTCGCTTTCACTCTAGTTGCACTTCGTATGAAACAGAAAAAAGCACTTTTGTAATTAGCTCTTGGCCAAAGCTCATTTGGCGTAGAATAAAAATGACTTGGTGGAGTGTGTCATTAATAACAATGAAGGGGAAAAACACAAAAGGAAAAGGAGCGGCGGGATATAGGTGCTTGCGTGCGTCATGCGAATCAAAAGGAATCTCTTCAAGAAAAAAAAAATGTTTCTATTACTTTTTCTCCTCCTTTGCAGCCTTGATAATTCCGTTTAGAAATGCCAAAACTCCGCCGTTTGCGTCTGTCTCGGGGACTCCGAAAGAGGCGCAGAGCTGCTTGTACGTTGGGGGATCCTGCAGCGCTGCTTGCAGCGCTGCAGCGGCTTGTGACACCTGCGGGTTTTTAACCTGAAAAACAAGGTCACTAGTTGCATCCGCTCCTTGTGGGAGGTAAGGCGCCAACTTTGCCTGGTACAAGCCAGGCTCGCTGTTCAGCTCCTCCGTGACGATTGACGAAGACAGGACGTCATTCAAACTAATGCCCTTCCTGCTCTTTGAAACACTAGCAAGGATTCTCTTGAAATCTTCAAGGGCGACAGTCGACTTATTCGTGGCAGGGGAACGCTCAGCCAGCAGCTGCTCCAGGCTTGCCAGGTAAGCATTGTCCTTCTCTTCTGATTTCTCCTGCAGCCAATAAAAATGCAACTTCTTCTCTCCGTTCTCCTTGACTTCGAACAGTAGCACGCGCCCTGTCTTGCACTGCTTGACGAACTTGACGGTCGTCTTTCCACGCGGCAGAAGAACAGGACTCGCGCTCTCAACATTCGAACCCCAAATAAGCTCCACTGCATTTGGGCCGGCAGGAAAAAAGGAAACGTAGCCCCTGCGCTTGTCCGCTGTGACAGTGCCGTTTGCGTACTTCATCTTACCCGCGCGGAACTGCAAGACCGGCTGTTTGGCGAAAACTGGTGGTGGAATCATTGTTACGTAACTCGATGCAGTGGACGGTCTATTGAAAGTGAAAAAAAAAAAAAGCTGGCATGTATATAATAACAAAAAGGCAAACAAAGAAGTGATGAAACGAGAGAGTGAGAGGAGGAAAAAGAAAAGAAAAGCAATAAGAAAGTACAAATACAAGTACAAATGTAATTCTGTTGTCAGCTTGGTAAAAGGGAAAACGAGATGTGCTTTTGCTGTTCTTGTACTAACGTCGCTATTACAAAGCGCGTTCTTATTATACATGTATAAAACGGAACAGCTTTGAGCCGAAAGAGAAAAAGAACACCAAGAGTTTTATACCTCTTCGGTGTTTGTAAAGAAGGCTGTATTTAGTACTGCAGGAAAAAAAAATTGCTTTTTCCTTTACGGAGCAAATAAACCGCAGACAACAAACCGCTACGGGAGAAAAGTGCTTTGTTTCCTTGCCTCTTCCCATATCGACAAAGAAATTCGATTTCATATCATCTTTCATTATTTTATGCATAAGCACTGAAGCACGATATCACTCGACACACACACACATGAAGAAGAAAACAAACTCACAAAAACTACATAATTCACAAGCATCGAGTTTTTTCTCTAAACGGAAAAAAGAAACAAAAAACACGAGTGCTTTTCTTTTTTTTTTTTCTCTATACACTTACTAATGACTAGTGCTAATAAGCTGTAGGGAAGCAAAGCAAAGGAGGAAAAAAAAAACAATTCGCGCCCAAAAGCTGTCCAAAAAAAAAAAATGCCTAAAGAACCGAATTTAACAAATAGCAACTTGACTCTGTTCACAAAGAGAGAGAAATGCGCCACCAGCTCACATGATAGCAGGTTTTTCTTTTTTTTTTTTCGCTTCTTTTTTTGTTGTTTGCATAAAGCCGTTTTTAGTAAGAAGCTTGCTTAACGTAGCCAAGCTTCAGCTCGAACGGCAGCCAGTCTAAAGGTGTAGGATCGCGGTACGTCATGGGACCAAGCGGGTGCGAGATTTGGATAGTGCGCAGGCGTGCCCAGCCCGGCATCGGGGTGAGGCAGCGGTCCTTCACGTCCTCGTAAGAGATATGCTCTGTCATTATTACCATATCGCGATACTGCTGGTAGGTGCCGGCAACCGTGATGGCCGCGGAGATCATGAAAATGCCGAATCCAAGACTAATGAGGGGATAGACGTTGCCACCGAAGAGAAAGCCCCACTTCTCGGTCGAGCCGGCGGCAGTAGAGACCGTGCCATATTCTGTTTTGATATTTCCTAACTGCAGGCGGGTCGCCTTCGACAACATCGGCGCTAGGGAAAGCCGTGTCCCGTGCATTGCTAAAAGGTGTTGTTGTTTCTTTTCCTTTTCGCAGTCAGGCCTCTTGCCCTGGAAGTACTGATGTGAACGGTTATAGAGAAGGAAGGCCAAGAAAGCAAAAGGAAGAGAAGTCGAGTAAAGATGATAGTAAGCAGCGAAAAAAGGTGGTTGTTTGCGCGTGGAAAAAAGATAGTGATGGAAACACACCAACTACTGAACTGCGGCGAAGCACACACGTTCAACTCGCACTTCGGGTAAAAACCCGATTTTTAGCTCTCCTCGGTGCATTGGGTGTTTCGCGTTCGTGGTGCTTGAGAAAACGGATAATCACCAAGTAAAACAGAAGAGACAGTTCTTACATGAAAAAAAGTCACCAAGAGCTTTTTTTTTCCCCAACGCCAGAGCTGTCAATTAAGGGAATTAGGTAGTTCTCTTTTTTTTTTTTTTTGCATGTTTGTTATATCCGTTCCAACAGTATATTACACTGAGAGATAAAAGCAAAGCCGTTGAAACGCAGGTCAACAGCGAACCAACGAGACGTAGAGTGTTTTAATGAGGAACGACAAAAAAAGAAAAGGCAGCGTTAGACACAGACTGGCGCAAAAAAGCGCCGTCTTCCACCTTTTTCAGAGAGCATCTTCTCTCCGTAACAACGCCGGCCACCTCAGCGTGGTGTTACGGTCCACTACCCCGGTTCCAAGGCGGAAACCAAGAGCCAGCCATAATCGCTCTCGTGCGATGTAGGACTGCTCATGGCATCGGCAAACAGGTCAAGGGTAACGTCGTGTTCGGGAGGTCTGGAACTCGTTCAATGTCCGCACTACCCTATATATATAGCCTACACGTGTCCGCGCGTAATGCTTACTCTCGTAAAAAGCTGTAAGCACGCCCGCGGTAGGCAGAACAATTCAACGTGTTTGAAAAAAAAAAGGGGGGCATCTTCTCTGACTTTACGTATTTTCCTTGCTGTTTCCGTGTCGCGCCCCCCCCCCTCCCTCCCATTTTCCCTACCTCTGTGTCGAGAGCGTTGAACGGAAAAAGGCCTGCTTGCTTTCCGTTTTTTTCTTTTTTTTTACCGTGGTTGCGGGTTTTTCGATCGAAGAAAAGGTAGTTACACAAAAATAACGTTGAGCGTAGTGTGCAAGTGCAAAAGACTGCGAAACAAATGAGAAGCCTCAAGCGACTCACCGCCGTGCAAAGACGCTGCCGCTCTACGCATTCTTGGGCTGGCCTTGGCACGTGTGACTGTTTTCACTTTTCGCTTCTTTGGCGAGAGACAAAAAAAGTAAAGCGAGGTTTTTTTTTTTTAGAAAAAGCTCCTTAGCGAGCGAAATTGGTTTCGTGTAATGGCTTTACAGTGCTACTGACTTCTGAATTTCTACGTACGCTGTTGTTCTTTGCGATGGTGTTTTCTTCCACGCGTACGAGGTTTTCTTACTAGAGAGATCACGAGGTCTCGTAGAATGATGGTGCACTCCTCAAAAAAAGGCTTCTTTCGCCTTGCTAACGCTACAAGTCTTCCTGCTGTCAACTAGCTTTTTTTTTTTTTTGTGCTCGCCCGGAAGCCATCTTCATTGCACTTTCCTTTTTTAGCGCCTTTGCGTGTTACTTCTTGGGAGTCAGGCTTTCTTGCTCGTTGCTTTTACCTTGCTATCTAACGCCAATAATAACGTTTTCTTTCTGCTGTTGTTTTTGGTTGACTTGCGCGTTCAGTTCCCTTCTGTTCAGCGTATTCCAACACCCCGCTTTGAAGGAAAATGACAGCCTCTTATCGTGTTCTACTGCCGTGTGGTCTCTTCTTTTTCCTCGCAACCATTGCTCACGGGCTCGATATCGTCTTTCTTTCATCCGGCGCCCATGGTGAATTGTCTGCTCTAAAGGAACTGGTTCGCGAGGCGAGTCAAAGGAAACACAACGCGACTGTCCTGGTCGACTTTGGCGCAGCAACTGCATGCAATACTCTTCTTAGCTCTTTCTCCTGTCTGCCGGTGTCCATTTCACGCAACAGTGGCCGAAAGACTCCAGCACTTTTCACCAAAACGCCATTGCAAGCTTTGCAGGAGCTTGGTCTCTTCCCGAGCGTTGTGCTGACAGCATCCCTAGCGCTTCGCACGGAAGCTGATGTTTTGAGCAAACAGTGTAAAGCTCCTTTGATATTTCTTGTTGAAGACGTAACCGCCTTGCCAGCCTCCGATCGTGTTTCTCTCGGCTTCTCAGCTTTCGGCAGAAAGGAAAATGGTTCTTTGGTCGATGCCCTGCTGGGTGCCATTAGGGGGTTTTACAACAGTTGGAGAGCGTCAGCGTCTGCCAACTCCGACGGGAGCTTTTTCGCGAGCCATCACGTTATAACTCAAGGCATCCCAGGGCTGGACGTTTCAGGGAGCTCATGTCCTAACGTCCACCATATCGGATTTCTGCTTCCCAGCCCCGAAGCTCCTAGCACGGTTCATTCTCGCGCGAATGTGAGCTGGGAATGGGACTGCTCATCTGACTTCATTTACGCAAATATGCGTGGGTACCCTACTTCTGTTGTTCCGAGTATTACTCAGCTGCTGAGGAAAGTGGCAAATGCAACCAACTCCTCTGTGCTTTGGTACAACAACTTAGACATTTCACCAAGAGACCGTGACTGTCTCGCTGTCGAAGGAGTAATTCTCACACATCATCACAATGGAGCGCCGTGGCATTTGCTACACCGCTGCAGTCCACGCGTTGTGTTGTCCATGACCCTTTCAGATGTTCTACGTGGTGCGGTTTTTATGGGGTCGCCAGTGCTTTACCTTGGCGCGGATGAAGCAGAATGTAGGCAAGTTGAAAGGGCAAAAGTTGGAGTTTGCATACCGCTCTCACTGCCATCCGCGGTGGCCGCTGTAGCTGCCGCTTTGTACAACAATACGGATGTTCGAGAGAGCATACGTCGCGTGCGGCGAGCAGGGTATTTGAGAGGTGGTGCAGCCAAAGCACTGGATGTGGTACAACTTGTGGCTCAACTAGGTGTAAAAAGTACAGATTTTTTTTGCGACTCGGCTGTGTCAGCTTCGCCTTACGGCTACATCTACGAAGGGGTTTTGACTTTGAGCTTCGTCTTCAGCGTACTTATATGGGTGGTGTGGCTTGCCAGGGGCTTTTTTGTTCGCGTGTAAAGAATGGTGACGGTTTACGTGACGATTATTCCAAAAAAGGTACTTTCGATATTTGCAAATTGCTGGAGACTTGAAATAGTCCATTTGAAATCGAAAAGCGTGTTTTTGCTGTGTTTAGATGCAAAGAACTTTCGAATTGCTTTATACCAAACTGTCTTCGCTTTTTTTTTTTTTTTGTGTGTGTGTGTGGGTTTGTGTGTACTATATATTTATATATAAGGCCTTTCTTTCAGAGAAAAAGGAAAAGTATCCCTGCTTGGTGATGCGGCGAAGCTACAGGGTGTATTTCTTTTGAGAATTGGTTTTTTTTTTCCATGCATAATAAAAAAAAAAAAAAATGGGTACTCTAGTCTTCTTTTTTTTTTTTCTGCGTAGTTTTGGGACTAAAGAGGTCAAACAACTAACTACACTTTTACTTATCTATTTCTCATCTTCCTTTCCTTCTTTTTTTTTTTTTATTGCTTTATACAAGAAAGTGACGACGCACATTTCAATTTCTTTACTGACGATTTGCAAGCCGCCTCTCTTTAACGGTCTCCGAACATGTCTGAAATCGAGGAAACCTTCCAGCGCATCAGCCAACGGCCAAATGTTACAGGGATCATTGTTGTTGACAGCGAGGGTACACCTATCCGAAGCACTATCGAGGATACCGTGGTGCAGAATCAGTATGCCCATCTTATCACTTCTCTAGCTGCGAAGGCACGGCACTGTGTTCGCGACTTAGATCCCACCAACGACCTTTCGTTTTTGCGCATTCGATCAAAGAAAAACGAAATTATGGTGGCTCCTGACAAGGATTTCATCCTCATCGTTATTCAGAACATTGCTGAGTAGCACTGCGAAAAGTGCCGTCTTTTTCTTTTTTCTTCCATATCTTTGTTACACAGCAAGTTTTGGGCTTCAGACGATAGTGCTTTGTTTCCTTTTATTTATGTATATAATGTTGAAGTTGCGGATGTAATCAAAGCTTGCAATTCGATACGGATGAAAGGGGCAGCAGGACCAAGCCGGGCTACAGGAACCGGAAAGGCAGCAAATCTATCAACAGAAAAACAGGAACGCTGTTGCTCCTGCTGGTATCTACGAAGTATTGCCTGGCATTGCAGCCGACTCTCCTTTTTTCTTCTGTGTGCCCTGCTATGTTCTTTTTTTTTTTTTTACACCATTGCGCTAGTTGACCATTCAGCAACAGATCTAGCCGGCGCCTTTTAAGAGGGTCTTTTTTTTCTCTCTTTCGTTTCCCCCTCGTTTTCACGCACCTTTATCCCTGTTGTGCTTTCATTTTGTCGTGTTTCTTGTTGTGCAGCCGCAAAAGCAGAACTTCTGCTTTTCACCACCTACCTGCTCTGTTCCAGTACTTTTTTTTTTTTTTTAATGGATGTTCGGAGTAGCAAATCGTCGTTACACAAATTGGAAATCAAAAGCTAAAGACGAATCGCAACAAGAGGGCCTTGGCCTTTATAGCTCTGAGTCCACACACACACACACACACACACACACACACACAGAATAGTATGTGGTGCGCACTTCGCCTGGAAAGCACACTATCTTAATTACTTCCCACGTCTTTCACAATGCTCTCCGTCTTGGAAGTTGCCAAGCATGTTTTCTGGAATGATAGTGCTTTCAACAGAAAACTCCTTCCGTCGGAGGCGTCACTCGAAAAGTGCACCTACACACTTGTAGACCTCTCCACAATGTCTGGCAAGGAACGCATTTCTGCTTTCAAACAGTGCGGAATCGACCCCTCGCTCTTTCCCCTTTTTTTGCGGGCACTGCAGCACCTCACAGCTCTGCACAGCAACGGAAAGATCTGCGACGACTACATGATTCACCGCCACCTCACCGCCCACCAGTACAGCCCCTTTACAAGCAGCGGCCCACTTCTCGGCTACGCAAACGTGAACAGTTTGCCGTATCGTGAGCAGTGCCCCAACAACGGGAAGCCACTGGGACAGGAAAGCGCGCCGGAAGCGCAAAAAGAAACGCCGAGCCTCTCCCGCTACAATGGCTTGCTGAATCAGGGTGCAACATGTTACCTGAACTCGCTGCTGCAAGCTCTTTTTCACATATCGGCATTCCGCTCGATCATCTATCACATGCCGACGAAGGAGGAGGCCGAGGAAAGCGACAGTTGCAAGGCCACAGGCACGAAAAGCATCCCATACGCGCTGCAGCGGCTTTTCTGTCATTTGCAGACGTCCACCAAAGCAGTCGGCACACGCGAACTGACTGAGTCGTTTGGCTGGGGGTCAGCTGACAGTTTCACACAGCACGACGTCCACGAACTCACTCGTGTACTGCTCGACAACTTGGAGGAGAAGCTTACCGCGCAGCAGGCGGATATGGGGCACTCCAACCCCAAAGACAACGCGATTCACCAGCTGTTCACCGGCTCGCTAGAAAGCTACATCAAAGTAGAAGACGCCAACTACTTTGGCTCCCGCGAAGAGCCGTTTTACGACCTGCAGCTTGTGGTGAAGAACAAGAAGAACATCTACTCCAGCTTCGACGCCTTCTTCCAGGTTGAGGTCTTGGACGGGAAGAACAAATACTGCCTAGAGAGCAACGGAAGGAAAGAGTATCACCGCGCGGAGAAGGGCGTGCGCTTCAAGACAGTGCCCCCTATTCTGCTGCTCCATCTGGCTCGGTTCGACTACGACATCCAGCGAGGTGAAACCAAGATTTTTACGCGTTGGGACTACTACAACTCACTTGACCTATCGCGCTACATGCCGCAGGCACCGCGCGAAGACACACAGTACACGTTGTGCAGTGTGCTCGTGCATTCCGGGTCCAACACCGGCTACGGACACTACTTTTGTTTTATCATGTGCTCAGGGTCGTGGTACAAGTTCAACGATGAGACGGTCACGCCAGCGAAGCTGAAGGAGGTGTTTGGAGACAACTTTGGCGGCTTCCGGCTGAACTACTGGGGGTCGGAGATTCCAAACACAGCCAACGCGTACATGCTGGTGTACATTCGCACCTCCCAGCTGACGACTATATTGCGGCCGATCAGCGCGACCGATGTCCCGCAGCACGTTGTCAGGCAGCTGGGGAGAGAGCGAATCGAACAAGAGCGGCGCGTCAAGGAGCAGGCGGAAGACTACCTTTACGGGCGTGTCCATTTTATTCAGCCGAACGATATTGTCGACCACGAGGAGTACCTCACGTCTCGCCACCCAGTCGCACAGAAGTTCTCGTCGCAGAAGACGCTGCGCTTGCTCTTAGAGACGGATGCGCTGCCGGCGTTTCAAGCGTTTGTCTCACGTCAGTTCAGCATCGCCCCGAAACAGCAGCTGTTGTGGGTTGCGGCGCCGCGCACCGAGTCGTCGAAGCCGCGCCCTTTCAAGCAGGTCAAGGATGGCATGAAGGTGAAGGAGCTTCTGCAGAAAGACAAGGAATGCTGTGTGCTCGTAACAACGGCGTTTTCCGCGCCCATGATCGATCTGGATGCTGAGTGCGAGCATCGCGAGTACGAGATCTTTCACCACAAGCTGTACGATCCGCTGCAGTTGAAGCTGTTGTTCATTGGGTGCACGGTGCTGCACCGTGACCCGCACGGAGACGCCAAGCAGGCGCTGGAGGGCATGGAAACGCATGTGCGCGAGATGATCGCTGGGCTTCCCGACGACACACGTAAGCAATACGGCCATCATTTGAAGAAGAACCTAGCGGAAAAGCACGGTCTCGCGTCGCAACACGCCAGCACCGTGTCGCTTGACGCGTACAAATCCCACCAAGATCTCGCGTCGAAGGACGAAGAGGAGGCAAGCAACGCGGCAGCTGTGCGAGAGAAGCCACTGGGAAAACTGGTCGTGGTGCGCGAGACGGAGGAACACGAATTTCTGCCCTGCAACACGCTGAGCTCAGGCGATATTCTCATCTGGAAGCTCGACACCCCGAACGAGGACCCGGCGAACGTCTTCTACCCCGACATCCAGAGCTTTCAGCACTTCCTGCACCACCGCATCCCTGTCGAAATCAAGCTCAATCGCTACCCCGACTACCCCTCCCTGATCGACACCGAGCTGGCGGAGGATATGACGTATGAGCAGCTGCAGCGCTACGTCGCGCGCCTCATCGGATGCTTGGAAGACTACGATCGCATCCGGTTCACGCGCCACAACCCCGAGACGGAGCTGCCGTACTTCATGAAAGGAAAGAAGCAGGACCGCCCCACTCTGGCGAGGCTGCTGATGCCAGCCAGCTCCCGCATTCCCGTGCTCTCTAAGTACCTCTACTACGAGTACTGCAAGTACACCGTCACCGAGATCGAGAACGCCCATTCGCTGCAGTTCAAGCTATACGGTGACAACGTAAAGGCAGTATCCGCGCATTGGATTCTGCTGCCGCGCGAGCTACCCATCACGGCGGACGTGCTCTTCGGCGCATGCGTGCGAGAAATTCAGAGGGACTATGCCGCTGGTAACTGCCAGACGGTGGCGGCGCTGTTGAAGGACGACCCGACGAATGCCAAGGGCAACTCCACTCTCGCATTCGTGCGCAGTCTCATGAAGATGGACGCCAACAAGGCGCACGAGGTTCTCCGGTTGGCGGATGTGTGGCGCGGCCGTGTGTATAACGTGCTTGACAAGGATCACACACTCGTTTTCGAGCACCAGACGTTCGAGGAAAGCGCCGAGTACCGCATCGAGCACATCCCGCGGCCTATCCCAGGCGTCCTGCCGCAGGACCAGGCTGTGTTCCCCGTGCACCACTTCACGATGGTGCGTCAGCGCCGCGATCCGGTCGAGACCCACAGCGAGCCTTTCAGCATGTACGTTAATTTCAACGAGCTGTCCAGCCAGCTTCTCCGCAGAATCGCCGAGAAGCTGGAGATGAGCTACGCAGCTGTGCAGGACTGGAAGGTATGTGTGGTGAAGGAGAACCGGGTGGAGGTGGTCCCGCCCGACGAGCCGATGGGAGAGCACATTCACAGCTTCTGCCCCATGGACTGCTTCAAGCCAAATCAAGCTGAGCCGTCAAAGGCTGCTTTCATTGGACTGGAGCACGCTCCCCTTTCGAAGCGTACGGGAAAACGGGAGGACAAGGTTTTGATCTTGAATTGACACGAATGCGGAGGCAAGCACGAGGGTGGAAAAAGCGTGAGAGCGAGAGCGAAGTTCTTTTTCCTTTTTTCTCTCTCTTTTTTTTTTTTTCTAGTGCATGATGACGAAGAAGGGACGGACGACGAAGTTAGTTGCTGCTTAGCACTGTTGCTGCTGCTGTTGCTTTTATTCACTCTGCTGTTGTTGATTTCTCTCCGTTGCTCTCAACGTCTCAGTTTGCAAACTTGAGTTTTTTTTTTTTGCTGCTCTTATTTGCGTTTGTTTACCAGCTCGTATCGATGTGCGTCAATCTTACAATCGCTTTCTCAAACTTATTACGTTATACGTTATTATTATTATTCCGATTACTTCACGTCGTGCCTTTTGTCTCTCTTGTTGCATTTTGAGGTGCTTTTTCGAGCTTTTTTTTTTTCCTATTACCCCAGCGAATGTGCTTTGCGTCGTACTTGTGTGTGTGGCTCTTTTTTTTTTCACCTCGGCTTTTATTTCTCAGTTTTTTACTGGCTCCGTTTTATCATTGCTTTCTTCTCTTTTTTTTTTTTTGCTGCGAAACCCATCAACTACCAAAATAATAACATTAATAATAAGTCTAAGAGTCGCGATTAGTGGAACCTGCGCATTTCATGTATCATGGTTTACTTCAAGATCGAAGTGTGTTTCTGTGAAGCTGCAAGCTGTCTCTCTGTGATTCAATTGCTGGTGGTGTTTATGCGAGTAAATAGCGCTCTTTGCTTCTCATGCCACTTTTTTCTGTGCGTATTGTGAGTATTCTGACGCGAATGACAGCTTCTTTTAGCTCAACATCCCTGTCAGCTTTGCTGTTGTCCTGTACTGTCGTTTTTTTTTTTTCTTTCTCTTGTCCTTCATCACTTGCTCATCCATCAGATCTTTGTCTGACTTCTCTCCTTTTCTTTTTTTTTTTTTCTTCTCACTAACCCTCCCCCTCCCCCCTGCGCTCTTGTCAAAGAGTAGTGTTTTATCGCAGCGGGGTGTCTTTAGACAGTGCTACCTTTGCAGGTACCAGTATTTGTTGAAGCAGAAGTTGAAGTCACATCCACGTGCGCTTTTTTTTTTTTGTAGAAGTGCGCCGCCTCTATTTCGTGTCCTATTTGAAGGGAAGAAGGAGGAGAAAGCTCAATCGTCGGACGGCAAGGTGCGCGCGCGAAGTTAAGCTAGTCATGTCATCAAACCCCTCTCCCGGTTCGCCATCGACGGGCGATGGTGCGCATCGCTACGCTCGTGTGAACGTGAACAAGCCGTCGTCGTACTGGGATTACGACTCACTTCGAGTTCAGTGGAGTAGTCCTGATCGCTATGAGGTGGAGCAGAAGATTGGCCGCGGCAAGTACAGCGATGTATTTCTTGGCGTAGATACAAAGGAGAACCGGCAGGTAGTGGTGAAGGTGCTGAAGCCGGTCAAGAAGAAGAAGATTCTGCGCGAGCTGATGGTGCTGCAGACGCTCAAGGGAGGACCCAACATTGTAGAGATTTTTGACGTGGTTCGAGACCCCAGCAGCAAGACACCGTCGTTCATCTTCGAGTACGTGAAGTCATGCGACTTTCGGACGGTGTTCCCCACCTTCACCGACCTGGAGGTGCGCAGCTACATTTTTCAGGTTCTGATGGCGCTCGAGTACGCGCATGCGCACGGGATCATGCACCGCGACGTGAAGCCGAACAATGTGTGTCTTGACTACAAGACGGGCAAGCTGAAGCTGATCGATTGGGGGCTCGCCGAGTTCTATCACCCTGCCACGTCGTACAACGCACGGGTCGCCTCGCGCTACTTTAAAGGCCCCGAGCTACTGGTAGAGTTACCCATGTACGACTACCGCCTGGACATGTGGTCGCTAGGGTGCATGCTAGCCGCCATGATCTTCATCCGTGAGCCGTTCTTTCGCGGCAAGGACAACACGGACCAGCTCGTGCGCATCGTTAAGGTGCTCGGCACCGATGACCTTCATGCGTATCTGAAGAAGTACAATTTAAGTCTTCCGCCGGTGCTGGAGGCGACACTAGGACATCACACAAAGAAGCCGTGGACGAGCTTCGTGAACAGCCAGAACGAGCATCTCTGCCCACCCGAGGCGCTGGCCTTTTTAGACAAGCTTTTGCAGTACGACCACGTGAAGCGCATTCAAGCAGCAGAGGCGTTGCTGGACCCCTATTTCGATCCTGTGCGGCCAGCAAACTACGAGGCGGCGCTAATGCGAGATCGCGTGGATGAAAAGGTGTCCAGCCGAAACGAAGAGAGCGATTCTGAGAAGGAAATTAAGGAGGAATAGATGAGGAGCAGAGCAGAAGAGAGAAAGGAAAAAAAAGAAAAAGTGCTGATGCAGCTTTGCTTTTCGCCGTTTTTTCCCTTTTTGGGTTTTTGGGGAGGAATGAGGATTGGTGGTGGGGGGGGGTTGAACGCTGCACTGAACTCCAGTGGTGTACTCAAGCAGGGCAAAAGGGAAAACACCAACAAATGCTATAATTAAGGGGTGGGGAGCTCGGCATCTTTTTCTTTTCTCCTTTTCTCCTGTTTTATTTCCAAAGTTTCACTGCTGTACTTATAAGACGTTTTTTTTTTTCTCGTTGTTGTTGTTATTCTTCGCCACCCTTTTGCATGCAATGCGATGGCGTGCACAGTTCACCTCCTTTTTTTTTTTCGTTATACGTTGGCCGTTTTTTCCCCTTCCTCGTCGCTGCGCTGCCTTGCAGATGTGCCTTCATTCGAGGAGGGTTTTTTTTTTTCGCCTTTTTCAACGATGCGGTAGTGTTTTTGCTTCGTGTGTGTGGACGATGAGCTTGCGCGGGTAGCGTTATCCTTGTTAGCTTCGATGATGCGCTTTCGTACATTTGTTTTTGTCTCAGCGTCAGATATATATATATATATATATATATATATATATATATATACGTGTGTGCGTTTTTGTTTGTGCCGTTGTTGTTGTAGTTGTTCGCGCCTCGGCAGAGATCCGCGTCACGGTTGCTGAAATGGAGCTGATAGGGAAGGGAGCAGAAGGTACAGGAGCGAGCTACACAGCACAGTATAACACCGATCCCTCTTTTCTTGCTGATTCAAAGGTGTTCTTGTTCGACCGCGGCAGGAGAACAATAGGACACACACGCAAAAGAAGAGAAGAGAGAAAAAAGGCTGTGTTTGCCACCAATTAGGTGCTTTTCTTTTTTCTTCTACTTTTCTCATGACGAGCTTTGCTTGGCGCAGAGGTTTAATCAAATCGACTGTAACGAACGAAATGAAAGCAGTAAATTATCTGTTTCTTCCTCCTGACTAGATGCAGGAGGCTTGGCTGTTTGGACGCATTTTTTCTTTCCCCTTGCTGTTGTAAAGGAGGCGTCGTGCTTGCTTCTCCTCTTTTTTTGCTTGTTTGCTTTAGAAGTGCGGAGCCCTCCAAAAAAAAAAAAAGAAAAGAAATAACTTGGGAAAAGAAGATCACACACAGATACACACACACATGCACGCAACAGGGCAAGGGCTGCACATGACCCCTGCACTTGAGTGAAAAAGAGGAGAATCACAATTTCGATTCCGACGAGGTTAGGGAATGAAACTGAAGTTTTGAGCGTGATTTATCGGCGCGGCGCACTGACAAGCAAAGGCGAGTAATTTCCACGAATGCACACCCGCAAAACAAACAAACCCCAAAAAGAGAAGAAGCAATCAGAAGAAGAAAAAAGGAAGAACTGTTTTGCCAGAGCGGCCGGGTTGACGGTGACAGGGGGGAAACGCGCTTTACAAAAACTGCTTCTTTCCTGTCCAGTGATCACCGTCACTGGACTTTTGGCTGAAGAACGGCACATATGTGGCGTTTTGTTTTTTCTTCTTCACCCACATCACAGTGCACTTTTTGCCTGTCAAACCGCTAGCGTTTTTTTTTTTCTCTTCTAGATGTTCGATTTGCTCGGCAGATGAGAACATCATGAGCAGTGATTTAGACCCGTGAACTCTGATTCACTTGCTAACGCCTATCCTGAACGTGACAAGCATACTCAATGTCCTCTCTTTTTCTCCCTCCCCCCTTTTTTTTCTTGACATCGACCTTCTTTTTTTTTTTTTTCTTCCTCTCGTCGTCTTGGCTTTTTCTTTTTCTTTTTTCTTTTTTAGGTACACGTTTGTGGAGAGTTTTTAGCCATTTCCCGCACAGATAGTCCCCCGCCAACTCGTGCAGACCTAGGCGTTGACGCTTCTTGACGCCTTTTTTTTTGTAAGGAAGGTTCCCAAACTTTATGTTGCAAATTACACACATTCGAAGACGACGACAACAAAAAAAGCTGCTTTTTTTTTTTCTACTCTCCTTCATTTGTTCTTGAGTTGTGCTCAGGAGAGTTTCTTTTTTCTTCTCTCCCTCCTCTTCACATTCTTTAAGAAAAGTGGTCCAGCTTGTGAAGCAATGCACTGTGGATGCTTAGGCGCGAGTGCGCGGGTGGGAGCCGTCATGCTGCGATGCAGAGTCTTTCGTGTTTGCCAGCCCTCCCTCGCCGCATCTCAGGCACGCGGCTTCTACACCGCAACCACTCCTCAGCTGTTTGCGGGACTGCACACGAGTCGGCTCTGCTTCAACGCAAGCGGCAACAGCGCAAGCAGCGGCAGCAGTAATAGCGACAGCAACCATAGCAGCCTCAACAACGCGCAGTCGCACTCCAATCCTTCCGCCAAGATAGAAATACCAGGCGGGAAGGGTAGCGACGGCGGCGTAGCCACGCCAGAAAACGAGTTGGCGGCAGTCAACAAAGACTACAGTGAGGAGCGTCACCACGACGCCGACGACGGCTTCCATGAGGACGCCATCATCGTGAAGGACGAAAAAGGCAACTCGATCACTCGCATTCGACGGCTTCCCCTGACCCTTATCGAGGAGGTGCCGCTGCCACAGCGCATCCTGACGGACCTCGAGCTGATCATGATGGCCTGGTGCGAGGAGCATGCGCGGCAGTACGCGCTCTTCATGACTTTTGTGCGGATCAGCATCTTCGTGCTGCTCTTCATCATCTTGTACGTCTTCTACAAGACGACGTTGTCAAGCGAGCGGGTGCTGCGTGGTGTGGACAAGATGCCGGCTGACCTGCGCATTGGCAGCGTCGTGTACTTCGACGTGACGGAGAACGGCACGGACATTGGCCGCATCGTGATTGGCCTGCTGAACGAGGACTGCCCCCTCTACTGTGAGTACTTCCACCGCCGGTGCACCGGCAACGGTGGCAAGGGCGAGTCCTTCCGCGGCATGTCCCTCGCCGCCATTGTGCCACGGCACTGCCTCATCTTTGGCGACGGCCGCGATATGGAGCACGACGTGCCGGGCTTCAACTCGCATTACCTCCCGACGGAGCACCTGAGCAACGGGGCATGGCGAGGGGCATTGTCGGCGATTGCCTATGGCCCAAACCGCGAGAGCCCCAACTTTGCAATTCACATCTCCTCCGGCGACTACCGGCCACAGGTGTTCGCCATCGTGATTGGCGGCTACAACGTGATTGAGCGCATGAACCAGGCTGGCTCGAAGCACGGCAACTCCCCAAAGCGGCATTACGTGATCGAAGGCTGCGGCGAATTGTGCACGTTGGCCAAGTCCCACATTGCGCCAATGCCGTGGAAGCTCTACGAGTCGGTGTCCGTCGGCTACGACGAGGAAAAGTTCGGACCTCGACTCCCGCCTGACCTACTGCGGCACTCGGACGAGCTCGGTGCCGCCGCCTTTGCCAAGTTGCATAAGAGCGGCGACAGCGGTCCCGAGGAGACAGCGGAAGCCCCGGTGAAGAAGCAGAAAAAGTGGTGGCTGTTTTAATTGAGCAGCTCTCGCATTGCAAGCGGCAACGCGCAAGCATCGCCTCTTATTCTCCCTTTTTTTTTTCTCCTCTTCGACTCACTTTGCGGCTGTCGATGTTGCGCTGTGATTGTTTTTTTTCCTAGCTAACTGTCGCGTGCTGTGGTGTTCCTGTTTCCTTTCCTTCCTTTCGCTGTCCTTGTTCACATATTATCTTCTTTTATTTTTATTTTAGTGTAGTTTTGTTTCACGTTTGTTTGTGTTTAAGAGAGAAAGGAAAAAAAAAAAGAAAAAAGAAGAGCAGCAGCAAGGCTATGTTTAGCTCCTTTTGTTGTCGTTCTCTTTCTTTTTTTTTTTTTCTGAAACGTAGCGCAGTCTGTTTTTTTTTTTTTTTGTTATTGCTGTTGTTGTGCTCCCTTTTTTTTTTTTCGTGCTCGTCTATGGGGAGCCACTTTAATCGTTCAAACTCAAACACTTATGCGTGGGGTGCATATCTGATGGAGAGTACAATGGCACGCATTACTTCTTACATCTTTTTTCTCTTTTTGTTTTGTTTTGTTTGTGCTTTACTGACACATTTCTTTTTTCTTTTTTTTTTTGACTATGGAAAAGGAAAAAGAACAAAAGAAAAAGACAGGGTGAAAGCGGATAGAGGTAGTTTTACGAGCAGACGACCATGTACGTTCTCCTTTCTCTCTCCGAGTAAGGGAGATTACCAAAACTAGAGAAAATCAGGCAGCTCTTCAGCTCAGCTGCAAAAGCTAGGCTTCTAGTTGCAAACAAAGCGGCTACTTTTACGGGCCACATTCTCTCTTTTTTTTTTTTTTGTTGTTGTTGCGTACACAATTGTATGTAGTTTTAGCTATACGGGCTAATGCAGTCAAGTGCTTCACGCGCGTCAAACCAAATTGCTGTTTCATTTTTTGGCGACACAAACTGCGTACACCACAAAGCCACCTTCAGTTTTTGTTTCTTTTCTTTTCTTTTTTTTTTTTTATTATTCTCCACTTTTATCGCTCTCTATCTTTGGCTTCTCGTCTTTTAGTTCTTCTTTTCTTTGTGATCTGCTATCCCTCTTTTTTTTTTTTTTATTGTGACAAAGTGCCTGTGTTCAGCACTGTGGCCATCATGTTGCATTTTGAGGGCAGCAGTCTGCTGCGCCACCACGTTGTGTGTAGCATCCTCTCGAAACGACCAATTCGTCTGACCCACCTCCACGACGACGAGGATCCGATGGGCATCCAGCCACACGAGGCGAACTTTCTTAAGTTCATCGACCGCGTCACGAGCGGGTCCTCCTTTCAGTGCACAGACCACAACACTGTCCTGCAATTCACGCCGGGCATGATTCTCGGCGGCTCCTTTTCCCACGAGGTGCCGTCGCAGCGGTGTGTGACCTACATCATCGAGGCGGCGCTGCTGCTGTTGCCCTTCGCAAAGTTCGACTCCCGCATCACCTTCGTCGGGGCTACGCAGGGCGAGCTCGACCTCTCGGTCGACACGATCCGCACCGTCACGCTGCGCTGGCTGCAGCTGTTTGGGGTGCAGAGCAGTCTGCGCATTATCCGCCGCGGCGCCGCACCGGGCGGGGGTGGGGCGGTGGAGTTGGACGTGAGGGCGATCCGCCGTCTCACGAGCGCGACGACGAAGGAGCGTGGGCGGGTGCGACGAGTCCGCGGTATTGCCTTTGCCTCGCGCACCGCGGCGGACTTGCCGCAACGCGTCGCCACAGCAGCAAAAGGGGAGCTGCTGAATCTGCTGCCGGATGTGTATGTGGTGACGGACGTCGACAATAGTAAGGCGAACCGCAATGATCGGGTGAGTGGGTATGGGGTGGTGCTCGTTGCTGAGACGACGAGTAAGCTGTGCGTCATCTCGCAGGAGTCGGTGGCGCTGCATCAGGAGGCGCCTGAGGAGGTGGGGAAGCGGGCGGCGCGGCTCCTCTTTGACCAGATTTACGAGGGCGGCTGCGTGGACGCGCATCACCAAATGCTGGTGTTGCTTCTCATGGCGCTGAGTCCGGATGAGGTATCTACGGTGCGCTTCGGTCAGCTGAGTCCGAGCGGGGTGTCGGCGCTGATGCTGATGGACTCCTATTTTGGCGTTTCGTGTGCCATTAAGCCGGACCCATCCTTCGCAGGCCCTAATCTGCCTCCCACCACACTAGTTACGTGCCTCGGTAGCAATGCCATCAACGTATGGAAGAAGTCAAGCTGACCTTCAGTCTTCTGTGTCCTTTTTTTTTTTTTATCCTGGTCTTCTTTCAAGTCGCTGTGACGCCCGTCGTTGTCACACACTGCTTCTGCTCCTGTTTTTTTTTTTTTCTTCCAACCCCCTTTTTTTTTCTAGTGCGACCACGCTCTGTGCTTGTTTTTAAGTACATTTCTTGAATCGTCCTGATACACCGCCTGTCGGTGCAAGACTGCTTCTTTTGTCTGACTTGCGAAGCCGCCCGGAACGTCGCCTCTGTCGCTTTTTTTTTTTGTTGTTGTTGTTGTGGTTGTTGTTTCTTTTTTCTTTTTGTGTCTGTTCTCCTTTTTTTTTTTTCTGTTTTTTTTTTTCTATTTTCCTTCGTCGCGTATAAGTGTAACGTACTACGCGGGCTCTGAAACGCTTTTTTTTTTTTTGAAAATCATGCAGCCCTCTTCTTTCCTCTTCGTGTAAGTAATAGTAATGGTAAACAGAGAAAAAGAAAATAGAGGTTTTAATAAAAGAAGTTGCACGCGTTATTATGTGTCAAAGTGTCACTCGTCTCGCTCTTGTTGCCCAAATGGGAGAGGTCTTCTTATTGACGGCTGCGTTGTGGAAATGCTCGCTTTTTTTTTAAGGCGCCTTCTTGATGGATTCGAATGAGGTAACTGCGCGCTATACATGCACGTCACACATGGGGACAGTCAGCGGCGTTTGCACTCACGGCGTGTAGAGTTGAAGTGCGCACACCTGTGGGTTTGATGAAGCTGGTGCAGTATCGAAGACAGAACTTGCAGTGACTTCCTTTTTTTTTTTTAATCCTCAACGAGCCTCGTTTTTTTTTTTCCGAGCTTTATTCGTCATATCGAATTTCTCCACTACGCTATTTTATTTTTGTGTGTATGTTTGTGTTCACTCTCGCTGTACCCGCTGCTTGTTGCAAGTCAAACAACTATGTGAGCAAAGAGAGGCGTGCATTTCACGAAGATCCGTTGTCTGTCACTCCGTTGTGCGTGTCGCCTTCTTCTAGCGCGGAGTTCACGAGTGCCCTTCTCTCCAATGTACTCATAAAAGCGCATTATTACTATTGCTCTCAAGTTTTCAAAGTCACCAACACTAGAGGAAAACTAACGGCTTCAGTACTGCACACATACACATACACACACACACACACACACACACACACACACACACACACACAGCGAGCACACTTAGACACAAACAAACAAAAGTAAAAGTGAGACACAACTGGCCCATCATGGATCTCAACCTATCGAATCGCGGCCTCTTTTCGTTCGACGCGGTGCAGGCAAAGGAGAGTCTTATGAAGGTCGCGTCACACATCAGCCGCGCTTCCGGCGTCTCCGCTGCGTCGATGACGAGCGCGCTGCCCATCATCCGTCAGCTCAACTTGTCCTTCAACTCGCTGCACATCTTTACCGGTGGGGAGACGCTGAGAGGTTTAGCAGTACTAGACCTCTCGCACAACGAGCTGGCCCAGCTGCGTGGCTCTTCGCTACCCTCGACGCTGGTGCGGTTGAACCTGTCGCACAATCGACTTGCACAGCTAGCCCAGCTCGCAGACTGTACCTCCCGCCTCCAAGAGCTGGATGTGAGCCACAATCAGCTTTCGGCTTCCGCCTTACGAGGCCTTCCCGTCTCGCTGACGCTGCTGAATGCGGAAGGCAACACGCTAGAGTCGTTGACACCTTTCAGCACGCTCCTGCACCTTGGAAAGCTGAACGTGGCGCACAACCAGCTGGGCAGCCTCGACACTCTGCAGTCGCTGCGCCCGCTGCTCTCGCTGCGCTTTCTCGACCTGCGCAGCAACCCGATATGCAGCCTGGGCGGGGCGTGCGATTTTTGTTGTCGCAGCACCGTCCACGATGCCAGCACCGGCAGCGGTGACGTCGAGGCGAGGCGGAGAGGCGAGCAGCCGAGTCTCCTGCGCGTGTTGAACAAC
This sequence comes from Lotmaria passim, assembly GCA_037349495.1. Classification (NCBI taxonomy): domain Eukaryota; phylum Euglenozoa; class Kinetoplastea; order Trypanosomatida; family Trypanosomatidae; genus Lotmaria; species Lotmaria passim. The sequence goes on from CP140193.1 coordinate 1,235,114, forward strand.
GTTGTCCCTCGTCTCTCTCACCTGAATGGCATCCCGCTGTCGCAGGCGCCAGAGAACCGCATCCTCAAGAGTGAGCGTCAGGCACAGGAGCGGAAACAGGAGCGATCAACATCGAGCAAGCGAAGCAGCACACGAGGGGAGGGCGGCAGCGCCGTGGCGGACAAGTCATACGCAAGCGGTAGCAGCCGTGACGTCAGCGCCGTGGCTCGACCAGCGCTCGAAGTTCGGCTTATGCAGGCGAAGGTGAGCGAGCTGCGCCGTTTGCTGCTTGCCGCGCAAGATGCGGAGGGCAAGGCGCGGCAGGAGCGCGCGCTGCTTACGGAGAGCGTGAAGAGCACGAGCTTGGTGATTGACCAGCAGGCGGCGGAGCTCGAGCGGCTTCAGGCGGATATCGCGCAGCTGCAGGAGGAGGAGCGGTTGCTGCGGGTGCCGATCGCTGCTGCTGAAGAGTCTTTTGAGCAAGTGCACGCGTCACTACTGGCGACCAAGGTAAAGTCAAGCGCGACAGGCCTCAAATAGGTCAGTGAGAAAAACACCACACCGCTTGTTTCAAATCGGACACCAAAGAGTGTTCATCTTTGAGCGCGTTTGCAACCTTTCATATGTGGGCGCGTCTTTCACACAAACAAAGATTCGCCCGATCAACCCTCCTCCCTTCCTGGAAAAGGCATATTGTTTTGCTTATAGAACAAGAAGAGCATAGATATATATTCTAAACAACAGCAAGATCCACGTTTACAAACTGGAGTTTTTTTTTTTTGTATGCGCTTTTTTTTTTTTGTCAGGCTTTTGAAGAAACACAATGGAGGAGAGGAAAAGAAAAAGTCAAAAGGAGAAGGCACACTCTCGCTGAGAGTTGTGCAAGGTCTCTATTGTGTAGGATCCGTTTGTGACACGACGTGGAATCCAACTTTTAATCTCACTGATTATTGTTTCTACTTTTTCACCCCGGAAGTGTCCAACATACGAATCGGAAGACTTCAAAGAGAAAATCAGAGACGAAGAGTACAAAAAGCTAAACGGCCTTCCAGAAAAGCACCGGTCTGTCAGACCCTTCTCCGCTAATGTAGAAGGGTCTGTGCGCAGGTAGTCTTACCGTCTTCCCTTCGACTTTATTACACAGCGTTTTGAAGTCAATATCTGACAGCCTTTTTCGTCGTTGTTTTGTGTTTATCAAGCGCATTTACGAACCAGAGCATTGCTTTATTTCGAGTCTTTCTTTTTATTTTCCCTTCCCCTCTTTTTTTTTTCTCCGGCGTCTACTTTTCAAGTTATATTTCTTTGCGTCGTTGCTATCCCTGTGCTGCTCTTCTGGACGACTGTGTCTATGTCGCGCACACCGATTGCCACTTCTCAATCGCTCGCTTTTTTTTTTTTTTGTGTATGTGTGTGCCTGTATTATTGCGGTAGCACCGGTAATGGGAGCTGCACGTATCCTCCCACATTTTCTTTATTAGACGTTTTTAGACATCTTTTTTTTTTTAAGCAATAAAAACGAGAGAGCACAGCCATGGACTTTCACATCATCGAGCGCCTGGGTGGCCCGTGCCGCTGTGTCACGCTCTTCACCTTTGCCATCCACTTTCTGCACTCCTTGTTTAGCGTGGTCAATTACTTAGCCTGGGTGCGTCAAGATCGAGCGACACTTCCCATGAGCGTGAAGCACGCCTACCTCTCCTTGACGGTGGTGTGCTGCGTCTTCTACTTTCTTGGGGCCTCGGTGTTTTACATGTGGGCATGGCGCTTCCCCGAACCGGAGGAGATCGCGAAGCGGCGCCGTGTTTACGGTGTGGTAATTCACGCCATCTTCTGCGACGTGCCGATTTTTGTGGTTGAGACCATCATCGTGTGGCGGCTGCGCTTCTCCGCCGCCATTCAGGGTTTCACCTACGTCCTCGCCTGCATCTCGCTCTGCTACTCCCTGCTGCGCGTGTGGTTCTTCTTCATGGTGCGCGTCATCAAGTTCCGCCTACCCAACGCGGTACGGCTCGGGGCAAATTACCCTGCGCTGTCGGGGGTTGTCCGTAGGGACCTGGACGAGCTGGACTATCACAACGGTGTGGCCGGGATGCGCGAAGGCAACGTCACCGAGCTGCCCGAGGTCGGCATAAATGAAGGAAGCTACGCACCCGACATGATCGGTGCGCGTGTGGGCAACACCATTTTGCTCAATCGTAATGCTGCGACCGCCTTAAGCGATGACGGCGTTGCCAGTAGTGGTGGCATGTACACGCCGGCAGCAGCAGCAACAGCCGTCCGCGGCCGCAGCCGTGGCGACGCGTACTACGGCCCACCGCCCCCGGTGTCCCACTATGCGATTCAGTCGGACAGGTTTGACGAAGTAGAGGAGCCACCGAGGCAAGGTTACTATGGCCACAGGCGAGACGGTATGGATCAGCAGGGCATCCCTTTCCGCATTTAGAAGCGTAAGAAGGAGTTGGGCTTTGTGTGAAGGGCAAAAAAGCTCAGTGATGCCCAGCAACGACAATAACAGAGAGAGAGAAAAAAAAAAGGTCCACTCTTTTCTTGTCTGCCTGCCGTGTTTTTGCTTGTCGTGCTGTTTTTATAGTTCTTTTCCTTTTTTTTTTTTTAGAGTCATTTAAATCTAGACCTTTTTGGGAGGGGGTTGTTTTCCTACGGCAATCCCTCTTTCCTTCCTGCTGCTTTTCTCAGGTTGCTCACGCTCATTGGAGCACATTTTTCTCTGTTTGTTCTTTTTGTGTGTTTCTCGTAGGTTTGTTTGCTTCCTTCCCTCTTTCTTCGTCTCCTATTGCACAAATCAGATTAGAGCTTTAAAAGGGAAAAGAAAGATGAAGAGAGAAACTAGAGACGTTAACAGCTGGCAGCTACCAGCTCTCGTTGAGGGGTGAAAGAGGAAGAGAAGAAAGAAGAGAAGGAAAAAAAAAAAAAGGGCTGTTTTCAAACTCTCGCAAATGCGGAGGACTCAACGCAATTGAAGGACGTGCCAAGCCTCTGGATATTACGGGGTCAATAAGCGCGTTGAGCCCGAAGAGATGAATACCACGGGCTTGCTAACCACAAGTACGCTATCATTGTGACTCTCTTTCTTTCTTTCATCTCACTTTCATCGAACTTCACTTTCTTTTTTTCATCTTCCTTTCGACTTTTCTTTTTTCTTCCCTACCTCCACTGCACATGACGCGGTTGCATATGTGAACACACGCGCACGTTAAAAAAAAAAAAAAACGTGCGTATACCTGTCCGCTCACCAACCAACATATATCCCCCGCTTCTCTTTTTAAATTTCTGTCAATATAATAACTCGTGCAGTGTTTCTCCCCCTACGAAGATGGTCAGCATCAAGTGTGGATCTCGTCGCAAGGCCCGCCGTGCGCACTTCCAGGCGCCGAGCCATGTGCGCCGCGTGCTGATGAGCGCCCCGCTGTCAAAGGAGCTGCGCGCGAAGTACAACGTGCGTGCGATGCCGGTGCGCAAGGACGACGAGGTCATCGTGAAGCGCGGCACCTTCAAGGGTCGCGAGGGTAAGGTGACGGCGTGCTACCGCCTGAAGTGGGTCATCCACATCGACAAGGTCAACCGCGAGAAGGCGAACGGCTCAACCGTGGCCGTCGGCATCCACCCCTCCAACGTCGAGATTACGAAGCTGAAGCTGTCCCACCACCGCAAGGCGATCCTCGAGCGCAAGGACCGCTCGACCAAGAGCGACAAGGGTAAGGGAAAGATCTCCGCCGCGGACAAGGCCATGCAGCAGATGGACTAAGTGAATATTATTTTCTTTTTTTTTTGTTCGCGATGCCTCTTCTGCTTGTCGTCTTTGTAGGTGTGATGCCTTGCTGCGGTGACGTGAAACACATGCCTAGATGAGGCTCTTCTTTTTTTTTTTTGTTTTCTTTCCTTCCGTTTGAAACAACATCTAATGAATAATAACAAAAAAGGACCTTGCTTGCTTTCAGTGCTTGTTTTATTTCTCAGGGCGCCATTTCTCTTGACTTCACAAGGGGCTTCTTCACTCTTCTCGCGTGTGAAGAACTTTGAAAGCAGCATTGAAGGCTCGAAGGAAGCACCTCTAACAGAAGGGGAGGGAAAAAGGCTGTTGGTACACGTGTTCTCTTTTTGTACGCGAAGTGCTTTTGATAGCAATTCACCGTACAGCTTGTCTTCATGTTAAAGCCGATTCCTCGTTGCGCAGTCAAGCGTGCTTGACTACTAAACCCACTACTTTTTAGCTACTCTATCCCCCTCCCTCTTTCTCTTGTTTTCCTTTCGGAATGGGCGTGCACATTTCTACAATTATCATTTTGAAGTGCGCACGGTATGATTAGTAAGCATAGACTTCATTGATACCGTTGTCGACGGACTCCAGCGGTAGGCAGTCCAAAAAAAAAGAAAAGAAAAAAGAACCATAGAAGCGTCTCCTTGTGATTGGATTTAAGCAAGCTGACAAAAAAGAGCAATCTTTACAAACGGCGAAACACACCTGGCAGCAACAACAACAGCAGTAAGCAAAAACAATAAAGTGCTTTTTTCTGCTTCCGGCGTAGTTGCTTCTCTTACGCATGATTACGCGGCTTGATGGCGCCAGCGCGCGTAAAATCTCGGCTGGTCAAGTCATCACCGACCTCACCAGCGTCGTGAAGGAGCTGCTCGAGAATGCGCTCGACGCACATGCACGAACGGTTAGGATTCGACTCGTGAGCTACGGCCTCGACGAGATCACCGTGGAGGACGACGGAACAGGCATCCCCGTGGGCCCTGTAGTGGACCTGGAGACAGGGAAACTGCACGATAACGCCAGCACGCCGTTGCTGTCCAGCCGCGCGTCCACGAAGCACTGCGACGCCAAGGGCGAAAGCGACGGCGTGGCACTGTCTTCATTTTCATCCCCAGCCTCGTCGTCATCGTCGCTCCTTCGCCGCAGCAACAGCGGTTGTGGCAGCAACAATGCACTTGCAGCACAGCCCGACGACGACGACGAGGCGAAGTCCCGTGACCCGTCGCTCGGCTTTCGTGGCGAGGCTCTGCACTCTCTGGCGCACGTGAGTGACCTGACGATGGACACCCGCAGTGGTGAGACTGGCCCCTACACCCTTCGCATTACTTACGATCGCGCCGCCCACACCTCTCGCCTGGCCGTGTTGAAATTGCGAGATGAATGCGGCACCACCGTCACCGCTCGACGCCTCTTCGAGCACCTCCCGGTGCGCCACCGCGAGTACAAGAAGAACTGCCGTCGCCAGCTAGGCAAGGCGACGAGTACGGTGAAGCAGTACGCCGTCTCACACCCTCACATCCGCCTGCTGATGACGCACCAGGAGTCGCCCACGTCCGCCGTGACGACGCTAGTGTCGCTGACCGGGTCCGGTGATCCGAGTCGCAGCGTGACGGAGGCCTACGGCGGCCTCTGCGTGTCGCATATGCAGCGCGTGAACTGGAGTCTCTCGTTTGGCGAGTTCAGCGGCTTCGCCTCCAAGGTGGACGGCGGCGGGCGGCTAAGCAACGACCACCAAGTTTTTGCGCTCGATGGCCGACTGGTCGACTTGCCGCGACTGGGTAAGGCGATCAACGACGCCTTTGCGCAGTGCCTGCCGAACGCGTCGCAGCGACTGCAGGTTGGCTTCTTTCTCCACATTAAAGCGAGCGCCTCCCTGCAGTACGATGTCAACCTCACACCCGACAAGCGAAAAGTGCTGCTCGCGCAGGAAGATCGGCTGGCCGACGAGGTCTACCACTGTGCGCTGCAGGACTTCAGTCTGGCTTCGCAGTCGATTGAGGTGAGCCGAGACCGGCGGATGGCGCAGACCAAAGCGGCCGACGCGCGGTCGACCGAACTGACGAAGCTCACTCGCACACCGGTGTCTGCCACGGCCTTTACGCAGTTCACCTTCAAGCGGCCCAAGACGGAGGAAGTGTCTTCTGCGGATAGTGGTGGTGGTGGTGGTAGCGGTGAGCAGCTCTCCGCTGCTTCGGCGACGATGGACCTTCCAAAGCTGGGCAGTTTCCTGTATGGCGATGGGTCAGGGGACGGGGACGAGGACGAGGTGGACGCCAATTCCTCTGCGGTAGAGCTGCTACCAGCCTCTTCTTCTTCCCTCTTCCCTTCCAGCCGCCGTAGCAGCAGTCGCAGCTGCAGCGATGGCAGTAGGGAGGGAGAGGATGAAGAAGGCGAACACGCGTGCAACGCGAGAACGGATGTGGCGACGGCTGCTCTCGAGGCAGTCGAGGTGACGCGGCTGTCGGACGAGGGCGGCCGGCCGCGCGGCAGCGGTGCCCGCCACCACTGCACCTCTCCCAACTTCGCTGAACTCGCCAGTGTGACTCTCTTTTCAAAGCGAGGGCTGGGCACCTCAGCCGAGCCTGCGTCGTCGTCGTCGTCGTCGCTGCCGGTCGGGGGATTAACGCAAAAGCGTGGAAGGGCGTTAAAGCCGTCTACGCGCACGCTTGGCGCGCAAACCGACTCGGACTTGACGCAGTACTTCAGCAAGAACTCTTTCAAGGAGATGCGGGTGATTGGGCAGTTCAACCACGGCTTCATCCTTGCTGCCCTACAGAACGGCGACATCTTCGTGGTGGACCAGCACGCTTCGGACGAGAAGGCGAACTACGAGCGGCTCATGCGGGACTACGAGGCGACTCCGCAGCCGCTCGTAATGGCGGTGCCGGTCGCGATGGACGCCCACGAGGTGAACTTAGCCATGGAGCACAGGGAGGCCTTGCGGCACCACGGCTTCAACGTGCAGCGTGGCAGCGACGATACCAAGCTGCTTGTCTGCTCGTTGCCGGTGCTGCCCTACGATGTGGTGAGCGCCGCGGATGTGGTCGAGTTGGTGCAGCAGTTGGTGCAGTACGGCACCATCACCCGCCCACTGCGTGCGGTGTGGCATTCCATGGCCACCAAGGCGTGTCGCAGCAGCATCATGATTGGCACTGCGCTGACGATGAAGAAGATGAAGCAAATCGTGGAGCGGCTGGCAGAGTTGGATCAGCCGTGGAACTGCCCGCATGGCAGGCCAACATTGCGGCTGCTCGGCAACATTGCGGACCTGCGCAGAGAGGGCGGGGATGATGCGCTGTAGCTGTGTGGGAGAGAGTTGCTCGACACCGCTATGTCCTTACTTCAAATCTGACGAAGAGCACCCCCTTTCCTTTCTGTTTCAACAGCTTTTTTTTTTTTTTTCTCTGTTGTTGTTTTCTCTTATGGAGTTTTATCGTTCCTTATATATATATATATATATATCTGTATATATACGTGCGCGTCCTATCAACAATCAATGCAATCGAAAAGAAGGAGAAGAAAGAAAGCGAAAGAGTGCGTGCTTTTCCTGCTGCCATGTAAGCTCAATAAAGGAATAAAGGAAAAAAAAAAGTGATCTGTGTGCTTCCTTTCTCCCTTGCTCTTATGCAGAGTTCTGCCTTTGTCATTCCGTTTCTCTCTCTCTCTTTGTGTGTCCCTAGCGACATTGGTAGTCGCAGTGCTACCATCCAACTCCGCAAGCAAAGTGGAGAAGGAAATCGCTAGAAGTGCGTTTAACGTAGACCCCATAAAACTATAGAAAAGTGCTTGTGTGAACTTCTGAAAACAGATTCGAGATTCTTGGAAGAGCACACGTTCGCACGTATACTCGCGATAGGTCGAACCGTGTAAACTACGCAATGCTATACAGCAGTCCTCACCGTGGTCAGCCCGCCGAGGCTACATCCGCCAGCTGCTGCTCCGACCTGCGCGAGATGAACGAGGCGAAGGTGGCCAACATTCTCTCGTACCTCGACAACGCAGTCTCGCCACCGTCGTATGAGAAAGGCGCGGGTGCGTCTCGCGACGTCACGAACGGGGGAGGCAGCGCCTCGAGTGCGATTCCCCTGACCTCCTCGGTCCTGCAGCACGTCACCGGCTGTTCGCCGCCGTCGTCGTCGTCCTCTGTCGCGCCATTACCAAAAGGGTGGCGTGACGAACCAATCATCAGCAGCAACGCCGCCACCGCCACCGCCACCGCCACCGCCGCTGCTGCTGCCGGTGTGGCGGCCCTTCCCTCGTCGGTGAGCGTGTCTGCCATTATTCCGGACCCCGCCGTGGCCTGGATCTCCGGCGGCGGGGCCGCGTCGGCGCAGCACACCTACCTTGGTATCAAAAAGCGGATCGAGGGGATGCAGTTCGAGATGGAGAGGCTGCAGTGCGACAACGACGAGCTGCGCAGCCGATTGCAGCAGTGGCGCAGCGAGGAGCAGCAGCGCAAAGCCGAGATGCGCGAGGCGGTGCAGGGTGAGGTGGAGGAGGTGCGGCGGCAGCTGGCGAAGGAGCGACGCCGCGCCAAGGTGGAGGGCGAAAAAGCGGAAAAGACAAAAGCGGAGCTGACGCAACAGGTGGACACGCTCACCGCAAAGCTGCGCGAGGAGGCGGCGCGGTGGGCCGAGGAGACGAGTCAACTCAAAGCCGCCAACGCCAGCGCCATTTCGTCGCTGCGCACCAGGCTCGCAGCACAGGAGAAGGCGAACCGCGAAAAATGGCGGTTGGCGGAGGCCAAGCGGATCAAGGAGTCCACGCTGCAGTCTTTGGAACCGGATATCGTACTGCTGCTGAACCGCCACAAAGCCGAGAAGGCGCGGCTGCGTGAGGAGTACGAGAACGAGCTGCGCCAGCGCGACGAGGTTATTGCGGCAAAAGACGCCTCTGTGGAGGAGTTGAAGGCGAAGCTGCGCCGCGAGGCTGCGGAGGCCCTCGCACGGGAGCAGGACGCCTTGCGCGAGCGCCTGCGCGATGAGAGCGAGCTCGTTCAGCGTCAACTCGACGAGGAGCGGCGGAGTGCGAAGCAGAAGCAGGAGCAGCTAGAGCACCACCACGAGGACCAGAAGCGCACGCTGCAGCTCGAGGTCGACCGGCTGGGCAAGGAAGTGCTCCGGCTACAGAGTGCTCAGACAACGGAGCAGGCCTCCTTTCACGAAGCCGTCACCAACGAAGTCCGCCGCGTCACCGCAGAGGCCAATGAGCGCATGACAGCGCTCAAGGAGAAGATGATGCTCGACTTCACCACTCGCGAGCGGGATGCGCAGGAGGCGAATCGGCGCCATCTCCGCGCAAAGGAGGAGGAAATACAGCGACGTTGCGAGGTGGAGCGCGACACCGCGATTGCAAAGGTGGTGCAGCGGCTAGAGGCCGAGCACCTGCGTGCGTTGGAGTCGGTGCGCGGAAGCGACGGCATGCTGCGGGAGCGTCACGCGCAGCTCACACGCGAGAATGAGCGTCTGCAGGTGGAGCTGGACCTCGTGAAGGAGCAGCTGAAGACCGCCCTGGAGGCGAGCAAGGGCAAAACGGAAGAGCTGGCCCGGCTACAAGGCGTAGCGAGCTTGTCGCAGCAGCACCTCGACGCCATCGAGAACCGTATCCGCGCCGAGTACGCGCAGCGGATGAGTATTTTAGACCAGGAGTGGCAGAAAAAGCTGCACGAGTTTGAGACGCAGCACGTGACAGAGGTGTGGGAGCTCCAACAGCGTCAGAACACGCAGGCGCAGGAACTGCAGCGGATGAAGGCCGACTATGAGATGGAGAAAAAGACGATAGAACAGCGGCACCACGCGGAGCTGAGCCAAATCAACGAGCGCGTGCTAGTGGCTATGACGAAGAAAGAAAACACAATTCAGTATCAGTCGGAGCAGTTGCTGGCGTTGCAGGAGGCGGTAAACGTGCGCGACCAAGAACTGCAGCGACACAAGCAGCTTTTGCTTTGAAAAGACGTTCTTTTTTTTTTTTTTCATTTTCACCGTTGCCGTTGTTTCCTTGGTTTCAGTTCAAGTACTTCAATGAGCAAGGCAGTTTCCGTTTCATTTGTTTTCCCTTCTTCACTTTTATGCTACATGATAAACGAGACGCACACATACATATCTACATAAATATATACACCCACAAGCACATAGAACCTAGACTTTCGCTTTCTTTCCCTCTTTTTCCGTTTTTGGATTTATTTCTGTCTCACCTTTACACGTAAATTATATCGCATATATAACAACAACAGCCACTAGCACCAACAGCAGAGAGAAGTGTTTTTTCTAACACGTTTTTCATGTCAAAGATGAGTGCCATTCAAAAGGGGTGTGACTTCCTTTTTATTTCCTCGTTTGAAACAACAAGAAGAACAAAAAAAAAAAAAGAAAGCAGAGCGAAAGCTCAAATGGCTGTGTACGAATCCAATTACAACAGGAGACATCCGTGAATGTGTATGTGTGTACTTCTTACGTGTGCCTTTTTTTTTCCTGCGTTTTTTTTTTTTTTTTACATTCGTCTCTCTCACTCTCGTCCATTACTATTTCAAATGTCTCTAACGATTCCTAAAACGCAATCATGATCTCTCCTATAGAAGGCTCTAGAATCACCTTTGTTTTTTTCCTGCGGCGAGAGAGCATAATCTCACCCTCCTAATATGCAACAACGGATGGTGCTGGAAGCAGGCGTGCGGCCAACACTGGTGGCGCGTCCAGAGGAGGTGTTTGAGCGGAACGCATGGGAAATAGAAACACCAAGCTCCTCCAGACAGGACGAGCAAACGGCGGCGGTGGCGACGACGTCGTCGACAAGGGCAAAGACAACTACAGTGCCCGCTGAGCAGTTTCGAAGCGATACAGGAGTGGACTCCACAGCGACGCGACCTTGGAAAGCAGCGGAGGCCCTTTTACAGCTCAAGCTTGCCTTGAACGACATTCCTCAGCTGCGTCCGGTGCTCGCGAATGCCCGCTTCACAGCGCCGGCTGCTTCAGCTGTGTCACTCGAGCCTACATCTGCCGCCGAGGCCGCTGCTGCCACTGGCGATGCTTCCGATAAGCCTACACCTGCCTTTCTTCCACCTGTGGTGCGCTACGCCACTGCCACGCCGCCCTCATCGTCTGCTTACGTTCAGCAAACCCTCCGCGCCGTTCAGGAAGCGTGCGCACGGCTCACAAGTCAGGTTGGTGAAGCAGCGAAGAAGCAGCACGGCAGCGCCTCGGCGACGGACCTGCAGTGGGCGTATGTAATGCACTGCCTGCAGGAGCCGCGGCTGGTCGCGCTGCTCCAGCGCCGGGCTGAGGCAGCGATTTGGGAAAAGGAGTACTGCTACCGCATCAACGGCTTTCTCAACGCGGAACTGCGCCGGCGTGGCGTGCCTCCGCAGGCCGCGCAAGAGGACTGGAAGCCATTTCTTGACCAGGTGCAGCAGAGCCGCATGATGCTCGACGACTACTTGGACGATCAAGGTATCGTGGTCACACTGACACCGATGCTAGAGGCTGCAGTGGCCCGTGCGCAGTGTTTGAAGGACGTTGCTGCGGTCTCCTCAGCTTCGGCAATTAACGCGCTGGCGAGCATGGAGCGCGGCGTGGCAGACTTGTCGGCTCAGGTGCGCGAGGGAACGAGTCTCTTACAAAAAAATGTGGAGGCCATGCAACGCCGTCTCGATGCACTTCAAAAGAAGGCAGCTGCACCTCAAAAATGAGCTTTGAGGATACAGGCATGCAATGCAAAACACTCGAAAGCACGCAGTTGCTTTTTTTTTTTTTGAATTGTTTTGTTCCTTTTCTCTCACCTTTTTTTTCTTTTACCTCTTTGCTTTTGTACTGGCGTACAAAACAACAACAACAGCAATAAAAAGAGGTCTCCAGCTTTCCGCAGGAGCACGTGAATGCTGGTGAGCCATACATAAAGCTGATTCAGCACCATTGTGGTCTTTTCTTTTTTTTTTTTTTCAAATGCAAAGACATGGTGCCCATCGCCATGGCCACCTTGTGTTCGTTTTTGAACGTCCTGTTCTCTCCCCGTTTCCATTCTCTCTATTTACGCCACAACTTCTCAGTTTTCCAGTGCTGCTGCAACGTAGAAGCAAAAACGGAAACAAGTTATTGTCCGTCGACGAGTTGTAGCGATGGCACCCGTAGACGTGGAGAGGGTGTACACCGTCTTCAACTTGTTCGCCGTGAACCCCGGCAGCGGGGCGGCCAAGGAGCCGTACATACCTGCTTTTTTCTTAGCCGTGGCCGCACGCGAGGTGGGCTTCTATCCAAGCACCGCTGCGGTCCACCAGTTCATCAAGTCAGTGCCCACCGCCTCCGCTGGCGAGATCATTTTTGCTGCTTTTCTGCAGTTCTGCGAGGATGTTGCCTACACCAGCCGACTCGGGCGGGCCGATATCTACAAGCTGATCGATGACCTCGATCCCCGCGGCGGTGGGCTGATCAGCCGCCGCGAGCTCTTTCTCCTCCTCACAAACGGCTCTGCTGATATCTCCGACGGCGAGATCGACGCGGTGATGGAGATGCTGGACCCGACGCTGTGCGGCTACGTGGAGCTGAAGGACCTCGCCGCGCTCTTTATTGAACACTATCACCTTAAGCGGTCCCTTTCACGCATCTCGCGCTCGCACAGCCGACACAAGAGCCAGCCACGGCCTGCCATCACCTCAGTAGACTCAGCATCTGTGGCAGGAGCAGCGGCACCGCCACAGCAGCGGCAGCTGCAGGAAGCTGATCGACGACAGCAGCATCACCACCACGATCCACAGCGCACCAGCCAGTCGGGCTTCCCGCAGCCAGCGCCGCATCGTCGCGTTCGGCGCTTTGCTGCTGGTGGTGTTGATAGGCGGAGCACCAGGGACCGCACGGCGCAGAACGAGCCAGCCCCGCAGCCTCCTCACCAGACAACCTCCTCCACCGGCGGAGGGGCCGCCGCCGCTATCGCCGAGCGGGATCGTTCCTTCAAGCGCACCGACGCCGGCTCCAACGGCGAGGTCGCCTATCGCAAGTACGGCAGCTTGTATAGCCGCGCCGATACCTTCGAGCGGACGCAGACCGCCATGACCGTTGACGTGGACTGCGCCCCGTCCGTCGTCGGCACGGCGATGCGGCACGGCGTGAGCAAGGGGGCGGTCCACACGCCGTCCCCTTTATCACGACGCACGCACGCCGGTGCCACAACGGTGGGGAAGTCGTCGTCGCAGCAGCAGCAGCTGTCGCCATCACCACCGAAAGGGCCGGCGTCGCCGCTGCCGCTGTGTCCATCTGCTAATACAGCGGGTGCGAGTAATAGTGGAGGCGGAGGTGGTGTTACGCTAATGAACGGGCCGCGATCGCAAGGGACATCATCACGACCATCATTACCGGTTGCAAGGGAAATAGTAGCGGACAAGAGCAACAAGGAGGCAGTGAAAGAGGAGAGCACGGACGAGGAGCCGCATCTGCACGACGAGAATGACGAGGAGGCGAATTACTACTCGCGCGTCGAGGGCGCCACGGTGGTGCAGCCGCCGCGGGAGGAGCGGCCCGTTGCGTCACTGGCAGATGCACCTCCGCCGGCAGCGGGAGGGGCCGCCGCACCAGCGGCCCCAAGCAGCCCCCCGAAGAGGAAAGAGACACAGAAGAAGTGCTGCACCATGTTCTAATGAGAAGCTCCACACAGACACACACATCAAAAAAGAGAGGAAAAAAGAAGGCTGAAGATGCAGACAAGTCACATGAGTGAGTGAGTAGTGAAGGTGTTCTGCATGGAACCGCGACTGTCGTTGAGGTTTTCGGACCCTTTCTCCCTCCCTTGCTTCTACGAATGATGATGCAGGTGTGTGCTAGAAGAGCTTGCACCGCTTCCGTTTACTTTTTTTTTTTTTCACATTTAGTGCTAATAGTTTACTTTTTTTTTTTAAACAGTAGCGCTCTTTTCTTATCTTTTTTTTCCAATAAACTGTTACTTTTTTCCACCACCAATTATCCCCTGTTTGACTGGACATTCTTTTCTTTAGTGCGTCTTTGCTATTCTCCTTCCTTGTACCTCTTACTGCTGGTTGTGTGACCAACTCTTCACTTGTACCTTTTGAAGAAAAGAACTAAAAAAAAAAAAAGAGATCTATTGCATCTGCGATACGCTCGTAGCGCGTATGCTCGCTTCCACAACAACAACAGCAAAGCTGGGGCCGTTCACCCAGTTTTGGACCCTTTTTTTTTCCTAATGAACAGAGGGTATTTGTACTTCAATGAGTGTCTCGATAAAAGAAGAAGTTACCTCTGCACATACAACGAACCGTTCGACGCACTGAGAAAGTGGGGACTGCGGCGGGAGTGCTGCCTTCTATTTTTGTTGTTGCTTTTTACTGTTCTCCTGTGCTGCTCTTTTGACGGGAAGAAAATGACCAAACGCTTTTATGCGTACTGCCTCTTTCCAATCCCTCCCCCCCCCCCACCCCCCTCTACCCACTCTTTTTTTTTTTTTTTTACATGGTGCATGCCACTTCAATTACGCCTCAGCTTTTTTTTTTTTTTCTCCCTTTTCCTTTCTTCCTCTTGTCTCAGTTTGTCACCCGAGAACCAAAAACCACAGTCACTTTAGAATAGAAGAAGAAGAAGAAGAAAAAAAAAAAAAAGAGCACATACACATATACTTATAAGGTAGTCGAACAACGTGCACAAGCAGCAGTTTAGTGAAGCGTGCTTTGGCGGTTACAAACCTTCTACAAAAAAAAGGAAGAAAAAGAAAAACAAACATATAAACGTTCTTGGCTTTGTGTTTGAAGAGGAGCCTGCTGCGAAGGCAGAGTAGTCACTACAAAAAAAAAAAAGTGACGTTTTTTTTTTTTTCGCACATTCATTCTACATTTTTTTTTTCTTTTTGAGTTTTCGCTCGGTAGGTCTCTCTTCTCTAATCACTCTAACCTTCCAGTGTGTGCCTTTTTTTTTTTCTGTTTACTACTGTAGTTTTTTTTTCCCCTGGCTTATGCTGGCTGTTAGGGATTTGTTTTGGCGTTTTCTGTTTTGTGTTTATTCCTTTGTTTACTTGTGAGCTTTTCTTTTGTTGTTGCTGTTTTTGTTCTGTTTGTGTAACTGCAGTACCTGCTTTGGCTTCCATTTTTCACCCGGGTGCTTTTCTTCTCTCTCAAGCATCCTCTCTCACTGCCTCGCGGCAGTGGTGTTTAACAACAACAACAACACACAACAAAAAAAAAAAACAGAATATAAAAGAACATGATAAAATAGAAAGAAGAGAACCGTTTAATAGCACACGTACAACAACAACAAAAAGAAGACGCTCTTCTTTTCAAGATGCGACGGCTGCTCTCCAAGGAGAGTTTTGCAGACTTCGCACAGCAGGCGGCCAATGCGCTGCGGCGCATGGTCAGCAGCAGCGATGGTTGGAACTCGCGCGATGCGCTCTCCCCCGCGTCGCGCGTCGTGGTGACCGCCTGCAAGACGAACGCGAAGGTTGATACGGAGACGTTGGCGGCGTGGGTAGACGACCTTGTGCGCGAGCTGGAGCTGCAGTCTACGACAACGACAACGACGACGACGACGAGCGCCGCCGGCGCAGCGGGGACAACATCGCTGAAGGACACGGCGGAGAAGGCCGGCCTGTCCGCGTCTCACTCGGCGGCGCCGCCTACGAGTAGTCCCGCGTCCGCTGGGACGTCCGTGGAGAAGGCGAAGAGTGAGACATGGAAACCGCTCAGCGAGTCGGCGCTTGTGGCAAACCTCGAAGTGGTACGTGCGCTCATGTTCGGCGTGAACGCCAAGGAGGCTGAGGCAGCCTACCACGACAAGAAGTTCATACACGCCCTGGTGCGGTATTATTGCACTCCCAGTCTCAGCCAAAAGTTGCGCGACTGCTGTGCCATCGTCGTCGTTGGCGTCTGCTCTGCGCAGCGGGAGCTGCTGCTTGACTGCCTGCATGCCGGTAAGGAGACGCTGTGCGAGTCCCCGCAGGAGTACACGGGGCGCGTGCTGCGTGTCCTGCTCGCTTCCCTGCTCGTAGAGGTGCTTCACCAGTTCCACATCAGCAATTACGTTGGGGTGAGGGAGGAGATAGACAGCTGCAGCATCGCGTACGGCAAGTCCCTCATTGACTCGTTGTTTCAGGCGGCGTGGCGGCTGCAGCAGCTGCATACCACACCACCGCTGACGAGTGCGATGGGGTCGCCCATGACGGTGCCCTCGCTGAAAGGGAACGGGGAGGAGGCGAGGGCAGCGGCGACGCCTTCTTTTAATTTTCCCGCTGGGCAGCCGCCTGCCTCGCAGACGACGGCGGCATCTGTTTCGTCGGTCTCGTCTTCATTGCCCTCTCCGTCACCGGGCCCCGCTGCAGCTTCGACTGCACCCGTCGCCGAGGCAGCGACACCGACGGTCGGGGCAGCCGTCAGCGAAGGCGGCAACGCGGAGGCGACGCTCCTCAACCACTTAGCCTACGCCACCTCGGTTGTTTTCCTGGCGGTGGTGAGCGGTGTCTGTCGCGGGCGATTGGAGCTCAAGGCGTACTTTTTGCAGACCTACGGCGCCGAGTACACGCAGCTGTGGGCTCAGCTCGCGGCGCAGCTGGCGCAGATGCAGACGACACTGCAGCTATCCCTGGGGCCGTCGCGCACAGCCGTCATGGCTACGTTGGAGCCGGTCGAGTACTGGCGCTCCGAGCTCCTCGAGGGCCTGATCGAGCTATGCACGGAGGACAGCTTCACAAATCGACGCGCGATTGTGATGATGTCGCTCGGCGGTGCATTTGGCGCCTCCGCTGCACCTGGTGCAGGAGGCACTGCGACGACGACGACGACGACGACGACGACGACCGCCGCCTACTCCGCCCGCCGTGTCGCGCAGCGCAGCTCGAGCGGCTCGCCGACGTCGACCGTGGGCGGCTACCAGTACGACCCGATCCCCGCGGACTGGGAGGTCTACCTCTCGAGCGGGTCGTCGTCCGTGTGGCAGCTTGCGTCTGCCCTCTACGACTGCACCATCACCCCAGACGGCGCTGACGTGCTGAAGGCGGTGTTGCTGCAGCTGAAGACCAAGTACGTCTCGGCCGAGACCCTCTACCGCTGGATCATCTGCACGCTGACATTGCTCTGTGTAGCGAACCCGCGCAACGCGGTGTTGCTGTCGGAGCACGACATGCTGCGCGTCCTCATCGCCCTCATCAACTGCAACCAAGCGAGCGTCTTTCCGTCGTCGCGGGAGGTTACGCTGTGGTCCTGCAAAGCGCAGGACAACAACCAAGCTCACGCAACCCAAGAGGCCGTCGCTGGCGCAGAGGCCGCACCAAACCATGCCGACCCCACCTCACCCCCTTCTCCTGTAGCGTCGTCGCCAGTCTCGTCGTCCTCGTCGTCGTCTCCCGCGGCAGCAAGGCGAGTCTCCCTGACTCTCACCCCCGCGAACACGCTGAACGTGAATACCACGCAGCTCACCTTCTGCTTCCTCGATACGCTGACGTCGACGTCGTTCGTCAAAGACGCGGTGGAGATGCTGCGCGGCGGCATCGAAGACATGCGCTCCGTCGCCTCCTCGCAGACCGACGTAGACGTGATTGAAAACGTGCTCTACGGCCTCAGCAAGGCTTTCATCCCTCGCCCGCTGCTCTTCTTTCCTGGCGACGGCTACGTGACGTGGCGGCTGAAGCAGATCTTTCCCCGCGGCAGCGGCTACTCCTTCTCTGTCTGGATCTTCCCCATTTGTGTGTGGAGCGGGGGCAGCTGCCTCTTCTCTTTCATGGACCAGGGCGACACCCGGGTCAGCCTCCTCATCGTCGCGGATGGCCGTCTCTGCTCCCTCGCGGTGCGGGTGAACAAAGCCGGCAGCGACCCACTCGAGCTCGTCATGAGCGACGGCACTTTCACCGCCTCGCAGTGGACGCACGTCGTCGTGACGCAGGGCGTCGCCCTCAACGTCTACGTCAACGGCCGCCGCCTCGAGAGCGTGCACGACGTGCCCTACCCGAAGGAGAAGCATTCGATAACGTTTACAATGGGCGGGGCGGCGCAGCTGCCCGGCTTCTTCGGCTACACAAGCGGCATGAACATGTCGCCCGCGCTGTCGGAGAAGGACGTCGCTCGCCTCTACGCCGCTGGCCCCACCCTCTACGAGCCGACGCGAGACTGCGCCTCTGTCTTGGCGCCGTGCTGCGAGGAGGAGAGCAGCTGTGACGGTCAGTCACCGTCCGCCGCGTCAACGGTGCAGCAACACGAGGTGCTGTCGAAGCGCTCGTCGGAGTTCAGTTGGCACCATATGGAGCTCTACACCCCGACCGACATTGAGCATATCATCATCCCAAAGCGGGTTCTGGAGTGGGTGCTGGGTGTGCTGAAGGCGCGGGGGACAGCGGAGACGCAGGGTGCCGCGACCTTCATGAACGTGGCGAAGCTCTGCATCAGCTTCTTGTCCACGTCGATGCAACTGGCCAGCAACGATGACCTAACGGCGCTGATGCGCAAGAACTTCCTGGAGCGGCTGCGAAAGGAGGTGCTGGCGTGGCCGGCGACGTTTCCCGAGTTCGCCTCGCTGCTGCTGCAGTCCGTGACGGTACGCGGCGGCGGTCGTACGCTGCGACCGCACGCGTGTACGCAGTGCGTATTTGACATCTTGCTGAGCTGCGTGATGCAGACTAGCGCGCGGAACAAGGAGCTGGCCGAACAGGCCGGCTACGCCAGCGATGAAAGCGCCGCAGCACGCTCGTCCTTCACCAGGGTGTCGTCGTCGGTGCTCTCCTTGCCACAGCCCAGCATCAGCACGCAGGAGGCGAACTCGACCAACATCATCCTGCGCGAGCTCAGCGACTGTCTCTTAGTGAAGGAGAACTTGAAGCTTTTTCAAGAAGACCCAAAGCGTTTCCAGAACATCCTGAATTTGACTCTCTACCTGCCGAAGGAGTGCATCAAGTCGGTCGTCATCCTGATCGAGAAGCTGTGCCGCGGCGAGGCGGAGCTGCGGCAGGTCTTCCTCTTTCTCTTCACCCCCAGCTCGTTGAGCCCGACGGTGGACACGGTGAAGGTGCGCGTACTGCGCATGCTGTTCGACGTTGCCCAGGAGGACGTGGCGATGTGTGAGATGATTCAGGAGTGCTGCAAGGGCCGCGGCTTTGCCTTCCTATTGCTGCTCGTCAACGGCAAGAACCACGCCAGCGAAGCAATTCGCGTGCTAGCCATCGGGCTGCTCTCGCTGCTGCTGCCGCTGAAAAGCTGTGCGAAGTTTTTCAAGAAGAGTGACGGCTTCGATGTGCTGGCCATGGCGATCACAGAGCCCCAAAACCCCATCCCGCTCGGCATCCGCACTTTTGACGCGCTCATCCAAGTCGCCTTCGACGAGTTCCGCCGTCGCAAGGAGAAGAAGCCCGAGGCGGACAGTATTACGATGCGGCTGATGGCCGCCGCCCACCTCCCCCACCGCTCACGACAGCGGGAGTCGACATCGGCCACGTCGCCCGCCGCCGCCGCCGCCTCCAGCGCTGCCGCGGGATCCAGCGGAACTGCCGGCTTCGGCACGAGCCGGCCGCCGCGGCGCACCTTCGAGTACCGCGGGCACACACCGAACATCATCGTGAACCAGCTCGGCACGCGTCGCGGCTACAGCTTCGAGCACACGCACGACTATGGCAAGGTGAACGAGGATTTTGGAGAGCTGATGATCCTGCACAAGGGCAGCCGCTACCACAGTCTGGAGCTCCCACTCGCCCTCAAGACAGTGCTGTGCGCGCTCGATCTGCTGATACAGACTCTCGTGAGCCGACTGCCGTCTCTCTGCTCCACGATCAAGTTGAGCAACATCAAGTGTGCGCCGTCTAGTGAGCCATTGTCTGTGACGTCGCCCGTCACGACGGTTTCTGCTCCGGGCTCAATGGCTATTGCTGGTGAGGGCCCCGTCTCCCCGTTGCCGCGACAGGATAGTGGGGCGCCGTTGGCGAGCGCCTCTGCGGCCACGAACGACGAGCGCGTTGTGATTGAGGTGCTGAACTACCTGAGCAAGGTGGTCGACTACCCAAAGCACGCGCTGAAGCTGATGGACATCCAGTGGCTAGGTGGACTGTGGGTGGCGGTACGGGTCTTCTTCGAGAAACCCTCCGACTTCTCCTCCTCTCTGTCCACCGCTGCCGTTACTGCCAGTGTTAGTGCTGACGCTCCTGGCGCGACGCATGCGTCATCTTCGGAAGGGGAAGAGGCGTCGGCGAGTCCCGCGGTAATTTCGCCCGCCGTAATGCGCGACCTCTTCGAGATCGGCGTGCGCCGGCTGCACCAGGACCGTAACGACTTTGTCACCGAAGTGCGGCAACGCACGTGCACGATCATCCGCAAGATGGTGATCTTGGACATCTCCTCCAACGAGCGGGCGCAGGTGCGCAGCATCCGCGACGGCGACTACCCGCCTCGCCTTGTGCGTATCGTTTTGGAGGAAATTGCGCGCTACTTTTGTGTGCAGAAGAACGGCGAGCTCATCGAAAACGCCAGCAACATCATTCGCAACCTCAACTCAATCTTCAAGGACGTACACACGGCGCTGCACCCCTTCCCGCCCAGCCTCGGCATCGCGATCGTCATGGCCATCACGAACATTTCCGTCTCGAGCAGCATGCAGGTGCGGCGCCGGATGAAGACGAGCAGCAACTTGCTGACGATACGCGACAACCTTGCCTTCTTCGTGCTGCGCGAGTCGCGTCGCTTTCTGCGGCTGCGCAAGCGCTCGCTGAACCAGCTCATCGACATCAACGTCAACAACGCGAACTCGATGACGGTGCTGCTCTTCCACTTGTCCAACAGCATCAAGGAGAACAGCGTGAACGAGGTCGAGGTGCTCGTGTCGCTGATCCAGCAGCTCACCGGCGCCGATCCGGCCCGGCTGCGCGAGCTGCACGCCGTTGTCGGCGAGAACCACGACGTAGTCGAGCTGAAGGAGCTCCTCAGCAGCAGCAGTGGCAGCGGCATCTACGGCTCCGCGATGAGTCCGCTGCAACCGGCCGCGTACCCGTCGCTGCTGACCCCGTCCGAGCGCGCCGTGAGTGAGGCCTTCACCGACGTCGACTCGAACGTCGGCGTCGGCACGAACACAGAGAACGGGGCGGGTCGGCCGCATTGGAGCACCGGCCACGGCATCAGCCTGAACCCGCTCGAGGATGACGCGGAGCCGAGCGCCGGCGCCTTCACGGTGCAGCTGCTGAATTGGTGTCAGGCCCATCCCGATGCGTGGGCGGCTGTGCAGCGCAACATCCAGGTTGCGATGGCCGGCCTTGCGCCGCTCGACAGGCACGATGACAGAAAGGAGGAGCGCAGCAGCGGTGGGTCGTCGGTACCGTCGCCGAAGGCGGGCAGCGGCGGCGCAGCGGGTGTAGGCTATAGTGAACGCAGTAGGAAAGAGTTTCAGCAGCTCCGCGCGGATGTGGAGGAGGAAATAAAAAAGAGCACGGTGGTGCCCGCAGCGAGTGCGACACCGCGCGGCAGCTTGACTCATTGATCAGGCTGTATCTGGACTGACACGAATAAACCCACAAACACAGATACGTACAGACACAGACTCACATGCACACATAGACATGCACAGGTGTTCACTGTACGTCATGCAGCTCGTTTCGTTTTTCTTCCTAGGGTCGAGATTTTTGTTTGTTTGCTTGTTTTTGTTTTTCAATGCCAATGGATCATGTGTCTTGTTCATTCATCAAGCGATGTTGTAGCAGTAACACACACACACACACACACACACCAAAAAAAGAAACGATGAGTATCAATCATGAGTTGCGTGAGGGCACGATGCCCTTTTAAAGGGTTTTCTTTTCAACGACTCACTATAGTGTTCATGGTGCTCCGAAGATACGAATGGGTAGCTGTGTCCACCGCAGCTTCGGAATTTTTTTTCTCCCCATGCACCTGCATAGTCATACAGCAAAGAAAGTAGTAGGTTTCATCGCTACATTCACTGATCTCTAAGCGTACAGCATTGCTATCGATTCTTTAACTTTGCTTTTCTTCTCATCTTCTTTGCTTTTGCGTAAACGATATGTACGCGGGTGTGTGGGCTTTCAATTTTTACTTCTCCCTTTTAGTGTTGTTGTTCACCTCGCCAGCTCAGTCCTTTTTTTTTTTTATTTCACTTAGAGTTGTCGTACGTCTCTTCATACAACTCTGTAAGCAGCGTTGCGCCTCCTTATTCAGCTTTGTACCTTTTCTTTGCAATTCAAAACGAAAAAAAAACAAAAACGGTTCTACGTATATCGCAGAGATTTACATAATATCAGCAGCCTTAGAAAACAGTATTCTCTTTATGGCTTTCGCCAAGAGAAAAAAAAAAAAACTTAGAGTTTCTCCTTTTCCCTCCTCTTCTACACACACTCCCCCCCCCCCCTGTGGCCGCCGCCATTGCTGATCTTCTTATCGTTTTTTTTTTTTTTTTATTCCAAGTTTAACTGCCCATCTGTTTCTTTGCTTGCTATCCTCTCAAATTAGTAGACTAGAGATTTTCTTTTTTTTTTTTTTCTTTGCAGCCAAAAGCACACGACCAGCAGCGCACACGTGGGTTTCGCGTCACAGATACACACACACAAAAAAAAAAAAACGGGAAAAAGTAAAAAAGAGAAACGAGGATGCCACTTCTTCGCTGCGACGAGGCGACGGTGTACGCCGCCATCGTCATGGTCTGCGGTGTATTCTTGCTTTTCGCGATACTCCGTGCTTCAGCCCAACTCCTTGGCTACCTCGTTGATAGCGTTGCAAGCCGCTTTATACCGACTTCCATAGAACGTCTCCTCTGCGCATTGGCCGTCGTCGTGACCGTCGTCATTTTTGCCGATGGCAGCGTGCTGCTGCCGACGCTAATGCTGCTCGCCACCGCCACCAGCGGCGCCCTCTGCAGCTCTCTGCTGAGCTTTCGCTGGCTCTGGATAGGCAGCTTCATCTGCTACTGCCTCGTCCTACTGAACGTAGTTAGTCCGATGCTGGTGGAGGATGTGGACGCGACGAAGCAGGAGTGGGCCGCGCTGGTGCGAAGTCAGCACGTGCTGCTGCCGTCCTCCGCCGCGATCGCCCGCGCCGCATCGTCTCTGGATAGCGCGGCATCGCGCTACGTCTACTCGTTTTACGACTCCGTCAAGATCGAGGGCGCCGCGTCGCCGCTGGCGGCTGCGGCCCCCGCAGATCCAAAGCTGCCGCTCGACGTCGTCACTCGGCTGATGCCCGCGTGGTTGATGGAAGGCAATGACGCCCCTAACGCAAACAAATATGACCCACAAGAGCACACAGGAAAGGAGGATATGTTGCCGACGTACCACGTCATCGCCAGCGGAGACGACACGCTGCTCAACTACTACACCGAGGCGCGGACTCACGAGAGCGCCGGTCTGCCGTTTTTGTGGGATTCCGTCGTCCTCGTCGGACAGCGTAGTCGCGTGCAGCACAGCCACTTTTACTGCCTGATCTCTGCACGCTCGCCCTGCCTGCGACTGCACGCCACGACCCAGCTTCGCAACGTCACCATCTACTGGGCAGAGCGTGCGAAGGCCGGTGCGACGCTTCCCAGCACACGGGCATTGACCTGGCATGAGTTTTCCATCGGGCAAGCCACCCCACAGAACTGCAGCGAGGCACAAAGCAGCTTCGCTGCTCAGGTGAAAAGCCAAGAACAGGAGCAGCAGCGGCACATCCGCGGTGTCGGCTGTGGTGCTGAGGTGTGCGCAGCCGACGAGTTCTTGCTGCTCGACTGCGTAGAGGAGGTGAAGGTCTCGGCACTTCCGTCCTCCTTCGTTGCACAGGCGCCTTTCCTGGTTCGCTTTGGCTGGCAGTTTCCCGGCTATCTTCGCCAAGCGCAGGAGATGCTCTTCGTTTTTTCCGACCGCGTTCTCTTCCCCTTCGCCGTCTTCCTCACCGAAACGCTCAACGCGGCTGGTGGTGCCACGAGCGCCTTATGTGGTCAGTTTGGCACTTGGCTTGTGCAGGTCCTACCACATTTCAAGCACGCTGCGGAGGAGGTGGCTGTGTACGCTGGCGGACTCGTGTGCGGGACACCGCCTCCCCCTCCATCCACCTCGTCGTATTCGACTTCGGCTGCCTCAGCTCTGGACGTCGCCGCTGCGGAAGCCCAGACGTCGGTGCTGCACGCCTCCGGACCGTCCGCCACCCTCTGCGTCGCCTTCGGCCGAGCGCACGCCTCGCGCGCCGCCTTCAAGGCTGGTGTGCAGACCCACAGGTCGATCCTCGCCGTTCTCTCCACCCTGGCAGATGCGGCGGATGTGTTACCCGGTGTGTGGACGGTGGTCCGCTGGGCCTGGGATGCGGAGATGGCCATCACGCTGTGGATCCTGCGTGGGCTGCGTGACGTCGGCTGCTTCCTCGTTTTGGTCCTGCCTCGGCTGCTGCTGCATGGACTTGGCGTGGTGGCGCGCTGCTCCGACGCGGTGCTGGTGCACGTGGGCCCGCCGCTCCGTGTGCTGTGGCGGTGGCTTTCACGTCTGCCCGTTAAGCCTTGCACGTCTCGCCTCTTCAGCTGGCTGTGGACGCTGGAGACGCGGGGGCTGCGCTACGAGTGGTCCATCTTCACCTTCGTTCTCGGCCGTCTTGCAGCGCAGGGCGCTGTCGCCCTTGCTGCTGTCTTGCACAGCGTGTCCGTCCTTGTAAGCAAGAGCAGCACGCTAATGACCTGGTACGGCCAGACCTCCTTCTCCATTCACCTCGTCGTCACGTTCCTGCAGTCGCTGCTCCTGTTGCTGGCGATGAGGAACGAGATGTGGGAGCTGATCGAGGCGGAGCAACACCGCACCACGAGCCCGCATTCACCTTTGAGCTTCCTTAGGCGGCTCTTTCCACAGAGCGTCGAGCGCTACCTGCCCTGGAAGTCCATGACGGCCCGCGCGAACGGCTTCCTGCTGCTTGTTCGGGCTCACCGCCAGGCCTGCATGAATTACCTGCTTCTCCACTCCATTGGTCTGCTTGTCTTGATTGGTCTGTCAGTGCTACCCTTCACGAGCAAGCTCTATAGCCTGACGCTGCGCTATGTGCTGCCGTGGCTGTCCGCCAAAGCCTTCCTCATCTTCTTCGATGACCCGCCCAGCACACGAACCACAGCGGTGTTTCTCATCGCGCGGGTGGTGTTTGCCATCGCGCTGCAACAGACTATCGGCGACTTCCTGTATCACATTGTAAAGGACATTCTAATTGCCGTGGCGCTGATGGGCGGACTGACGCTCCTGCTATGGGCCTGGCCGCAGCGAACGGCGCTGGCGAGGCAGATGGCGACGGCGATCGCCGACAGTCTGCACGTGACGCCAATAGCAACACCGAACCGCGAGGGAACAGGAACGGGATCACGACCTCATCGTCCTTCTACCCCGCTGCTACCTTTAACACTGCCCAAAGAAGAGACGGAGAGGGGCGGCCGCAAGGTTCCGCGGAGCACCTCGGTTCACAATGCCGCGGAAGTAGATGGTTCGCCGGCAGCTGACGAAGTGGGTGAGGAGAATAGGGACACGGAAAAAGATGACTCGGTCACAAAGCGGATCGATCTCTCAGAGGCGGTGTGAAGAGGAAAAAGGCAGAAGTTAGTTGTCCAGTTCTGAACTTCTGTTTTTTTTTTTTTTTCCGGACGCTTTCTTTTGACCTGCGTGCTGTTGTTGTTGTCGTTTGTATCGGCTCTTGTTGGGTCATTATCATTTGGATGTTGTCTTGTTGGTTTTTCATTCTGCTCTTTTTGTCTTGACTCTTTTTTTTTCTTTTTTTTTTTTTGCGAGTTGTGCACCATTCGCATCTTCGAATCCATTTTTGTTGCTGAACTCAACAAAAAACGACGACACTAAAAAAGAGCTACACCTACGTCCACAGCACCTTTTTTTTTTTTTTAATCGGAGCAAAAAGAAGGAGCCTTATACCTTCAGCTGCGCGACCTTTTTTTTTTTATTTGCTGTTGTTATTTTGTTGTTACGGAGTTGTAGCACGCGGCAAAAGTCGAGCTTATTTATGATGATCTTGTCGATCTTCTTTCCTTTCTTTCCCCTCAACTCGCTTTTTTTCTGTGTGGACGCACTCATTTTTTAGCTCACGCTGGGCTGTGTGTAAACAGCAATCTACACTTTTTTTTCGTCTCACCTGTGCTCAGATAGAATCGAGCGCAGTCGCATTCGGTACGCATATATAGAACACACACAAGCACGCACAGTGTGCAAAAAGATGTCGACCCCGTCTCCGCCTGCGCCTCTTCCGGATGCGGTGGTGCGCGCCATTCGCTGCGTGAGCAGGCCTTTTGCGGCGCTGCAGTTCTCCCGCTATGGCACCGCCACCAGCACAGCGGACAGGTCCACCACTATGTCCCTGGTCATGTGCACGAAGACGGCCCTCTCGCAGCACGGGGACGGTCAGCTGGACACGCGGAACGTCTTGCCTAGCACCTGGGCGGAACTCTACCGCGGCGCCGTTAAGGAGCTGCCAGATGCACCATCGCAACGGCTGTGGGGCCTCGTCTCCACAGTGCTCAGCTTGCTGGAGCAGGGCGGGACGGCGGACGGCGTCAACGCCAGCGCGGCCATCGTCGCGTGGGCCGATCGCTTCCACACGGCGACAGGCGACATGAACGCGCTTGTGGCGGACCTGCTACGATGCAGTCCGCTGCAGCTGGACGAGGCGGTGGTGGACGACATCGGCGCTGAGGCGCTGCGCCACCTTGAAGACGCTTTCTTGGCCGGCCACTTCGAGACAGCCGCGGCGCTGATAAACGGTCTTCTTACCTTCCTGCGCCACGGCAACTCGCGGCTGCTGTCGGCAGAGGTAGAGGCGGCGCTGGCAGACGTGCGCCGCCTCCTCACCACCGCGTTCCATGACAGCGACTCCCACCAAAACGCCTGGGTGGCGACGGCGAACGCGCTGCTGCGGGAGTGGCGTAACACGCTCGTATTTCCCGCTGACAGTCTCGAGAAGAATCAAAGAAGGGTGATGGACGCGTTGGTCGAGGATCTCTGCGCGACGTGCCTCGACGTGCTCATCTTGATCACGGAGGACGCGATGCAGCTGCAGCAGCGCTGCCGCGAGGCGGGCCGGTCCGCGGTGGACTTTTTGGTGGCCATGTGCGCCATCATGGAGCCGTACGCAGAACTGCCGCGCGTGGCTGCCATCTTTGCCGAGTTTGTTCAGGAGTGGAGCAGCGAGGAGGAGGAGGAGGAGGAAGGAAAGGAGGACGGCACGCACCAATGGTGGTACTACGAGGCGGTGCAGGCGGTGCTTGAGGCGAGGTCGATGGCGGGTATGGTGGACGCGATGGAGAGCGTGGCGCGGATTTCGTTGACGGCCTGCCGGCAAGCGGAGGCTGCGGCGACGGGCCGTGGCAGCGGTGACCAACCAGGCCGCATACATAATCTCAACAATAGCAGCGACGACGATGACGGTGACGACGGTGACGCCGTGAGTGATACGGTGGACCTGGAGGAGGTTGCGACATCCGTCTCCGCCTCCGCCCTGATACCGTCGCACACGCGGCGGTTTCTTCTCGCCTGCATGACGGCCCACGTGGCGGATCTGTGCGCCCCTGCCGTCGCAGCTCCCTATGCAGCGGAAATGTACCTCACATTTGCCCGCAACGATCTCGTGACGGCTTATGCGGAGCTCTTCGCGTTTGACGCGCGGACGTGGCGCGTGGCTGGGATGTACGCGTGCTACTCCCCCCTCATCAATCCGCGCTTCCTGGCCAACGTGACGGAGGCGGCTGCCCCGCTGGCCCTGGCAGACGAATCGGTCTACTACAGCCTTCTCGGTTTCTTCCGTAGCAGCTGGAGCATCCACAGCGACCACCAACTCGCCGTGCGGGCAAAGTTAGAGGCAGTTCTGCCCGGCAACGCGACCGTGGCGCAGTGGTGGGCCGCGATGGACTTCTCCCATGCCGAGGCGTACCGTAAGGTGCACCGCTACCTCGTCGTGACGCTGCTAAACCGCAAGCAGTGGGCGCGTGCGGCATGGCTGGCCGTCGAGACGGGGCTGACGGACACTCTCCAGTCCCACCTCCGACACATCTTGGCAAGCGCAGACGCGCTGGCCAGTGAGGAGCTCTACGCCATCGGGTGCGCTGTGCAGCGCGCCTTCGTGGCGGTGAGGAGCAGCAGTGGCGCATCAGTGGAACTGGCACGCTACCTGTGTGCGGCCGCCAGTCTGGCGTCGTACCGCCGTGCCGCGACGACGGCTAACGCCGCGCTGAGCCACGCATCGGACGCTCAGACAGGCATCGTCTCCGCCGCCGTCGCGGATGCCGCAGCAACGGCGACAGTGGCTTGCCTTCAGGTCATCGAGGCAGCTCTGAAATGCACGAACGAATGTGATGTTGTGCTGCACCCTTCAACCACGTTTACCCTGGTTGAGCACGGTGCTTCTCTGCTGCTGTCACTACGACAGCTCATGCGCGATCCCGTGACAGGAGATACGACCGACTCAATACACGTGTCCAGCTGCGTGTTACCGCTTCTAATGGAGGCGTACCAGCTGTCCAGCATCCACTTCGGGCGTACCGACCCTGCCTTGGCGAGGCGCAGTCGTACGCTTGGAGAGAAGCTAGCCCATGTACACCAGATCTGTGTTTGAAACGGTAGTCAAAGAATGAGAGGGAATTGCTTCCTCGCTGCTTCTTTTTTTTTCCCCCGTTGTTGGTATGGGCTGTGTTTTCTGTACATGTGCTTGTGTAGACCTGGGAACACCTCGTCGAGATACACACATAGGTACAACGGTATTCCAGTTTTTTTTTTTTCATTTGTTTTGTGTCGTTTGTTCTTAATGCACAGGCAGGCAGATGGCAGAATCGTCAGCCGAATGATATCCTGTTTTTTTTTCTAATTTCCCTTTTTAGATTGTAGTTAGTCTCAACTGCAAGACGCCGTATGCACCACGCACTGCGTGTCCGATGCACGAAGTTGTGGGTGTCGCACTAGGGGTGGAGGAAAGCACTTCTCGGAGAGAGTTTTTTTTTTTTTTGGTGTGTGTGTGCTTGTGTTTCAAGACTTGTGTTGGTCTGCTTCTATGTGTCACAGTGTTCTTTCTCTCTCTCCCCCCCCCCCATTCATTGAGGCAGTCTCCTCTCCATTTGGAGGCTCAGTCGTGGAAATAAACCTACAAACAACAACAGCACACACGCACACACACACACAAAAAAAAAAAAACGCTTGTTGTACGGATATAAGCGTGAAGCAGAAAACGAGTCTCAAATACTCTCTCCATTCTTCTCTCCCTTTCAACGATTGCTGAGCATAAATACTCTTTCCCCCCCCTCTTCTCTTCTCTTCTCAACTCAAATTCTTGAGTACCATTGAATGCGGCACGGCGGATCCTATCACTTCGCACACATCAAAGAAGCCCTGACCGTTGTGTGACACACTCATCGTACAAAGAGAGGGAAAAAGAAAACGTGTTTCCATTCGCGTCTCTTCGCTTCACAGTTTACCACAGCACACACGAAAGTAAAAGTAGCGCTCATCTCCTTTTGCAATTATGCAGGATTTTAACAGCAGAAGTGCCCTCATCATTCTGTGTCCCCTTTTTTTTAGTCATTTCTGTGGTAACTGCTAACTGACAGAAAGTCGACAGAAGACACAACAACAAAAAAAAAAAAAAGAGAAGTGGTCTCTCTCAACTCGTCTAAATTGCTCTCCTTTTTTATTAGTGGTCTTCATATATTTCTTTTTATTGTAATATATATATATATATAT
Organism: Lotmaria passim; assembly: GCA_037349495.1. Taxonomy (NCBI): domain Eukaryota; phylum Euglenozoa; class Kinetoplastea; order Trypanosomatida; family Trypanosomatidae; genus Lotmaria; species Lotmaria passim. Next base: position 1,264,500 of record CP140193.1, read on the forward strand.
ATATATGTATATTTACATATACAGTTGTTTATACCTTTTTTTCTAGTCTTTTTTTTTGTTTGCTTGCTGAGACTCTCTGTCGTCCAATATTGCATTGTTACTGGTGCTTTTATTTAGTTTTTTTTTTTTTTATTTGAGGCAGAGCGTCTTTTTTTTTGTGTGTTTGTTTTGTTTTGCGCTCCCTTTCCTTTTATTTACTATTTTTTTTTTTTTGATCCGCTCGACGGAAGTAAAGTAGAGCAAAGAAAAGCAAAGAGAGAAAAGGGGGACACGTAAAGCAGCGTGATGCGCTCAAGATCGCGACAGGACGCACACCTGACGTTCCACCCCATCGTCATCGCGTCTGCCGTTGTCTTTGTGGTACTCTTTCTCGCCCTCGGCTACCACACCGGGGTGAGTCAGGTAGAGTGGGAACACGAGCTTCTCTTGCGGAAGGTGACGGAAGCTCTAGAGCCTGAAAAGAAGAAGTTGGCGACATGCTTCAAGCAACTCGACGCTGTGCTCGGCGAGGTCCACAAAGCCGACTCCCACGTGCGCGCGTTGCGCAAGGAGGTGCAGGAGCGCGACAAGGAGCAAGAGGGCGTGCATAACGCCTACAAATCGCTCGACAAGGAGAACACGAAGTGTGAAGTCAACCGCACCGAGGTGGAGGAGCGCATCCGTAACTTCAGCCGAGAAGACGAGGAACGACGCCGGACTGTTGAGGAAACGGAAAAGGAGGTGGACGCGCTGCAGGTCTCTATCCTGTACCTCACCCGTGGAGACGGGATGTCGGTTGCGCTGCTGGATGAAGTGCTGCGGTCACTGCGGGCCTCATACGCGGCGAAGTGCCACACCACGCCAGGATGCGTGGAACTGACGGACGAAGACCTGCTGCAGCTACGCGTGGAGGAGCACCGCTCCGAAGAAGAGATCAAGGCCTTTCTCGAGCGGGATGCCGCGGCGCAGAAAAGTCTAGCAAACTCGCTGCAGGGGCCGTCGGCGAACTTGTCGGGAATGTACTTCCTCCCCACAGTGGCCGAGGAGCCGCATTGGGATGCGAAGGCCCACTACCCCAAGTACTTCAGGCGCGGTATCAACCAGAAGCCGTTGCGAGGGGCGAAGAACAGCTCCGCACCCGTCCTCACCGCTGGCAACGTCGTGCAAATCCTAGAGACATACAGCGACTACGCCATGTGCGCCTACCGCCGCAAAAACTCGAAATTCACCTTCGAGTCCTTCTTCGCCTACATCCCGGGCGACACGGCCGCCCCGGCAGCTGGCGCCGCCGCTTCCGCCGGCGTCGTCGTCAAGCCGACGAGTCAGATTTCAGCCAAGCTGCACAAGCTGATTGTGAGCCCGCTGCTGCGGTACTGCCTTCAGTGCAACACGCACAAGTGGAAGCAGCAGTACCGGCTCGCGTGCTTTAAGAACCGTATGCTCGACCTCGCCAACTACGGTACAAACGACTTCTGGGTCGTGCGCTCGATGATTCAGGCGGCGCCGTCCGTGCAAACTGCGGCGCTGAACTTTTACGAGAGTCACGAGGCGGAGAAGCAGCGCGTGCTCGCGGTGGTGCTGCATCTTTTCTCGGAGAAGGACCGCGAGGACTGCGACCGAGCCGCGACGCAGGAATATGGTATTCACTACCAGTATCTGACCTCGAACTTCCCCAACGACGCATCGCTTAAGCAGCACGTGGCGGCCGACTACAATGCGCAGTGTTCGCCAACACCGGCGCAGATTATCGAGCAGATTCGGAACGTGTGTGCGGCCGCCGAGAACTCGTTTAAGAAGATCTACCTCTCTATGTCGGCTGAGATGCGCAGCAACGTGCTCGCCTTGATGAAGGAGACGGGTGACACAGAGCTGCAGCCCCTGTTGATGCCCGCCTTTGCCGATCCGGTAACAGAAAAGACAACGCCTGGGTTTACGGAACTGGTGGATTTGGAGATCGCGAGCCGTGCTACGGACATTCTGGTGAGTCCGTTCATGCGCGCTAGTCGCTACGTCACAGAGGAATTTCTCCTCCGCCACAGGTTGAACCCTAGCGGACATGTTTGGGTATTTTAATGAAGGAGGAGTTTTTCTTTTGAGTTTTCCTGCTTACTTGATGTCTCTTGGCTTTTGTGTTTATTCTCTACAATTGCGCCTTTTTTTTTATTTTTGCGAATCAGCTTTCTCGTCAAGGCTCATTCGCTTGATTTTTCATTGAGGAGCGTGCCATTACCACGCCAAGCAAGCGAGAAGCAGTAATTGAGAAGTGGATCCGCCACACCGGACATCTACTCTTCCTGTTGTTGTTGCTTCTCCTAAACGACGACTCGTTTAGATGACGGTGAAAACGTTGTCGCCTTAGCCCACAAGTGGAAACAACAATAATAGCAACAAGGAACGGAGTGTGTGTGTGTGTGTGTGTGCATGGGTGTAAGGCACTTGCTTGGCGATTGAGCGACTCGCAAAAGCTGTTTTTTTTTTTGTTGTTGTTGTTGTCCATTATTTGTCTGTTTAGTGTTGTGAGCTTATTTTCTTTTTCTCCCTTTCATGAGCCAAGCTTCTTTGCAGAGCTGAAACAAATCTCCCCCCCCCCCTTTCCCTCACTCTTTCCAGCTTTATTGCACCATCTGAAACGCGGTGACACTTGATTTCATCCTGTTAGCTGACAGTGGTTTCTCTCGTCTATTGTTTGCGCTGCCAGTTTTTTTTTTTTTTTTATGTGTGTGTGTCTCTAACTGCCTCTCTCCTTATATACATATACATATGTATGTGTGTATGTACTCGTAAAGGCATCAAGAGCAACTAAAAAGCAAACTCATTAAGCCAAGCCACCCATCAACACCCCCCGATCTCTTCCTTGCCCCATTCTCTCACACACACGCACACACACACACACACATCTAATCGTATTTACAAACGGCGATTCAAGTCTCACACGCGAGCCTTTCCCTTCATCTTTCTCTTTCTCCTTTTCAGTCTCTGTCTCTCTCCCTCAGACGTGCTTAAAACAATGTACTGTGAAGGATTTGAGCCGATGCAGCGTCACCGCCCACTGCGGATGATGCCGCACGGCATGCTCAATGACATCTTCGTTGACCGCCCCCACCGCATCGACGTGGAGCAAGAGCGAATGAAGATCCACTTGGACGAGATTAAAACGTCTCTCGCCTACAAGCCCACGACCCCTTCGAAAACGGTAACGTCAAGACACTGCTTATCGGCATCAACTACACAGGCACACAGTACCAGCTGAGCGAGTGCGTGAACGACATCCACACAATGCTGGACACACTGCGGCACATTGATTTCCCCATAACGGAGTCGAGCATCCTCGTCGACGATGAGAACTTTGCGAACGTGACGGCGGCGCCGACGCGCGAGAATATCATCAAGTACATCTCCTGGCTCGTCAAAGACGCACAGTCGGGCGACGTGCTCTTTTTGCCTACTCCGGCCACGGCGCGCAGACAAGGGCACAGGAGGACACGGACGAGGAATACGACCAGTGCATCATCCCAGTGGACTACGAGACCAACGGCTGCATTCTCGATGACGACCTTTTCAAGATGTTGGTCGCGCCTCTGCCGGAGGGCGTGCGGCTCACCTGCGTCTTTGACTGCTGCCACTCCGCCAGCATGCTCGACTTACCCTTCGGCTTCGTCAGCAACAAGAGCGCCGGCGAGGTGGGCAACGCGACGACGCACGTGATGGAAAAGCTGCGCCACAACAACTTCGCCAGGGGCGACGTGGTCATGATTAGCGGCTGCGAGGACAGCCAGACGAGCGCGGATGTGCGGAACGTCACTTCCTTCGGCGATGGCGAGCCCGGCGCGGGCGGGGCAGCGACGCAGGCCTTCACATGGGCGCTGATGAACACCACCGGACTCGACTACCTCAACATTTTACTGAAGACGCGTGATATGCTGAAGGAGAAGGGCTTTACCCAGGTGCCGCAGCTGAGCAGCTCGAAGCCGGTGGACCTCGATAAGCCCTTCTCCCTCTTTGGCACCGTGACGACGAACGAGGAGCAGCTGCAGCAGCATGTGCCGGCGGAGTTCCGCTGCCTGCCACCGCCGCCGCAGGGGTGTCGTCGTGGTGGTCCACGGCAGGGCTTCGTCCACGGCCCGATGACGCAGCTCCGTCGCGGTGGCTTGTTTGTCAGTCCCCCACGTGGGGGTATGTGGGGCTGTGGCCCGGGCATGCGCGGCGGCCCCATGATAATGGGTGAAGAGGGCAACTACGCGTACAACAATAGTAACTACAATGTTGGCCGCGGATTTGGTCGTGGTCGCGGCGGCGGTCTAATGATGATGGGTGGCGGTCGTGGTTTTGGTTGCGGTCGTGGCGGTCCGATGATGATGGGTGGTGTAATGGCGGAGCAGCGCATGAGAGGCCGTGGTGGTCTCTAAGAGTAGGTGGATATAAAGAGAACCATGAGCCTAGCTCTTTCTTCTTTTCTCCCTTTTTTTTTTTTTGGCCAGCCACTCCTTCTCACTCTCCGCACCACCTTCAAGCAAAGAAGGCGGCGGAGACGGTATGTGCGTTCCGAAAATACGAATAATCGCATACCAAAAGAGCGCGTGGCTGTACGAGCACCGGCGTCAGTTTTGGCCCGCTCATTTCAAAAAAGAAAACAAACAGTTGTGCTGTTGTTTTGTTATGACGGAGGCATATATATATATATATGTACCTTTTTTTTATTATTTCCCGTGTTCTTTCTTATGCGCAGACTATTAAAGATCGTCAGATGTGTATTTTGGTTTTTGCTGGAACCTATTTCCCTCTTTGTTTTCTTGCTACTTTTTCAGACGTGTATCATTTTTTTTTCTTACCGTAGTCTTTAGTTTCTCCTCCGTTCGAGTTGCATTTGAATACAGACAAAACAAACAAACAAAACTCTCTCTCTCCGAAGTTCGCGTGGAGTTTGTGCCTGTACTACGCAGTTCTTGTCTTTTTTTTTTTTTTTAATTTGGAATTATCCTGAGTGCGTGTTTCTGTGGCGTGAGCATGCTTATGTCCTTCCATCTCTTTCTTTTTTTTTTTTCCTAGTAACAGGATTATGTTTGCTTGCTTTCCTTACATGTACAGAAAAGAACTTTAAACGAGTTCGTGCTTATATCTACATACCTCTTCATCGTCTTTGGAAGCTCTTTTTTTTTTTTTTTTGTAACAGCTCTGCTATGACAGACCTTTCAACCGCTGAGGTGAAATGAAGCACATCCTTTGTTTTCTCTTTTTTTTTTGTTTTGCTCCTTTGTTGTTGTGTGGTCGCTTTATCTTTTCTTTGCTTTTCTTTTTTTTTTTTCTTCTCGTTCAAGTGTAATTGGGGCTGACCCTACTGGAGCCAATGCTTGATCTTTGTTTTCCTTGTTCACTTTCTAATATCAAATAAGTGTGGTTTCCTTTTTATTTTTGTCTTTATATTGCTTAACGTCAGTTTTTTTTTTTTCTGTTATTATTATTGTTATTTGCAGTGTAACGTTCGAACACATACGCGATGTGTTGAGTGCTGCCTCTTCAAGTTCGGCAATGCCAGCTCCGTCGGCATCTTTTTTTTCCCCATTTCTTTTCTTTATTACGATACCTTTTTTGCATCTGCGCTCATCGGGTGCCACCAGTAGAGTTATTAAACTGATAAAGAAGGACATGCGCATGTAAATGGACTTGTCTCTTGTTTTGGTGCTGTTGTTTTCCACTCTTGTTTTTTTTTTTGTCTTTTTTCCCTCCGTGTTTATTTGAAGGGGGGGCGAGAGAAGCGGTGACGACTACCTGTGGATTGAGCTACACTAGAAACGAAATCAAAAGCGCGAATTCCGTGCTTTCGAGTTTTACTGTAAACCAAAACCTGGCGTGCTGTCACTGTTTCGATCATAAAGGTCAAAAGCGCTCTTTTTTTTTTTTTTGGCTCAAACTCCGTAAGAGCTGTGTGGTCATGTGCTTGACTACAAAAGGAAAGGAGAAAGAGAGGAACTCCGGGCTTCTCTTTCTTTCCGTAAGCGCTGCTGTGCTTCGGTAATGGCAATACTAAAAAAAAAAAAAAACCAAAGTAGGAAACTCAAACGGCAGCTATAAAAAACGTAGCTATGCGACCGCTTTAAATCAGCGTTGTCGCCAGAAAGAAAAGAGGAAATAAGAAAGCGGCGAAAACTCTTTGATGGCTCTTACTTAGGAGTAATTGCGCATCGCCTATCAAGCAGACTCCTTGCTGTCTTTATGACAAATACGTTTTTTTTTTTTTTTTAAGTGTGATCGCGCGGTCAAGCTCACGCCAGCTCAAGAATCAGCCTCCCAACGTTGTGTCCACCGTTTTTTTTTCTCTTTACTGTTGTTGTTTGCTTATTTGAGAGTCTTGTGACTCCACTTCCTCTTTTACTTTGTGCTTTGCAGACTCTCGTTGCTTTAGTCGCCACTGCTGTCTCGCTCAAGTTGGCAGCGCGGAAGGAGCCGTAATAATTCATACCTGCATACTGCTCCTTTTTTCCTCGATGCTGTTTAGTCAGTCTTTTTTTTTTGTCTTGTCTCTTGCTTCTCTTTTTTTTTTTTTTTACGTTTCTTGAAAGCAGAAACCCCATAGTCGTACATACACAATATAAAAGTACTTAAATGGCAGATTTGCTTCTTGGTCTGGCGTTGGGCCAGGTAGCCGCGATGGCGCTTCCCGTGCTTGCCAACGGCCTCCTTTCTGTGAAGCGTCCGCCTCGCGTGAACATCAGCCAGGAGCGGCGCAACGTGCACACGTGCAGGCCCGTCATCCCCTATCGTGCCCCAGTGCCCTACACGGGTGGACGTGTGCGTGCGCTCTTTATTGGCATCAACTACACTGGCACCGGTAACGCGCTGCGCGGCTGCGTCAACGACGTCCGCTCCATGCTCGGCACGCTGCAGCGGATCCAGTTTCCTATTAGTGAGTGCTGCATCCTCGTCGACGATCCGAAGTTTCCCAACTTTACCGCCATGCCGACGCGTGCGAACATCATCAAGTATATGCTATGGCTGACCAGTGACCTCCGCCCTGGCGACGTGCTCTTTCTGCATTACTCCGGCCACGGCGGACAGACCAGGGCGAAGCATGACTCAGAGGAGGCGTACGACCAGACAATGATCCCGCTGGATCATCAGGAGAGCGGCAGCATCCTTGATGATGACCTGTTTCTCATGCTGGTTGCGCCGCTTCCGCAGGGTGTGCGCATGACCTGCGTCTTCGACTGCTGCCACTCCGCCACAATGCTCGACCTGCCCTTCAGCTACGTGGCGCCGCGGCAGAGTGGGACGCGGGAACAGATGCGGCAGGTGCGTCGCGACAACTTCTCCAACGGCGACGTGATCATGTTCAGCGGCTGCACAGACGAGGGCACGAGCGCGGATGTGCACAACAACAGCGGCACAGCGAACGGCGCGGCTACCCTCGCCTTCACCTGGTCTCTTCTTCACACCCAGGGCTTCAACTATCTCAACATCCTGCTCAAGACACGCGAAGAGCTGCGCAAGCAGGGCCGCGAGCAGGTGCCACAGCTGACGAGCTCAAAGCCAATCGACCTATACAAGCCCTTCTCCCTTTTTGGCATGCTCACGGTGAATCAGGCGATGATGACCCACTGCGTGCCTCAGCAATACCAGCGGCCGCCGTCGAACATTCCTCCTCAGGCGATGCCGCCGCAACTGGGCGGCTACCCCGCGTACATGCCCCCGCCTCCACAGGGATTCCCCCAACGCGGTGACCCTAACGACGGCAACAGGGGCGCAGGCTACAACAACGGCAACAGTAATGGTGCGCGGGGGATCCCACAGCCACAGTACACACCACAGCCGCAGTACGGCGGTGGTCGCCCGCAGTACCCGCCACCACCAAATGTGCAGTACCACGGCGGCCCCCCTCCGCCCAGCTGGGGAGGGAACCCACCGGCGCAGTACTCATACAATCCAAATCCGCCTCTGTAGGCGAGTAAAGTGCGAAGCACTCTTGAAAGAAGAGCGATAGAAAAAAAAAACGAGTAAGGAATGAAGAGTGCTTTTTTTTTTCTGTTTTTTTTTTTTCTGATCATTATTGCAAGCAATGCGGTCTGCTTTTTTTTTTTTTTACTTATTATTAGGGAGTGTTTTGTTTTTGTTTTTTGCCGGATGAGCAGCTAACAAGATAAAGAAATAAACAACCAAGTGCTGTCTCTCTTGTGTTTTTTTTTTTTTTTTGCATGCCTTACTTTTGTTGCGCTTGCTGCGAGAACGTACACTATTAGGTCGTTCATGTCTTATATATATATATATATACAAAGAAGTACTTGTATCTCAAGAACGGTGAATGAACGAAAGAAAAAAAAAGGCATACGCATCCGCTCCCAAGAGGAATGCAAACACGTTTTTCTATGCTTACACAGAACGGTATATATATATAACCGTTTTTTTTTTTGTGTGTGTGTTGGGGGGGGTGATTTAAAAGGGTTGGTCGGCTGCGGACGCCGTTAAAGCAGGAAAAAGAAAATCGTGCTCTCGCTGGAAAGAAAAGGGCAGGTGAGACGTTTGTGACTTGAAGAGTATCTACCGCTGCGTACCTGTACCTTCTTTCGCCGTTTTTTTTTTTTTTTTTAGGAGAGCCGCTGCTCCACATCAAGCATCCTATTTTTGGCGTATGCTGTATTTGCTGTTCCACAGACGTCTTCGCTGAAACAGCTGTTTTTTTTTTTTTTGTTGTTGTTGTTGTTGTTGTTTTGTTTCTGTGTTTCAGCCTACCTACTCAACGCTCATCATTTCTCTCTGTCTTTCTTTCCTTTTTTTTTTTTTTTGTTTTCCTTTCTCTGCAACCTACTTCTCGATTTTTTTTTTTTTTTGGGGGGGGGCTGCTATTTTGCTCTTTGTGTTTTACAAGGGATAGTTATTTGTGTTAGGGGAGGGCCACTTCGCGAAAGAGGCAATTCAGCAATACCTTACTATACCTTTTTTTTTTTTTTACCTTTTCATTTGGCACGTGGATTTTTGCATACTAGCAGACCTTCACCTGCTTTTTCCCTCTTGTCAAGAAGCAACAACAACAACGGAACATAAGATCACGTAGAACGAGAACAATGCTTCGCTGCTGTATGGCAAGCTCGCGCCTAGCCTTGCTGGGTCTGGGCATCCCCGCGCACACATCTCCACGAGGACTTCAACGTCTCGGTCAGCGTTGGTGCAGCACGACTAAAAAGGCACCGGAAAAGGGTGACACGGCTGCAGAGACAGACAAAGCAGCGCAGGCAAAGGCGTCTCGGGGCGGCGACGATGGCAGCAGCAGCAGCAGCAGCAGCGGCGACGACAAAAATAACAAGAGCAGCAACGCGGAGGGCAGCCAGAACGCTGTGGTCACCGGCGACGCGGCGACTGGGTCGGACGTGCAGAAGCGGCACAAAGGTTTTATTGAGCCGTCGAATGATGTGGTGATGGAGATGGCCCGCAAGGCGCTCGCCCGCGAAGGCCGCGACGAAATCCCAGAGGCGATTGTGTGGAAGTGGGAGACTACCGCCCCACCTATCTTAGCGCAGGGCAAGCAGAACGTCTACGACCTCACGGACGACATCCCACAGCACGTGAAGCCGTTCTGGTACCACGAGTACTATCAGCAGCGCGAGTACTTCCGCCTGCAGCGTGAGAAGCGGCCGCTGAAGGAGCGGGTGAAGCTGTGGACGGGCGCGCTGACCGTCTTAGCGGTCGCCGGTGCGGCGCTGACGCTCTTCCGCGTGTGGGTGGAGCAGCCGCGCGAGATTCGACAGTTGCGGGAGGAGCTCCTGCAGCACACGTACGGCCGCGTGCTGGAGCTGGCTGCCGGTCATGGACAGAACATCGGCGCCTATCCGTACGCCGTGCATGAGGTGGTGCTGACGGACTCGAACCCACAGCAGCTGCAGGCGCTGCGCTATCGCATCCCCCACACCGCCTACCCGAAGTACGACGTGAAGCGCGTCCGCTCCGAGAGTCTGGACATCTTCAAAGACGGCGAGTTCGACTGCGTTGTGGACATGTTCGGTCTCTGCCATTTGCACGACCCTGTCATGGCGCTGCGTCAGATGCAGCGTGTGGTGAAGCCTAACGGTATGATTCTGCTGCTCGAGCACGGCGCCAGCCCGTACCCGCCGGTGAACTGGTTCCTCAACTACTTTGAGCAGCAGCACAAGGTGAACACGCACGGCTGCAAGTGGAACTCGCCGATCCGAGACTACTTGCAGGAGTCGCGGCTGGAGATTAAGGAGATGCGCAACATGCACTACGGCACCACTTACTACGTTGTGGCGTATCCGGAAGTGCTTGAGGCCTTTAAGGACCGCGACGCCGAAGCCGCACTGGAGAAGAGCAAGGCAAAGTAAAGCACATGGGCTCGGACGCGTGAATTTTGTGTGTACGGGTGTGGTGGTGGTGGGGGGGGGGAGACAGGGGAAAACGCTGTAGCCGCAGAACACATGGGATTGCTACTTTTCTTACGCTCTCTCTCTCTCTGTGCTGTGACCACCACAGTCCTCTCAGTCAGTTTTCAACGCACTTTCCATTTTTTTTTTTTTTGAGTACGGCTGCTGTGGAGTCTAAGGTGCGGTTTGTCAAATCTGTGCTTTTTTTTCCCCCCTTTTGGGCGTCTTTTGGTCGCGGAAAGGAGCCCGGCGGTTGTAGCAACGGATTAGAATGGCCCTTTTTTTCTTGCAGTATTAAAGGCGCCAACGATCGTTTACGCGCTTGTTTGCTTTGTCCCTGACCCAATTGTTTTTTGAAGTCTGCAGGCTGCTGTTCTCGCAGCAAGGAAAGCAAAAAAAAAAAAAAAGAGGTGAAGGCCTTTTTCTTTTTAATTGATTGATCTCACTTACGTCTGTTATTTCGTTTTATTTTCTTTTTTTTTTTTGAAGTGCTACATCGGTTTCGTTATGTGCACTGAAGTCACACTAGCAAGTACTATTAGTACATCACACACACAAAACAAAACAGAAAAGAAACCAACAACAACAACAAAAAAGAGGCACCAGCAATTACCTGATGCTGAACCCTTCTGGTGTCGAAAGATCTTCAAAGGCTCAGAAAGGCTGCTGATGGAGCGAAGGAATGTCGGCCGCTTTTTTTTTTTCTTTGCCATTTTCTGTCACAGTTCAAGTCAACGATTAAGGGTTACTGCTGCTTTCCTTCTCGTTTTTTTTTTTGTCTTTATGATTATGAAGGAAGAAGAAAAGAAGTTCAGCTTTCAGGAAGTGATGGCACCCACTATTGAAACATCGCATGAACGAATCGTTTTTTTTTTTTCCTTTTTGGTCTTGGCTTTATCTCGGGGGCTTTGAAAAACTGCGTCCTTTCCCTCCTCCTTCTCCTTCCAACTCCATCTCGTGTTTTGCGTAGACTCCTCTTCCACTGCTGTTGCTGCTTCATTACGATCTAGTACTCCAGGCAACTAAGCAACTCCTGCACTTCCCCAGATTAATAAAGTGATGTTGCGTGTTGTGTTCATCGTCGCGGTTTAGGAACCGTCATTTCCTTCTTCGTTGTTGTTTCTCTCCGTTTACAGTATTTGTGCTTCATTAAAGACTGTTCTCAGACTACAGAGCTTCAAGTCTGCTTACACGTAAAATCACGCACACACACACACACACACACACACACACACAGTACCGTTTTTTTTTTTGTTTCTTCCCATCCTTTTATTAAACGGAAAGAAAGCAATTTATGCAGTCAAATTCCTGCCCTCCAACACATCAGATAGTGCCCATCACACTCTCTCCCAGCCAATCCACGTATTCATTGGCCCGCAGCGACGGGGTAGCGTCCACTGTGTGTCTGACCTGCATCTTAGCTTCGTTGCAACCCGCCGCGCCCTCCCGTTTCCCTGCTTTGCCACCACCTTCTCTCTCGCTGACTGAAATTCAGCAGAGCACGGTGGCGATCCTGACCGGGTTAACCCAGCTGTGTCCTTCTGACGTGGACAACAATGAAGTTCTGCGACTATGGGTGCTGGAAACGCTGGACCCCTCTATTCAGACGCCTGCAGGTGGGCCAGAAAGCGACAGCGCGCCAAATCACTACAGCATCGGTTCAGTGCTGGTTGATATTGTAGCTTTGCTCTTTCGCCAGCTGACGCTCACTCCAATGACAGCAGCGACGACAACAGCGCATGGGCACAGTAGCAACGATGATGTTAGCAGGGGTGGCAGTGGCAGCCGCACAGCATTCACAGAGCTGGTCGTCTTTTTATTTGCCTGCTGGGAGCTGCTGCTTTCGCCTGCCGAGGTTCTTCCGCAGCCCACACGCTCGTGTCAAGGGCGTGATTACGTTTCACCGATGCTGCTTGGGGATCAGGTTAGCTCGCTGGATGCCTCCTATGGACCACACGGGCTCCACATGGTCTATGCCGTAGCAAACAATGAGGACGAGCTCTGCCTCTCGCCTGCCCATAGTGCCGCCGTTCTTCAAGCGATTCACGTGCTCATGGGGCGTCTTGTAGATTCTGTAATGCTGCACCAGCAGCCCTGCAGCCGCTATGCAGCTGTCTCTTTGCTCCTTGCACTCGTCCACGAGTCGTCGCTCTTCAAGCAGGCGTTGATGACGTCGGGTCAAGTCTGCGCGCTGGTACAGCTCGCGCTCCCCGCGTACATCGATGCGTGCGCGTGCCGGCCCCCAGTGCCAGCACGACGACACAGCAAAGAACGCGAAGGTGAAACGGCAAACGCGTTGGCGAGCGGCTGCGCGCCGTCTGATGCCCTTTACGTGCTTCTGCAGTTGCTTTTCACGCTTTTCTTCGAGCGTAGAGAGGACGACGCTGCGGCAGCAGTAGCAGCAGCAACTACCTGCGGCGCATCTTTCCTGTCGTCTCTGATGCGGTTACTGACGGCAGCGGTGGCGCTCACACCGCCGCTGCTGTCGCTGGTGTTGGTGGCACTTCGTGAAGTGCTCGCTTGGCCTGCCACGCGCATCCATTTGCTGCCGCTGTCCAACGCCAGCGCTACTCTTGTGACGTCACCACCGTCATTGGCACAGCAGCCACCGCTGTGGGAAGGAGAAGATGATGTTGAAGAAGAAAGACAGGCCCTAGCAGTGGAAGGTGAGCACGTAGCACCCGGCTTTACACGTGGCGACGAAGCCGGCGGGCCAGCGATGGAGTTCACGCCGACGCCGACCCCGCTTCCCGCCGACCTCGCCGTCACAGTCTGCCCGCTGCTCCTCTGCCCCCGCGATGAGGTGGTGAGGCTTGCGTGCGAGGTACTGATGCAGCTGCTTCACAGTCCCTTCACCGAAGACACCAACGTGGCCTCGGCGAGCCGTGCTGCGGTGGTGGCCGTCGCGCGGCACGTGGAGGGCTACGCTTTGCACGCCGTCGACATCGCTGCCGCCGCCGAGGAATGCAAGCGTGCTCTGTGTGGGACGTTGGTGGGGCTGGTAGACTTTGTGGCGACAATACTGGAGGCGGAAGAGGAGGAACGCGCGGAAGACGTGCGTACAATGTCTGCCTTGTCTCCGACAGCATTGGCAGGAGTGGTCGCGGCACAAATGGCAGAAGAGGAGCAAGCGGAAGATGTGTCGAAGCACTGGCGCGTCGTCTTCCACCTCTCACGCATTGACGCGACGCTTTTTGAGCAGCTGGTTTGTGGTGCCTTCTTCCGACGTGCCGCGCGATTGCAGAGCCGGCGCGGCGGTGCGTTCAGCCGAGACGTAGAATGGAACAGCGTGGTAGCCTACGCCGTCAACGGTCTTCTCGACGCACCAACACCGACGGCAACAACGACGGCTCCAACGCTTTCACTCTTCGCCTACCTCTGCTTTCTCAGATCACTGGCGACTGGCATGGGTGCAGCCGTGCAGACCATCTGGTCGAACAACCTGGCGCGTCTCATGAACCACCTCACAGAGCGCGTAGAGGCGTGTGTGGCGATGGCGTCAGGCAGCGGCAGTGTTGACGTGACAACACTGCACCTGCACTGCCTGTTGGAGCCTCGCACGCACCTGCTACTCATTCATGTCACCGCAGCGTACCTCACCTTCACCGGGGCTGTGTTAAACTCTGTCGCACTGCGAATCCTCTGCGACCTTGTCTACTCACCTGGGCTGGCAAGTGCGCGGTGTTCGCACTGCGTCGGGTTCAGTGACTTTCACGCAGGCACCGCGTCACGGGAGCAGGCGGAGGCTGAGGAGGAGTGCCGCTGTCTTCTCCACATTGCGACAGAGCTGCTCAGCCGCCATAACGAGCTCTTGCAGTCTTTGCCGCGGACGAGAACAGAAGTGAGCTGCGACAGCGAAAGCGGAGGCGGTGCTTGCTGTTGCTGCTGCTCACACGTCAGCGGTGCACAGGCTGGCAACGCGGAGGGGCTCGCGCCGCTTCACGAGCTGTGTGCACCGGGCACGGGAACGAGGGCACACAGTAGTCTTTTTGACGTGCTGCTCAGCCTCTGCCCAGAGTCAGCGAATTTAGTGGGTGCTCGCGTGCGCTTTATTGAAGCTATTAAAGGTGATTTGCCGCGGCCGTCCTCGCCAGACGCCGACGCGGAAGCGGAAGAAGTACTCGCCGACAACCCTCTGGCCTTTGTCTCTGTGTCCACAGTGCAGGAGTTAATTCAGAGCGGCCATGCAGACCACACCCCAGCGCTGCTGCTCGGCCTCAGCGACTGGAGTGTAGTGCCTTTTGCAGAAGAAGGCGTTCTCGCGTCGTTCCTAACAGAGGTGCTGCTGCAGCTCGTTGATGAGGTGAGCGACGCGGAGCAGCGCATGTCCGGTGCAAGATCGGTGGCAAGCTTTACAGAGACAAGCGAGCACGCATCTTATTATTATTACTTACACGATGTGGGCAACGAGACAACGCCGTCGTCTCAAGCTCGCATAGAAGAGGGCAAGGTTCTCCGTGCGCTGCTGCGTCTTCTCTCCATCATCATTGTTTACCTTCGCTGGAACGGTCCCCTTCCCTCCTTGCCGCGCTCGATTCTGCTGGCGCCGCGCACAGGTGGTGGTGACGCCGCCGTAGCGACGCAATCAGAAAGACGCGCCGAAGGGGCCGACCACGGCAAGGACTACACCGACAGTGATCATGGTCGGCGCTTTCTTTCTGGCGAGGCGCAAAGAAGGATTTTTATTTTGCAGCCGCTAATGCTCTTTGTCGAGGAATCGCACACGGTGCGACGTGGTGTGTGCCACTTCCTACTCGACGTGGCGTCTCATCACCGTGTCGACCTGCGTCACCTCTTGGCTTCCCTACAGTCGCAGCATGACCGCTCGCGCTCCCTGGACACAGGCGAGTGCCTGACATTGTTCCCTGGGCTTGGGGCTGCGGTAATGCTCAGCGCGCTCTTGCACTTCTCAGAAATGTCTGCTGCCGGCAGGCGTACAAATGACCCGTCGCACGACAACTGCTGCGCTGTCCTGCAGGACGTGGTCTCGTCCCACTGGCTCACGGAGGTATTCGCTGCTGCGACTGACGACGCCGCGCCGCGCCAAGAGATCCACGCGACCACAACAAGCGTGTGCCTCAACGACGTGGACGATGACCTGGCCGCCAGCGCCGCCGCCTTCTTTCCCGGTCAGCTGCTTTTGACGTCCCTTTTCCGGCGCGCTCACGCATCTAAGGCAGCAGGAAACGCGTCCATGAAGCTCCGCGAGTCTACCGCACAATCAGAAGACTCGCGCGGCGAGGAGGAGGCACGGCTGGCTGTGGAAGGCCTCCGTTACGTTCTACTCGAGGCGCGGTATCAGATGGGGCTCTTGCAGCGTCTCCAGCGATCTAGGGAGCCAGAGGCACCCACACAGACAACAGCCGCTCGTGCATGGACACCTGGGACGAGTCGTCGTTTCTTCCGCTGCCTCTTGTCGGCCCACATCACTCCATTCCTCTCCATTAGCCTGCGTACTGCAGGTACCGCCATGGCGGAAGCCTGCACCGACGTTCTGCTGCGTCTGGCCTGCGTGTCCCTCTGGTTTCTCACTTCCATCGACAGCAGTGCGTGTGACGCCGTCCTCACACAGTTTGCCCTGCGTCATGTCCGCCTCTGTCTCGGCCTTACGAAGGCGGAGGTCGAGCGGAGCTACGCGGCCGAGTCGAAGGGAGACGAAGCAGAGGAGGTGGACGGGGTCAACGAAGGCGGCGGTGACAACGGTGACGTAGAGAGGAGGAAAAGGGCAACAGCAACAACAGCAGACCTGCCGGGGCTGCCGCGGCGGACACTGTTGGTGCTGCAGTTGCTCTATTTGCTGCTGCAGCGCAGCAATCGGGTCGCGGTGGCAGCGGCGGACACGGAAGCAATCTTCCTCTTTGCCGCAACCGCAAGACACGCCTCGGCTAACGCGGCTGCCCCTGTGTGCATAGAGGTGCACGTGATGGCGGCCATCGTGCAGCTTTCGATGTGTCGCCTGCGGCGACGCTCGCGGGCTGTGTGCAACCACGAAGATGCTGGCAACGCCGGCGTGACTGGTACGCGCTGGTACGAGTACATCGACCTCACTGCCTTTCAGACGCAGGCACCGCAATATACGACCTCCGTTGGGTACCGCAAGCGTGTGTGGCTGCTCCTAGCTGGAATGGAATGCGCGATGCGTCTGAGTGACAGGAGAGCTTTTCCAACCGGCTTTCTGCGCGCCACGCCGGTGCTGGGCTCCAGTGATGTTGCACAGCGACCTCGCGACCGCTGCGTTGACAACGGCGACATTGAGTGGCCGATTGTGCATCTCTTGCTCACGTGGTGTTACCATATCCTGGTTTCTTTCTCCACCACAAGCGTGTTCACTTTGGTCAGTGAGCTGGGCTCGACCGCGATATCCGCTCCAAAAACCTCAACAGCCACACCGACCAATGCAGCAGTGTTAGTGAGAGAGGAAGCGACATCGGTGATGGTGGTGGCGGCACGGCTGCTGTTCATGCTCTTGCACAGATTTCCTTACGGCGTCATGTTGACTTGTGTCATGAACTCTTTTTTGCTTGTGTACTGCACTGGTACGGCGGCCGTGAGCGACCCAGAGGCATCGTCGCACGTGGTGGCAGAAGGTTGGGTGCTGGCAGCGCTGCTGGACGTTCTTGACTACTCTCCTCACTGGAGCCTGTACGCGCACAGCGTGGAGATGCGTGCGGTGCGCTTCCTCCAGCTATCCGAGGTGGCGAGCCTGCTCCGGCGATCGCAGATGGCGCCCGATCCTCCTTCCAATGCCCGTGTAAGCGCAAT
This sequence comes from Lotmaria passim, assembly GCA_037349495.1. Classification (NCBI taxonomy): domain Eukaryota; phylum Euglenozoa; class Kinetoplastea; order Trypanosomatida; family Trypanosomatidae; genus Lotmaria; species Lotmaria passim. Next base: position 1,281,605 of record CP140193.1, read on the forward strand.
TCCAACAACAAGGGATAGCAGCTTTGAGAGAGCTGCTGCTGATAGTACACCGCAGAACCACGAGTTGCATGTGGTCGTCCTCACACTCGTGGATGTGATCCGCAGATACGAGCGCGTGGTAAAGAGCCGCGGCGGGCGGTTCCCGACCCCCGATGCTCCTCTGTTACCGATCGGTACCCAGGTAGTGCCTGCGCCACGGGCAGAAGACGCGCATTCTACTCGTTGGTGGACGCCATACACGATTCCAGCTGCAAGCAGTAGCAGTAACAGCGTAGACAGCCTTCCCCTGATGCTCGTCTTTAGTCAGCTGCTTTACTAAAAAAAAAAAAAAAGCAAAATCGTCGTGGCGCTATAATGACTCAGTTTTTTTTTTTTTTTCCTGCTGAACTAACCCTGCTACCTGCTCAGCATTTATTTTGTCATATTAACAGAATTAAAAAAAAAAAAAAAGAAATGAGGTAATAATAATAATAAAATGAAATGAAAAAGCTCAAGAGTGTCTGATGCTGACTATGAATCAGTCAAAGCAGGTGTTCTCTGCATTTTTCCATCTCAGCTCTTTTAATGTACTACAGTGTGGCTTTTTTTTTTTTTTCCAAAGTACTGACTTGACGGTATTTCAGCGATGGCTCTAAGACACATTCCCTCGATGATTCTCTCCTTTCTCTGTCTTTCATCTCATTTTTTTTTTTTTTTTGTGCCCACGCTCTTTTTTTTTTTTTTCCTCTCCTTTTTCCACCGATTTACTGCACGCTCTCGTTCTTCTTTTGTGTGTCGTGATAGTCCAGAATCGCCTGCGTCCTGTGTTTACGCGAAGGCAGGAGGAAGCGAGGAAGCTGACACCAACTCTTTTTTTGTTGTTGTTGTTGTTGTTGTTGTTTGTTTGTTTGTTTGTTTGCCTCTCTCCCTAACATAGTCTCCCCTCATTTAATACGAAAAGAACACCTTGTAGGTTTTTAGTGATTAGCCCCCTCTCTAGTCTCTTTTCTTTTTTTTTTTTTCCTGTCCCTTCCTCTTTAAAAGTGTTGAAGGCACCAAATCGTATCGTAGCATCACCTGCTTCTTCTTCTTTTTTTTCTGTTTTTTTTTTTTTCTTTCTGGTAATTTCGATGAGTCTTCTTCGATGGACGCATCCGCGCTTTGGGCTGCGGCCCACTCAAGCGTCCAAAGACAGCAGTTGTAGCATGAAGCGGAACTCGATTGTAGCTGTACCTTCTTCGAGCATGAGGAGGACCACAACGAAACAGCAAGGGCAACGACAGAAGCTAGCTGCCTCGCGGTCCACGAACTCCCTCACCTCCAGCAATCAGCTCTGGGAATCGGCAGTGCACGCCTTCTACGCCGCGTACGCACGCTACACCGCCAACAACGCCACCGCCACCGCCGCCAACATGACGCGGGCGGCAGAGCAGGCGATGCGCCGCTGCCTCGCCGAGCGCCGCGCCGCGGAGGCCTTGGAGGTGTACGAGACGCTGTGCCGATGTGGCGTGGTGGGCATGGCTACCTCGTCTCCTTCGCGAAACGCGTCCGCACAATCGCTGGACGAGTTGGCGCAGGAGGCGCTGCTGCACGTACCGCATCGCACGTGTCAGTACGCGATGCTGTCCCTGCTCATGGCGGCCGAGTTCGACACCGCGGCTTCCGCAAGCCGTTTATTCTACCCAGCTGACGAAGAGGAAGCCAAACCGGCGGTTCTCTCTTCTCCCAACGCAAGCGACGCCGCACAAGGGCCCGGAGCGAGAAACACGACCGCGCCTTTCCCCGCTGTGTTCTTCGCCGGGGCAGCAAACGTATCTGCCGCCGAGCAAGCCCGTATCCGAGTGCACCAGCGACTTCACACGCTTCACACCACGGGACAGCTGCCCCAGATGCTGGGCAAGGAGTACTGCCTCGTGGAGATGCAGGAGTTGTGTGCAGACTCTACGGCCGCTGCAGCGACGTCGCTGTCGCCGCAGAGACGTCAGCGACCGCATCCGCAACCGCGGCTCCCGCTCCGTCAGGAGATCGAGGTAGACCCTCTCTGCGCGCTCTCGCGGTGCGTGCTGGAGCACCCATTCGCTTACGTGACGCCTTCCGCGCCATGGGCTCAACAAGAGTTGCTGTGGGAGGCGGATATGTGGAGCGATCAGTTTGGACGGTACGACTTCGCCTCTCACTTTCCTTCCGCCGCCACCACCGCTACAGCCGCAGCACGAGCAACAGACGCCCTCGCGCCGGCGGATGTGGCTCGCTTGAAGGTCATTGACAGCGTCGTTAGTCCGTACAGGTCGCTTTGCAAGAACACGCTGTCGTTTCTGGCGACGTTCGTGCCAAACTGGGATGCTGTGCTTGTGCGTCGCGTGGCGGAGACGCTTGTCTTGCCACCGGAAGCGCACGCTCTATTTCCAGCCAAGTACCACCGATCTCGCAAAGCTAATGCTACCGGTGCTTCGCCTTCCAGTCGTAGCAACGCCGCTCGAGAAGAGAAAATAAAAGGGGTGTCTGGTGTGGCAACGCACACGGGCAAGAGCACCATTACATCCGCCACAGCGTGGACAGACGCGTCAGCGCATCAGCTGTTTGGTTGCGACGACACGGCGCGCTGTTCGTTCTCGTCCATGTCCCCTATGGTACGTGTGGAGGCTATTGTGAAGCGACGCGTGCACCACGATGTGGTGGTGCCCGACACTGCCTACCTGCTCCACCGCTTTCATCAGCTCCGCCAGCTTGCCCGGCACCGCGAGGTGATCGTGACGCACGCCGTCTTCCTGGAGCTCGTCGCTGCGGCCTCCCGCACTGGCAGCCCACTGGTCTTTCATGCCCGCCGTGTGCTGCGTGACGTGATGTACGCCACCACGACGGCGGTGACGGCCGCGGCGACGGCCGAGATGGGCGGCGGTGTCGTCACGACAGCAGGTGTGCGCAAGCAGCAACAGCAGCGGCAGCAGCAGAGGGAGGCGACATGTGGCTTCACGCTGTTGGGGCTGCAAGACGAGTTGGCGCTGCTGGCGCGCTGCCCGGAACGTTTCTTTTTGCAGGAGCACCTGGACACTGCGGAACTGGCTGGCGGCAGCGACGGCCGCACAGCCGGTCTGTTAAACAACTCGACCAGCTGCCGCGTCGCCAGCAGCGTGTCGGCTGTGTTGGTGGCAAAGCAGCTGGAGCGCGTGATTGCTGCACACGACCGCGGCAAGGATTTCGCCACGGTCGAGGCAATCGCAGGTGACACGGAGCCTGGTGACAAGACTGTTGTTCACACCAGTGTCGATGCCGCGCCATTAGACGTGGACGGCTTGGTGAGCCACCTCTTGAACGGCAACGAGGACGAAGCCGTGAGACATCAAGTCTGCTCTTCGGCGCGAAGGCGAGCGGAGCCGCTCTTCAAGAGTCGGTCGCGTGGGCACTGGGCTCGTTTGCCGACTTTAGTAGCGACAATGAACGACAGCACCAGATCCGCGGCGTTTCAGGTGGGCCTCAGCATGTACCCACCAGCTGGTATTGCTCCATAGAACCAGGAAGGCGGGAATGAGGCTGTTAAAGGGGTATAGAAGAATGCAAGTTTACGCTGCACGGATGCTGAAGTGGAGAGTCGCTCTTTCTCCATTCTCTGCTTTTTTTTTTTTTTCTGTTGTTGTTTCATTGAACCGCTTCTCAGCTGCACTCCGGTCTTCGGTGAAAAAGCAATCGAAAGCGCGATCGAAAAGAAGAAGAAAAAGGCAGAGTTACAAATGGCTCCTCTTCTTCTTTTTTTTTTTTTTTACGAGCTGAATCTGGTGATTGATCGTGTTGCATGAAAGTGTTTTTTTTTTTTTACATTTCAAACAACGAAAGGAGAAAAAAGAAAAAAAAAAAAAGAAAAGGATGAAGCAGTTTTAAGTGATCAGCTGCTCCTCCCTATGATCTTCCATCTCTTTATCTTCTTAGCTCCCGCCTCTGCACGTATACACATCTGGTCCTTTCCTCCACACTTTCCTCCTCTCTCTTCCTTGTCTTTTGTATTTCTTGAAGCCATAAGTAGTTAATTACGAATAGAAAAAAGAAAGAAAGAGAATTCCTTTTTAGTCAGTTTTTTTTTTTTTTTCTTCCCCGGCGTATCTTCCTCACATCTACACAACTTTCCGTTTTTTTTTTTGTAGTGAAACGGAACTAAGGGGTGATTAAAGAAAGGAAACAAGCAGAAGAGAAAAAGATCGAGCTTTTGCCATGCTCCGCCGCACCTTTGCCACCGCATTTCAGGCGACCCGCGCCGCACGCGTGTCGCTGCTCGTCAAGCAGCTGGAGGGTACCGCGCCGCTGACGAAGAAGGACAAGCCGGTCAACTCCTGGTCGGATGAGTTCATGAAGCCGCCGCAGTCGGAGGAGATGACAAAGAAGTACGGCCGCTACGCCAAGTACTCGGACCCGGCGCTGTGCGACGTGGACACGTCGGAGGAGGTGGTGCTGAACACGTATCCGGAGGGTGCCGCGCCGGGCCGCATTGAGGCCACTGCCGGCGTCGCGTTGAAGGACTACAACGCGTCGATGTGGGACGAGGAGTTCTTCCGCAAGCACATCCTTAAGCCGAAGCTGGCCGACGACCTGCAGGACCGCGCGCGTGTGACGGACTACGCGCTGAACTCGGCCATGCTCGGCTTCGTCATTCTCATGGCTCGCTATGCCGTCCTCCCGCTCTGGTACGTGGGTCAGCCCGCCCTCTCGATGGTGGGTCAGATGAACATCGAGGCTGAGGTCGGCGCGCTCGACGAGCGTGAGTGCAAGACGGTGGTCTGGCGTGGCAAGCCCATCTTCGTCTACCGCCGTTCTGCCCGTCAGATGAAGGAGGTGATGGAGACGCCGCTGTCGGTTCTGAAGGACCCGGAGACGGACGAAGCCCGCTTCCCTGAACAGCGCGACAAGGCTGTCGTGATTGCCATCTGCACTCACCTCGGCTGCGTGCCGATCCCGAACGAGGGTCTCTTCAACGGCTTCTTCTGCCCGTGCCACGGCAGCCACTACGACCCGTCCGGTCGCATTCGCCAGGGTCCAGCGCCGCTGAACTTGGAGGTGCCACCATACCGCTGGATCGATGAGAACACCATCTACATGGGCAAGCTGTAAAGTGACTGCACATTCGCTCCCGGTACACACACGTAATATGTGCCTGTGCACTGTAGCCTCTTTTTTTTTTGTCCTTACTTTCACGTTTTGATAGGTTCTCACGGTATTGATCACTGTTGTTGTTGCTGTTTTTTTTTTTTGTTGTTGTTGTTGTTGAGTTTGTGTTTCTACACAGATATGTGTGCAATGGGCGCACACGTGCGATGGGCGTGCTAAGTGACTCTTTCTTTTTTTTTTTTTATCCCGTCTTCTTTTCCCCCTTTTTTTTTTTCGCCCTTGACAGATGCACCCGGTGCATACTTCTTTCTTTCGTTACAAATTAGGAAGCTTACCTCTTATTTTTAGTTACTTAGCATATATCTTTGTCTCTCGCTCCCTTTTTCACATCACTTTTGTCAGCTGTCATGAGAGAAAGAAAAAAAAAAAGGAAGGAGGAGGGAGTTTAATGAAGCTCTTGCCAGACGTGTAACAACTTTTCCAATGGGGGAAAAAAAGCCACTCGGCGTTCGACAAATCTCAGGTGTGCTCAGACGAGCTCTTTAGCGGCACATGCTTTGACGATAACTGGTTTGTGTGCGTGTGCTTTTTCCTCTTCCTTCCTTCTTTTTTTTTTTTTTATCTGTCGCGAACAATTGTGTGCCCTTGAAGTGCAGTTGACGGTGCCTGAGTACGAGAGAAAAGACAGGGGAGAGCGCAAGCTGTAGTTGTGGAGGAGAGAAGGAGAGAAAACAAACAAGAACAAGGATGTATGAATACTAGCTTGACGTTTAGGATGTCACTTGTCTCTCTCTCTCTTCGCTTTTGCAGTTTGCTTTTGATGCTCTCGCAAGAAATGACGTCAGTTTTTCTTTTCTTCTCCTTTTCTTCTATATTTCCTGGTAGTGGTAACCTGTGGTTTATATTCTAAGTATAGTAGCACACTCCCTTGTGCAAAAACAAGTCAAAAAAAAAAAAGAAGAAGAAAAAAAGCGTGCTGAAGACTTGAAAACGTCGCCTGTTTGTGTTGTTTTGTTTTGTTTTTTCTTCAGGATGTCTGAGTGACGATGGTCTCCGTAAAACAAGTGTCGGTGTCAGGCGTACGCGAAGCGGAACGGAGCTGCTCTTTAAAAGACAAGATTCATGGACGCTTTTTTTTTTTTTTTAGAGCATGCTCTCTTTACGTGCGTCGCATGGTGCCTTCATTCATTGTCGAGCTGCATAAAGCCACGAAAGAGGATCCGCTTCTGGTTTTTGAGAGAAGCGGGAAAAAAAAGGAGGTTCTTCGCGTTGTTACCACGGTTTATTCTCTTCTTTTTTTTTTTTAATGCTGTGCGGATCTCCTAAGTGAGTTCGGTCTCTGCAATGAACCCTGTCCATAATCAGCTCTCTTTTTCTCTTTTCTATTCTCCCTTTTGAATCGACAAACTGCCACCTTTTTTTTTTTTTGCACTACTTACATTGTGTTTTCGTTTCTTCATCGTCCCATTGCGTCTTTTCCAAAGGTCCTCTGCGCATGCACGAGCCTCACACGGGGTCTGTCTACACATCTCCGTTTAGGCACAAAAAAGAATACTACACGCGAACTGATACTCAAAAAAAAAAAAAAAACTATTGAAGACTTCGTCCCACGCGAAAAGGGAGCGGAGGAGGGAAAGAACTTGTTTCACTACTCCTCACGGAGCAAATGAGTATATATATGTCTTTTTTTTTTTTCTCGTTTAATTTCTAATAATTGAAACACACGCACACACACAAAGGCCACACCTTTTACTGTGATAGGTTTACTAGCTTCTTTTTACTCTCCGGACAACAAAAAAAGGGGGAAACAGCAGCTGCTTTGATTTGCTTTCTCATAAGTGCTTTCGCGACGTTCTCCTCTGAGGCTTAAAGATCTCTCTTGCTTTCGCACAGAGGTGCACGTCGTTTTTTTTTTTTTTTGGCTCCCCGAGCATTTGAAAAAGAGAGGAAAAGAATAGAGGAGAGCATTGAGTTTACTCGCAGCTGCGGTGCAAGAAAACTACAGCAGAAGCACTTCCTGGTGTGCTTTTATCCTCTTTCTGCCAACTCTACCTTTTTTCTTCGAAGCACAGCAGCTTTACTGCTGTTGCTGTTGTTGTTATTTTTGCTTGCGTTGACTTCTGCTTATGCCACCGAGAACTCTGCGAGAGTCGCTCAAGCGACGGCGTGAAGGGTATCAGCTTTCTTTGCACCATTACGCCGAGCTGAAACGACAGAAGTACAATCGCGTTGAAACTCCAGACGAGGCGGAATCGGTGTTGATGCGTCACACCGGGACAGCGACTACGTGTCCGTCAGGGGCGCAGGCAACTGCCAACCCATTTCTCGCGCACTCGGACTGCTACGCACGATCTGCGTCCACCTCACCGCCACTGTCGATGAGCGCTGCCACGGCCACCGAGTTCGCGGCCGCTATGCCGGTCTCCACTGGTGGCATGGGCGGCTCTCCTCCACATGACAAACAGAGACACGGTGCTGGGAACGCCGTAGGCAGGTGTGCTACTTCTTCGCTTCAGACGAGCAATGACACTGGCAGCTCACCGAGCCAGCACGGCCCTGAAAATGACTCGAACAGGCTACTACTGCGCCTCCGCCCAGTGTGTGTCGACGTCATGCGAGGCGACACAGGCCGTCGCTGCACCTTTCTCCTTCAATCGACGTTTCAATATGTGTGGCACCGAGGCAATCACTTTTACCGCAGCCTGGATGGCGAGCAGGTGGGGCTAGAGGTTCAAGAAACGGTGCTGTGTCAGGTGGCACCTCTGCCCACGACACCTCCGCCGTCGATGCCACAGGAGCATCCTTTTTCCCTTAACGCTGCCACACCTGCCTCTGCGTGGCCTCTAAGCGGCGCGTCGACGGCCACCACCGCAAGAACGACTATTGAGACAAGTTACCACGGCCTGCCCGAGTACGACCATTACGCCCATGCTCTCCTACACAACGACGAGGCCGCCGCAGCAGCAGCAGCTGCCTCCATAACCCCTCACCGTATCCTCTATCCGAGCTACTCGTACGAGGCAACACAGGTGTCGCGCCGACTTCTGCCGCCCTCGCGTCCCGATCTTCAGTCGTCTGATCCCCTCGTGCACATGGGCAGTTGCAGCCCCGCGCTTTTCGTGGAGTGCCTTCTCAAGTGCGTGCATGACGAGGCGGCGCTGTCGGACGATCATGGCTGGGTCTACTTGTACCACGGGCGTCACGTGTTGACAGAGATGGGGTGCACACGGCTGCTGCACGACCTTTTTGCGCAAGCGTACTTCGAGTCTAGCAGTTTTGAGGGTGACACGCAGCCGTCGCTGACTGTGTGTGTGTTTCGTAAGTACTAGCGCTGGTGTGTATGTGTATAGTGTATGGTGGCACAATGCAACACGCACCTGCTCTCGGTTATTCAACGCAGCCTTGTGTTCAAGGGAGTAGTTTTTTTTTTTTTTTGCTGTACCTTGTGGCTGTTTTCGCTGGCTACTGATTCTCTTTTCTTTTTTTTTTTTCTTACAGAAACGTAATACAAAGGTCGCGCGGTGTGCGTCGTATTCATCTTTGAAGAAGGAGCCCTTTTTTGCCTTGTTTACTCCACAAAAGCACATGAAAAACGAACTCTTAGCATCCTTTTATTTCTTTTTTTTTTCCTCTTTACCAGAGTTTTTTCTGCAGTGTTTTGCAGAAAGAAGGAAAAAAAAAAAAAAGACATGACCGCTTTTACTGCATTTCGCTTGTGAGCAAAACGGAACAACTGTATGTCGTGTCTATTGTGCACATCCTCCCTCCGTAACTGGAGACCTTTCCACTATGGCAGTTTTTTTTTTTGTGTGTGTGTGTCTTGTCTTTTTCCCTCTTTTCTTTTTCTACCTTTCTGTAAATGCAGCCATTTCAAGTAGTTCTGTTGCACATTGTCAACACGATTTAAGTAAGCACAAGGAGACCAGAGAAGCAGAAAGCACAGGTTCGTCTCTCTGTCTCTTCTGCAAGCATTGCAGTCATCTTACCACTCTATCAAGGCTGACGACGATACATTCGTCGTTTGACCTCTTTTTGTATTCATACCAGTCGTCCCGATTGGACTTCTTGCCCAAAAAAGCTAAACACGTGTGACGAAGCGCCACCTCTCTTGCCATCCATACAACAGATTAAAAGGAAGACAGCGGAGGGGTTAAACAGGCGTATGCACAGCAGTGCACCTCTCAATACCTTTTTTTTTGCCCTCACTCCCCGTCATCGCTCTAGGTTCCCTTTCACCCTCAGCCAATCCACTGCCCACTCCATTCCTTCCTCCTTAGATTATCTCAGCGAGATGCGGTCAAGTAATGTAGCAGAGGGCCGTCGCCGGCGCCACAGTCGCGCGTTTGTGGTGTTCTTTCTAGCGGTCTTTCTCTGCGTTTTACTGTTCACCGCCTCGCTTGGGCGATCGGCGGGGTCCTCTCACGGCAGTCTACCGACAGGCATGAAAGAGGCTGTAAATCACACAGCTGAGCGTGCACCGATCCTCACGTCCAGCGCAGACGACGAAGAAGAGTGGGAGAAAAATGACGGCGTGTGCCCTGGTCTGTCTTTCCAGTCCTTCGTAGCTTCGGCGATGGGTTTTGCGTCCAGCACTCGCGCTCTCTCCACCTGCGGGACCACTCCATTTAGCACGATCTTTGATGACATCCGCCTCGCTCGCCGAGCCCGTGAGGGGACTGACACCATTTCGGCACAGTTGCATCGATTGACGCATGGCAACACGGAGGAGCTCGTCTTCTACGACAACGCCCTCGATTTTCTCTCGCTGCAGGCGGAGATCGGGGCGTGGGTGCGGGCCAACCGAACTGTCGGTATGAGTCCGTCCGCCTACGAAGCCGTGGTACGTGGGGCGGCCGCGGTGCTGGGCCTCAACACGTCGTTGCTTAACACCCGTTTTGTCGAGATCCCAGAGGAGGACTTTGCAATGCCGGTGAACTGGACACACCGAATGCAGATGTGCAACTGGAGCAGCAGCTGCATCCAGCAAATAGCGCAGGCGGCGTACCGGCAGCACGCAAATGCCTCGCTGCGCGCACGACCAGCCACTCTCGTCTCGAACGCAACCTTCACACGGGCGCAGCAGTACTACGAGCACGTGGTATTCCCAAGCGTAATTGTACGAACCTTTGACCTTGACCCGACCACCACAACGTACAACTTCGACCGCAACCTTCGCGGCCTGCTGCGGGCGGTGCAGCAGACGTGGGACGCAGCCGTCCGCGAGGCCGAGGCCGAGGCGCAGAGCAATCCGAACTTTATTGCTACGCCGTACCTGCCTTACGTGCGCGAGACAGACATCACGGGTCCGCCGCGGCGTGAAACGTGGCGCCTGGCGTCCTCGGAGCTCGCCTATTCCCGTCCGTCGCGGCACTCCGGGCTGCGTCTACAGCCGCTGCGGCGCATCATGCCAGCTATTGTCCTTTACCAAACAAATCCCGACTGCACAAGCTGCGACATCCTCGACCACGCCTTCGATATATTGCCCGCGGTGTACAAGCGCATGTGCAGCCACGGCTACCGCAGCATTGTCAGCTGCAGCCCCATCACCCTCTTCCTTCGCACGACCCACGTCCGTGCTTTTCAGCTGCTGCCCGCGGTGGAATTATATGCGCGGCTGTCCTACGCACGAGGCGCGGTGCTGCGTGTGGCAGATCACAACTTCCGCCAAGAGCAGCAACTGGATGGCGGCGGGGAAGGGGAGGAAAGGCAGGATGGCGGCAGCGGCAGCATTCGCGATTTTGAAACTACGGCGGAAGATGACGACGGCGACGACGACAGCACACGTGGCAGCCTCTTCTACAGTCTGCAGGTAAAGTACAGCAAGCTAAGCAGCGGCTTCGAGGATGAGGTGCGGCCGCGGTCGCAGTTTCAGCCCATCCGCCTCCCTCTGCGGCTGCAGTTAGACGTGGCGACGGTGGAGCAGGCGGTGGTGAACATAATTGCCGACTTGGTCGGCAGCGGCGTAATTCAATTTCTCTTTTTGGACCCAGACGAGGTCACGCAAATCACGCGCGAAAATGAGCGAGTGAAGCGGATGCTACTGGAGCAAAGGCAGCGGCAGGAACAGCAGAATGATGGGAACACGACGGAGAAGAGGGCAGACAATCAGACAGCATCTACCGCCCCGCTGTCCGGTGGAACTGACGCGTCATCGACGTCATCGTCACCGTCGTCGCCGCCGTCTACCAACCTCGAAGACCACCCGCAGTACCGTAAAGTGGTCAGCTTCCACGATCTCGCCACCAAACTGGTTGCCGCGCACACCCGCGCCGTTTTCGGAGACGTTCGCCTTGTGCGCAGTCCTCGCCGCCAGCATCGGTTTCACAGGAGTAGTGGTAGCAGCAGCAGTAGTCTTGGTGGTGATGGTGGTGATGACAGGGAGAACCAGCCATGGTGGGCCTCATTGTGGATGTTCCGCCTGTTGCACGCTGTGTGGGAGTTGCTGTTCTCTGGTGTTGAGCGTCCCCTATTTGTGACGGTCTTTATTCTGTTATGCCTGTGTCAAAAGTGGTGGAACCGCTGGCAGCATGTTTCCTATTGGTGAGAGGAGAAATGAAAAAAAAAAAAAAACACAGGCATGCATGCTTGACAGTGTTTTCTTTTTTTTTTTTTTCTGCTCACATGTTCACGTACAACTCCATGGGCTCATTCGATATGGAAGAGCAACGAACTCGTTGTCGCTCAAATCCTCTTTTCCTCTTTTTTTTTTTTCTTTGGCTCCTGTGCTCTTTTCCATTTTTGCTGTTCTGCTGTTGCATCTTGTTGTTGTTTTGACCGCTGTGCTTATCTGAGGCACTTGCATTTGTTTCTTTTCTTTTTCTACCTTTCAGCTTCCTTATGTTTAAACATCGACACATGTGTGTCTTACAGACAGAAGAGACAGAAAAAAAAAAAAGAAGACTAATAGCACTGTCAAGTCAAGATGGACCTTTCGGAAGAAGAAAAAAAAAATGAGTATTTGTCTGCAGTGAAGAAAGGTATGATTCTCATGTCAAAACAGCAGGCAAGAACGCTGTTGCGCTCTTTTTTTTTTTTTAAATCCCAGATGCCTTTCTTTCCTCGTCAAACAGAAAACCAAAACAGTGAGAACTCTTGTCTTTTCCCTTGCAAGAAGTGTGTCATCTCTCTTTCCTCTGTTGTTTTTACACGTGAAATGTGTACTTAAATATGTGCTCTCTTCTTTTCTTATTGTTGCCACTCCTCTTTGCTACCCGCTTTATATATGTATACATTTATGTTTGTGTGTGATTGTGCTTCCCCTTCTCGTGCAAACAATTTCGTTGCCAGAAAAGGTCAAAAGAAGGGAAGTGCGAGGATCTCTCCACCTTCTAGTTACGCACTAGAATCTTCTCAACTTCTTTCTTTTTTCTTTCACAGTATCTTAGTTTCATTGCAGTAAAATACTGTCACTAGCTATTGTTATTGCTTTCTCTTGTGTTTTTTTTTTTGTGTGTGTGTCGTTGTTAGTTCTTTCCTCTTTCAGTTCTTTTCTCTTTCGCTTACTGCCCGTCATCCATACTACTTCCCTTTTCCTTTTTTTTTTTTTTCTCTTGTTGTTACTTTCCTATCTCAGCAGCAATCGAGACGCAGGACCACACGTGTAATCAAAACACTGAGTTACAGCTGCTCACCAATATAGCCAAGGCAGACGAGGAGAGAAGAAAGAAAAAAAAAGAGTTTTTTTTTTTTTTACGGCAGTGTAAACCCAGAAAAAGTCAAGAGCGAACGTATTCACGTTAAAGTAACATTCAGGAACATAACTCGAGTGTTTTCTTTTTCTTTGTTTTCCGGCTTACTTTGGTACTTCACCCCTTTTTTTTTTTGTCAAACAAAACCCGTGCTCACCCTCCTTATCTCTGCTAGGACAAAATAACGCCAACTTGCGCTTTTTCTGGTTACTTGTTTGCTTGCTGTCGTCGTTGAATCAGCCCCACGTGTGCCGCCACCCCATCCTCTGTTAGTTTTTTTTTTTTTTTCTGAAAAGTGTGGCCTTTTTTTTCTTTCTTTCTTTCTTTCTTTTCTATAGACTTGCATCTGTTTCAAAGTGTAACCGTTAGCGCTACGTTTAGCGTTTTCTTTTTTAGTTCACATCTTTCGTTTTTTTTTTTTCTGTGTGTGTGCCTTTGTTTTTTCGGGTTCTTCGCAGGAAGAAAGACTAGAAACACGGAAATATCTTTGCGGAAATGAACACTCAAGGATCCCCTGCGTCGCTGGAGGGCGGGCGGGCGCAGTACATGCGCTGCGACCGGTTTGAGATCAACCAGTACGTTCGCGTGCAGGTGTCAGAGACGCGCTTCGCCATTGGTGTGGTGACTGCCATCGATGAGGACCAGGATAAGGCCACGGTGGAGACGCGTAACGGCTACGACGTAACACTACCAATTTCCGCGCTGCGCCGCGCCTTTCTCGTCGTGTTAGACCTCAATGGCGTGCTCGTGGCACGCGGACGTGGCAGTTTTATTCTGCGTCCGCATGTGCTCGAGTTCTTGAAGTTTGTCTTCTCGAACTTTGTCGTTGCGGTGTGGACCAGCGGGCTGCAGCGATCGTCAAACCCCATCATCGAGCACGTCTTTGGCAGCTACCGCGATCTGCTGCTCTTCACACTCTACCGTGACGCCTGCGTGCCCAAAGCCACGGCGGAGAACCCGTACGGGACGGAGAAGAACCTACAGACGATCTTCGACCGCTACCCACTCAGTTTCCACGCCGTGAACACCATCATCATCGACGATTCCCCGGACAAGTGCTCACACCCCGATATTGCGCTGTGCCCTGTGCCGTTCAAAGATCCAGTGGGACAGAGCCAAGACAATGGTCTCTTAGAGACGATGGAGACACTGCGGCAGGTGCTGCTACTCGACTCCGGGGCGCCCCTGATCCTCGCAGCGGAGGAACGCCTGCACCGCCTCGCAGAGCAGCAGGCCCAGGAACGGCAGCAGCAGGCTGCTGCAGCACCGGCGCAGGCGGAAAGGAGCAGCACGACGCCGCCGTCCGTCAACGCGGGTGCGTCGCCATCCAGCGTAAACGAGCCGCCACACTCGCCCGACAACACTGAGGCGCCTACGGAAATGGAAGAGGTAGAGCTGTGGAAGACGCGGCTCTGCTGTGACAACTTGCAGGGCAGGTGCACACGCGGGTCAAAGTGCCCGTTTAGTCACGATCCCGACGACGGACGGCCATGCTCGCGCAAGGACCACTGCCGTCACCACGGCTCCCGCTGGCCTAAGACCAGCGAGGAGGCAGCCTACGAGGCGAAGAGGCGCCAGATTCGCGAGGCGAAGCAGCAGCAACAACGCAAGATCGAACTGGAGAAGCGGCAGCAGGAGCAGCATGGCAGCCGGGGCGGGCAGACACGCCGGCAGTCCGACATTCTCCTCCAACTGCAGCGACGACAGCAGCAATCGTCGTCCTCGGCATCGCAGCGTCAGCGCGGTGGCCGCAGTCGCCAAGATCGCCAGTATCGCGGCAGCCGACACGAAGAAGGATGGGAGGAGGCGCTGGAGGATAATGAGGAGGACTGGGCCTCGGGACCTACCGGGCTCAGTCACACAGGTGATCCTGCATACGACAACATGATCAACGAGCGGCAGCGTCGCGCCATGACCAGTTCAGCAGACAGAGCTCCGCAAAACCTCAACTCCTGCACCGTCAACGTGGTGCAAGAGCGACGATACGATGTGGGTGGATCGGCCTCCGTGAGCGGCAACAGTGCACATACTGGCAACACCAGCGGCGGCAACAGCAGTCACCTCAGCTCCGGTTATCGACGTCAGCTGCAGCACCACAGCAACAGCAACGCGAACGTGAACCCGCACGACGCATGCGTGCCGTCGCACGAGCAGCAGCAGCTGCTGCTGCTGCAGTCGTTCGGGCAAGCGGATCGTTCGACAGCAGCATTGGCGGCCGAGCCCGTGCCGTTCTTTTTTCAGAGCAGCAGCGGGACAATGGTCACCACCGCAACTACGATTGAGCCCTTCAGCACACGTCCCATCGCGCCGTCACCGACATCGGTGCAACCGTCGACGGTGCCGATTTCTTTCTCGCAGCAGCCAATGTCTTCGCTGTCGTCGATGCTGACGGCAGCACAAAGCCGAAGCTTCGGGACTGGAGACATCTACCGTGGGATGCAGTCGCAGCAGCAGCCGCAGTCATGCGCGTCAACGTTTGGTTCATCTTCGCAGCCGCAAGCAATCCGCATCAGTGGAAGTCAAGATGACGCGAGCGCTGTTGTGAGTCAGCTGCAGGCGCTCCTGCGTAAGAGCTAAAGTGCGCTTGCATCACAGGAAGACATGTCCGTTAATAATATTACAACAAAAAAAAAAAGAGCGAATATGAGGTTCAAACAAAAGCAGGAGGAAGAGCAGGTGAAAGTGACGCTAGAACAAGGGAAAGAAGGGAAAAACAGTGACGTGATGTTGTTTCTTGTTAAGAGGAAAACAGGGAAAGCGCGATTAGGGAAAAAGGTAACTGCTGATTGAGGAGGCGAGGTGTGCAAGATGATGATGCGCTGTGAGAATCTTCTTTGTTTTCACGTTGTTTTTTTTTTTTATTTTGCGCACCAGCAATTGCAATTCGTACCGCGCTTTCTTTAATTTGTGGAGCGCGGTTCTGCTACCCTCCCCTCCCCTCTTTTTTTTTTTTTTAAAGCTCTGATTCGCCCTTTTCCTTCTTTCTTACATCAACACAGCGCGGAACTTTCGTGGAAAAGCACTTTTTTTTTTTTTTCAGAGACACTTTCGGTATATTGGTATCTCTCTTTTTCTCTGTCCCCCGTGCGCAGACCCTTTTTCTCTTTCTTTTTCCTTTCCTTTCCTTAATCCTAGGCACTTGTTCTTCTGTTTTCTTCAAGGTTGCTTCCCGTCTTTTGGTCTGATTCTCAATTAAGTACTTCGCTCCTCGCTGCTAAACAGCTATTGCTTGAGATCCTCCTGTACTTCTCACCCTGCTCCACTTTTTTTTTTTTTCGTCTTGTCTTTCCGTTTTAGGTTCTTTTTTTTTTTTTGTTTTGTTTTCTGCATCTCTTCTGCCTCACTGTTTCAAAGACCTGCAGTAACTGTCTTCTTTTTTTTTTTCTTCGCTCTCTCTTAGCTTTCTAGCTTGCTTTTGTATTTCTCTCTTCTCCTTGTAGTCTTCACGGACTCGTTTTTTCCCTCTTTTTTTTTTTTTGATCCAGTTTTATTCCTAAAGTCAAACGAACAAAGAAGGACCCGCCTTTTTGTTAACTAAAAAGAAGTGCAAAATAAGTATATATATATATATACACACACACACATATATAATACCCAAATAAAAACAAACAAAAAAAAGGTCTTTTAGGTAAACGGAAGAAGGCGTGGGAAGGTTGGTTGCGCGGTGTGTGTCTCCGTTACTTTTGTCTTTTTTCCATCTTTACCCATGGATTAAGTTATTGCTTTTTGCTTGGCGGTGCGACGTGTCTGACTGAACGCAGAGCAGAGAGACCTCCGAAATGACTTACGAGCGAACAGAGCCGCTCTTGTAAACGACAGTAGCAAAAAAAAAAAAAGGTGCTGCGCATCTCCTCCTGCTACTTTCTGATGCAAAAGTCCTTATGAACGGCTGTTCACAGCAATTGTGTTTTTTTTTCTTTTTCTTTTTTTTTTTTTCTCCCACATGTAAATCCCGATTACTTCTCCTTCTAACTTCCCCTTCTTCTTTTTTTTTTTCCCTTTCCTTTTTGTTCGCTTTGTGTCAACTGTGCAGTGAGTGTCGCCTCCGTGCATCTTTTTTTTTTTTCTTTTTGTGACTACACTTTTTTTGGCAACCGCGGTTGCCAAAAACAACACTTGCTGCAAGAGGTTGCGCACGCTAGATCTGAAGGCTCTACTTTCTTACCCTCCCCTGCTCTCCCTCCCTTTGTTTTTTTTTTCCCCCTATTTACGTTAAAAGACAACGGAACAGATTAACACTCTTCTTCGAAAAAAGGGAAAGTGCAAAGATGTCCACGGGTGTTTTTCCAAGTACGCAGCGATGCCTCCTGATCGTCTTTTTACTCATCTTCCTTTACCTGAGCACCGGCCTCAGCCTCGCAGCTTACGCGGAAGATGAAGAACAGGAACAACACAGTGCGTTGTGTAGGGTGGAATTTGGCAACAGCTACTTCGCTTCAATAGCAACGACAATGCCAATCGCCGATCACGCGCCACTCGCGCAAACAGGACATCTCTACGTGGACGCTGCCGCTGGTGCGATGCGCATCGATCAATTTTTCCGGAACCACCGCACGACCTTGTTGCTGGACAACCGCCGCCTGCGTGGTTTTTTGTTCTTTGGCGAGCGTGACTTCCAGAAAACCGTCACCACCGGCACAGGCGTATCCACATCGATTCAAGGTGAAAGTACAAAAAACGATGAGGATGATGGTGATAACACGGACGGTGTGCGACATCACTGCCATGTCTTCTACCTGCCACGTAAAGTTGCGCCTTTCTGCGTGCCGCGCAGTTACACGGTGGATTCAAAGCCGGCGCTCATTCGTGGGGTGGCAACCACGCACTTCAGAGGCATTGAGGGCTTCCCTGACATGCCGCTCGTGGAGCAAAGCCTGTATGTCATTAACAGCTCGACTTTGATGTCTGCGGCGGGTGGTGACGAGGCGGACACACCTTCTCTGTCGTTTACGCCGTGGCGACTCGAGTACCGTGCGCGGCCGGACCTGGAGCCACACAAAATTGCCGCAGCCCCCTACACCCTCCCTAACTGGCGCTTCTTCGGACACCCCATGTTTGACGAGTTGACTCTATCCCCGACTCAGGCGAATCACCTGCAGCTGTGGCAGCCCATGGTGGATCTTTTGACGATCGACTTCTACGACGTTTACCGAACGGAGCTTGACGCGGAGGTATTTGCGGTGCCGCCGCAGTGCACGGCAGTGCTCCGCCACGATGACGCCACCGGCAGCAAGGCTCGCGATCATCGCACCAGCAACAACAATAGCACCGGCGATGGCGACGGTGACGCGCACGGACAGGGAGCAGCGACACCGCGGCTGCAGCTTGCCATGCTGCAGCGCTTCCTGCTGCAATGGCATCTACTGCAGAACAACGTGTCTGTGACAAGCATTACCGACGACAAGGGTGGGGCTCGCACGTAACGGCCTTCGCGACGCAAAGACTGTAGAAGAGGACGGCCTGTTTTCTCTCTTTCCCTCTCTCTCTCTCTATATATATATATAGTTTCTTTTCTTTCTGGGCTGTGCATTAGTTTCTTCTTTGTTGTTGGTGATGATGACACTAGTAAACCGAAAGTTGAGTCTGGACAGCGGTGTGCTCTTCGTGGAGGCGAAGCGCTACGCTCAAATTGCCCTATTTCGCTGCTTTTTTTTTTTTTTTTCTGTGTTCCACGAGAAAGACTTTTTTTAGCGTTACTTTGACAAGGAACTTGTTGCGTCTTTCCTTTTATTCTCTTCCATTAAGCAAAACCGTCTAAAAAAAAAAAGCTCATTTCTGCGAGGCTTTAGTCCCTCATGGTTACTGTCATGTTGCGAAAAAAAAAAAAAAAAAGTGATTACTGCTGTCACGCGATGGCCGTAAAGCGTGGTAGCATGGGGCATACTTGCCTTTATGTATTTGTTATCTAGAATTTCCTTTCACTCTTGTGCTCTACACTCAACTTTCCACTTTGTAGTGGTTTACTCAACACAACAACAAATAAATAAATCAACGTTATTACCACGCTTACCTGTCAACTCTCGCTTTTCCTTCTCGTTATAGTTGCGTCTACACTATACCCAACGCTAGCTTTTTTCCCTCTTTCTTTTTTTTTTTTTTTCTGATCTTTCCTTTTCTGGTTTTCTTTGCCGTTCTCCATGACGTCCCACCTGCAGTCGTACAAGTATTACAGGGAGAAAAAGATGGGCATCATTCTTGCCCCTTTCTCCGGTGGTCAGCCGAAGAGTGGTGTGGAGCTCGGCCCGGACTACTTGATGAAGCAGGGCATCCAGGCAGACATGGAGAAGCTCGGCTGGAAGACGACGATTGAGAAGCCACTGGACGGCAAGGCCATCGAAGCCCGCAAGGCACGCGAGAAGGACGACCACATCGGCCACATCCAGCGTCCCCGTCTCACGGGCGAATGCACGGAGAAGCTGTACGAATGCGTGCGCAAGGTGGCCGAGGAGGGCCGCTTCCCTCTCACCCTCGGCGGTGACCATTCCATCGCAATCGGCACCGTCGCGGGCGTGCTGACGGCGCACCCGAATGCCGGCCTTATCTGGGTCGATGCTCACGCGGACATCAACACCCTGTCCGGCACCCTGTCCGGCAACCTGCATGGCTGCCCGGTTTCCATCCTCATGGGCCTCGACCGCACCAATATTCCAAAGTGCTTTGCGTGGGTACCGCAGGTGCTGAAGCCGCACAAGATCGCCTATATTGGGCTGCGCGAAGTCGACGAAGCAGAGAAGAAGATCCTAAGCGATTTAAACATCGCTGCCTTCAGCATGTACCACATCGACCGCTACGGGATGGAGCAGGTGGTGCGGATGGCGATGGACGCCGTCTCACCTCTCGGGACGGAGCCGGTGATGGTGTCATACGACGTGGACGCCATCGACCCTCTCTACGTGCCGGCGACGGGCACGCCGGTGCGCGGTGGGCTGTCCTTCCGTGAGGCGTTGTTTCTGTGCGAGCGCGTCGCCGAGAGCGGCCGCCTTGTCGCGTTGGACATTGTCGAGTGCAACCCGTTGCTGGCCACGTCGGACGCGCACATGAACGACACGATCTCGGCGGGCTGCGCCGTGGCACGGTGCATGATGGGCGAGACCCTTCTCTACCCCGCGAAAAACTCGCGGTTGTAGTTCGGACTCCTCAACTCCTAAAAGAACACGCCGAACAGCACGGAAGTGCCACATCGAAGAAGAAGAGCAGATGCAGAAAAAAAAAAAAAAACGACGAATCACGACGGACAAGTAAGCACTTCTCAACAGCACATTTAGACTCTCGTCAAATCATTCACATACACTCTCTTTCCGTGACGACAACTACTACTCTTCCCTGTGCTCTTTTTTTTTTTCCCCTCTTCGTCCTTCCACTACGTTTGAGATGATGTTCCTGCTCTTGCAGTTCGGCGCGCACAGATGTCTGAAGTGCAGAGTAGTTTTGACTGAGCCAGCGAGGGGGAGGAAGCCGGACCCAATGCCCTTCCATTTGCTTTTTGAACCAGTAGTTGTAGGCACGTGCAGCTGCTCACCTCTGCTTCGCCCGTGTTTCTTGTGCTTAACGCGTGCACACGTGCTTCTTGGGTTTCCGTTTTTCGCCTCCTCCGTCTCTTCGGGTCAGTCTCCCACATCCCCACTTTTTATGCGCGTCAGGCTTCATCTCCCTTATTTTTCTTTGTTATTTTGTTCCGTTGTTACTTCTCTGGTGATGCTGCTTTTTTTTTTTTTCCTTCTTTTCTTGCGTTTCTGTGCTTTGTACTTCTTCTTCTTCTCCGGCCACTGTAGTACGCGTGCGATGTGCTGTAAGGCACTGCCTGATTTCTCATTTCTCCAGCAACGATCTCCTCGTTTTTTTTTTTTTTTCCTGTTCCTCTTCGGTCAGCTGGACGTGCCTGTTTATCTGTTGGATGCGCAGCCTCGCGTCCGCTGTCCAAGTGCAAGGAACCGTGAAGATGAGGACAGTCGGGAAGACGTCTTCGCTTGACATAAACTCGGAAAAGGTAAAGGAGCACCAAAATCTCTTTTTGGTCTTCGCCGCGTGCCTTCTCTACAGGTTTGCACAGAGCCAGGTAGGCCCACCCCATGAGCGCTTCCTTTTTGAGGAGAGTGGGAAGAAGAGGAACCCGACGCCGCGTACATGCTCGGTTTTACAGAAGAGCACGCACACCAGCTGATTTATATCCTGCAAAACCCGGCAACATGCCACTGGTCTCTTTTTGTTTGCACGAACTCTTTTTTTTTTTTTCTCCTTTGTTTGTTTATGGCTCTTTCATGAAAGCGGAGTCCCTCACTGCAGCCGTGACGGCCTTCCGACTACAGCTCACATGTTACGGAGGCTTTTTGAAACGGCGAAAGGCAGTGGGCTCACCCTGGCGTAGCTATTCGTATTTTTATTTTATTTTTCTCTCCACGTCTGTCCATTATATAGTTTTTTTTTTTTTAAGGCTCTTTGTCCTTTGCGCGTGGATTTAGCGATGAAAGGGTTTTTCCTTTCTTTCTTCTTTTATTTGTCTATTGTTAATTCTGTTTAAAAGAGAAAATGTGTGTGCGTTATGTGTGTGTTTGTGTGTCTCTGCAACAAGGAAAGACACACACAGACGTCGCAGTTACCAAGGGAAAAAGGTGGAAACAAGCAGCACACGGCTTTTCAATGAGAGCGTCTCCACAGGCTAGTGTTTCCTTTTTTTTTTCTCCTCTTCTTCTAATGCTGTCCACGCGATGTGTGGCATCGTCATTTAAAACACAGGTAAAGCCAGTCAACTGTTTGCTTCTCCTTTTTTTTTGTTTTGTGTTGTTTTGCCTGTTACGACTCTTTACGACACTGGCTCGTGACGCAATGAGCAAGCGGCAATGTATGAGCTCTTGAAAGTGTGTGCATAATCCCTGCGTCAACGTTACGCAAAAGAGGGTGTAAAGCGGGTCACGCTCGAGAGAAGCACTCAGCTCGCTTCTGTCCCACGCATGCTGCAGAGCCGCCTCTCCGCCACAACGTGACGCAAGACAGAGAACATGCGAAGAAACCCTGTTTTTTTTTTTTTTCTTTTATGTGTAAGAAAAGAGCGCAGCTTGTATATATGTTGGAGTTTCTCCGCAGTTCTTGTTGCGAGTTTTTGTGGCCGCATGTAAGTAGTACTTCTCGTCAGATACTCGCCTCTCTCCCTCCTCCACCGTTTTTTATTTTTCTGTTTTTCTTTTCTTCTTTCTGGCTCGTAGATAACTTAACCGTTCACAGAGCGTACTGTCCAAAACGGGTAAGAGGAGCTAAGAACTGTTAAGCGAAAAAAAAAAAAAGCAAATAAAGAAAGCGTGGCACCTTCCACACTTGCTAACAAACGGTAATTGCGCACAGCTTTGTGTGTGTCTGCTTTGCTTCTCTGTTTGTCTTGTTGGTCAGAAAATCGAAGAAGCAGCGTGACTCGCAGCCTTTGTTTTCTCATTGCTCCCTCGTCACTTAGCATCATCGCGGACCACGCTTTTCGAAACAGCGACAAAAAGAGGCAGCAGCATCAGCGACAGCTGCCATGTCCAGAAACAGCAGCGATTTTCGTGAACCGCCCGACTACTCGGACGCCACAATTGTACGCGGCAAAGTTATCTGTGTTACAAACAGCATGACCGGAGATAAGAAGCAGCAGCAAGGAGATGAGCGTCAGTCGGCTGCCGCAGTCGTGGATGAAGCTCGTGCACAGCAGCTGGCCAAGACGCACCACCGCCGGCAGTGCTACCGAGTGACGGTGATCGTGTTGTTGGTCATCATATTTGTCACTCTGGCCGGCTCTATCGCGACGACTGTGGTGGTCTTCCATGACTGCAATACGTTTCACAAGCCCGATTCAGACAGTCCTGGTTTGGATGTTCTGGCCACCTGTTTGCTCTACATTATAGTGATCATCGAGATGGTCTTCAGTGCTGTCATGGCAATTACGCTAACCGTTTACGCCTGCAGATGTCCTCAGAAGGTGCTGCTGATTGCGCCGTACGGTCGTGGCCGTTTTGTGTGCCTCTGCATCTCCGTTTTTCTGATGGCGCTCTTCGCAGTCTACACGTTTGCGGTGCCGATTATTGGCCGCACGACAAAGTTAAATCCAACAGAGCCAGCGGCGTTTTGCGTTATCCCCGCTTTCCGCGTGTTGGCGTACTTGATTATCTTCTCGGTCCTGATCGCAAACCGCATGCAACGTTAGTGCGTGTGTGCTTGCGTCGCCAACAACGGATGACTATGCGCGTCCGCAGCGCAGGGTACATTCCCTTGAGTTTTCTTTTTTGCATTTTGAGGAGAAACCCCGAAACCTTCCCTAACATGTATTTCTTATTAAGCGTGTGTTTTTTTTTTTTTTTTCGTTCTTTCTTTTTTTTTTTTTTTTCTTTAGTTTCCATGATCAAGCGTGTGAATAATCCTTCGTGTCTTTTACCATATACTTCCCCCTCTCTTTTCTGCCTTGCCCTTTCAACGCGCGTGCAGCTAACATGAAAGCGGCTCTTCTTTTTGTTTACGTGCAAATTAATATTCATATGAGTTTCTTGACTTCGCTGTTCCCAGCTCGCCCGCCAAGGCTATTTGCTGGAATATCGAAAAGCCTGGAAAGAAAAAACGAAGGAGTGCTTCGAAAAGCGCGCACGATTGCCATACCTTGCAGCTTGCAGCATCCACCCCAGCCGTAAATCTGCTTCTTCTTGGCTGTCTCGCTCGACTCCTGCAATGCGGCTCTCGAGGTCAAATGCTGTCCGCCTCTGCGCGCTGCATCGTCATTATTGTTATTGTTGCTCTCATTATCTTTCAGAAGCGGGAGTGAGTGAGAGATGGCTGTTTCCTTTTTCCCCTCATCGCGTCACTTCTCTTTTTTTTTTTCCTCCGCAGCTCTCCACGCTAGACGAAAAGGGCCCCGGGCGCACGTGACCGAGGCCCACCCTCGCTTTCCTGACCTGTTCCCAGCTTCTGTCGGAGTGTCGGGCTGACCAGTGAAGCCCAACCCATGGCCCTGCCCCACCCGCACCCCCGCCGCTCCAAATGCACCTAGCGGAGGCCAGATGGGAGAAAAAGGGGCGTCGAAGAGGGAGCGGGGATAGTGGAGGGAGGATCGTCGAAGGCAGAAAGAAAAAAAAAAGGAAAGCATGTGCTGACGCGATGCTGTGCCCGTCACGACAGAAGAGAAACAGTAGGCGCAGATGACTGGGGCGTTGTGATGGTGAAGGGCTCGCTTCGGCGGATCGGCAAAATAGCCGGCAAGCGGCTTGAGTAAAGTGGTGTGTTCCTTGTTTTCTCTCCCGATAGCGTTTTAGTTATTCGAAGTAGGTTATAAGTGGAGAAGTTGTAAGAAAAAAGCTTTATATTTAGTAGAACTGAGTTTCGTAACGAGGCAACAGCGCCTTTATCAGCAGCGCAATTCAAAAAAAGAAAAAGTACTACGGGGCTTAAGAGGAAAACACCGGCTTCAACATTAAAAAAAAAAAAAAAGAGCAGGGACTTTACGACGAAGGAAGGCAAACAACAAGAGAAAAAAAGGAAGTTTATGTAGCCCAACCTCTTGTGCGCACACGCACGCAGATACTGAGAAAGGCATGTTTGTACATGCACCTCTCTCTTTAGCAGAAACAGTGAACAAAAAGAGGAAAAACAACCTTTGAACAACGCTCAGCCCTGCCGACGGTGTGACTTTCTTAGCTTCAAATACGACAACACGTGAAGCCTTGCTTACAGTTGCATGCTGCCTGACAGGACAACAGCCCAACCACGCGCAAGGGCGATTAGTTGCGATGGTCACAAAATAGACCTACCCACTTTCAGAGTCATGAAAAGAGGGAAAGCACAAAAAAAAGCAAAAAAAAAAAAAACAGGAGAACAGTTCTTAGATAAGCTGCCGCTCCTGCATCCAATGCTTCAATGCGAGATATTCCTGCATGCGGCAGTTGCCGTAGTAGATGTAGTCGAGTCCGCTGCTGCCCTTGGCAAAGAGGTCGTTGTCGTCTGCGTTGTTCGTGCACTCGTCCGGGTTCGCGCACATCACAAAGGACCAGAGCGACCAGCTGAGGTGCGAGCACAGCATGCCGAGGAAGACCTCGGTGAGCTGTTCCAGCGTCACGGGCGAAGCGGTGGCGGTAGACGCGTCAGCTCTGGTGAAGTACGTCTGCAGCGCCTGCAGGCAGATGTGGCCGAGGTGCGGCTGTGTTTCGACCGCCACCGTCTCGCCCCGCTGCAGGGCGGCGACGCTCTGTTGCCAGGTTGTGTAGATGAGCTCCTGCGCACGTGGGTACGTCATTGGCAGTTCCTTCCACCTCTCTCGATACTCGTTGGGTGGGAACACGTAGAGATACTTGATGAAGCCCGGCTCGCCCTCACCGGTGCCGCGAGTATAGTCGTAGTCGAGCTCACAGATTGTGTTGCCGAGGTCGAAGCAGCGGTAGTTCACGTCCGAGTACTCGAAGTCGATAAAAATGATGCCCTTCATGTCCACCAGGTTCCGGTGATGGCCCCGCTTCGTCAGGAACCTGCGGCTGAAGGCGGTGGACTTGTCAGAGGTGACCGGCGTCACCTCGTCATCCTCGTCGTCGGCAGTCAGCATCGTGGCGCGGCTGCGCAGCGGTGCAGGAACCTTGCGCCATGCCAGCAGGATGTTGCCGGGATTTAAGTCGTTATGCGAGAAGACGAGCGGCACGGCACGCTTGCGCAGCAGCTCGCGCAGCTGCATCACCTCCGCGCTGATGAACGACTCGAAAGAGGTGCGGTAGCTTTCCTTGATCAGGTAGCTGGTGAGGCGGAGGAAGCGCATGCACGTGCGCTCGAAGGAGGACGGGCAGAGGTCCTCCATCAGCTTGTTGCTCGTGTTGTCCGTGTAGTAGTTGTCCGTCTTCTTCGCCATCACCACCTTCTTCAAGCGCTCAGCAAACACATCGCAGTACTCCTCCGGCGTGCCGTAGCGCGGCTCCTCAGGGCTGAGGCGCAGCACATTGCGGATCTTCGCGTTGTTGACGTTCTCGGGCAGAAACGCGGTGTACGGCAGGCAGTGCATCTCGTGCACTATGCTCCACACCTCCGACAGCAGCGTCGGGCTGCTGAGCAGCATGTCGGTCGAGCATGTTGCAACATCATTCATGAATTCCTCGACGCGGCCCCACTTGAAGGAGTGCAGCACCGCCGGGCTCAACTTCGCCTCACTCATTTCCTTCATCGCCATCAAATCGCGCACCCGGTCAATCGCCTCGCTGTCGCCGCTGCCGTACACACGCAGCAAAATAGTCTTGTCCGGGAAGTCGGGGTGCGCAAGACGGTAGACGTGGTTGCTGTTGCCGCCCGACAACTTCTCCACATCCAACTCGTCCAGCAGCAGTTGTGACGCCTCCTTCGCGTTCGCAACGACGTTCATGCTGAACGGCCGCTCTGTTCCTGCCGCAGCCGCCATCGCAGAACTGCCGTGTCCGTCGCGCTGCACCAGCGAGACAACCGCCCGTCCAGCAAAATACGCCTGCGGATCGAAGAGGTGCAGCAGCGGCATCCAGTCGCCCACGTGCGACATGTTCTTCTCGTGCTTCGCATTAGCAGCGACAGGCTTGTGGCGGTGCTGCCGCGAGCCCTGCGTCTTTTGCACCGCCTTCTTGTACAGTGAGCGGCACAGCTTGTAAATGAGGTCGCGTGTCTCGGCGCTTTCCGTGCTTTCGCGATAGTCTTCGGTGACGCTGTTGTGGCCTGAGAGCGAAAAATCTGAGTCGAAGGAGTCGTCCGAGGCGGCCGAGACAGGGGTGCTTTGCGAGTTCTCGTTGCGGACGAAGCGGACGTACTCGTACAGCGCCGAACGTGGTGCTTCCTTCGATAAGCGTGTGATTAACTGCCGCATATCCATGTTGCGGAACACACTCTCGGCGTTGTCCTGGTTCATTTTCCTCCTCTCCCCCTTCGTGTGTGTGTGTGTGTGTGTGTGTGTTTTTGTAGGTATAGAAATCGAGTATAAAATAAAAAGAGAGAAGTATGACGGGGAGACGCCAGCGTTGAGGGGAATATAAAAATAAAATGGAGCACAGTAACTGTTTATTTTCAGAGAGGAGCTGCAGCTTATATGTTGAAGTATAACGGAGAAGACAACTGCCGAACGGATGATTAAAAAAAAGGCGAGCTTCAAAAGCTAAGTCGACGTACAACTATAGCGGAAGGAAAAAAAAAACTGCACTAACAAACTCCTTTCGAGTCAATTGTAAAGCTCAATGTACAACCCCTGCATGCGCGAAACAGCAGCGAAATCACGGTAGAAACCAAAAGTGCACGAAGAGAGGGAAACAGGTTGAAGTGCAAGTAATGGTAGTCGAAGCATTTAAGAGTTTACTAGCAATCAAGAGAGAAAGAGAGAGCCACGCACCATGCCATGTACAGGTGCGAGGGAAGCGGATGCCAACTTAATCCCTGTAAATTGAGAAGGGAAAAAAAGTACACAGAATAAGTAATACTACATATGTATGAGTCTCGATTAAGTGCCAAAATGAGTTCTCTTTTCCGTCCGCATGAAAAAAAAAAAAAGGAACCAATAGGGGACAAAGAGTCGGTTTTTTTTTTTTAATTCGAACGCAAGGCTTGGTAGGTTGGTCCTGAGAATATGGGGAGTTACAATAGCCGCGTAAAAAAAAGCGTGCATATGTGGAAGCGCAGACGTGCGCCCTTTGACAACGGAAAATAAACAAAAAAAAAAAGCAAACCTGCTCGTCCGTTTTAGCGTGTATAAAAGAAAAAAACACTATTGTAATATGCCAGGTAGAATACAGGTTAGAGAAGATAGGTTACCGCACAGCCGTGTATGTGCATGTAACGCGCGACCGCATCCATTAGCATCCTCCCTCACCTGGTTTAAATGTGAAAAGAGAAAAAAAAAAAAAGTGTACGCTAGCTGTGAAATAAAATAAAATAAAAACAAGCAAAACAAAAAAAAAAAAAGACATCACTTCAAAAAAAAAAAAGGCTTGTCTTAGCATCGCTTCAGCTGTCTCGAACTTGATGACTAAAAAGAAGAAAGAGAAGAAGAAAAGAAAAAAGAAGAGATTACCGAGAGTCAAACAAGCAAACAAACAAAAAAAAAAAAAAACAAGCGATCGCACTGTAAGTGTTAAACGCCGAAAAGTAAAGGTAAGAAAAAAAAAGAAGGGAAGGGGAGTGTGTACACATGGCTCACACACACAAAAAAAGAAACGACGTTGCATCTTATTCCCGTTTTTTTTTTTTAATGTGCCTCTATCTCCCGTTCTACATGATAAACAAAAAAAAAAAAAAAAAAACAGAAGAAAAAAATAAAAAGAAGGAAAAGTAAAAAAATAAAAAAGGACTCGCCATATTTTTTCTTTTTGTCTCTCGGCTTCTTTTAAAAAAAAAAAAAGAGCATTTGACCTCTGGCTTTTAAGCAGATATCTCTCTTTAAACTCCCTTTCCTTCTCCCCTGAACACTCCAATTCACACACAAGTTCCCTATGTTCATAGTTTACTGAATGGCAGGTTCCGTGTAGGGCTCTGCCCTATCAAGGAGCGAGGAACGCATGTTGCGGTTCATGATACCGCCAAGGCCGAAGGCAGGGATAATACGGCACATCCGCAGCAGCGTGGAGGAGATGTACGTCTTCCGCAGGCTGTCCTTCAAGTCCTTCATGGTGAAGTTAGGATAGGCCTGACGGTACCGGATAGCCGTGATGTGCATGAGTGTCGTGACAAACTGCAGGAGAGCCGGTGTCACAATCTGCGCCGTGTCCGCACACGAAATCGGCAGCCTCACCTTGCCCTCATTCTCCGGCAAAATCGCGTCCGGCGCCTGCGGAAGATACTTTTGGTGGTAGGCAAAGCCGGAGATCCACGCCCCAATCATCGGCGCGAGGGTGAAGGCTGCGACGCAGGTCAGCGTGTCGCGACCGCAGAATAGTGCACGCGTGATGAACGGGACGGGCTTCGTCGCGTTGGACAGGTCCTTCGCACTGGCCGGCGGCAGCACACGCAAAATAAGGCTATCTTTCCATATTGTAAACACTGTGTTCGCCACACCACTCGCGACACCAGCGGCGAGGTTTGCCTCCGCCTCCATCCCGTGCGACTCGCAGTAGCTCTTTGACAAGTTGGAACTGATGTACGTGAAGCCGTACGTGGTGGCGCACGCGCGAAACACCAAGCTGCACTTGTTTTCGGCACACGGCAGAAAAAACTTGTGCGGGCGCAGCAGCATTGTCTTCAGGCCCTTCCCCAGCTCCTTCATGGTGCTATCCGTCACACCCGCCACACGAGCCATAATACTGTAATCGATGATGGAGATGGGCACGGCGGCGGTGAGGGCGACGGCCACGGCAGTGGCGCAGTCCGCGGCAGCCGTGGCACTGTTGAAGTTCCTCACCTTGTGAAGCGGGGTTACCTGTAGCGCCTTGCGCAGCTCCGCCTCGGTCAGCTGCGGCGCAGTCGTCTCAAGAATAACCTCTGACATCAGAGCAGCTGCAGGTTTTACGGGGAGCTCTTTCCGGTGATTAGGAGCCTAGGTGTACGTGTGTATGCTCGTGTGTGTGAGTTTCGGTCAACTTGACAATGAACGCTGCCACTTCAAAGAGCGGGGAAGAAAAGAGAATTTGGGAGGACAACTCAGAGAAAGCGAGGTAAAGGAGCAGCTGCGTGCGGCATAAAGAGAAGCACGAAGAGCGGAGGCAAGCTCTCTTTCCGCTCGCACTCCAAGAAAATCAACACAACACTTCTCACGCACATGGTGTTGTCAATACAACAAAAAAAAAAAAAGATCATTTTCCAGTGGGCAAAATAACTTTTGTTCATTTCAGCTTCGATAAAAAGCGTAATATTGCCTCATCACACTAACAAAAAAAAAAAAAAAAGAAGGGCTTTCGGAAGAGCAGCGCCGTTGCTTTTTTCCTTCTTTTTTCCCCCTTTTGTGTCTTTAGCTTTTTTTTTTTTTTCACACGAGGCGCCACCTATCACATAGCAGTCAAAAAAAAAAAAAAAGAACGGTAGTTTACTGCTACACTTGAGCGAAAAGAAAGCGGTGGAGGGTGGCGCGGGTAGAATCGAATGCGCATATCTTGTTTCGTAATAACCTAATGGCATCATTCAGAAATTCCGCTGTCACCCTCGCAAACAAGGCGTAGCTATAGACCGCCTGCCCTTTTTTAGCAGAGACGACACAGGCACAGGCGACTACTGTCCATCAGCATTCCTCAGCTACTCCGAATTACAGTTGGTGACTGTCGGTCTCTCCTCGCTGACGCAATCCAGCACCATGGCATCTACATCTGTAGTAGTCACCTCCGCAGCAGCCGCGTCCTGCAGCGCTTCGGAAGAGGTGTGGCTGCGTGAGTCGTGCTGCTGCCGTTGGCTTTGAGAACTCAACGACTGCTCCTTGCTATCCCGCAGCGAAGACGACACAGCAGGCGTGGTGGCAGGCAGGAAGCCGAGCGACTCCGCCTGCCGCGCAACGAGCGCCTTCGCCCTGTACGACAAGCGGTCAAAAATGAGCTCCATCCATGCAGCCCGGCGCTTGGCGTCGCCGTAGGTGCGCGACAGTGTCGGCACCGTTTCTGGAGCTGACATGTCCCGTGACCGCGCGTGTGGCCAGCTCCACAGGTCCCGCTGTGGAGACGCAGTCGCGGCGAAGGTGGTCGGGCCGGCGCGAGGCGAGGGCGTCGCCGAGGCGCGGATGTTCTCTTCCACGTAATCGCGCTTCCGTGGTGGCGGCGGCGGCAGCGCGTACGAAGCGGGGCGCTTCACTGGCTGTGAGGTGACGAATGAAATCGGCGAGTTTAGCTTCAACCTCGACGTGTGGCGAGTCTTCGACGTCCATTGGTAGTGTGCCGCGGTGGACTTTGTTAGGCAGAAGCGCTGATATGGCGTGAGCGACGGCGCGGCCGACGCGTTGGAGGTGCCGCATGCGTTAGACCGAACCGAGGAAGGGGAACTAGAGGCAGCGGAGTCGGTGCACCACTGATCTAAAGTCGTTCTCGACAGCTTCAAGTCTGGGGCATTCTTAGGCAATCTGTCGGCAAGCTGTCCATCCTCCTCATCGAAATTCAGTTCTTTCATGTTCGTTTTTTTGAAAAATGCTCGTTCGTGAGCAGCGCAAATCACACCATATCTGCAAAGACGTTCTTCTTTCTCCATCCAATCGCGCTCCCTTTCTTCGGCCTGGAGAAGGAGCAGCGCAAGGTCGTGCCAGCCGTGCGCACATATGTCGTGCAGGGTTGGCGACACACCAAGACAAGGCGCGCTACTGCGCGGGGTCAGTCGAGGGAACGACATGTTGTTTCCCTTTTCTAGTGTGTTCTGCATTTTTCAAATAATAATAATAAAGGGAAATCACAAAGAATGCAAGTTAAAAAGGCGAGAAAGAGAGGAGAAAAAAAAAAGGTGAACCTCTTTTAAAGGGTCCGCGCAACTACGTGTGAGAGAAAACAAAGAAGCTGGGCTCTACACATTTATAGAAGGTCCGCATAAGCTGACAATGACTGCAGAACGAAATCACAGTCGCAACAATGACGCTTGACGCATCTCTCCAGGGAAAAGGATGAAAACGCAGAAAAAAAAAAAAGAAAGATGTGAAGCCAGAGATGGTGGCACTGCTCCCTTAGCAGAATTAGTCGTCAAAGGAAAAAAAAAACTCCTTTTTTGTTCTTTCTTCGTATCTTTTTGTTGTTGTTGTGTTGTTCGTTTTGTTTCACAGCACGTTCATTTAAAGCACAACGAAAGAACTGCTCAAAAACATACAACTTAAAATAAGCAAATAAAAAGGAAAGGAAGAGAGGGAAAGGGGGGGGGGGAAACGCCGCAACGCCTTTCTCATTTACCTCGACTTCCCTCGTAGCTTTTTGCGAATTAATCGGCGCAGCTCCTGCACGTGACGCATCATATCGGCCCTCTCCGCAGCAAATGCGTGCAACTGCGTCAGGTGCGCCTCCATCGCCGCCTCCGTTTCCCGCGTCTGCTGCTCCGTCACCTCGTCAGCCATCAGCTTGCTCTGGACCATCTCCCGCATGTGCCCGATCCGCAATTCCACCTCCGCCACGTCGAGCTCGTGCTGCTCCTCCACCTCACGCAGCTGCTGCTGCGCCGCCTCAAGATCGCGTCGGCTTTCACGCACCTCTTTCTCCAGCTCCGCCGTCCGCGCATCGTGGGCGTCGTGGAGGGCGCTGTGGTACAGCTGCACCAACAACGCTGTTGGAGCGCTATCCAGTGGCGGGGGCAAAGCCACAGAAGTCACGGAAGTCGAAGCCGAGGCACCAGCAGCCACAGCAACGCGTACGAAGCGCCGCACCGTCGGACGGCTCACATAATTCAACAGAAGCCGCCGCGCTGCCGCCAGGTCGCTCAGCTGTGGGGTGAAGTCGCGCAGGAGAAGGCCCTGCAAGACCTCCGCCTTGTCCTTCGGCGTCAGCCACTCATCCTTCACGTTTGCCGGAGTCGCCTTCGCCTCGACCGCCGTCGCCCATAGGGACTGGAAGGCGGCGAGAGTCTGCGCCACCACGTCGTCGCTCTGTACGCTGCGCGCGCGACGCTGCCGTTCCGATGCCTGACGGGTTTCAACGAAACTCCGCAGCTCCCTCGCATACGCCAAATGGTGGGTCAGCATCTCCGCTGCTGACCACGATGTCGTCTGCTCGCCCCCGGCAGACAAGGAGGGGACGGCGGGTGGTGCGGAGGGCGCGGTGGCGAGGGCGGCGCACACGTCTGCCAGCTCACCTCGCGCCATTCGCAGCTGCTCTTCCACACTGGTCAGCGCAACACGCGCCTTCCTGGACTCCTCCGCTTCCTGCGCTTCCACCTCCGCTGCGTGGCGCTGCAGACGGGCCTGAGCGGCCTCGGCGTCTGACAAGGCGGTGCGCAGCCCGCGACTGACACCCTCTGCGTCTAGCCGCGCCGTCTCCTCTTCCTTCTGCGCACGCATCACACGCTCCAGCCGCTGCTGCATGCTCGCTAGCTCCTCGGCAGCCGCGTTCTGCACCTGTCGAAGGAGGCGTTGATGGGCGGCGGTTTCCTCCGCGGCTGTGACGTCCTGACTGCGCAGCGTGCGCTCCAGGCGGTCCAGCTCGTCTGCGTGAGCGTCGTCGTCCGCCCGCCGCAGCTGACGCGTTGCGGCCTGCTGCTCCGCCACAACGGCGCGGACGGCTTTCCCGTCCACGGCGACGCTTTCCAACCCAGCGGCGCACTCGCGCAGTCCATCCACGATACTTCGCAGTGCAGGCAGTAGCATTTCGTGTGCTGCACACCCGCGTTGTGATGGAAGCGGCGCCGCATGCTTGCCAAGCACGCGCCAGTGTAGTGCGTCTTGAGCCTCAGTAACGTCGCCCTGGACGATGTCGACTGCCTCACCCACAATGCCCTCCAGCAGCGCGAGGCTCTCCGACTGTGCGGCTGCGCGTTCCTTTGCCATGGCGAGTTGCTCCGCTAAACCAACATTTTGATTTTGCAGCTCTGCAAGCGCGCGCTCCGCGTCGTTTTGCGTCTCTTGAAGGCATGCCTTCTCCTGCGCTGCCACCTCCAACGCGGTCTCTAGGCTGCTCGCTCGCTCCTTTGCGGTCTGTGCCGCTAGCTGCATCTCCGCCTGCCTTTGCTCTGACTGCTGCAGTTCGTCCTCCACCTCCGCAAGGGCCTCGCGCAGCTCTCTCGTGTTTTGTTGCTCGTTGTCAATTAGAAACTTTTGCTGCTTCATTGCGTTGGCTCGAGACGCCCGCATCTCCTCATATGCGTTTTTGAGAGCCCTCACAACGCGGACGAGGACGACGCACTGCGTCGGGAACACCTCCTCCCTCGCATCCACGTTCAAGTTCTTGTTGGCGGCAAAGGCATTACGAACCTCCTCCATCATGGCCGCCTCGTCGAAAAGGGGGTGCACCGCCTCCATCGCGTGTTGGACACTGGTGCATCGCTGCACCAGCTGAAGAATCAGCTCACTCGAGCCCAGGTCATCCTGACTTGCACCGCAGGGGTCCAGAAGACCAAGCGCAAACGCACAGCCACGACGTAGAGCATCGACCTCCTCCAGCTTATACACGTACTGCTTCTCAAAGTCGGCTGCCGTGATGGGCCGCCCCTGTGGAGACGGCGGCAGCGGCACCTGCAACGTGAACGGTGTCGACGCGTATGGTGAGCCGTCACGACTATGGAGGAGCTTTTTCAGCACAAAGGTCTCGGTTCGCGCGCACTCTGGAGGGTCAGGCTTCCGCTTCCGCGCGACGTGACGAACCAGCGACGAGTTACCGGTGGAGGACAGCGAGCAGGACGCCATCTCGCGAAAAGCGCTCGCCTGCGCCGCCACCTCTACTGCCGCTGTGACGTTGACAGGAAGGGAAGACGGATCAGCGCGCAATTTCGCTGTGATACTCTCGAGAAGGGCGGAGAGAGATATCCGCTTTGAGGAATCGCCCTCACCAGGCGACAACAGCGCTCGCATCGCCTCGATACTCTCCCCTGTCACCGTCGCCAACTCCGTCAGCAGCATCGCGGCGTGCTGGTCAGATGTTTCAGCCAACTTTTTTTCGCCACCGAGTGCCTCGTACGAGGTCAGCATGGCAGCTCGCATCGCACGCGCCACGTCGTCCATCTGCGCAAAAGCGGCCAACACCTTCTGCGCACAGTCCTCCGTCTCTGACATGGACGCATCGCCCTCGGCCTCCTTACTCAAAGAGGGCCGCAGACGACTTGTACTTCCCTCCCCCGCCGAGCCCGTCTCTTCGGCGCCAGGCGGTTTCATCTTCGGCTGCAGCGAGCGCGGCGACGCCGTCGACAGACCCCGGCGCACCCCGTAACTCCATTGTCCGTCCGTGGAAGCCGTGCGAGCAGCGACCTCCTCCGCGATCCCCCGCAGTGCCTGTTCACTTCGCAGCCGCCCCAGCCGCTCCTTTCTCAGTGACTCTATCCTGGCTCCCACACCAGCCACCACATCTTGGTAAGTTACGACACGACCCTCGTTCACCTCCGCGCCCTCCGCCGCCAATGGAAAGCTGAGCTTTGCTGCAACGGGGTGTGATTTCAGCTCCGTAGTGGGCTCCTCCAGCGCTGTCTTCACCTTCCGCAGAGCCAACGAAACCTCCGAAACTTCGCTCACCAGATCACGTAGACTGCAAAACAACGACCCACACACCGCCGAGCCGCGAGACGACAAGGGTGACACACAATCCGACACGGAAAGCTCGCCGTCACCGAGACCTGCACGCAACTTCTCTACCGCTGCCGCAACCGTCTCCTGCAACTTCGCCTCATCCAGCTTCACGTCCTCCAGCTGATCAACGTACGTCTTCACACTGTCCCTCAACTCACACAGCTCCGCACGCGACGTCAAAAGAGCAGCGGACAACGAATCCACGCAGTGCTGCGCAACTACCCAACGACCAGCCCCAGAAGCATCAAACCAACCCGTTTCACGATGCTCGACATGTACAACCGCACATTCCACAGCCACATCCAACCGCTTCAACAAAGAACAAGCTTCCTCGTACTCCGCACCAAACATGGACACCAACTTCCGTAACCCCACAGCAGCGCCAACCAACACCTCAACACTACAACCCCGCTCGTCGCCCTCCCCGCTGCCGCCGTACGCGTCCTCGGCGACGCCCAGCGCGCGGGCCACGGCGCGCAGCTCTTCCGCGTGTTCAGCTGTGGCCGTCGCGAGCTCCGCGAGCGCAGCGTCCGCGCCGTCGGGGGCAGCGCCGCGCCGCTCGTAAAGTGCGTGCATCCGAGGAAACCCGTACGCTTCCAAGCGCCGATTCAGCTCCTCCTCGCTCACACCCGCGTTGTGCGTCACACCGAAGCTGGCGTGGCGGCCGTCGGGACCGAAGGCAACGTCGCTGACGTCCGCGGCGCCAACGTGGCACGCCGCACTCACGTCGCCGGCCAGCGCATCGCGCGCCGCAGCGGGCCTGTCACGCACGACGGCCCCCCACTCGTCGCCGTCGAGCACGTGCGCGTGCTGCGTCGTCACCTGCGGCTCCGTCTTGTCGCTGTTGTCCACACGCTCATCGTGCTGCACCAGGTCGCGCAGCCGCTCGCCAACGGCGGCGGCGTAGTCCGCGGCACCGGATGCAGCTCGCTCCGCCTCTGAGGCCTCCAGCGACCCCACCTCCCCGCGTAGTCCCGCCACACGCGCCTGCGCCGCATCGCGCGCCTTCTTCCCTTTTGCGGCCGCGAGCTCCGCCTCCGCCGCCTCCAGTTCCGCGCGTTTCGCAGCCAGCAGCGCGTCGCCGTCATCCCCAGGCAGCGGACCAAGTGCGCCCTCCACAGCTGCCCGCAGCGCCTCTGCATCTGTCACCGCCTTATCCGCACGAGCAGCAGCCGTTGCCAGCTCCTCGGCGCGAGCCACGAGCTGCTCCACCGTCGGGGCACGCTCGTCGCCCTCCCCGCTGCCGCCGTACGCGTCCTCGGCGACGCCCAGCGCGCGGGCCACGGCGCGCAGCTCTTCCGCGTGTTCAGCTGTGGCCGTCGCGAGCTCCGCGAGCGCAGCGTCCGCGCCGTCGGGGGCAGCGCCGCGCCGCTCGTAAAGTGCGTGCATCCGAGGAAACCCGTACGCTTCCAAGCGCCGATTCAGCTCCTCCTCGCTCACACCCGCGTTGTGCGTCACACCGAAGCTGGCGTGGCGGCCGTCGGGACCGAAGGCAACGTCGCTGACGTCCGCGGCGCCAACGTGGCACGCCGCACTCACGTCGCCGGCCAGCGCATCGCGCGCCGCAGCGGGCCTGTCACGCACGACGGCCCCCCACTCGTCGCCGTCGAGCACGTGCGCGTGCTGCGTCGTCACCTGCGGCTCCGTCTTGTCGCTGTTGTCCACACGCTCATCGTGCTGCACCAGGTCGCGCAGCCGCTCGCCAACGGCGGCGGCGTAGTCCGCGGCACCGGATGCAGCTCGCTCCGCCTCTGAGGCCTCCAGCGACCCCACCTCCCCGCGTAGTCCCGCCACACGCGCCTGCGCCGCATCGCGCGCCTTCTTCCCTTTTGCGGCCGCGAGCTCCGCCTCCGCCGCCTCCAGTTCCGCGCGTTTCGCAGCCAGCAGCGCGTCGCCGTCATCCCCAGGCAGCGGACCAAGTGCGCCCTCCACAGCTGCCCGCAGCGCCTCTGCATCTGTCACCGCCTTATCCGCACGAGCAGCAGCCGTTGCCAGCTCCTCGGCGCGAGCCACGAGCTGCTCCACCGTCGGGGCACGCTCGTCGCCCTCCCCGCTGCCGCCGTACGCGTCCTCGGCGACGCCCAGCGCGCGGGCCACGGCGCGCAGCTCTTCCGCGTGTTCAGCTGTGGCCGTCGCGAGCTCCGCGAGCGCAGCGTCCGCGCCGTCGGGGGCAGCGCCGCGCCGCTCGTAAAGTGCGTGCATCCGAGGAAACCCGTACGCTTCCAAGCGCCGATTCAGCTCCTCCTCGCTCACACCCGCGTTGTGCGTCACACCGAAGCTGGCGTGGCGGCCGTCGGGACCGAAGGCAACGTCGCTGACGTCCGCGGCGCCAACGTGGCACGCCGCACTCACGTCGCCGGCCAGCGCATCGCGCGCCGCAGCGGGCCTGTCACGCACGACGGCCCCCCACTCGTCGCCGTCGAGCACGTGCGCGTGCTGCGTCGTCACCTGCGGCTCCGTCTTGTCGCTGTTGTCCACACGCTCATCGTGCTGCACCAGGTCGCGCAGCCGCTCGCCAACGGCGGCGGCGTAGTCCGCGGCACCGGATGCAGCTCGCTCCGCCTCTGAGGCCTCCAGCGACCCCACCTCCCCGCGTAGTCCCGCCACACGCGCCTGCGCCGCATCGCGCGCCTTCTTCCCTTTTGCGGCCGCGAGCTCCGCCTCCGCCGCCTCCAGTTCCGCGCGTTTCGCAGCCAGCAGCGCGTCGCCGTCATCCCCAGGCAGCGGACCAAGTGCGCCCTCCACAGCTGCCCGCAGCGCCTCTGCATCTGTCACCGCCTTATCCGCACGAGCAGCAGCCGTTGCCAGCTCCTCGGCGCGAGCCACGAGCTGCTCCACCGTCGGGGCACGCTCGTCGCCCTCCCCGCTGCCGCCGTACGCGTCCTCGGCGACGCCCAGCGCGCGGGCCACGGCGCGCAGCTCTTCCGCGTGTTCAGCTGTGGCCGTCGCGAGCTCCGCGAGCGCAGCGTCCGCGCCGTCGGGGGCAGCGCCGCGCCGCTCGTAAAGTGCGTGCATCCGAGGAAACCCGTACGCTTCCAAGCGCCGATTCAGCTCCTCCTCGCTCACACCCGCGTTGTGCGTCACACCGAAGCTGGCGTGGCGGCCGTCGGGACCGAAGGCAACGTCGCTGACGTCCGCGGCGCCAACGTGGCACGCCGCACTCACGTCGCCGGCCAGCGCATCGCGCGCCGCAGCGGGCCTGTCACGCACGACGGCCCCCCACTCGTCGCCGTCGAGCACGTGCGCGTGCTGCGTCGTCACCTGCGGCTCCGTCTTGTCGCTGTTGTCCACACGCTCATCGTGCTGCACCAGGTCGCGCAGCCGCTCGCCAACGGCGGCGGCGTAGTCCGCGGCACCGGATGCAGCTCGCTCCGCCTCTGAGGCCTCCAGCGACCCCACCTCCCCGCGTAGTCCCGCCACACGCGCCTGCGCCGCATCGCGCGCCTTCTTCCCTTTTGCGGCCGCGAGCTCCGCCTCCGCCGCCTCCAGTTCCGCGCGTTTCGCAGCCAGCAGCGCGTCGCCGTCATCCCCAGGCAGCGGACCAAGTGCGCCCTCCACAGCTGCCCGCAGCGCCTCTGCATCTGTCACCGCCTTATCCGCACGAGCAGCAGCCGTTGCCAGCTCCTCGGCGCGAGCCACGAGCTGCTCCACCGTCGGGGCACGCTCGTCGCCCTCCCCGCTGCCGCCGTACGCGTCCTCGGCGACGCCCAGCGCGCGGGCCACGGCGCGCAGCTCTTCCGCGTGTTCAGCTGTGGCCGTCGCGAGCTCCGCGAGCGCAGCGTCCGCGCCGTCGGGGGCAGCGCCGCGCCGCTCGTAAAGTGCGTGCATCCGAGGAAACCCGTACGCTTCCAAGCGCCGATTCAGCTCCTCCTCGCTCACACCCGCGTTGTGCGTCACACCGAAGCTGGCGTGGCGGCCGTCGGGACCGAAGGCAACGTCGCTGACGTCCGCGGCGCCAACGTGGCACGCCGCACTCACGTCGCCGGCCAGCGCATCGCGCGCCGCAGCGGGCCTGTCACGCACGACGGCCCCCCACTCGTCGCCGTCGAGCACGTGCGCGTGCTGCGTCGTCACCTGCGGCTCCGTCTTGTCGCTGTTGTCCACACGCTCATCGTGCTGCACCAGGTCGCGCAGCCGCTCGCCAACGGCGGCGGCGTAGTCCGCGGCACCGGATGCAGCTCGCTCCGCCTCTGAGGCCTCCAGCGACCCCACCTCCCCGCGTAGTCCCGCCACACGCGCCTGCGCCGCATCGCGCGCCTTCTTCCCTTTTGCGGCCGCGAGCTCCGCCTCCGCCGCCTCCAGTTCCGCGCGTTTCGCAGCCAGCAGCGCGTCGCCGTCATCCCCAGGCAGCGGACCAAGTGCGCCCTCCACAGCTGCCCGCAGCGCCTCTGCATCTGTCACCGCCTTATCCGCACGAGCAGCAGCCGTTGCCAGCTCCTCGGCGCGAGCCACGAGCTGCTCCACCGTCGGGGCACGCTCGTCGCCCTCCCCGCTGCCGCCGTACGCGTCCTCGGCGACGCCCAGCGCGCGGGCCACGGCGCGCAGCTCTTCCGCGTGTTCAGCTGTGGCCGTCGCGAGCTCCGCGAGCGCAGCGTCCGCGCCGTCGGGGGCAGCGCCGCGCCGCTCGTAAAGTGCGTGCATCCGAGGAAACCCGTACGCTTCCAAGCGCCGATTCAGCTCCTCCTCGCTCACACCCGCGTTGTGCGTCACACCGAAGCTGGCGTGGCGGCCGTCGGGACCGAAGGCAACGTCGCTGACGTCCGCGGCGCCAACGTGGCACGCCGCACTCACGTCGCCGGCCAGCGCATCGCGCGCCGCAGCGGGCCTGTCACGCACGACGGCCCCCCACTCGTCGCCGTCGAGCACGTGCGCGTGCTGCGTCGTCACCTGCGGCTCCGTCTTGTCGCTGTTGTCCACACGCTCATCGTGCTGCACCAGGTCGCGCAGCCGCTCGCCAACGGCGGCGGCGTAGTCCGCGGCACCGGATGCAGCTCGCTCCGCCTCTGAGGCCTCCAGCGACCCCACCTCCCCGCGTAGTCCCGCCACACGCGCCTGCGCCGCATCGCGCGCCTTCTTCCCTTTTGCGGCCGCGAGCTCCGCCTCCGCCGCCTCCAGTTCCGCGCGTTTCGCAGCCAGCAGCGCGTCGCCGTCATCCCCAGGCAGCGGACCAAGTGCGCCCTCCACAGCTGCCCGCAGCGCCTCTGCATCTGTCACCGCCTTATCCGCACGAGCAGCAGCCGTTGCCAGCTCCTCGGCGCGAGCCACGAGCTGCTCCACCGTCGGGGCACGCTCGTCGCCCTCCCCGCTGCCGCCGTACGCGTCCTCGGCGACGCCCAGCGCGCGGGCCACGGCGCGCAGCTCTTCCGCGTGTTCAGCTGTGGCCGTCGCGAGCTCCGCGAGCGCAGCGTCCGCGCCGTCGGGGGCAGCGCCGCGCCGCTCGTAAAGTGCGTGCATCCGAGGAAACCCGTACGCTTCCAAGCGCCGATTCAGCTCCTCCTCGCTCACACCCGCGTTGTGCGTCACACCGAAGCTGGCGTGGCGGCCGTCGGGACCGAAGGCAACGTCGCTGACGTCCGCGGCGCCAACGTGGCACGCCGCACTCACGTCGCCGGCCAGCGCATCGCGCGCCGCAGCGGGCCTGTCACGCACGACGGCCCCCCACTCGTCGCCGTCGAGCACGTGCGCGTGCTGCGTCGTCACCTGCGGCTCCGTCTTGTCGCTGTTGTCCACACGCTCATCGTGCTGCACCAGGTCGCGCAGCCGCTCGCCAACGGCGGCGGCGTAGTCCGCGGCACCGGATGCAGCTCGCTCCGCCTCTGAGGCCTCCAGCGACCCCACCTCCCCGCGTAGTCCCGCCACACGCGCCTGCGCCGCATCGCGCGCCTTCTTCCCTTTTGCGGCCGCGAGCTCCGCCTCCGCCGCCTCCAGTTCCGCGCGTTTCGCAGCCAGCAGCGCGTCGCCGTCATCCCCAGGCAGCGGACCAAGTGCGCCCTCCACAGCTGCCCGCAGCGCCTCTGCATCTGTCACCGCCTTATCCGCACGAGCAGCAGCCGTTGCCAGCTCCTCGGCGCGAGCCACGAGCTGCTCCACCGTCGGGGCACGCTCGTCGCCCTCCCCGCTGCCGCCGTACGCGTCCTCGGCGACGCCCAGCGCGCGGGCCACGGCGCGCAGCTCTTCCGCGTGTTCAGCTGTGGCCGTCGCGAGCTCCGCGAGCGCAGCGTCCGCGCCGTCGGGGGCAGCGCCGCGCCGCTCGTAAAGTGCGTGCATCCGAGGAAACCCGTACGCTTCCAAGCGCCGATTCAGCTCCTCCTCGCTCACACCCGCGTTGTGCGTCACACCGAAGCTGGCGTGGCGGCCGTCGGGACCGAAGGCAACGTCGCTGACGTCCGCGGCGCCAACGTGGCACGCCGCACTCACGTCGCCGGCCAGCGCATCGCGCGCCGCAGCGGGCCTGTCACGCACGACGGCCCCCCACTCGTCGCCGTCGAGCACGTGCGCGTGCTGCGTCGTCACCTGCGGCTCCGTCTTGTCGCTGTTGTCCACACGCTCATCGTGCTGCACCAGGTCGCGCAGCCGCTCGCCAACGGCGGCGGCGTAGTCCGCGGCACCGGATGCAGCTCGCTCCGCCTCTGAGGCCTCCAGCGACCCCACCTCCCCGCGTAGTCCCGCCACACGCGCCTGCGCCGCATCGCGCGCCTTCTTCCCTTTTGCGGCCGCGAGCTCCGCCTCCGCCGCCTCCAGTTCCGCGCGTTTCGCAGCCAGCAGCGCGTCGCCGTCATCCCCAGGCAGCGGACCAAGTGCGCCCTCCACAGCTGCCCGCAGCGCCTCTGCATCTGTCACCGCCTTATCCGCACGAGCAGCAGCCGTTGCCAGCTCCTCGGCGCGAGCCACGAGCTGCTCCACCGTCGGGGCACGCTCGTCGCCCTCCCCGCTGCCGCCGTACGCGTCCTCGGCGACGCCCAGCGCGCGGGCCACGGCGCGCAGCTCTTCCGCGTGTTCAGCTGTGGCCGTCGCGAGCTCCGCGAGCGCAGCGTCCGCGCCGTCGGGGGCAGCGCCGCGCCGCTCGTAAAGTGCGTGCATCCGAGGAAACCCGTACGCTTCCAAGCGCCGATTCAGCTCCTCCTCGCTCACACCCGCGTTGTGCGTCACACCGAAGCTGGCGTGGCGGCCGTCGGGACCGAAGGCAACGTCGCTGACGTCCGCGGCGCCAACGTGGCACGCCGCACTCACGTCGCCGGCCAGCGCATCGCGCGCCGCAGCGGGCCTGTCACGCACGACGGCCCCCCACTCGTCGCCGTCGAGCACGTGCGCGTGCTGCGTCGTCACCTGCGGCTCCGTCTTGTCGCTGTTGTCCACACGCTCATCGTGCTGCACCAGGTCGCGCAGCCGCTCGCCAACGGCGGCGGCGTAGTCCGCGGCACCGGATGCAGCTCGCTCCGCCTCTGAGGCCTCCAGCGACCCCACCTCCCCGCGTAGTCCCGCCACACGCGCCTGCGCCGCATCGCGCGCCTTCTTCCCTTTTGCGGCCGCGAGCTCCGCCTCCGCCGCCTCCAGTTCCGCGCGTTTCGCAGCCAGCAGCGCGTCGCCGTCATCCCCAGGCAGCGGACCAAGTGCGCCCTCCACAGCTGCCCGCAGCGCCTCTGCATCTGTCACCGCCTTATCCGCACGAGCAGCAGCCGTTGCCAGCTCCTCGGCGCGAGCCACGAGCTGCTCCACCGTCGGGGCACGCTCGTCGCCCTCCCCGCTGCCGCCGTACGCGTCCTCGGCGACGCCCAGCGCGCGGGCCACGGCGCGCAGCTCTTCCGCGTGTTCAGCTGTGGCCGTCGCGAGCTCCGCGAGCGCAGCGTCCGCGCCGTCGGGGGCAGCGCCGCGCCGCTCGTAAAGTGCGTGCATCCGAGGAAACCCGTACGCTTCCAAGCGCCGATTCAGCTCCTCCTCGCTCACACCCGCGTTGTGCGTCACACCGAAGCTGGCGTGGCGGCCGTCGGGACCGAAGGCAACGTCGCTGACGTCCGCGGCG
Source organism: Lotmaria passim (assembly GCA_037349495.1). Classification (NCBI taxonomy): domain Eukaryota; phylum Euglenozoa; class Kinetoplastea; order Trypanosomatida; family Trypanosomatidae; genus Lotmaria; species Lotmaria passim. Next base: position 1,324,476 of record CP140193.1, read on the forward strand.
CCAACGTGGCACGCCGCACTCACGTCGCCGGCCAGCGCATCGCGCGCCGCAGCGGGCCTGTCACGCACGACGGCCCCCCACTCGTCGCCGTCGAGCACGTGCGCGTGCTGCGTCGTCACCTGCGGCTCCGTCTTGTCGCTGTTGTCCACACGCTCATCGTGCTGCACCAGGTCGCGCAGCCGCTCGCCAACGGCGGCGGCGTAGTCCGCGGCACCGGATGCAGCTCGCTCCGCCTCTGAGGCCTCCAGCGACCCCACCTCCCCGCGTAGTCCCGCCACACGCGCCTGCGCCGCATCGCGCGCCTTCTTCCCTTTTGCGGCCGCGAGCTCCGCCTCCGCCGCCTCCAGTTCCGCGCGTTTCGCAGCCAGCAGCGCGTCGCCGTCATCCCCAGGCAGCGGACCAAGTGCGCCCTCCACAGCTGCCCGCAGCGCCTCTGCATCTGTCACCGCCTTATCCGCACGAGCAGCAGCCGTTGCCAGCTCCTCGGCGCGAGCCACGAGCTGCTCCACCGTCGGGGCACGCTCGTCGCCCTCCCCGCTGCCGCCGTACGCGTCCTCGGCGACGCCCAGCGCGCGGGCCACGGCGCGCAGCTCTTCCGCGTGTTCAGCTGTGGCCGTCGCGAGCTCCGCGAGCGCAGCGTCCGCGCCGTCGGGGGCAGCGCCGCGCCGCTCGTAAAGTGCGTGCATCCGAGGAAACCCGTACGCTTCCAAGCGCCGATTCAGCTCCTCCTCGCTCACACCCGCGTTGTGCGTCACACCGAAGCTGGCGTGGCGGCCGTCGGGACCGAAGGCAACGTCGCTGACGTCCGCGGCGCCAACGTGGCACGCCGCACTCACGTCGCCGGCCAGCGCATCGCGCGCCGCAGCGGGCCTGTCACGCACGACGGCCCCCCACTCGTCGCCGTCGAGCACGTGCGCGTGCTGCGTCGTCACCTGCGGCTCCGTCTTGTCGCTGTTGTCCACACGCTCATCGTGCTGCACCAGGTCGCGCAGCCGCTCGCCAACGGCGGCGGCGTAGTCCGCGGCACCGGATGCAGCTCGCTCCGCCTCTGAGGCCTCCAGCGACCCCACCTCCCCGCGTAGTCCCGCCACACGCGCCTGCGCCGCATCGCGCGCCTTCTTCCCTTTTGCGGCCGCGAGCTCCGCCTCCGCCGCCTCCAGTTCCGCGCGTTTCGCAGCCAGCAGCGCGTCGCCGTCATCCCCAGGCAGCGGACCAAGTGCGCCCTCCACAGCTGCCCGCAGCGCCTCTGCATCTGTCACCGCCTTATCCGCACGAGCAGCAGCCGTTGCCAGCTCCTCGGCGCGAGCCACGAGCTGCTCCACCGTCGGGGCACGCTCGTCGCCCTCCCCGCTGCCGCCGTACGCGTCCTCGGCGACGCCCAGCGCGCGGGCCACGGCGCGCAGCTCTTCCGCGTGTTCAGCTGTGGCCGTCGCGAGCTCCGCGAGCGCAGCGTCCGCGCCGTCGGGGGCAGCGCCGCGCCGCTCGTAAAGTGCGTGCATCCGAGGAAACCCGTACGCTTCCAAGCGCCGATTCAGCTCCTCCTCGCTCACACCCGCGTTGTGCGTCACACCGAAGCTGGCGTGGCGGCCGTCGGGACCGAAGGCAACGTCGCTGACGTCCGCGGCGCCAACGTGGCACGCCGCACTCACGTCGCCGGCCAGCGCATCGCGCGCCGCAGCGGGCCTGTCACGCACGACGGCCCCCCACTCGTCGCCGTCGAGCACGTGCGCGTGCTGCGTCGTCACCTGCGGCTCCGTCTTGTCGCTGTTGTCCACACGCTCATCGTGCTGCACCAGGTCGCGCAGCCGCTCGCCAACGGCGGCGGCGTAGTCCGCGGCACCGGATGCAGCTCGCTCCGCCTCTGAGGCCTCCAGCGACCCCACCTCCCCGCGTAGTCCCGCCACACGCGCCTGCGCCGCATCGCGCGCCTTCTTCCCTTTTGCGGCCGCGAGCTCCGCCTCCGCCGCCTCCAGTTCCGCGCGTTTCGCAGCCAGCAGCGCGTCGCCGTCATCCCCAGGCAGCGGACCAAGTGCGCCCTCCACAGCTGCCCGCAGCGCCTCTGCATCTGTCACCGCCTTATCCGCACGAGCAGCAGCCGTTGCCAGCTCCTCGGCGCGAGCCACGAGCTGCTCCACCGTCGGGGCACGCTCGTCGCCCTCCCCGCTGCCGCCGTACGCGTCCTCGGCGACGCCCAGCGCGCGGGCCACGGCGCGCAGCTCTTCCGCGTGTTCAGCTGTGGCCGTCGCGAGCTCCGCGAGCGCAGCGTCCGCGCCGTCGGGGGCAGCGCCGCGCCGCTCGTAAAGTGCGTGCATCCGAGGAAACCCGTACGCTTCCAAGCGCCGATTCAGCTCCTCCTCGCTCACACCCGCGTTGTGCGTCACACCGAAGCTGGCGTGGCGGCCGTCGGGACCGAAGGCAACGTCGCTGACGTCCGCGGCGCCAACGTGGCACGCCGCACTCACGTCGCCGGCCAGCGCATCGCGCGCCGCAGCGGGCCTGTCACGCACGACGGCCCCCCACTCGTCGCCGTCGAGCACGTGCGCGTGCTGCGTCGTCACCTGCGGCTCCGTCTTGTCGCTGTTGTCCACACGCTCATCGTGCTGCACCAGGTCGCGCAGCCGCTCGCCAACGGCGGCGGCGTAGTCCGCGGCACCGGATGCAGCTCGCTCCGCCTCTGAGGCCTCCAGCGACCCCACCTCCCCGCGTAGTCCCGCCACACGCGCCTGCGCCGCATCGCGCGCCTTCTTCCCTTTTGCGGCCGCGAGCTCCGCCTCCGCCGCCTCCAGTTCCGCGCGTTTCGCAGCCAGCAGCGCGTCGCCGTCATCCCCAGGCAGCGGACCAAGTGCGCCCTCCACAGCTGCCCGCAGCGCCTCTGCATCTGTCACCGCCTTATCCGCACGAGCAGCAGCCGTTGCCAGCTCCTCGGCGCGAGCCACGAGCTGCTCCACCGTCGGGGCACGCTCGTCGCCCTCCCCGCTGCCGCCGTACGCGTCCTCGGCGACGCCCAGCGCGCGGGCCACGGCGCGCAGCTCTTCCGCGTGTTCAGCTGTGGCCGTCGCGAGCTCCGCGAGCGCAGCGTCCGCGCCGTCGGGGGCAGCGCCGCGCCGCTCGTAAAGTGCGTGCATCCGAGGAAACCCGTACGCTTCCAAGCGCCGATTCAGCTCCTCCTCGCTCACACCCGCGTTGTGCGTCACACCGAAGCTGGCGTGGCGGCCGTCGGGACCGAAGGCAACGTCGCTGACGTCCGCGGCGCCAACGTGGCACGCCGCACTCACGTCGCCGGCCAGCGCATCGCGCGCCGCAGCGGGCCTGTCACGCACGACGGCCCCCCACTCGTCGCCGTCGAGCACGTGCGCGTGCTGCGTCGTCACCTGCGGCTCCGTCTTGTCGCTGTTGTCCACACGCTCATCGTGCTGCACCAGGTCGCGCAGCCGCTCGCCAACGGCGGCGGCGTAGTCCGCGGCACCGGATGCAGCTCGCTCCGCCTCTGAGGCCTCCAGCGACCCCACCTCCCCGCGTAGTCCCGCCACACGCGCCTGCGCCGCATCGCGCGCCTTCTTCCCTTTTGCGGCCGCGAGCTCCGCCTCCGCCGCCTCCAGTTCCGCGCGTTTCGCAGCCAGCAGCGCGTCGCCGTCATCCCCAGGCAGCGGACCAAGTGCGCCCTCCACAGCTGCCCGCAGCGCCTCTGCATCTGTCACCGCCTTATCCGCACGAGCAGCAGCCGTTGCCAGCTCCTCGGCGCGAGCCACGAGCTGCTCCACCGTCGGGGCACGCTCGTCGCCCTCCCCGCTGCCGCCGTACGCGTCCTCGGCGACGCCCAGCGCGCGGGCCACGGCGCGCAGCTCTTCCGCGTGTTCAGCTGTGGCCGTCGCGAGCTCCGCGAGCGCAGCGTCCGCGCCGTCGGGGGCAGCGCCGCGCCGCTCGTAAAGTGCGTGCATCCGAGGAAACCCGTACGCTTCCAAGCGCCGATTCAGCTCCTCCTCGCTCACACCCGCGTTGTGCGTCACACCGAAGCTGGCGTGGCGGCCGTCGGGACCGAAGGCAACGTCGCTGACGTCCGCGGCGCCAACGTGGCACGCCGCACTCACGTCGCCGGCCAGCGCATCGCGCGCCGCAGCGGGCCTGTCACGCACGACGGCCCCCCACTCGTCGCCGTCGAGCACGTGCGCGTGCTGCGTCGTCACCTGCGGCTCCGTCTTGTCGCTGTTGTCCACACGCTCATCGTGCTGCACCAGGTCGCGCAGCCGCTCGCCAACGGCGGCGGCGTAGTCCGCGGCACCGGATGCAGCTCGCTCCGCCTCTGAGGCCTCCAGCGACCCCACCTCCCCGCGTAGTCCCGCCACACGCGCCTGCGCCGCATCGCGCGCCTTCTTCCCTTTTGCGGCCGCGAGCTCCGCCTCCGCCGCCTCCAGTTCCGCGCGTTTCGCAGCCAGCAGCGCGTCGCCGTCATCCCCAGGCAGCGGACCAAGTGCGCCCTCCACAGCTGCCCGCAGCGCCTCTGCATCTGTCACCGCCTTATCCGCACGAGCAGCAGCCGTTGCCAGCTCCTCGGCGCGAGCCACGAGCTGCTCCACCGTCGGGGCACGCTCGTCGCCCTCCCCGCTGCCGCCGTACGCGTCCTCGGCGACGCCCAGCGCGCGGGCCACGGCGCGCAGCTCTTCCGCGTGTTCAGCTGTGGCCGTCGCGAGCTCCGCGAGCGCAGCGTCCGCGCCGTCGGGGGCAGCGCCGCGCCGCTCGTAAAGTGCGTGCATCCGAGGAAACCCGTACGCTTCCAAGCGCCGATTCAGCTCCTCCTCGCTCACACCCGCGTTGTGCGTCACACCGAAGCTGGCGTGGCGGCCGTCGGGACCGAAGGCAACGTCGCTGACGTCCGCGGCGCCAACGTGGCACGCCGCACTCACGTCGCCGGCCAGCGCATCGCGCGCCGCAGCGGGCCTGTCACGCACGACGGCCCCCCACTCGTCGCCGTCGAGCACGTGCGCGTGCTGCGTCGTCACCTGCGGCTCCGTCTTGTCGCTGTTGTCCACACGCTCATCGTGCTGCACCAGGTCGCGCAGCCGCTCGCCAACGGCGGCGGCGTAGTCCGCGGCACCGGATGCAGCTCGCTCCGCCTCTGAGGCCTCCAGCGACCCCACCTCCCCGCGTAGTCCCGCCACACGCGCCTGCGCCGCATCGCGCGCCTTCTTCCCTTTTGCGGCCGCGAGCTCCGCCTCCGCCGCCTCCAGTTCCGCGCGTTTCGCAGCCAGCAGCGCGTCGCCGTCATCCCCAGGCAGCGGACCAAGTGCGCCCTCCACAGCTGCCCGCAGCGCCTCTGCATCTGTCACCGCCTTATCCGCACGAGCAGCAGCCGTTGCCAGCTCCTCGGCGCGAGCCACGAGCTGCTCCACCGTCGGGGCACGCTCGTCGCCCTCCCCGCTGCCGCCGTACGCGTCCTCGGCGACGCCCAGCGCGCGGGCCACGGCGCGCAGCTCTTCCGCGTGTTCAGCTGTGGCCGTCGCGAGCTCCGCGAGCGCAGCGTCCGCGCCGTCGGGGGCAGCGCCGCGCCGCTCGTAAAGTGCGTGCATCCGAGGAAACCCGTACGCTTCCAAGCGCCGATTCAGCTCCTCCTCGCTCACACCCGCGTTGTGCGTCACACCGAAGCTGGCGTGGCGGCCGTCGGGACCGAAGGCAACGTCGCTGACGTCCGCGGCGCCAACGTGGCACGCCGCACTCACGTCGCCGGCCAGCGCATCGCGCGCCGCAGCGGGCCTGTCACGCACGACGGCCCCCCACTCGTCGCCGTCGAGCACGTGCGCGTGCTGCGTCGTCACCTGCGGCTCCGTCTTGTCGCTGTTGTCCACACGCTCATCGTGCTGCACCAGGTCGCGCAGCCGCTCGCCAACGGCGGCGGCGTAGTCCGCGGCACCGGATGCAGCTCGCTCCGCCTCTGAGGCCTCCAGCGACCCCACCTCCCCGCGTAGTCCCGCCACACGCGCCTGCGCCGCATCGCGCGCCTTCTTCCCTTTTGCGGCCGCGAGCTCCGCCTCCGCCGCCTCCAGTTCCGCGCGTTTCGCAGCCAGCAGCGCGTCGCCGTCATCCCCAGGCAGCGGACCAAGTGCGCCCTCCACAGCTGCCCGCAGCGCCTCTGCATCTGTCACCGCCTTATCCGCACGAGCAGCAGCCGTTGCCAGCTCCTCGGCGCGAGCCACGAGCTGCTCCACCGTCGGGGCACGCTCGTCGCCCTCCCCGCTGCCGCCGTACGCGTCCTCGGCGACGCCCAGCGCGCGGGCCACGGCGCGCAGGTCTGTGTCTTTATAAGTTGGGATTCGTGGCGTGTCTTCGGAAGTGCCTTTGTGTAGAGCTGCAGCTGTGAGCTCAAGAGCTTTTTTTATCGCGTGCACTCTTGATTGCTGAGCCTCCCTGAGTTGGAGTTGTGTCACTTCTAACTTGTCGAAGTAGTGGGGTAAAATTGCTCCTGTGTTTTCGGTTTGCTCTTCAGCGGGCTGAGGAGGATGGCCGGAATCGCGATTCGGTTGAGTCTCATGAGCAGCTGAGATGGCGTATGATTGCGCAAGAAGAGCTTTGTGTTTCTCGTAGTCTAGCCACGTCGCGTTACTGTCCTTCGCCGCTAAGTCTTGACGCTCCTCTGCGGCACGTACTACCGCTGTGGCTGCCCTCAACGCTGCGGGGATGCCTTTCTCGGCTTCATTCCACCGAACGAGCGCTGACACCTCTGTAAGGCGACCCAGAAGCTGTGTGCTTAGCTTTTCCTCTTCCTTCATGCGTTGTTGCTGCTGCTCGCAAAGACCAAGGATGCTCTCTGCCGGTGTATCGGAAGGCGCGACGCCCGATTCCCTCCATGGATTTTGCAGCGCTGCAGTGGGACTACGTCCGAGAGTCAACAAGAGGCGATCGAGCGCAGCAACGAGACTGATGTGGCCAATAAGACTCATTGCGCGATCGCGAACAGCATCGGTGTTTAAGGCGGCTCTCCACCCGTCACGTGCTCGGTCATGCTGCATGGAGCTCGCGCCTTTAATATGAGAGGTGCTGCGACCGGGCTGGATTTGGGCTCCCTCGATCTCGTCCTGTCTAGTGACGAGCCACGCATTTGCTGCCGTCAACCCTAAAGGACCGTATGACACCTCCAAAAACGCGCGGCGGAGAGAGTCGGCACCGGTGCGCTCGTCTTTCATGTTTTGCGCTGCGTTTTGGACACGCGCAAGAAGATGGTGCGTCTTTTCCAGTGCCGCTAGTGGCGCGATAGCAGTATTGCGTTCCAATTGTTTATCGCTTTCGCTCTTACTATCTGTCGCGTGAGAAACGTCATCTCTGCCATTCTCTTTTTCTTCAGTCTGCGTTGCTGGTGCGGAGACGCCTATCGTCGTTGGTGGTTCCTGTGTCCCATGTTGTTTGGCTTGGAAGGCAGCGTTTGCGGCTGTAAAACTGGCCACGGCGTTAACATATATCTTTAAGTTTCGTTCGTCTCGTTGTATCGACTGAATCCACTGGACCACCTCGCGGCCTTGGTGGCGTATCTCTGCCACTATCGCGGACGACTCCTCCACAGCGGCGTACTCGACACTGCTGCTTGGACGGGGAGACGGCAGGTGCTGCGTGGAAAAGGAAGAGTGTGGTGTCCCACCAGATGCGGCTGCCGGAGCGGATGCGTCAACACAAATCGTGGCTGCGGCCCCCTCGCTGTCATGGTGCTTGGATGCCGACGTTGGCCCGCCAGCGACAGCGGCTGCGTCGCTCGCCGACAAGCTTGTTCGTTCGCGGTGACGGTGCAGGCACTCTCGCAGCGCCACAAGCCACGTTGACACCACGGCTGGCTCCTTCGTGTCTTCCGCGCCGCAGCCTTCAGCAGCTGCCGGCGTAACCGGTGAAATTGATGACGGCGTCGCACCCACCGAAGGCGAGATAAGACTGCTGAAGACATCTATACAGCTTTCAACCACCTGTTGAAGAAAAGGGTCAACTAAGGCAGCCGCTGTTCCTCCCTCGACCGAGGCGGTCGACGGCGCGTCTGTTGCACTGGCGGTGAGGGGTGTCGCGCCGGAGGTGGTGATCAGATTGGTGGTGCTGCAGGCTCGCGGCGCGGTCGTACCAAGTCGTCGCACGTGCTCCAAAGAAAAGTGACGCAGCTGCTGGCGGATGAGTAGTGGAAGAGACGGTCTATCTGCACCACACGGCACACGTGACGTCTCAAGGTGCTGCAGGTTTCTCACGATGCCGTGAAGCAGCGGTGGTGCGTGCGGCGCGTCATTCGCGCGATGGTCAGCGCAGTCGCCGCCCTCTGCTTTCTGCTCCTCTATTTCGAGGTTGCTAATCGCCTCTGTTTCAAATTCAGCATTCAAAGGCGATAGACCGCTGCTGTTAAAAGGTGGCGCTGTTGATGGCGGGGATGTGTGGTGCGCTACTGAGTTTTCGAAGTATTCCGTCTTACTGGTGTTTGCTGATGTAGCTGTGGTTCCTTCACGATCTACTGCTACGTCCACCAAGGCTCGCACAAGGGTGTCGTCGGCGCTCAAGTACAATTGGTTCAGGGCATGCTGTTCTCTAGCCGGTGCCGTCTCTGCTTCGGCAGCAGGGCTCTCAGAAAGCCCCGTCTCGGTCCACATGGCAAAGGCCGCCTCCACTCTTTCCACGGCAGCGCCAGCGAGGCCTTTGAACTCCTCTCGCAGTCGCGCGTTCTCGTCACGCACCTCAGCCAACTGCCTCTCGTAATCGGCCAGTGTGGCAGCGGAAACGACGGCAGCGTCCGGCGACTTCCACACGTCGTTGGTGGCAGTGGACCCATCATGGTCTGCCTTAGCCGGCGTAGCGTCAACAGTTGTTACCTCTGGTAGAGCCTGCTTCTGCTCCAGCGCGCCACAAAGCGCCTTTAGTTCGGCTTGAAGTTCATCGATGATGTCACGATCCGCAGATGGTCTGTCACCAGCCTTGTCCACTTTGCTCTGCTTGGACGAGTCACCACCATCACTGCGGACAACAACGTTTTCTAGGAAGGTCGTCTGCGGCAGTTCCGCCTCGTGCAGCGTCCGCACCGCCAGGGAGCGAAGAGTGCAGTGGGCCATCAGCATACCCCGCAGTGCCATCTCGGCGCACTCCACGCTCTCCCGCATCGCCCGCTCCGTCTCCGCCAAGGACAGCAGCAGCACGTCGCGGCTCTGCTCTGCCGCTTCTGTCACAGAAAAAAGGTTGCGCCGCACCGCAGCGCCGCCGTGCAACGCGGACGCCGACTCTGGCAGTCTCGCCAGCGAACTTCTGCCCTCGCCACTCGACAAACCAGCCTTCAGCTGCGAGAGCACGGACGTGGGTGAATTGATAGGGGTACAACTGGCATTGGGCGGTGCGGCGCCGGACCGTGGCGCCCGCGTCGCGGAAAAATGGTCGTCGTCGATGAAGGACAACATATGGGAGCTATTCACCTCTGAACTGCTCTGCGGCGGTGACTTAGCTGAGGCGTGCGGGAACACAAAGTTCTCCAGCCACTCCGAGCTCAATTCCATCGAAGTTGCATTAGCGTCACGGTTTCGCACCATCGGGTAGCGCAGCTGCATCTCCTCCCAGAAGCTGATCCACTTGCGGTGGTCATCGGCGCGGTCAGTGCAAAAGATCTCTAAGAAGCGGCGCAGCTTCCCGGTGGCGGCGTCGCGAATGATGCACTCGATGCCAAAATAGTAGTAGCCGGCGAGGCTTTTTCCCCTGAGGGGATCACGCATGTCAAAGATCACTCGACTCTCCGCTGTCGTGCGCGGCTGGTTGCGCTGCAAGGTCAGCCGACGTGTCTGCGGCACTGATCCGCCGACTGTGTCGGCATGCTTGTGCGGATGAAGGAAGTCAAAGAGAATGCGCACCCGCTCAAACTGCTTCTCCTCCAGTTGGCGACTGCTCTGTGCCCAGCTGCTGTACACGGAAAGGTGGTTGTCCTCACACACTACCCACTGCGCGGTCGCGTGCTTCTTTTTCCCCGGAATACTCTTCCCCGTTACGTACCACAGCTCACCCTCGAGATGCTGGATGTCTGGTGCCTGCGGCATCACCTCACTCGTTACCGAGCCCGCTCTGCCCATGGACACAATGGAAGGCGAGGCACCGCGGAAGGGAGAAGTGCTGTAAAGGTCTGGTGACTCACCCTTGACGTCAGGTGCTGCTGGGCCTTCGTCATCGTCATCGCCCTCACGGACCGGGACACGCATGCGGGGCACCATGCTCATCCGCTTCGTATTTGTCTTTCTACGCGAGGCGCTGGTGGTGACGCTGCGCGCCCGCGCCGAGCTCGCCTGCCTGACAGGGGTGGAAGGGTCACATGGAAACGCAGAAAAGGTGACCTGCGGACGAGCGCGTGTGAAGCTGGGTGTGCTGCGAAGGATGCTGCTCTCTCGCAAATCCAGCTGCTGCGGTGTCTGTGGCTGACTCATTTGAAAGTCTAGCAGCCGTGGGTGCGGCAAAGAGAAAGGGGAGAAAAAAAAAAACGCCAGGAAGAGAAGTGTGTCAAAACTCCTCTCGTGTCTTTTGAGCAATTTGTTGCTGCTGCTGCTGCGTTCTTAACGAATACGTTATTACTAAAAGGAAAGAAAAGCAGTGACTTAAAAAAAAAAGAAAAACTGAAGCAAAAGAGTATAATGGAAAGAAAAGCCTGTTACGTTTTCCTTTCCCGGGCCGCAAGGGATAAAAAAGCCGTGCGTTCCAAACCTGAAGTGCAAGTGCTAAACAGGACTGAGGTAATCTCGTATAAACCAGCATGACAGCGAAGCGGCAGAGGCACAACTGCAGCTGAAAGTCAAAGAAAAAAAAAAAGATAGAAACACCAGAAAAAGACCACAACAAGCACACAACAACAAGGTCCCAAGAATGGCAATGAGCTAAGCTGCAGACAAATCCGGCTGAAGTATAGAAATCAGTTGCACACAAAAGAGACTCTTTTTCCGTTAAAAAGGGTTTAAACTGTTTATCAAGTGTATAAGCTCAGCAGACGCAAAGAAGTAGGAAAACAGCTCAAAGCTCTTTCCTTTCTTTCTTCAGTACAACGATTAACGATGATATAAAAAAAAAAAAAAGCAAAGGCGTTGGGTACTTGGAAAAGGGCTTGGTTTATAAGCACAGTGCTTTTCGAACGCTACGACCACCAACGTAGAAGGCACGAGTTGATAAACGCCACAACTGCAACGCAGTACCACACATACTCAAAAAAAAAAGGCTCTAAACGGAGAAATGAGGGTCGCGGCACACGTTCGAAGTCACACAAAAGCTATAGGAAGGCTGTTGACCCACAGAAGCCACCTGCTGTCGAAAGCTCTCCCTGCACTTTATAGAAAGAGGACAACAGTGCTTGATGTAGTAGCGGCGAATACTTTTCAAGCCACTAACGCTAATATATACATATATATATATATATATATATATATATATAATAATAATAAAGACGCTCCACGAAACTCTGACACAGAGTGCACAACAGAGCTTTGGTTTGAAACCGCAACGATGCCTCTGTTCTGTGACAAGGCAAGGAGAAAGACACTTCCGTGAATTATGAACTTAATCAGGGGAGGAAAAGAGAGAGAGTAGCAGCAGCATTAAAGTAACGGAAGGGAAACGCAAACACACACACATCTTGGTCAGCTGCCAGCCGAAAACCAATGTGCACTGTTTACTTTTCTTTACCGCATAAAGGTGTCATCGCTGTGACGTATGTCACGGAACGGCACCTACATAATCAAGTACTTCTTAAGCCACTGCCATTTCACCTTCATTGCAACGCGGAAGAAGAAAAAAAAAGAGAGCGACAAAGCGCAACAGCTATATTGAATGAAGACCTCAAATTGCCGTATCACGAACGTTGAACACTGAATTTCGTCGACATGGACGAGCTCACATTCCCGCATACTTAATTTCTCACTCTATTCCACCTACGAAGAAGAAACATCGAGTGTCAAGGGGCATACGAGGCAAGGACCAGCTTTCGCTCACCTTTCAAAAGAAGAAAAAAAAAGGGCAGGACTTTTCCTTTTTCGACACATCTTGCGTTTTTAATTGGCGGAGGCTCTTTTTCTTTTTTTTTTTCAAGCCTATCACATCCTAAAAAGGAAAAAGCACCACATGCGTTCGAAACAGAAAAAAAAAAAACGTGAAAACACAAACAACATTGAAAACCCCTACAAGCCTAAACCTCTCAAAAAAAAACACAAAAACGGGTTGCTCGTGCCTTATAGGCACGCGAACGCTTAAGAAAAAAAAAAACCGCTACTCTCAAAGTGATAGTGTCCTGCCTAAGTAGCTTCAATGCCGATTGTACAAGTGATTGCCACTTGCGCACGATTTGCGGTAGCCATGAGAAGCGCGTGTGGTATGGCAATAAAGGGAAAAAAAAGCGCGGCTATATATATATATATATATATGCGGATGTGATTATGAGGAGGTCGGCAAGAAGCAGAGGTGGAGGCTGGGCGTGCCAGCATTCAAGAGAGAAAAGAGGCTGTCACCACCACTGCGCGCGACATGCGATGCAGACGGCTACCACTGCAGAAGCCGACGTATTGACTTGCCAGCACCGTTAGCTCAACCGATCGTTAATCGCACCGTCAGTACAGCAAAGCTACAGCTGGGAGCTGTCGAAGCTCCAGTCTTCAACACCATAAAGCACGCATACCGCGTCTAACGGCACGTGCGGCGAGAGACGGCCTATAGCATTGCAGCCCAGTCGCGCCTGCGTTGAGGGAGGCGGCCACGCACAGCGGAGACAAGCGAGGAAAGGGGCCTCGCAGCCACAGCAGCGGGCCATCCGCGATGCAGCTGAAAAAAGAGAAAAAAAAAAAGGCAGAGAGGGAGGGAGAAAGAGGCTGCCGCGCAGCCAGAGAAAGGGAAGGGGCACGGAGCACGGTGCGCACGACAGAAGTGTGCACAACACACATACACACACACACACACACAGCGTATATGCACACGACTTACGGTGCCTCGCTGCACAGCAGAAAAAGAAAGGAAAGGGGAAAGCTGGGGAAGTGACAGGTATTCCATCCATGAGAGAGGGTGGACGTACGCACGCAAGCGCATGAATTTGGGCAGAGCCGAAAGAGAGGGGAAGGGGAGAAGGCACCTGCCGGCCTCAACGCAGCAGCCATTTAAACAAGAAAGAAGGACATAATCAACGTCATAACTGCAGGCATGCTGCACCGCACTGTCCGAAGTTAAAAAAAAAAAAAAAAGAAGAGACGAAGCGCACAGGGCAAGCGCACGCACAGACACAACATTGAAACGCGTGCTGATGCCACAAACAGCGAAGACATAAACAGAGGGCAGGGGGAAGCTGAAACATGTACACACACGCCGCGTTCACACATCAGCAACACCGAAGCCACATAGAGAGACGCTAGCAACCGAATAAGGAAAGGGAATTGAAACAGGAACATAATTAGAAAGCACATCGGAGGCGTGCTGTCCATCGCAAATGACTTGCGAGCATGCAGGAAGGTTTCGTTTTGTTGGTTTAGTACACAATGCGGAACTCGCTCCCTCAAAGCACACAAATATGAGAGAAAAAAAAAGCAATCAAACGCCAGCAACGGCAGCCACTTACCACACCAAACCACACAACACTCGTCACCGAGCCGCAACCCTCCACAGCGGCCCATATACCACGCACAGCAACAAAGTGAGAGCTTGTCGTGACTAACTTCCTGACAAGTTCGCCATAGGCACTAATTGAAAAGGGACGAGAAAAAGAAAAAACAGAAAAGCAAGAAAACAAAAAAACAACGAAAAAACACCCAGAGAGAAAAAACGGAGAAACACTCAAACTCACATCACAACTGCCCCCTAATCCCTGCACAATCACACCCCAAGCGGCGTCGTGTGCGTCAGTACTTTGGTTGTAGCCACAAGACACTAAGCAGAAGGAGGTGAAGTGTGATTTTGAGTGTATCACCTATCCCCTTTTTGACCTAGCAGCATTGTTTTCTTTTTGGACTATTTTTCTTTTTTTTTTTCCTTTAATTGTTTGCTTTTTTTCCTTTTCGCGGGTCTGGTGTTTTCTTTTTCTAGTCTAGCAGCGGTGTGCTTCTAGTGTTTCCTTTTTTTCTGCTTGCTCTGTCTGTGTGTGTGTCTCTTTTTCTCTTCTGAAACCCCTATCGACGCCTTGTCAAACCTATAAATCACAGGCACCCAAATAAAACAGCAAAAACTGAAAGGGTGTCCGAAAATCCGAAAAGAAAAAGAAAAAAAGTGCAAAGAAAAAAGAGAACAGTAAGGAAAAAAAAAAGAAAAAAAGAACAAAGAAAAACAAAGAGACGAGACCGAAAGAATAAAGACAGAAGGTAAGAAAAGAAACGAAAAGATCCGACGGTCGCCCAGAACAGCGACGCGCACCAACTCACCCCCATCACCCACAGTTTCGCCATGAGACAGGGGGCATTCAACTCCTCTAGCGGCAGACCGCGGCGCGACAGCCTCGTGTCAGCGGCCTGCGTAGCGACTTGCGTAGCGATTTGCGTAGCGGAGCCAAACCTGACCAGGAGAGTGTCAAGCGTGGCAACGGAAGAACCCGAGCCCGAACAGTCTGCCGATGACAAGCACGGTGTGGCGACCGAAGAACACACGCCCACATCCTCCCCCCACACGTCACGCAGCTCCTCTCTCATACAAAAAGGCAACAGACAGCCGCAATCAACATCCCCAACAGCAGGCGCAACGGCACCACCCGGCGCCACAACCACTGCACGCACCAACGCGCTTCGCAACGCCGATATCCCGTGGCGCACCAGGCCACCCTTTTGGACACCGCGGAGCACGCAGAGCCGCAGTGGACGCCGCAGCAGCACACGCCCAGCGCTCCGGCGAACAGCCTTCGCCGCAGCTTTCCCTGCGACCACTGCACCGCGACGACAGCGTCGTGGCACGGCAACTCGCGCCTTTGCACAGCGCGGCGCAGTCTGGGGTGCGGTGTCTGGCTGCGCCTCCGCGTCGTGCGCAGCAGTCTGGGGTGCGGTGTCTGGCTGCGCCTCCGCGTCGCGCGCAGCAGTCTGGGGTGCGGTGTCTGGCTGCGCCTCCGCGTCGCGCGCAGCAGTCTGGGGTGTGGTGTCTGGCTGCGCCTCCGCGTCGCGCGCAGCAGTCTGAGGTGTGGTGTCTGGCTGCGCCTCCGCGTCGTGCGCAGCAGTCTGGGGTGTGGTGTCTGGCTGCGCCTCCGCGTCGCGCGCAGCAGTCTGGGGTGTGGTGTCTGGCTGCGCCTCCGCGTCGCGCGCAGCAGTCTGAGGTGTGGTGTCTGGCTGCGCCTCCGCGTCGCGCGCAGCAGTCTGGGGTGTGGTGTCTGGCTGCGCCTCCGCGTCGCGCGCAGCAGTCTGGGGTGCGGTGTCTGGTTGCGCCTCCGCGTCGCGCGGGGGAGCCGCAACGGCAGCACGCGGCGCCACAACCACTGCACGCACCAACGCGCTTCGCAACGCCGATATCCCGTGGCGCACCAGGCCACCCTTTTGGACACCGCGGAGCACGCAGAGCCGCAGTGGACGCCGCAGCAGCGTATGCCCATCGCTCCGGCGAACAGCCTTCGCCGCAGCTTTCCTTGCGACCACTGCACCGCGACGACAGCGTCGTGGCACGGCAACTCGCGCCTTTGCACAGCGCGGCGCAGTCTGGGGTGCGGACTGCGCTGGGGCCTCTGCCATGGTCGCCGCGTAGGCAGCAACACGCACGGCGCGCCCGACGCGCGCAGCCGCCGACGCCTTCTTCGCGATGGTGGCGGGTTTGCGGGTGTGTCTCGACCTGGCCACAGTAATGTGGCTTCCGGGGGAGGAAAAGGAGGAAGCGCAGGGTTCCTGCCCCTGACGGCGCACACAGACGCGGCAGCGCCGCCTGCGGGGAATGAGTTTGCGTGTGTGGGACATCTCGATTTTGTTCGACGAGGCAGGGAAAGCACTTTGAAAGCCACGTAGAGTGCTGTGAAGCATCAGTTGTATTGTCTTTGATTCTGTTGATGTTGCTGTTGTGCAGGAAGGGTGAGTAACGTGCTCGTTGTGTTTTTGCATCCAGCTATATGTCAGAGACGAAGAATAAGGAGGGCAAGAGAGAAACAGGAAAAGACGGAAAAATGGAAGGAGAATGACAAGCACAAGCTCATTCACCATCACTGTTGCGTCTGCCCCCCAAGCAACCACACAGCCAGCGTTCCGCGTGCGTCGCGCCAACACTCCTCTCTCGGAGCTTGTGCGTGTGTGTGTGTGTGATTGTTTGCTTTTTTTCCTTTTCGAGGGTCTGGTGTTTTCTTTTTCTAGTCTAGCAGCGGTGTGCTTCTAGTGTTTCCTTTTTTTCTGCTTGCTCTGTCTGTGTGTGTGTCTCTTTTTCTCTTCTGAAACCCCTATCGACGCCTTGTCAAACCTATAAATCACAGGCACCCAAATAAAACAGCAAAAACTGAAAGGGTGTCCGAAAATCCGAAAAGAAAAAGAAAAAAAGTGCAAAGAAAAAAGAGAACAGTAAGGAAAAAAAAAAGAAAAAAAGAACAAAGAAAAACAAAGAGACGAGACCGAAAGAATAAAGACAGAAGGTAAGAAAAGAAACGAAAAGATCCGACGGTCGCCCAGAACAGCGACGCGCACCAACTCACCCCCATCACCCACAGTTTCGCCATGAGACAGGGGGCATTCAACTCCTCTAGCGGCAGACCGCGGCGCGACAGCCTCGTGTCAGCGGCCTGCGTAGCGACTTGCGTAGCGATTTGCGTAGCGGAGCCAAACCTGACCAGGAGAGTGTCAAGCGTGGCAACGGAAGAACCCGAGCCCGAACAGTCTGCCGATGACAAGCACGGTGTGGCGACCGAAGAACACACGCCCACATCCTCCCCCCACACGTCACGCAGCTCCTCTCTCATACAAAAAGGCAACAGACAGCCGCAATCAACATCCCCAACAGCAGGCGCAACGGCACCACCCGGCGCCACAACCACTGCACGCACCAACGCGCTTCGCAACGCCGATATCCCGTGGCGCACCAGGCCACCCTTTTGGACACCGCGGAGCACGCAGAGCCGCAGTGGACGTCGCAGCAGCACACGCCCAGCGCTCCGGCGAACAGCCTTCGCCGCAGCTTTCCTTGCGACCACTGCACCGCGACGACAGCGTCGTGGCACGGCAACTCGCGCCTTTGCACAGCGCGGCGCAGTCTGGGGTGCGGTGTCTGGCTGCGCCTCCGCGTCGTGCGCAGCAGTCTGGGGTGCGGTGTCTGGCTGCGCCTCCGCGTCGTGCGCAGCAGTCTGGGGTGCGGTGTCTGGCTGCGCCTCCGCGTCGCGCGCAGCAGTCTGGGGTGCGGTGTCTGGCTGCGCCTCCGCGTCGCGCGCAGCAGTCTGGGGTGCGGTGTCTGGCTGCGCCTCCGCGTCGTGCGCAGCAGTCTGAGGTGTGGTGTCTGGCTGCGCCTCCGCGTCGCGCGCAGCAGTCTGAGGTGTGGTGTCTGGCTGCGCCTCCGCGTCGCGCGGGGGAGCCGCAACGGCAGCACGCGGCGCCACAACCACTGCACGCACCAACGCGCTTCGCAACGCCGATATCCCGTGGCGCACCAGGCCACCCTTTTGGACACCGCGGAGCACGCAGAGCCGCAGTGGACGCCGCAGCAGCGCATGCCCAGCGCTCCGGCGAACAGCCTTCGCCGCAGCTTTCCTTGCGACCACTGCACCGCGACGACAGCGTCGTGGCACGGCAACTCGCGCCTTTGCACAGCGCGGCGCAGTCTGGGGTGCGGTGTCTGGCTGCGCCTCCGCGTCGTGCGCAGCAGTCTGGGGTGCGGTGTCTGGCTGCGCCTCCGCGTCGTGCGCAGCAGTCTGGGGTGTGGTGTCTGGCTGCGCCTCCGCGTCGCGCGCAGCAGTCTGGGGTGTGGTGTCTGGCTGCGCCTCCGCGTCGCGCGCAGCAGTCTGGGGTGTGGTGTCTGGCTGCGCCTCCGCGTCGCGCGCAGCAGTCTGGGGTGTGGTGTCTGGCTGCGCCTCCGCGTCGCGCGCAGCAGTCTGGGGTGTGGTGTCTGGCTGCGCCTCCGCGTCGCGCGCAGCAGTCTGGGGTGTGGTGTCTGGTTGCGCCTCCGCGTCGCGCGGGGGAGCCGCAACGGCAGCACGCGGCGCCACAACCACTGCACGCACCAACGCGCTTCGCAACGCCGATATCCCGTGGCGCACCAGGCCACCCTTTTGGACACCGCGGAGCACGCAGAGCCGCAGTGGACGCCGCAGCAGCGCATGCCCAGCGCTCCGGCGAACAGCCTTCGCCGCAGCTTTCCTTGCGTCCACTGCACCGCGACGACAGCGTCGTGGCACGGCAACTCGCGTCTTTGCACAGCGCGGCGCAATCTGGGGTGCGGTGTCTGGTTGCGCCTCCGCGTCGCGCGGGGGAGCCGCAACGGCAGCACGCGGCGCCACAACCACTGCACGCACCAACGCGCTTCGCAACGCCGATATCCCGTGGCGCACCAGGCCACCCTTTTGGACACCGCGGAGCACGCAGAGCCGCAGTGGACGCCGCAGCAGCGCATGCCCAGCGCTCCGGCGAACAGCCTTCGCCGCAGCTTTCCTTGCGTCCACTGCACCGCGACGACAGCGTCGTGGCACGGCAACTCGCGCCTTTGCACAGCGCGGCGCAGTCTGGGGTGCGGACTGCGCTGGGGCCTCTGCCATGGTCGCCGCGTAGGCAGCAACACGCACGGTGCGCCCGACGCGCCCGACGCGCGCAGCCGCCGACGCCTTCTTCGCGATGGTGGCGGGTTTGCGGGTGTGTCTCGACCTGGCCACAGTAATGTGGCTTCCGGGGGAGGAAAAGGAGGAAGCGCAGGGTTCCTGCCCCTGACGGCGCACACAGACGCGGCAGCGCCGCCTGCGGGGAATGAGTTTGCGTGTGTGGGACATCTCGATTTTGTTCGACGAGGCAGGGAAAGCACTTTGAAAGCCACGTAGAGTGCTGTGAAGCATCAGTTGTATTTCCTTTGATTCTGTTGATGTTGCTGTTGTGCAGGAAGGGTGAGTAACGTGCTCGTTGTGTTTTTGCATCCAGCTATATGTCAGAGACGAAGAATAAGGAGGGCAAGAGAGAAACAGGAAAAGACGGAAAAATGGAAGGAGAATGACAAGCACAAGCTCATTCACCATCACTGTTGCGTCTGCCCCCCAAGCAACCACACAGCCAGCGTTCCGCGTGCGTCGCGCCAACACTCCTCTCTCGGAGCTTGTGCGTTTGTGTGTGTGTGATTGTTTGCTTTTTTTCCTTTTCGCAGGTCTGGTGTTTTCTTTTTCTAGTCTAGCAGCGGTGTGCTTCTAGTGTTTCCTTTTTTTCTGCTTGCTCTGTCTGTGTGTGTGTCTCTTTTTCTCTTCTGAAACCCCTATCGACGCCTTGTCAAACCTATAAATCACAGGCACCCAAATAAAACAGCAAAAACTGAAAGGGTGTCCGAAAATCCGAAAAGAAAAAGAAAAAAAGTGCAAAGAAAAAAGAGAACAGTAAGGAAAAAAAAAAGAAAAAAAGAACAAAGAAAAACAAAGAGACGAGACCGAAAGAATAAAGACAGAAGGTAAGAAAAGAAACGAAAAGATCCGACGGTCGCCCAGAACAGCGACGCGCACCAACTCACCCCCATCACCCACAGTTTCGCCATGAGACAGGGGGCATTCAACTCCTCTAGCGGCAGACCGCGGCGCGACAGCCTCGTGTCAGCGGCCTGCGTAGCGACTTGCGTAGCGATTTGCGTAGCGGAGCCAAACCTGACCAGGAGAGTGTCAAGCGTGGCAACGGAAGAACCCGAGCCCGAACAGTCTGCCGATGACAAGCACGGTGTGGCGACCGAAGAACACACGCCCACATCCTCCCCCCACACGTCACGCAGCTCCTCTCTCATACAAAAAGGCAACAGACAGCCGCAATCAACATCCCCAACAGCAGGCGCAACGGCACCACCCGGCGCCACAACCACTGCACGCACCAACGCGCTTCGCAACGCCGATATCCCGTGGCGCACCAGGCCACCCTTTTGGACACCGCGGAGCACGCAGAGCCGCAGTGGACGCCGCAGCAGCACACGCCCAGCGCTCCGGCGAACAGCCTTCGCCGCAGCTTTCCCTGCGACCACTGCACCGCGACGACAGCGTCGTGGCACGGCAACTCGCGCCTTTGCACAGCGCGGCGCAGTCTGGGGTGCGGTGTCTGGCTGCGCCTCCGCGTCGTGCGCAGCAGTCTGGGGTGCGGTGTCTGGCTGCGCCTCCGCGTCGTGCGCAGCAGTCTGGGGTGCGGTGTCTGGCTGCGCCTCCGCGTCGCGCGCAGCAGTCTGGGGTGTGGTGTCTGGCTGCGCCTCCGCGTCGCGCGCAGCAGTCTGGGCTGTGGTGTCTGGCTGCGCCTCCGCGTCGCGCGCAGCAGTCTGGGGTGTGGTGTCTGGCTGCGCCTCCGCGTCGCGCGCAGCAGTCTGGGCTGTGGTGTCTGGCTGCGCCTCCGCGTCGCGCGCAGCAGTCTGGGGTGTGGTGTCTGGCTGCGCCTCCGCGTCGCGCGCAGCAGTCTGGGGTGTGGTGTCTGGCTGCGCCTCCGCGTCGCGCGCAGCAGTCTGGGGTGTGGTGTCTGGCTGCGCCTCCGCGTCGCGCGCAGCAGTCTGGGGTGTGGTGTCTGGCTGCGCCTCCGCGTCGCGCGCAGCAGTCTGGGGTGTGGTGTCTGGCTGCGCCTCCGCGTCGCGCGCAGCAGTCTGGGGTGTGGTGTCTGGCTGCGCCTCCGCGTCGCGCGCAGCAGTCTGGGGTGCGGTGTCTGGCTGCGCCTCCGCGTCGCGCGCAGCAGTCTGGGGTGTGGTGTCTGGCTGCGCCTCCGCGTCGCGCGCAGCAGTCTGGGGTGTGGTGTCTGGCTGCGCCTCCGCGTCGCGCGCAGCAGTCTGGGCTGTGGTGTCTGGCTGCGCCTCCGCGTCGCGCGCAGCAGTCTGGGGTGTGGTGTCTGGCTGCGCCTCCGCGTCGCGCGCAGCAGTCTGGGCTGTGGTGTCTGGCTGCGCCTCCGCGTCGCGCGCAGCAGTCTGGGGTGTGGTGTCTGGCTGCGCCTCCGCGTCGCGCGCAGCAGTCTGGGGTGTGGTGTCTGGCTGCGCCTCCGCGTCGCGCGCAGCAGTCTGGGGTGTGGTGTCTGGCTGCGCCTCCGCGTCGCGCGCAGCAGTCTGGGGTGTGGTGTCTGGCTGCGCCTCCGCGTCGCGCGCAGCAGTCTGGGGTGTGGTGTCTGGCTGCGCCTCCGCGTCGCGCGCAGCAGTCTGGGGTGTGGTGTCTGGCTGCGCCTCCGCGTCGCGCGCAGCAGTCTGGGGTGTGGTGTCTGGCTGCGCCTCCGCGTCGTGCGCAGCAGTCTGGGGTGTGGTGTCTGGCTGCGCCTCCGCGTCGCGCGCAGCAGTCTGGGGTGCGGTGTCTGGCTGCGCCTCCGCGTCGCGCGCAGCAGTCTGGGGTGTGGTGTCTGGCTGCGCCTCCGCGTCGCGCGCAGCAGTCTGGGGTGTGGTGTCTGGCTGCGCCTCCGCGTCGCGCGCAGCAGTCTGGGGTGCGGTGTCTGGCTGCGCCTCCGCGTCGCGCGCAACAGTCTGGGGTGCGGTGTCTGGTTGCGCCTCCGCGTCGCGCGGGGGAGCCGCAACGGCACCACCCGGCGCCACAACCACTGCACGCACCAACGCGCTTCGCAACGCCGATATCCCGTGGCGCACCAGGCCACCCTTTTGGACACCGCGGAGCACGCAGAGCCGCAGTGGACGCCGCAGCAGCGCATGCCCAGCGCTCCGGCGAACAGCCTTCGCCGCAGCTTTCCTTGCGTCCACTGCACCGCGACGACAGCGTCGTGGCACGGCAACTCGCGCCTTTGCACAGCGCGGCGCAATCTGGGGTGCGGTGTCTGGTTGCGCCTCCGCGTCGCGCGGGGGAGCCGCAACGGCACCACCCGGCGCCACAACCACTGCACGCACCAACGCGCTTCGCAACGCCGATATCCCGTGGCGCACCAGGCCACCCTTTTGGACACCGCGGAGCACGCAGAGCCGCAGTGGACGCCGCAGCAGCGCATGCCCAGCGCTCCGGCGAACAGCCTTCGCCGCAGCTTTCCTTGCGTCCACTGCACCGCGACGACAGCGTCGTGGCACGGCAACTCGCGCCTTTGCACAGCGCGGCGCAGTCTGGGGTGCGGACTGCGCTGGGGCCTCTGCCATGGTCGCCGCGTAGGTAGCAACACGCACGGCGCGCCCGACGCGCCCGACGCGCCCGACGCGCGCAGCCGCCGACGCCTTCTGCGCGATGGTGGCGGGTTTGCGGGTGTGTCTCGACCTGGCCACAGTAATGTGGCTTCCGGGGGAGGAAAAGGAGGAAGCGCAGGGTTCCTGCCCCTGACGGCGCACACAGACGCGGCAGCGCCGCCTGCGGGGAATGAGTTTGCGTGTGTGGGACATCTCGATTTTGTTCGACGAGGCAGGGAAAGCACTTTGAAAGCCACGTAGAGTGCTGTGAAGCATCAGTTGTATTGTCTTTGATTCTGTTGATGTTGCTGTTGTGCAGGAAGGGTGAGTAACGTGCTCGTTGTGTTTTTGCATCCAGCTATATGTCAGAGACGAAGAATAAGGAGGGCAAGAGAGAAACAGGAAAAGACGGAAAAATGGAAGGAGAATGACAAGCACAAGCTCATTCACCATCACTGTTGCGTCTGCCCCCCAAGCAACCACACAGCCAGCGTTCCGCGTGCGTCGCGCCAACACTCCTCTCTCGGAGCTTGTGCGTTTGTGTGTGTGTGATTGTTTGCTTTTTTTCCTTTTCGCAGGTCTGGTGTTTTCTTTTTCTAGTCTAGCAGCGGTGTGCTTCTAGTGTTTCCTTTTTTTCTGCTTGCTCTGTCTGTGTGTGTGTCTCTTTTTCTCTTCTGAAACCCCTATCGACGCCTTGTCAAACCTATAAATCACAGGCACCCAAATAAAACAGCAAAAACTGAAAGGATGTCCGAAAATCCGAAAAGAAAAAGAAAAAAAGTGCAAAGAAAAAAGAGAACAGTAAGGAAAAAAAAAAGAAAAAAAGAACAAAGAAAAACAAAGAGACGAGACCGAAAGAATAAAGACAGAAGGTAAGAAAAGAAACGAAAAGATCCGACGGTCGCCCAGAACAGCGACGCGCACCAACTCACCCCCATCGCCCACAGTTTCGCCATGAGACAGGGGGCATTCAACTCCTCTAGCGGCAGACCGCGGCGCGACAGCCTCGTGTCAGCGGCCTGCGTAGCGACTTGCGTAGCGATTTGCGTAGCGGAGCCAAACCTGACCAGGAGAGTGTCAAGCGTGGCAACGGAAGAACCCGAGCCCGAACAGTCTGCCGATGACAAGCACGGTGTGGCGACCGAAGAACACACGCCCACATCCTCCCCCCACACGTCACGCAGCTCCACTCTCATACAAAAAGGCAACAGACAGCCGCAATCAACATCCCCAACAGCAGGCGCAACGGCACCACCCGGCGCCACAACCACTGCACGCACCAACGCGCTTCGCAACGCCGATATCCCGTGGCGCACCAGGCCACCCTTTTGGACACCGCGGAGCACGCAGAGCCGCAGTGGACGCCGCAGCAGCACACGCCCAGCGCTCCGGCGAACAGCCTTCGCCGCAGCTTTCCTTGCGACCACTGCACCGCGACGACAGCGTCGTGGCACGGCAACTCGCGCCTTTGCACAGCGCGGCGCAGTCTGGGGTGCGGTGTCTGGCTGCGCCTCCGCGTCGTGCGCAGCAGTCTGGGGTGCGGTGTCTGGCTGCGCCTCCGTGTCGCGCGCAGCAGTCTGGGGTGCGGTGTCTGGCTGCGCCTCCGCGTCGCGCGCAGCAGTCTGGGGTGCGGTGTCTGGCTGCGCCTCCGCGTCGTGCGCAGCAGTCTGGGGTGTGGTGTCTGGCTGCGCCTCCGCGTCGCGCGCAGCAGTCTGGGGTGCGGTGTCTGGCTGCGCCTCCGCGTCGTGCGCAGCAGTCTGGGGTGCGGTGTCTGGCTGCGCCTCCGCGTCGTACGCAGCAGTCTGGGGTGTGGTGTCTGGCTGCGCTTCCGTGTCGTGCGCAGCAGTCTGGGGTGTGGTGTCTGGCTGCGCCTCCGCGTCGCGCGCAGCAGTCTGGGGTGCGGTGTCTGGCTGCGCCTCCGCGTCGCGCGCAGCAGTCTGGGGTGTGGTGTCTGGCTGCGCCTCCGCGTCGTGCGCAGCAGTCTGGGGTGTGGTGTCTGGCTGCGCCTCCGCGTCGCGCGCAGCAGTCTGGGGTGTGGTGTCTGGCTGCGCCTCCGCGTCGCGCGCAGCAGTCTGGGGTGCGGTGTCTGGTTGCGCCTCCGCGTCGCGCGCAGCAGTCTGGGGTGTGGTGTCTGGCTGCGCCTCCGCGTCGCGCGCAGCAGTCTGGGGTGCGGTGTCTGGCTGCGCCTCCGCGTCGCGCGCAGCAGTCTGGGGTGTGGTGTCTGGCTGCGCCTCCGCGTCGCGCGCAGCAGTCTGGGGTGCGGTGTCTGGCTGCGCCTCCGCGTCGCGCGCAGCAGTCTGGGGTGTGGTGTCTGGCTGCGCCTCCGCGTCGCGCGCAGCAGTCTGGGGTGTGGTGTCTGGCTGCGCCTCCGCGTCGCGCGCAGCAGTCTGGGCTGTGGTGTCTGGCTGCGCCTCCGCGTCGCGCGCAGCAGTCTGGGGTGTGGTGTCTGGCTGCGCCTCCGCGTCGCGCGCAGCAGTCTGGGGTGCGGTGTCTGGCTGCGCCTCCGCGTCGCGCGCAGCAGTCTGGGGTGTGGTGTCTGGCTGCGCCTCCGCGTCGTGCGCAGCAGTCTGGGGTGCGGTGTCTGGCTGCGCCTCCGCGTCGCGCGCAGCAGTCTGGGGTGTGGTGTCTGGCTGCGCCTCCGCGTCGCGCGCAGCAGTCTGGGGTGTGGTGTCTGGCTGCGCCTCCGCGTCGCGCGCAGCAGTCTGGGGTGTGGTGTCTGGCTGCGCCTCCGCGTCGCGCGCAGCAGTCTGGGGTGTGGTGTCTGGCTGCGCCTCCGCGTCGCGCGCAGCAGTCTGGGGTGTGGTGTCTGGCTGCGCCTCCGCGTCGCGCGCAGCAGTCTGGGGTGTGGTGTCTGGCTGCGCCTCCGCGTCGCGCGCAGCAGTCTGGGGTGTGGTGTCTGGCTGCGCCTCCACGTCGCGCGCAGCAGTCTGGGGTGCGGTGTCTGGCTGCGCCTCCGCGTCGCGCGCAGCAGTCTGGGGTGCGGTGTCTGGTTGCGCCTCCGCGTCGCGCGGGGGAGCCGCAACGGCACCACCCGGCGCCACAACCACTGCACGCACCAACGCGCTTCGCAACGCCGATATCCCGTGACGCACCAGGCCACCCTTTTGGACACCGCGGAGCACGCAGAGCCGCAGTGGACGCCGCAGCAGCGCATGCCCAGCGCTCCGGCGAACAGCCTTCGCCGCAGCTTTCCTTGCGTCCACTGCACCGCGACGACAGCGTCGTGGCACGGCAACTCGCGCCTTTGCACAGCGCGGCGCAGTCTGGGGTGTGGTGTCTGGCTGCGCCTCCGCGTCGCGCGCAGCAGTCTGGGGTGCGGTGTCTGGCTGCGCCTCCGCGTCGCGCGCAGCAGTCTGGGGTGTGGTGTCTGGCTGCGCCTCCGCGTCGTGCGCAGCAGTCTGGGGTGCGGTGTCTGGCTGCGCCTCCGCGTCGCGCGCAGCAGTCTGGGGTGTGGTGTCTGGCTGCGCCTCCGCGTCGCGCGCAGCAGTCTGGGGTGCGGTGTCTGGCTGCGCCTCCGCGTCGCGCGCAGCAGTCTGGGGTGTGGTGTCTGGCTGCGCCTCCGCGTCGCGCGCAGCAGTCTGGGGTGTGGTGTCTGGCTGCGCCTCCGCGTCGCGCGCAGCAGTCTGGGGTGCGGTGTCTGGCTGCGCCTCCGCGTCGCGCGCAGCAGTCTGGGGTGCGGTGTCTGGTTGCGCCTCCGCGTCGCGCGCAGCAGTCTGGGGTGTGGTGTCTGGCTGCGCCTCCGCGTCGCGCGCAGCAGTCTGGGGTGTGGTGTCTGGCTGCGCCTCCGCGTCGCGCGCAGCAGTCTGGGGTGTGGTGTCTGGCTGCGCCTCCGCGTCGCGCGCAGCAGTCTGGGGTGCGGTGTCTGGCTGCGCCTCCGCGTCGCGCGCAGCAGTCTGGGCTGTGGTGTCTGGCTGCGCCTCCGCGTCGCGCGCAGCAGTCTGGGGTGTGGTGTCTGGCTGCGCCTCCGCGTCGCGCGCAGCAGTCTGGGGTGCGGTGTCTGGCTGCGCCTCCGCGTCGCGCGCAGCAGTCTGGGGTGTGGTGTCTGGCTGCGCCTCCGCGTCGCGCGCAGCAGTCTGGGGTGTGGTGTCTGGCTGCGCCTCCGCGTCGCGCGCAGCAGTCTGGGGTGTGGTGTCTGGCTGCGCCTCCGCGTCGCGCGCAGCAGTCTGGGGTGTGGTGTCTGGCTGCGCCTCCGCGTCGTGCGCAGCAGTCTGGGGTGCGGTGTCTGGCTGCGCCTCCGCGTCGCGCGCAGCAGTCTGGGGTGTGGTGTCTGGCTGCGCCTCCGCGTCGCGCGCAGCAGTCTGAGGTGTGGTGTCTGGCTGCGCCTCCGCGTCGCGCGCAGCAGTCTGGGGTGCGGTGTCTGGCTGCGCCTCCGCGTCGCGCGCAGCAGTCTGGGGTGTGGTGTCTGGCTGCGCCTCCGCGTCGCGCGCAGCAGTCTGAGGTGTGGTGTCTGGCTGCGCCTCCGCGTCGCGCGCAGCAGTCTGGGGTGTGGTGTCTGGCTGCGCCTCCGCGTCGCGCGCAGCAGTCTGGGGTGCGGTGTCTGGCTGCGCCTCCGCGTCGTGCGCAGCAGTCTGGGGTGTGGTGTCTGGCTGCGCCTCCGCGTCGCGCGCAGCAGTCTGGGGTGTGGTGTCTGGCTGCGCCTCCGCGTCGCGCGCAGCAGTCTGGGGTGTGGTGTCTGGCTGCGCCTCCACGTCGCGCGCAGCAGTCTGGGGTGCGGTGTCTGGCTGCGCCTCCGCGTCGCGCGCAGCAGTCTGGGGTGCGGTGTCTGGTTGCGCCTCCGCGTCGCGCGGGGGAGCCGCAACGGCACCACCCGGCGCCACAACCACTGCACGCACCAACGCGCTTCGCAACGCCGATATCCCGTGGCGCACCAGGCCACCCTTTTGGACACCGCGGAGCACGCAGAGCCGCAGTGGACGCCGCAGCAGCGCATGCCCAGCGCTCCGGCGAACAGCCTTCGCCGCAGCTTTCCTTGCGTCCACTGCACCGCGACGACAGCGTCGTGGCACGGCAACTCGCGCCTTTGCACAGCGCGGCGCAGTCTGGGGTGCGGTGTCTGGTTGCGCCTCCGCGTCGCGCGCAGCAGTCTGGGGTGTGGTGTCTGGCTGCGCCTCCGCGTCGCGCGCAGCAGTCTGGGGTGTGGTGTCTGGCTGCGCCTCCGCGTCGCGCGCAGCAGTCTGAGGTGTGGTGTCTGGCTGCGCCTCCGCGTCGCGCGCAGCAGTCTGGGGTGTGGTGTCTGGCTGCGCCTCCGCGTCGAGCGCAGCAGTCTGAGGTGTGGTGTCTGGCTGCGCCTCCGCGTCGCGCGCAGCAGTCTGGGGTGTGGTGTCTGGCTGCGCCTCCGCGTCGCGCGCAGCAGTCTGGGGTGTGGTGTCTGGCTGCGCCTCCGCGTCGCGCGGGGGAGCCGCAACGGCACCACCCGGCGCCACAACCACTGCACGCACCAACGCGCTTCGCAACGCCGATATCCCGTGGCGCACCAGGCCACCCTTTTGGACACCGCGGAGCACGCAGAGCCGCAGTGGACGCCGCAGCAGCGCATGCCCAGCGCTCCGGCGAACAGCCTTCGCCGCAGCTTTCCTTGCGTCCACTGCACCGCGACGACAGCGTCGTGGCACGGCAACTCGCGCCTTTGCACAGCGCGGCGCAATCTGGGGTGCGGTGTCTGGTTGCGCCTCCGCGTCGCGCGGGGGAGCCGCAACGGCACCACCCGGCGCCACAACCACTGCACGCACCAACGCGCTTCGCAACGCCGATATCCCGTGGCGCACCAGGCCACCCTTTTGGACACCGCGGAGCACGCAGAGCCGCAGTGGACGCCGCAGCAGCGCATGCCCAGCGCTCCGGCGAACAGCCTTCGCCGCAGCTTTCCTTGCGTCCACTGCACCGCGACGACAGCGTCGTGGCACGGCAACTCGCGCCTTTGCACAGCGCGGCGCAGTCTGGGGTGCGGACTGCGCTGGGGCCTCTGCCATGGTCGCCGCGTAGGCAGCAACACGCACGGCGCGCCCGACGCGCCCGACGCGCCCGACGCGCGCAGCCGCCGACGCCTTCTTCGCGATGGTGGCGGGTTTGCGGGTGTGTCTCGACCTGGCCACAGTAATGTGGCTTCCGGGGGAGGAAAAGGAGGAAGCGCAGGGTTCCTGCCCCTGACGGCGCACACAGACGCGGCAGCGCCGCCTGCGGGGAATGAGTTTGCGTGTGTGGGACATCTCGATTTTGTTCGACGAGGCAGGGAAAGCACTTTGAAAGCCACGTAGAGTGCTGTGAAGCATCAGTTGTATTGTCTTTGATTCTGTTGATGTTGCTGTTGTGCAGGAAGGGTGAGTAACGTGCTCGTTGTGTTTTTGCATCCAGCTATATGTCAGAGACGAAGAATAAGGAGGGCAAGAGAGAAACAGGAAAAGACGGAAAAATGGAAGGAGAATGACAAGCACAAGCTCATTCACCATCACTGTTGCGTCTGCCCCCCAAGCAACCACACAGCCAGCGTTCCGCGTGCGTCGCGCCAACACTCCTCTCTCGGAGCTTGTGCGTTTGTGTGTGTGTGATTGTTTGCTTTTTTTCCTTTTCGCAGGTCTGGTGTTTTCTTTTTCTAGTCTAGCAGCGGTGTGCTTCTAGTGTTTCCTTTTTTTCTGCTTGCTCTGTCTGTGTGTGTGTCTCTTTTTCTCTTCTGAAACCCCTATCGACGCCTTGTCAAACCTATAAATCACAGGCACCCAAATAAAACAGCAAAAACTGAAAGGGTGTCCGAAAATCCGAAAAGAAAAAGAAAAAAAGTGCAAAGAAAAAAGAGAACAGTAAGGAAAAAAAAAAGAAAAAAAGAACAAAGAAAAACAAAGAGACGAGACCGAAAGAATAAAGACAGAAGGTAAGAAAAGAAACGAAAAGATCCGACGGTCGCCCAGAACAGCGACGCGCACCAACTCACCCCCATCACCCACAGTTTCGCCATGAGACAGGGGGCATTCAACTCCTCTAGCGGCAGACAGCGGCGCGACAGCCTCGTGTCAGCGGCCTGCGTAGCGACTTGCGTAGCGATTTGCGTAGCGGAGCCAAACCTGACCAGGAGAGTGTCAAGCGTGGCAACGGAAGAACCCGAGCCCGAACAGTCTGCCGATGACAAGCACGGTGTGGCGACCGAAGAACACACGCCCACATCCTCCCCCCACACGTCACGCAGCTCCTCTCTCATACAAAAAGGCAACAGACAGCCGCAATCAACATCCCCAACAGCAGGCGCAACGGCACCACCCGGCGCCACAACCACTGCACGCACCAACGCGCTTCGCAACGCCGATATCCCGTGGCGCACCAGGCCACCCTTTTGGACACCGCGGAGCACGCAGAGCCGCAGTGGACGCCGCAGCAGCACACGCCCAGCGCTCCGGCGAACAGCCTTCGCCGCAGCTTTCCTTGCGACCACTGCACCACGACGACAGCGTCGTGGCACGGCAACTCGCGCCTTTGCACAGCGCGGCGCAGTCTGGGGTGCGGTGTCTGGCTGCGCCTCCGTGTCGCGCGCAGCAGTCTGAGGTGCGGTGTCTGGCTGCGCCTCCGCGTCGCGCGCAGCAGTCTGGGGTGCGGTGTCTGGCTGCGCCTCCGCGTCGTGCGCAGCAGTCTGGGGTGTGGTGTCTGGCTGCGCCTCCGCGTCGCGCGCAGCAGTCTGGGGTGCGGTGTCTGGCTGCGCCTCCGCGTCGTGCGCAGCAGTCTGGGGTGCGGTGTCTGGCTGCGCCTCCGCGTCGTGCGCAGCAGTCTGGGGTGCGGTGTCCGGCTGCGCCTCCGCGTCGCGCGCAGCAGTCTGGGCTGTGGTGTCTGGCTGCGCCTCCGCGTCGCGCGCAGCAGTCTGAGGTGTGGTGTCTGGCTGCGCCTCCGCGTCGCGCGCAGCAGTCTGGGGTGTGGTGTCTGGCTGCGCCTCCGCGTCGCGCGCAGCAGTCTGGGGTGTGGTGTCTGGCTGCGCCTCCGCGTCGCGCGCAGCAGTCTGGGGTGTGGTGTCTGGCTGCGCCTCCGCGTCGCGCGCAGCAGTCTGGGGTGTGGTGTCTGGCTGCGCCTCCGCGTCGCGCGCAGCAGTCTGGGGTGTGGTGTCTGGCTGCGCCTCCGCGTCGCGCGCAGCAGTCTGAGGTGTGGTGTCTGGCTGCGCCTCCGCGTCGCGCGCAGCAGTCTGGGGTGTGGTGTCTGGCTGCGCCTCCGCGTCGCGCGCAGCAGTCTGGGGTGTGGTGTCTGGCTGCGCCTCCGCGTCGCGCGCAGCAGTCTGAGGTGTGGTGTCTGGCTGCGCCTCCGCGTCGCGCGCAGCAGTCTGGGGTGTGGTGTCTGGCTGCGCCTCCGCGTCGCGCGCAGCAGTCTGGGGTGTGGTGTCTGGCTGCGCCTCCGCGTCGCGCGCAGCAGTCTGAGGTGTGGTGTCTGGCTGCGCCTCCGCGTCGCGCGCAGCAGTCTGGGGTGTGGTGTCTGGCTGCGCCTCCGCGTCGCGCGCAGCAGTCTGGGGTGTGGTGTCTGGCTGCGCCTCCGCGTCGCGCGCAGCAGTCTGGGGTGTGGTGTCTGGCTGCGCCTCCGCGTCGCGCGCAGCAGTCTGGGGTGCGGTGTCTGGCTGCGCCTCCGCGTCGCGCGCAGCAGTCTGAGGTGTGGTGTCTGGCTGCGCCTCCGCGTCGTGCGCAGCAGTCTGGGGTGTGGTGTCTGGCTGCGCCTCCGCGTCGTGCGCAGCAGTCTGGGGTGCGGTGTCCGGCTGCGCCTCCGCGTCGCGCGCAGCAGTCTGGGCTGTGGTGTCTGGCTGCGCCTCCGCGTCGCGCGCAGCAGTCTGAGGTGTGGTGTCTGGCTGCGCCTCCGCGTCGCGCGCAGCAGTCTGGGGTGTGGTGTCTGGCTGCGCCTCCGCGTCGCGCGCAGCAGTCTGGGGTGTGGTGTCTGGCTGCGCCTCCGCGTCGCGCGCAGCAGTCTGGGGTGTGGTGTCTGGCTGCGCCTCCGCGTCGCGCGCAGCAGTCTGAGGTGTGGTGTCTGGCTGCGCCTCCGCGTCGCGCGCAGCAGTCTGGGGTGTGGTGTCTGGCTGCGCCTCCGCGTCGCGCGCAGCAGTCTGGGGTGTGGTGTCTGGCTGCGCCTCCGCGTCGCGCGCAGCAGTCTGAGGTGTGGTGTCTGGCTGCGCCTCCGCGTCGCGCGCAGCAGTCTGGGGTGTGGTGTCTGGCTGCGCCTCCGCGTCGTGCGCAGCAGTCTGGGGTGTGGTGTCTGGCTGCGCCTCCGCGTCGCGCGCAGCAGTCTGGGGTGTGGTGTCTGGCTGCGCCTCCGCGTCGCGCGCTGCAGTCTGGGGTGTGGTGTCTGGCTGCGCCTCCGCGTCGCGCGCAGCAGTCTGGGGTGTGGTGTCTGGCTGCGCCTCCGCGTCGCGCGCAGCAGTCTGAGGTGTGGTGTCTGGCTGCGCCTCCGCGTCGCGCGCAGCAGTCTGGGGTGTGGTGTCTGGCTGCGCCTCCGCGTCGCGCGCAGCAGTCTGGGGTGTGGTGTCTGGCTGCGCCTCCGCGTCGTGCGCAGCAGTCTGGGGTGCGGTGTCCGGCTGCGCCTCCGCGTCGCGCGCAGCAGTCTGGGCTGTGGTGTCTGGCTGCGCCTCCGCGTCGCGCGCAGCAGTCTGGGGTGTGGTGTCTGGCTGCGCCTCCGCGTCGCGCGCAGCAGTCTGGGGTGTGGTGTCTGGCTGCGCCTCCGCGTCGCGCGCTGCAGTCTGGGGTGTGGTGTCTGGCTGCGCCTCCGCGTCGCGCGCAGCAGTCTGGGGTGCGGTGTCTGGTTGCGCCTCCGCGTCGCGCGGGGGAGCCGCAACGGCACCACCCGGCGCCACAACCACTGCACGCACCAACGCGCTTCGCAACGCCGATATCCCGTGGCGCACCAGGCCACCCTTTTGGACACCGCGGAGCACGCAGAGCCGCAGTGGACGCCGCAGCAGCGCATGCCCAGCGCTCCGGCGAACAGCCTTCGCCGCAGCTTTCCTTGCGTCCACTGCACCGCGACGACAGCGTCGTGGCACGGCAACTCGCGCCTTTGCACAGCGCGGCGCAGTCTGGGGTGCGGACTGCGCTGGGGCCTCTGCCATGGTCGCCGCGTAGGCAGCAACACGCACGGCGCGCCCGACGCGCCCGACGCGCCCGACGCGCGCAGCCGCCGACGCCTTCTTCGCGATGGTGGCGGGTTTGCGGGTGTGTCTCGACCTGGCCACAGTAATGTGGCTTCCGGGGGAGGAAAAGGAGGAAGCGCAGGGTTCCTGCCCCTGACGGCGCACACAGACGCGGCAGCGCCGCCTGCGGGGAATGAGTTTGCGTGTGTGGGACATCTCGATTTTGTTCGACGAGGCAGGGAAAGCACTTTGAAAGCCACGTAGAGTGCTGTGAAGCATCAGTTGTATTTTCTTTGATTCTGTTGATGTTGCTGTTGTGCAGGAAGGGTGAGTAACGTGCTCGTTGTGTTTTTGCATCCAGCTATATGTCAGAGACGAAGAATAAGGAGGGCAAGAGAGAAACAGGAAAAGACGGAAAAATGGAAGGAGAATGACAAGCACAAGCTCATTCACCATCACTGTTGCGTCTGCCCCCCAAGCAACCACACAGCCAGCGTTCCGCGTGCGTCGCGCCAACACTCCTCTCTCGGAGCTTGTGCGTTTGTGTGTGTGTGATTGTTTGCTTTTTTTCCTTTTCGCAGGTCTGGTGTTTTCTTTTTCTAGTCTAGCAGCGGTGTGCTTCTAGTGTTTCCTTTTTTTCTGCTTGCTCTGTCTGTGTGTGTGTCTCTTTTTCTCTTCTGAAACCCCTATCGACGCCTTGTCAAACCTATAAATCACAGGCACCCAAATAAAACAGCAAAAACTGAAAGGGTGTCCGAAAATCCGAAAAGAAAAAGAAAAAAAGTGCAAAGAAAAAAGAGAACAGTAAGGAAAAAAAAAAGAAAAAAAGAACAAAGAAAAACAAAGAGACGAGACCGAAAGAATAAAGACAGAAGGTAAGAAAAGAAACGAAAAGATCCGACGGTCGCCCAGAACAGCGACGCGCACCAACTCACCCCCATCACCCACAGTTTCGCCATGAGACAGGGGGCATTCAACTCCTCTAGCGGCAGACCGCGGCGCGACAGCCTCGTGTCAGCGGCCTGCGTAGCGACTTGCGTAGCGATTTGCGTAGCGGAGCCAAACCTGACCAGGAGAGTGTCAAGCGTGGCAACGGAAGAACCCGAGCCCGAACAGTCTGCCGATGACAAGCACGGTGTGGCGACCGAAGAACACACGCCCACATCCTCCCCCCACACGTCACGCAGCTCCACTCTCATACAAAAAGGCAACAGACAGCCGCAATCAACATCCCCAACAGCAGGCGCAACGGCACCACCCGGCGCCACAACCACTGCACGCACCAACGCGCTTCGCAACGCCGATATCCCGTGGCGCACCAGGCCACCCTTTTGGACACCGCGGAGCACGCAGAGCCGCAGTGGACGCCGCAGCAGCACACGCCCAGCGCTCCGGCGAACAGCCTTCGCCGCAGCTTTCCTTGCGACCACTGCACCGCGACGACAGCGTCGTGGCACGGCAACTCGCGCCTTTGCACAGCGCGGCGCAGTCTGGGGTGCGGTGTCTGGCTGCGCCTCCGCGTCGTGCGCAGCAGTCTGGGGTGCGGTGTCTGGCTGCGCCTCCGTGTCGCGCGCAGCAGTCTGGGGTGCGGTGTCTGGCTGCGCCTCCGCGTCGTGCGCAGCAGTCTGGGGTGCGGTGTCTGGCTGCGCCTCCGCGTCGTGCGCAGCAGTCTGGGGTGCGGTGTCCGGCTGCGCCTCCGCGTCGTGCGCAGCAGTCTGGGGTGTGGTGTCTGGCTGCGCCTCCGCGTCGCGCGCAGCAGTCTGGGGTGTGGTGTCTGGCTGCGCCTCCGCGTCGTGCGCAGCAGTCTGGGGTGTGGTGTCTGGCTGCGCCTCCGCGTCGCGCGCAGCAGTCTGGGGTGTGGTGTCTGGCTGCGCCTCCGCGTCGCGCGCAGCAGTCTGGGGTGTGGTGTCTGGCTGCGCCTCCGCGTCGCGCGCAGCAGTCTGGGGTGTGGTGTCTGGCTGCGCCTCCGCGTCGCGCGCAGCAGTCTGAGGTGTGGTGTCTGGCTGCGCCTCCGCGTCGCGCGCAGCAGTCTGGGGTGTGGTGTCTGGCTGCGCCTCCGCGTCGCGCGCAGCAGTCTGAGGTGTGGTGTCTGGCTGCGCCTCCGCGTCGCGCGCAGCAGTCTGGGGTGTGGTGTCTGGCTGCGCCTCCGCGTCGAGCGCAGCAGTCTGGGGTGTGGTGTCTGGCTGCGCCTCCGCGTCGCGCGCAGCAGTCTGGGGTGTGGTGTCTGGCTGCGCCTCCGCGTCGCGCGCAGCAGTCTGGGGTGTGGTGTCTGGCTGCGCCTCCGCGTCGCGCGCAGCAGTCTGGGGTGTGGTGTCTGGCTGCGCCTCCGCGTCGCGCGCAGCAGTCTGGGGTGTGGTGTCTGGCTGCGCCTCCGCGTCGCGCGCAGCAGTCTGGGGTGTGGTGTCTGGCTGCGCCTCCGCGTCGCGCGCAGCAGTCTGGGGTGCGGTGTCTGGTTGCGCCTCCGCGTCGCGCGGGGGAGCCGCAACGGCACCACCCGGCGCCACAACCACTGCACGCACCAACGCGCTTCGCAACGCCGATATCCCGTGGCGCACCAGGCCACTCTTTTGGACACCGCGGAGCACGCAGAGCCGCAGTGGACGCCGCAGCAGCGCATGCCCAGCGCTCCGGCGAACAGCCTTCGCCGCAGCTTTCCTTGCGTCCACTGCACCGCGACGACAGCGTCGTGGCACGGCAACTCGCGCCTTTGCACAGCGCGGCGCAATCTGGGGTGCGGTGTCTGGTTGCGCCTCCGCGTCGCGCGGGGGAGCCGCAACGGCACCACCCGGCGCCACAACCACTGCACGCACCAACGCGCTTCGCAACGCCGATATCCCGTGGCGCACCAGGCCACCCTTTTGGACACCGCGGAGCACGCAGAGCCGCAGTGGACGCCGCAGCAGCGCATGCCCAGCGCTCCGGCGAACAGCCTTCGCCGCAGCTTTCCTTGCGTCCACTGCACCGCGACGACAGCGTCGTGGCACGGCAACTCGCGCCTTTGCACAGCGCGGCGCAGTCTGGGGTGCGGACTGCGCTGGGGCCTCTGCCATGGTCGCCGCGTAGGCAGCAACACGCACGGCGCGCCCGACGCGCCCGACGCGCCCGACGCGCGCAGCCGCCGACGCCTTCTTCGCGATGGTGGCGGGTTTGCGGGTGTGTCTCGACCTGGCCACAGTAATGTGGCTTCCGGGGGAGGAAAAGGAGGAAGCGCAGGGTTCCTGCCCCTGACGGCGCACACAGACGCGGCAGCGCCGCCTGCGGGGAATGAGTTTGCGTGTGTGGGACATCTCGATTTTGTTCGACGAGGCAGGGAAAGCACTTTGAAAGCCACGTAGAGTGCTGTGAAGCATCAGTTGTATTTTCTTTGATTCTGTTGATGTTGCTGTTGTGCAGGAAGGGTGAGTAACGTGCTCGTTGTGTTTTTGCATCCAGCTATATGTCAGAGACGAAGAATAAGGAGGGCAAGAGAGAAACAGGAAAAGACGGAAAAATGGAAGGAGAATGACAAGCACAAGCTCATTCACCATCACTGTTGCGTCTGCCCCCCAAGCAACCACACAGCCAGCGTTCCGCGTGCGTCGCGCCAACACTCCTCTCTCGGAGCTTGTGCGTTTGTGTGTGTGTGATTGTTTGCTTTTTTTCCTTTTCGCGGGTCTGGTGTTTTCTTTTTCTAGTCTAGCAGCGGTGTGCTTCTAGTGTTTCCTTTTTTTCTGCTTGCTCTGTCTGTGTGTGTGTCTCTTTTTCTCTTCTGAAACCCCTATCGACGCCTTGTCAAACCTATAAATCACAGGCACCCAAATAAAACAGCAAAAACTGAAAGGGTGTCCGAAAATCCGAAAAGAAAAAGAAAAAAAGTGCAAAGAAAAAAGAGAACAGTAAGGAAAAAAAAAAGAAAAAAAGAACAAAGAAAAACAAAGAGACGAGACCGAAAGAATAAAGACAGAAGGTAAGAAAAGAAACGAAAAGATCCGACGGTCGCCCAGAACAGCGACGCGCACCAACTCACCCCCATCGCCCACAGTTTCGCCATGAGACAGGGGGCATTCAACTCCTCTAGCGGCAGACCGCGGCGCGACAGCCTCGTGTCAGCGGCCTGCGTAGCGACTTGC
Organism: Lotmaria passim; assembly: GCA_037349495.1. Taxonomy (NCBI): domain Eukaryota; phylum Euglenozoa; class Kinetoplastea; order Trypanosomatida; family Trypanosomatidae; genus Lotmaria; species Lotmaria passim. Next base: position 1,360,821 of record CP140193.1, read on the forward strand.
GTAGCGATTTGCGTAGCGGAGCCAAACCTGACCAGGAGAGTGTCAAGCGTGGCAACGGAAGAACCCGAGCCCGAACAGTCTGCCGATGACAAGCACGGTGTGGCGACCGAAGAACACACGCCCACATCCTCCCCCCACACGTCACGCAGCTCCACTCTCATACAAAAAGGCAACAGACAGCCGCAATCAACATCCCCAACAGCAGGCGCAACGGCACCACCCGGCGCCACAACCACTGCACGCACCAACGCGCTTCGCAACGCCGATATCCCGTGGCGCACCAGGCCACCCTTTTGGACACCGCGGAGCACGCAGAGCCGCAGTGGACGCCGCAGCAGCACACGCCCAGCGCTCCGGCGAACAGCCTTCGCCGCAGCTTTCCTTGCGACCACTGCACCGCGACGACAGCGTCGTGGCACGGCAACTCGCGCCTTTGCACAGCGCGGCGCAGTCTGGGGTGCGGTGTCTGGCTGCGCCTCCGCGTCGTGCGCAGCAGTCTGGGGTGCGGTGTCTGGCTGCGCCTCCGTGTCGCGCGCAGCAGTCTGGGGTGCGGTGTCTGGCTGCGCCTCCGCGTCGCGCGCAGCAGTCTGGGGTGTGGTGTCTGGCTGCGCCTCCGCGTCGCGCGCAGCAGTCTGGGGTGTGGTGTCTGGCTGCGCCTCCGCGTCGCGCGCAGCAGTCTGGGGTGTGGTGTCTGGCTGCGCCTCCGCGTCGCGCGCAGCAGTCTGGGGTGTGGTGTCTGGCTGCGCCTCCGCGTCGCGCGCAGCAGTCTGGGGTGCGGTGTCTGGTTGCGCCTCCGCGTCGCGCGGGGGAGCCGCAACGGCACCACCCGGCGCCACAACCACTGCACGCACCAACGCGCTTCGCAACGCCGATATCCCGTGGCGCACCAGGCCACCCTTTTGGACACCGCGGAGCACGCAGAGCCGCAGTGGACGCCGCAGCAGCGCATGCCCAGCGCTCCGGCGAACAGCCTTCGCCGCAGCTTTCCTTGCGTCCACTGCACCGCGACGACAGCGTCGTGGCACGGCAACTCGCGCCTTTGCACAGCGCGGCGCAGTCTGGGGTGCGGACTGCGCTGGGGCCTCTGCCATGGTCGCCGCGTAGGCAGCAACACGCACGGCGCGCCCGACGCGCGCAGCCGCCGACGCCTTCTTCGCGATGGTGGCGGGTTTGCGGGTGTGTCTCGACCTGGCCACAGTAATGTGGCTTCCGGGGGAGGAAAAGGAGGAAGCGCAGGGTTCCTGCCCCTGACGGCGCACACAGACGCGGCAGCGCCGCCTGCGGGGAATGAGTTTGCGTGTGTGGGACATCTCGATTTTGTTCGACGAGGCAGGGAAAGCACTTTGAAAGCCACGTAGAGTGCTGTGAAGCATCAGTTGTATTTTCTTTGATTCTGTTGATGTTGCTGTTGTGCAGGAAGGGTGAGTAACGTGCTCGTTGTGTTTTTGCATCCAGCTATATGTCAGAGACGAAGAATAAGGAGGGCAAGAGAGAAACAGGAAAAGACGGAAAATGGAAGGAGAATGACAAGCACAAGCTCATTCACCATCACTGTTGCGTCTGCCCCCCAAGCAACCACACAGCCAGCGTTCCGCGTGCGTCGCGCCAACACTCCTCTCTCGGAGCTTGTGCGTTTGTGTGTGTGTGATTGTTTGCTTTTTTTCCTTTTCGCAGGTCTGGTGTTTTCTTTTTCTAGTCTAGCAGCGGTGTGCTTCTAGTGTTTCCTTTTTTTCTGCTTGCTCTGTCTGTGTGTGTGTCTCTTTTTCTCTTCTGAAACCCCTATCGACGCCTTGTCAAACCTATAAATCACAGGCACCCAAATAAAACAGCAAAAACTGAAAGGGTGTCCGAAAATCCGAAAAGAAAAAGAAAAAAAGTGCAAAGAAAAAAGAGAACAGTAAGGAAAAAAAAAAGAAAAAAAGAACAAAGAAAAACAAAGAGACGAGACCGAAAGAATAAAGACAGAAGGTAAGAAAAGAAACGAAAAGATCCGACGGTCGCCCAGAACAGCGACGCGCACCAACTCACCCCCATCACCCACAGTTTCGCCATGAGACAGGGGGCATTCAACTCCTCTAGCGGCAGACCGCGGCGCGACAGCCTCGTGTCAGCGGCCTGCGTAGCGACTTGCGTAGCGATTTGCGTAGCGGAGCCAAACCTGACCAGGAGAGTGTCAAGCGTGGCAACGGAAGAACCCGAGCCCGAACAGTCTGCCGATGACAAGCACGGTGTGGCGACCGAAGAACACACGCCCACATCCTCCCCCCACACGTCACGCAGCTCCTCTCTCATACAAAAAGGCAACAGACAGCCGCAATCAACATCCCCAACAGCAGGCGCAACGGCACCACCCGGCGCCACAACCACTGCACGCACCAACGCGCTTCGCAACGCCGATATCCCGTGGCGCACCAGGCCACCCTTTTGGACACCGCGGAGCACGCAGAGCCGCAGTGGACGCCGCAGCAGCACACGCCCAGCGCTCCGGCGAACAGCCTTCGCCGCAGCTTTCCCTGCGACCACTGCACCGCGACGACAGCGTCGTGGCACGGCAACTCGCGCCTTTGCACAGCGCGGCGCAGTCTGGGGTGTGGTGTCTGGCTGCGCCTCCGCGTCGCGCGCAGCAGTCTGGGGTGTGGTGTCTGGCTGCGCCTCCGCGTCGCGCGCAGCAGTCTGGGGTGTGGTGTCTGGCTGCGCCTCCGCGTCGCGCGCAGCAGTCTGGGGTGTGGTGTCTGGCTGCGCCTCCGCGTCGCGCGCAGCAGTCTGGGGTGTGGTGTCTGGCTGCGCCTCCGCGTCGCGCGCAGCAGTCTGGGGTGTGGTGTCTGGCTGCGCCTCCGCGTCGCGCGCAGCAGTCTGGGGTGTGGTGTCTGGCTGCGCCTCCGCGTCGCGCGCAGCAGTCTGGGGTGTGGTGTCTGGCTGCGCCTCCGCGTCGCGCGCAGCAGTCTGGGGTGCGGTGTCTGGCTGCGCCTCCGCGTCGCGCGCAGCAGTCTGGGGTGCGGTGTCTGGCTGCGCCTCCGCGTCGCGCGCAGCAGTCTGGGGTGTGGTGTCTGGCTGCGCCTCCGCGTCGCGCGCAGCAGTCTGGGGTGTGGTGTCTGGCTGCGCCTCCGCGTCGCGCGCAGCAGTCTGGGGTGTGGTGTCTGGCTGCGCCTCCGCGTCGCGCGCAGCAGTCTGGGGTGTGGTGTCTGGCTGCGCCTCCGCGTCGCGCGCAGCAGTCTGGGGTGCGGTGTCTGGCTGCGCCTCCGCGTCGCGCGCAGCAGTCTGGGGTGCGGTGTCTGGTTGCGCCTCCGCGTCGCGCGGGGGAGCCGCAACGGCACCACCCGGCGCCACAACCACTGCACGCACCAACGCGCTTCGCAACGCCGATATCCCGTGGCGCACCAGGCCACCCTTTTGGACACCGCGGAGCACGCAGAGCCGCAGTGGACGCCGCAGCAGCGCATGCCCAGCGCTCCGGCGAACAGCCTTCGCCGCAGCTTTCCTTGCGTCCACTGCACCGCGACGACAGCGTCGTGGCACGGCAACTCGCGCCTTTGCACAGCGCGGCGCAGTCTGGGGTGCGGTGTCTGGCTGCGCCTCCGCGTCGCGCGCAGCAGTCTGGGGTGTGGTGTCTGGCTGCGCCTCCGCGTCGCGCGCAGCAGTCTGGGGTGTGGTGTCTGGCTGCGCCTCCGCGTCGCGCGCAGCAGTCTGGGGTGTGGTGTCTGGCTGCGCCTCCGCGTCGCGCGCAGCAGTCTGGGGTGTGGTGTCTGGCTGCGCCTCCGCGTCGCGCGCAGCAGTCTGGGGTGTGGTGTCTGGCTGCGCCTCCGCGTCGCGCGCAGCAGTCTGGGGTGTGGTGTCTGGCTGCGCCTCCGCGTCGCGCGCAGCAGTCTGGGGTGTGGTGTCTGGCTGCGCCTCCGCGTCGCGCGCAGCAGTCTGGGGTGTGGTGTCTGGCTGCGCCTCCGCGTCGCGCGCAGCAGTCTGGGGTGTGGTGTCTGGCTGCGCCTCCGCGTCGCGCGCAGCAGTCTGGGGTGTGGTGTCTGGCTGCGCCTCCGCGTCGCGCGCAGCAGTCTGGGGTGTGGTGTCTGGCTGCGCCTCCGCGTCGCGCGCAGCAGTCTGGGGTGCGGTGTCTGGCTGCGCCTCCGCGTCGCGCGCAGCAGTCTGGGGTGTGGTGTCTGGCTGCGCCTCCGCGTCGCGCGCAGCAGTCTGGGGTGTGGTGTCTGGCTGCGCCTCCGCGTCGCGCGCAGCAGTCTGGGGTGTGGTGTCTGGCTGCGCCTCCGCGTCGCGCGCAGCAGTCTGGGGTGTGGTGTCTGGCTGCGCCTCCGCGTCGCGCGCAGCAGTCTGGGGTGTGGTGTCTGGCTGCGCCTCCGCGTCGCGCGCAGCAGTCTGGGGTGTGGTGTCTGGCTGCGCCTCCGCGTCGCGCGCAGCAGTCTGGGGTGTGGTGTCTGGCTGCGCCTCCGCGTCGCGCGCAGCAGTCTGGGGTGTGGTGTCTGGCTGCGCCTCCGCGTCGCGCGCAGCAGTCTGGGGTGTGGTGTCTGGCTGCGCCTCCGCGTCGCGCGCAGCAGTCTGGGGTGTGGTGTCTGGCTGCGCCTCCGCGTCGCGCGCAGCAGTCTGGGGTGTGGTGTCTGGCTGCGCCTCCGCGTCGCGCGCAGCAGTCTGGGGTGCGGTGTCTGGCTGCGCCTCCGCGTCGCGCGCAGCAGTCTGGGGTGTGGTGTCTGGCTGCGCCTCCGCGTCGCGCGCAGCAGTCTGGGGTGTGGTGTCTGGCTGCGCCTCCGCGTCGCGCGCAGCAGTCTGGGGTGTGGTGTCTGGCTGCGCCTCCGCGTCGCGCGCAGCAGTCTGGGGTGTGGTGTCTGGCTGCGCCTCCGCGTCGCGCGCAGCAGTCTGGGGTGTGGTGTCTGGCTGCGCCTCCGCGTCGCGCGCAGCAGTCTGGGGTGTGGTGTCTGGCTGCGCCTCCGCGTCGCGCGCAGCAGTCTGGGGTGTGGTGTCTGGCTGCGCCTCCGCGTCGCGCGCAGCAGTCTGGGGTGTGGTGTCTGGCTGCGCCTCCGCGTCGCGCGCAGCAGTCTGGGGTGCGGTGTCTGGCTGCGCCTCCGCGTCGCGCGCAGCAGTCTGGGGTGCGGTGTCTGGTTGCGCCTCCGCGTCGCGCGGGGGAGCCGCAACGGCACCACCCGGCGCCACAACCACTGCACGCACCAACGCGCTTCGCAACGCCGATATCCCGTGGCGCACCAGGCCACCCTTTTGGACACCGCGGAGCACGCAGAGCCGCAGTGGACGCCGCAGCAGCGCATGCCCAGCGCTCCGGCGAACAGCCTTCGCCGCAGCTTTCCTTGCGTCCACTGCACCGCGACGACAGCGTCGTGGCACGGCAACTCGCGCCTTTGCACAGCGCGGCGCAATCTGGGGTGCGGTGTCTGGTTGCGCCTCCGCGTCGCGCGGGGGAGCCGCAACGGCACCACCCGGCGCCACAACCACTGCACGCACCAACGCGCTTCGCAACGCCGATATCCCGTGGCGCACCAGGCCACCCTTTTGGACACCGCGGAGCACGCAGAGCCGCAGTGGACGCCGCAGCAGCGCATGCCCAGCGCTCCGGCGAACAGCCTTCGCCGCAGCTTTCCTTGCGTCCACTGCACCGCGACGACAGCGTCGTGGCACGGCAACTCGCGCCTTTGCACAGCGCGGCGCAGTCTGGGGTGCGGACTGCGCTGGGGCCTCTGCCATGGTCGCCGCGTAGGCAGCAACACGCACGGCGCGCCCGACGCGCCCGACGCGCGCAGCCGCCGACGCCTTCTTCGCGATGGTGGCGGGTTTGCGGGTGTGTCTCGACCTGGCCACAGTAATGTGGCTTCCGGGGGAGGAAAAGGAGGAAGCGCAGGGTTCCTGCCCCTGACGGCGCACACAGACGCGGCAGCGCCGCCTGCGGGGAATGAGTTTGCGTGTGTGGGACATCTCGATTTTGTTCGACGAGGCAGGGAAAGCACTTTGAAAGCCACGTAGAGTGCTGTGAAGCATCAGTTGTATTGTCTTTGATTCTGTTGATGTTGCTGTTGTGCAGGAAGGGTGAGTAACGTGCTCGTTGTGTTTTTGCATCCAGCTATATGTCAGAGACGAAGAATAAGGAGGGCAAGAGAGAAACAGGAAAAGACGGAAAAATGGAAGGAGAATGACAAGCACAAGCTCATTCACCATCACTGTTGCGTCTGCCCCCCAAGCAACCACACAGCCAGCGTTCCGCGTGCGTCGCGCCAACACTCCTCTCTCGGAGCTTGTGCGTTTGTGTGTGTGTGATTGTTTGCTTTTTTTCCTTTTCGCAGGTCTGGTGTTTTCTTTTTCTAGTCTAGCAGCGGTGTGCTTCTAGTGTTTCCTTTTTTTCTGCTTGCTCTGTCTGTGTGTGTGTCTCTTTTTCTCTTCTGAAACCCCTATCGACGCCTTGTCAAACCTATAAATCACAGGCACCCAAATAAAACAGCAAAAACTGAAAGGGTGTCCGAAAATCCGAAAAGAAAAAGAAAAAAAGTGCAAAGAAAAAAGAGAACAGTAAGGAAAAAAAAAAGAAAAAAAGAACAAAGAAAAACAAAGAGACGAGACCGAAAGAATAAAGACAGAAGGTAAGAAAAGAAACGAAAAGATCCGACGGTCGCCCAGAACAGCGACGCGCACCAACTCACCCCCATCACCCACAGTTTCGCCATGAGACAGGGGGCATTCAACTCCTCTAGCGGCAGACAGCGGCGCGACAGCCTCGTGTCAGCGGCCTGCGTAGCGACTTGCGTAGCGATTTGCGTAGCGGAGCCAAACCTGACCAGGAGAGTGTCAAGCGTGGCAACGGAAGAACCCGAGCCCGAACAGTCTGCCGATGACAAGCACGGTGTGGCGACCGAAGAACACACGCCCACATCCTCCCCCCACACGTCACGCAGCTCCTCTCTCATACAAAAAGGCAACAGACAGCCGCAATCAACATCCCCAACAGCAGGCGCAACGGCACCACCCGGCGCCACAACCACTGCACGCACCAACGCGCTTCGCAACGCCGATATCCCGTGGCGCACCAGGCCACCCTTTTGGACACCGCGGAGCACGCAGAGCCGCAGTGGACGCCGCAGCAGCACACGCCCAGCGCTCCGGCGAACAGCCTTCGCCGCAGCTTTCCTTGCGACCACTGCACCGCGACGACAGCGTCGTGGCACGGCAACTCGCGCCTTTGCACAGCGCGGCGCAGTCTGGGGTGCGGTGTCTGGCTGCGCCTCCGCGTCGCGCGCAGCAGTCTGGGGTGTGGTGTCTGGCTGCGCCTCCGCGTCGCGCGCAGCAGTCTGGGGTGCGGTGTCTGGCTGCGCCTCCGCGTCGCGCGCAGCAGTCTGGGGTGCGGTGTCTGGCTGCGCCTCCGCGTCGCGCGCAGCAGTCTGGGGTGTGGTGTCTGGCTGCGCCTCCGCGTCGCGCGCAGCAGTCTGGGGTGTGGTGTCTGGCTGCGCCTCCGCGTCGCGCGCAGCAGTCTGGGGTGCGGTGTCTGGCTGCGCCTCCGCGTCGCGCGCAGCAGTCTGGGGTGCGGTGTCTGGTTCCGCCTCCGCGTCGCGCGCAGCAGTCTGGGGTGTGGTGTCTGGCTGCGCCTCCACGTCGCGCGCAGCAGTCTGGGGTGCGGTGTCTGGCTGCGCCTCCGCGTCGCGCGCAGCAGTCTGGGGTGCGGTGTCTGGCTGCGCCTCCGCGTCGCGCGCAGCAGTCTGGGGTGCGGTGTCTGGCTGCGCCTCCGCGTCGCGCGCAGCAGTCTGGGGTGTGGTGTCTGGCTGCGCCTCCACGTCGCGCGCAGCAGTCTGGGGTGCGGTGTCTGGCTGCGCCTCCGCGTCGCGCGCAGCAGTCTGGGGTGTGGTGTCTGGCTGCGCCTCCGCGTCGCGCGCAGCAGTCTGGGGTGTGGTGTCTGGCTGCGCCTCCGCGTCGCGCGCAGCAGTCTGGGGTGTGGTGTCTGGCTGCGCCTCCGTGTCGTGCGCAGCAGTCTGGGGTGTGGTGTCTGGCTGCGCCTCCGCGTCGCGCGCAGCAGTCTGGGGTGTGGTGTCTGGCTGCGCCTCCGCGTCGCGCGCAGCAGTCTGGGGTGTGGTGTCTGGCTGCGCCTCCGCGTCGCGTGGGGGAGCCGCAACGGCAGCACGCGGTGCCACAACTACTGCACGCACCAACGCGCTTCGCAACGCCGATATCCCGTGGCGCACCAGGCCACCCTTTTGGACACCGCGGAGCACGCAGAGCCGCAGTGGACGCCGCAGCAGCGCATGCCCAGCGCTCCGGCGAACAGCCTTCGCCGCAGCTTTCCTTGCGTCCACTGCACCGCGACGACAGCGTCGTGGCACGGCAACTCGCGCCTTTGCACAGCGCGGCGCAGTCTGGGGTGCGGTGTCTGGTTGCGCCTCCGCGTCGCGCGCAGCAGTCTGGGGTGCGGTGTCTGGCTGCGCCTCCGCGTCGCGCGCAGCAGTCTGGGGTGCGGTGTCTGGCTGCGCCTCGGCGTCGCGCGCAGCAGTCTGGGGTGCGGTGTCTGGCTGCGCCTCCGCGTCGCGCGCAGCAGTCTGGGGTGCGGTGTCTGGCTGCGCCTCCGCGTCGCGCGCAGCAGTCTGGGGTGCGGTGTCTGGCTGCGCCTCCGCGTCGCGCGCAGCAGTCTGGGGTGCGGTGTCTGGCTGCGCCTCCGCGTCGCGCGCAGCAGTCTGGGGTGTGGTGTCTGGCTGCGCCTCCGCGTCGTGCGCAGCAGTCTGGGGTGCGGTGTCTGGTTGCGCCTCCGCGTCGCGCGCAGCAGTCTGGGGTGTGGTGTCTGGCTGCGCCTCCGCGTCGCGCGCAGCAGTCTGGGGTGCGGTGTCTGGCTGCGCCTCCGCGTCGCGCGCAGCAGTCTGGGGTGCGGTGTCTGGTTGCGCCTCCGCGTCGCGCGGGGGAGCCGCAACGGCACCACCCGGCGCCACAACCACTGCACGCACCAACGCGCTTCGCAACGCCGATATCCCGTGGCGCACCAGGCCACCCTTTTGGACACCGCGGAGCACGCAGAGCCGCAGTGGACGCCGCAGCAGCGCATGCCCAGCGCTCCGGCGAACAGCCTTCGCCGCAGCTTTCCTTGCGTCCACTGCACCGCGACGACAGCGTCGTGGCACGGCAACTCGCGCCTTTGCACAGCGCGGCGCAGTCTGGGGTGCGGACTGCGCTGGGGCCTCTGCCATGGTCGCCGCGTAGGCAGCAACACGCACGGCGCGCCCGACGCGCGCAGCCGCCGACGCCTTCTTCGCGATGGTGGCGGGTTTGCGGGTGTGTCTCGACCTGGCCACAGTAATGTGGCTTCCGGGGGAGGAAAAGGAGGAAGCGCAGGGTTCCTGCCCCTGACGGCGCACACAGACGCGGCAGCGCCGCCTGCGGGGAATGAGTTTGCGTGTGTGGGACATCTCGATTTTGTTCGACGAGGCAGGGAAAGCACTTTGAAAGCCACGTAGAGTGCTGTGAAGCATCAGTTGTATTTTCTTTGATTCTGTTGATGTTGCTGTTGTGCAGGAAGGGTGAGTAACGTGCTCGTTGTGTTTTTGCATCCAGCTATATGTCAGAGACGAAGAATAAGGAGGGCAAGAGAGAAACAGGAAAAGACGGAAAAATGGAAGGAGAATGACAAGCACAAGCTCATTCACCATCACTGTTGCGTCTGCCCCCCAAGCAACCACACAGCCAGCGTTCCGCGTGCGTCGCGCCAACACTCCTCTCTCGGAGCTTCTGCGTTTTATTTTTGCTGTTGTTGCGATCGAATACCCATAGTGACGAAGTTAAAGAGCTTGGAGTAACGCACCTTAGAATACGGGAAGCGGAGAAACCAGAATGGCAGGTGGAGACCAAGGTGTGGGATCTGGCTGGGTACGCCTCCCCACACAGTCCGCTGTTTTGCGGAGGCGACGCTCTACAACCGGCGTCGCTGCCGCAGCGCTGTAGCGAGCGCCAAGAAGGCACAGGCGTCGCTGCTCGGGTGCCTTCTTGGCAGTGGCGGTGGATGTGCCGAGGTAATGGATCACTGTTGCACCGCTGTTTCTGAATCGGTAGTTGCGGCAGCCGTACTTAACATGGATGGGTAAGGTCTGTTGCGGGGTTTTCTCCCTTTTTTCGCGAGAGAGGAAGCGTGAGAGGAGAAACGGGTCAGTCACAATGACGCACTTGCTTCACCACGGAACAGGTGTTGCTGTATTTGTGTTGCTTTTTTTTTTTACTATTATTCTTCCGTGTTCACAGCCATAACAGCTTGTAAAAGCGCAGCAGTATTCACGTCTCATTTCGCTTCGTTTTGCGTGCTAGAAAGCCGTTTTTGGACAACGAGAAGAAATTCAGGCACAAGAGCTTTGCGATCGCAAGCAGACACAACAGCTGTCTTGAGTCGCAGCCTCGGGGAGAAGAAGAAGTGACTAATCACGTGGCTTCTTTTTATCTACTATGCGAGAAAGGTTGGTTGTGTCCTCTGTAAGTTAAGCCTGCAGTAGGTTACGCGACGACACTGTGCCGACACTGTTTTACTTGTTTCACTACTTCACTCACACACAGCCGACTTGCTCAGCTCGCGTAGTGTGTTTTCTTTTGCTTGTTTGTGTTGTTGTTGTTGCTGTCTTTTTTTTTTTTAATGGAAAAGAGTAAATAACAAAAGAAAATGAAACCAATAAAAGAAAACGTTCCTGGCCAAACCCCAGTTCTATCAGCTTCACCTACCAAGCACCTCCGCCGCCAAGCAAGTGATGTCCGCGACGTCCAACGGTGCTGGCCAATAAGCAGACAGGAGACAGCGTGAGAGGAACAGCGGCATAGGCAAAAGCACGCAAAAAGCTGCCACCCGTTTCTACACAGCCACGCCGTTTACTCCTCTGGATGCCACGCACCCTTGACCGCCTTGCCACCGCGAATACGGCCGGTACGGCGGGCAGCGATCAGGCCGACCTTCTGGCCCGGGGGAGAGTGGCGCGACACCGTCGACGGGTGACCAATGTGCTGATGGTTACCACCGCCGTGCGGGTGCTCTACCGGGTTGCGGGCAACACCGCGCACCTTGGGCCAGCAGTTGCGCTTACCGCGGAAGCGGTAGAACGAGTTACCAGCCTTCAGTACGGGCTTCTCGATACGGCCACCGCCGCTGATGATGCCAATCATGGCGCGGCTCGTGCTCGGCACGGACTTTTTCTGCCCGCTCGGCAGCTTCAGACGGGTGCGGCCCGTCTCGTGGTTGTGTGAGATGATGATGCAGTAGTCGCCGGACGCGCGGGCGAGCGTGCCACGGTCGCCAGGCTTCGCCTCCACGTTGCACACGATGCAGCCCTCCGTGATCTGGCCCAAGGGCAGCACGTTGCCGATCGCCAGCGGCGCCTTCTGGCCGCAGAACACCGACTGGCCGGTGAACATGCCCTCCGGCGCCACCATCAGCTCCTTGACGCGGCGGAACTTGTACGGGTGGCGGAACTCCACGCGCGCGAGCGCGGCACCACGGCCGGCCTCGTGCACGATGGACTTCACTACACCACGCATGAAGCCGTGGCGCTCAGCGTAGTCGAGAATGCGCAGCTTGGCGGGGCCAAGGCGCTTGTGACCGTGCACCTGGTACACGGAGCCCACGCCGCGACGGCAGCTTAGCACAGTCTTACCCATGTTAACGCGCTGAAACGCAAAAACAGTCAAAGCCAGGAAATCGTGAGGAATACTCCTCTTTCACATATTTCCGGCCCAAATGTAAAATAAAAACAAAAGAGGGGAGAGATGAGTATTTGAGAGAGAAACGGAAAAGAAAGGGAAAGCCAAAAGTGCATCTATCGTTACCCAGGGAGCAGCATGTTTTGTCATGGCAAACTGTCTAAGAAGCGGTCAGCGTAATTTATAGCAACCAAGCAGCAAAAAGGAATATCACAATAGAGCCGCTGAGGAAATCCGTGCACAAGATGCTTCTCGTTGTTTTCTTTTTCCTTTTTGCGCGTGTTGTTGGATGTATGACTGCTTTTGCCTTTTTCCCCTCCAGTGCGCCGATTTCAACCGCCGCTACCGTCGCTCCTGCTTGCACTGCACAGAAGTTACGGAACAAAAAAAAAGCACTCGCCATGCCTTTGACGCTTCTGCTCGCTTACTGTTCAATTCACGCGAATCGATTCAGTTCATCTGAAAGCCGCCACGGAAAAACGTGTTCTTGGCTCTTCCGCTTTTAATAGTACTTACCATCTCGTTTAGTTTACAAAAACGTGAGAACCAGAATAATAACAAAAAGGAAAAGACAGCAGACAGGCCAAAAAAAAAAAAAAGAACAGCGGCTAGCACTACTAGCTACATGAACTTCTCTTTCTTCAACTCCTTGTTTCTCTGCTAACGTTCCACGTCTGTTGTTTTCTTTTTCTAGTCTAGCAGCGGTGTGCTTCTAGTGTTTCCTTTTTTTCTGCTTGCTCTGTCTGTGTGTGTGTCTCTTTTTCTCTTCTGAAACCCCTATCGACGCCTTGTCAAACCTATAAATCACAGGCACCCAAATAAAACAGCAAAAACTGAAAGGGTGTCCGAAAATCCGAAAAGAAAAAGAAAAAAAGTGCAAAGAAAAAAGAGAACAGTAAGGAAAAAAAAAAGAAAAAAAGAACAAAGAAAAACAAAGAGACGAGACCGAAAGAATAAAGACAGAAGGTAAGAAAAGAAACGAAAAGATCCGACGGTCGCCCAGAACAGCGACGCGCACCAACTCACCCCCATCGCCCACAGTTTCGCCATGAGACAGGGGGCATTCAACTCCTCTAGCGGCAGACCGCGGCGCGACAGCCTCGTGTCAGCGGCCTGCGTAGCGACTTGCGTAGCGATTTGCGTAGCGGAGCCAAACCTGACCAGGAGAGTGTCAAGCGTGGCAACGGAAGAACCCGAGCCCGAACAGTCTGCCGATGACAAGCACGGTGTGGCGACCGAAGAACACACGCCCACATCCTCCCCCCACACGTCACGCAGCTCCACTCTCATACAAAAAGGCAACAGACAGCCGCAATCAACATCCCCAACAGCAGGCGCAACGGCACCACCCGGCGCCACAACCACTGCACGCACCAGCCCGCTTCACAAACCGAAACCACAACAAGACACCGCACCCCAGACTGCTGCGCGCGACGCGGAGGCGCAGCCAGACACCGCACCCCAGACTGCTGCGCACGACACGGAGGCGCAGCCAGACACCGCACCCCAGACTGCTGCGCGCGACGCGGAGGCGCAGCCAGACACCGCACCCCAGACTGCTGCGCGCGACGCGGAGGCGCAGCCAGACACCGCACCCCAGACTGCTGCGCACGACACGGAGGCGCAGCCAGACACCGCACCCCAGACTGCTGCGCGCGACGCGGAGGCGCAGCCAGACACCGCACCCCAGACTGCTGCGCGCGACGCGGAGGCGCAGCCAGACACCGCACCCTAGACTGCTGCGTGTGACGCGGAGGCGCAGCCAGACACCGCACCCCAGACTGCTGCGCACGACGCGGAGGCGCAGCCAGACACCGCACCCCAGACTGCTGCGCGCGACGCGGAGGCGCAATCAGACACCGCACCCCAGACTGCTGCGCGCGACGCGGAGGCGCAGCCAGACACCGAACCCCAGAAAACGGCTTGCAACGCGCCGACAGCGTCGTGGCACGGCAACTCCCGCCTTCGCGCAGCGCGGCGCAGTCCTGGGTGCGGTGTCTGGCTGCGCCTCCGCGTCGTGCGCAGCAGTCTGGGGTGCGGTGTCTGGCTGCGCCTCCGCGTCGCGCGCAGCAGTCTGGGGTGCGGTGTCTGGCTGCGCCTCCGCGTCGCGCGCAGCAGTCTGGGGTGCGGTGTCTGGCTGCGCCTCCGCGTCGCGCGCAGCAGTCTGGGGTGCGGTGTCTGGCTGCGCCTCCGTGCCGTGCGCAGCAGTCTGGGGTGCGGTGTCTGGCTGCGCCTCCGCGTCGCGCGCAGCAGTCTGGGGTGCGGTGTCTGGCTGCGCCTCCGCGTCGCGCGCAGCAGTCTGGGGTGCGGTGTCTGGCTGCGCCTCCGCGTCGCGCGCAGCAGTCTGGGGTGCGGTGTCTGGCTGCGCCTCCGCGTCGCGCGCAGCAGTCTAGGGTGCGGTGTCTGGCTGCGCCTCCGCGTCGTGCGCAGCAGTCTGGGGTGCGGTGTCTGGCTGCGCCTCCGCGTCGCGCGCAGCAGTCTAGGGTGTGGTGTCTGGCTGCGCCTCCGCGTCGCGCGCAGCAGTCTGGGGTGCGGTGTCTGGCTGCGCCTCCGCGTCGTGCGCAGCAGTCTGGGGTGCGGTGTCTGATTGCGCCTCCGCGTCGCGCGCAGCAGTCTAGGGTGCGGTGTCTGGCTGCGCCTCCGCGTCGCGGGCAGCAGTCTGGGGTGCGGTGTCTGATTGCGCCTCCGCGTCGCGCGCAGCAGTCTGGGGTGCGGTGTCTGGCTGCGCCTCCGTGTCGTGCGCAGCAGTCTGGGGTGCGGTGTCTGGCTGCGCCTCCGCGTCGCGCGCAGCAGTCTGGGGTGCGGTGTCTGGCTGCGCCTCCGCGTCGCGCGCAGCAGTCTGGGGTGCGGTGTCTGGTTGCGCCTCCGCGTCGCGCGCAGCAGTCTGGGGTGCGGTGTCTGATTGCGCCTCCGCGTCGCGCGCAGCAGTCTGGGGTGCGGTGTCTGGCTGCGCCTCCGCGTCGCGCGCAGCAGTCTGGGGTGCGGTGTCTGGCTGCGCCTCCGTGTCGTGCGCAGCAGTCTGGGGTGCGGTGTCTGGCTGCGCCTCCGTGTCGTGCGCAGCAGTCTGGGGTGCGGTGTCTGGCTGCGCCTCCGCGTCGCGCGCAGCAGTCTGGGGTGCGGTGTCTGGCTGCGCCTCCGCGTCGCGCGCAGCAGTCTGGGGTGCGGTGTCTGGTTGCGCCTCCGCGTCGCGCGCAGCAGTCTGGGGTGCGGTGTCTGATTGCGCCTCCGCGTCGCGCGCAGCAGTCTGGGGTGCGGTGTCTGGCTGCGCCTCCGCGTCGCGCGCAGCAGTCTGGGGTGCGGTGTCTGGCTGCGCCTCCGCGTCGTGCGCAGCAGTCTGGGGTGCGGTGTCTGGCTGCGCCTCCGCGTCGCGCGCAGCAGTCTGGGGTGTGGTGTCTGGCTGCGCCTCCGTGTCGTGCGCAGCAGTCTGGGGTGCGGTGTCTGGCTGCGCCTCCGCGTCGCGCGCAGCAGTCTGGGGTGCGGTGTCTGGCTGCGCCTCCGCGTCGCGCGCAGCAGTCTGGGGTGCGGTGTCTGGCTGCGCCTCCGCGTCGCGCGCAGCAGTCTGGGGTGCGGTGTCTGGTTGCGCCTCCGCGTCGCGCGCAGCAGTCTGGGGTGCGGTGTCTGATTGCGCCTCCGCGTCGCGCGCAGCAGTCTGGGGTGCGGTGTCTGGCTGCGCCTCCGCGTCGCGCGCAGCAGTCTGGGGTGTGGTGTCTGGCTGCGCCTCCGTGTCGTGCGCAGCAGTCTGGGGTGCGGTGTCTGGCTGCGCCTCCGCGTCGCGCGCAGCAGTCTGGGGTGCGGTGTCTGGCTGCGCCTCCGCGTCGCGCGCAGCAGTCTGGGGTGCGGTGTCTGGCTGCGCCTCCGCGTCGCGCGCAGCAGTCTGGGGTGCGGTGTCTGGTTGCGCCTCCGCGTCGCGCGCAGCAGTCTGGGGTGCGGTGTCTGATTGCGCCTCCGCGTCGCGCGCAGCAGTCTGGGGTGCGGTGTCTGGCTGCGCCTCCGCGTCGCGCGCAGCAGTCTGGGGTGCGGTGTCTGGCTGCGCCTCCGCGTCGCGCGCAGCAGTCTGGGGTGCGGTGTCTGGTTGCGCCTCCGCGTCGCGCGCAGCAGTCTGGGGTGCGGTGTCTGGCTGCGCCTCCGCGTCGTGCGCAGCAGTCTGGGGTGCGGTGTCTGGCTGCGCCTCCGCGTCGTGCGCAGCAGTCTGGGGTGCGGTGTCTGGCTGCGCCTCCGCGTCGCGCGCAGCAGTCTGGGGTGCGGTGTCTGATTGCGCCTCCGCGTCGCGCGCAGCAGTCTGGGGTGCGGTGTCTGGCTGCGCCTCCGCGTCGCGCGCAGCAGTCTGGGGTGCGGTGTCTGGCTGCGCCTCCGCGTCGCGCGCAGCAGTCTGGGGTGCGGTGTCTGGCTGCGCCTCCGCGTCGTGCGCAGCAGTCTGGGGTGCGGTGTCTGGCTGCGCCTCCGCGTCGCGCGCAGCAGTCTGGGGTGCGGTGTCTGATTGCGCCTCCGCGTCGCGCGCAGCAGTCTGGGGTGCGGTGTCTGGCTGCGCCTCCGCGTCGCGCGCAGCAGTCTGGGGTGCGGTGTCTGGCTGCGCCTCCGCGTCGCGCGCAGCAGTCTGGGGTGTGGTGTCTGGCTGCGCCTCCGCGTCGCGCGCAGCAGTCTGGGGTGCGGTGTCTGGCTGCGCCTCCGCGTCGCGCGCAGCAGTCTGGGGTGCGGTGTCTGGCTGCGCCTCCGCGTCGCGCGCAGCAGTCTGGGGTGCGGTGTCTGGCTGCGCCTCCGCGTCGCGCGCAGCAGTCTGGGGTGCGGTGTCTGGCTGCGCCTCCGTGTCGTGCGCAGCAGTCTGGGGTGCGGTGTCTGGCTGCGCCTCCGCGTCGCGCGCAGCAGTCTGGGGTGCGGTGTCTGATTGCGCCTCCGCGTCGCGCGCAGCAGTCTGGGGTGCGGTGTCTGGCTGCGCCTCCGCGTCGCGCGCAGCAGTCTGGGGTGCGGTGTCTGGCTGCGCCTCCGTGTCGTGCGCAGCAGTCTGGGGTGCGGTGTCTGGCTGCGCCTCCGCGTCGCGCGCAGCAGTCTGGGGTGCGGTGTCTGGCTGCGCCTCCGCGTCGCGCGCAGCAGTCTGGGGTGCGGTGTCTGGCTGCGCCTCCGCGTCGTGCGCAGCAGTCTGGGGTGCGGTGTCTGGCTGCGCCTCCGCGTCGCGCGCAGCAGTCTGGGGTGCGGTGTCTGGCTGCGCCTCCGTGTCGTGCGCAGCAGTCTGGGGTGCGGTGTCTGGCTGCGCCTCCGCGTCGCGCGCAGCAGTCTGGGGTGCGGTGTCTGATTGCGCCTCCGCGTCGTGCGCAGCAGTCTGGGGTGCGGTGTCTGGCTGCGCCTCCGTGTCGTGCGCAGCAGTCTGGGGTGCGGTGTCTGGCTGCGCCTCCGCGTCGCGCGCAGCAGTCTGGGGTGCGGTGTCTGGCTGCGCCTCCGCGTCGTGCGCAGCAGTCTGGGGTGCGGTGTCTGGCTGCGCCTCCGCGTCGTGCGCAGCAGTCTGGGGTGCGGTGTCTGGCTGCGCCTCCGCGTCGCGCGCAGCAGTCTGGGGTGCGGTGTCTGGCTGCGCCTCCGCGTCGCGCGCAGCAGTCTGGGGTGCGGTGTCTGGCTGCGCCTCCGCGTCGTGCGCAGCAGTCTGGGGTGCGGTGTCTGGCTGCGCCTCCGCGTCGCGCGCAGCAGTCTGGGGTGCGGTGTCTGGCTGCGCCTCCGCGTCGCGCGCAGCAGTCTGGGGTGCGGTGTCTGGCTGCGCCTCCGCGTCGCGCGCAGCAGTCTGGGGTGCGGTGTCTGGCTGCGCCTCCGCGTCGTGCGCAGCAGTCTGGGGTGCGGTGTCTGGCTGCGCCTCCGCGTCGCGCGCAGCAGTCTGGGGTGCGGTGTCTGGCTGCGCCTCCGCGTCGCGCGCAGCAGTCTGGGGTGCGGTGTCTGGTTGCGCCTCCGCGTCGCGCGCAGCAGTCTGGGGTGCGGTGTCTGATTGCGCCTCCGCGTCGCGCGCAGCAGCCTGGGGTGCGGTGTCTGGCTGCGCCTCCGCGTCGTGCGCAGCAGTCTGGGGTGCGGTGTCTGGCTGCGCCTCCGCGTCGCGCGCAGCAGTCTGGGGTGCGGTGTCTGGCTGCGCCTCCGCGTCGTGCGCAGCAGTCTGGGGTGCGGTGTCTGGCTGCGCCTCCGCGTCGCGCGCAGCAGTCTGGGGTGCGGTGTCTGGCTGCGCCTCCGCGTCGCGCGCAGCAGTCTGGGGTGCGGTGTCTGGCTGCGCCTCCGCGTCGCGCGCAGCAGTCTGGGGTGCGGTGTCTGGCTGCGCCTCCGTGTCGCGCGCAGCAGTCTAGGGTGCGGTGTCTGGCTGCGCCTCCGCGTCGCGCGCAGCAGTCTGGGGTGCGGTGTCTGGCTGCGCCTCCGCGTCGCGCGCAGCAGTCTGGGGTGCGGTGTCTGGCTGCGCCTCCGCGTCGTGCGCAGCAGTCTGGGGTGCGGTGTCTGGCTGCGCCTCCGCGTCGCGCGCAGCAGTCTGGGGTGCGGTGTCTGGCTGCGCCTCCGCGTCGCGCGCAGCAGTCTGGGGTGCGGTGTCTGGCTGCGCCTCCGCGTCGCGCGCAGCAGTCTGGGGTGCGGTGTCTGGCTGCGCCTCCGTGTCGTGCGCAGCAGTCTGGGGTGCGGTGTCTGGCTGCGCCTCCGCGTCGTGCGCAGCAGTCTGGGGTGCGGTGTCTGGCTGCGCCTCCGCGTCGCGCGCAGCAGTCTGGGGTGCGGTGTCTGATTGCGCCTCCGCGTCGCGCGCAGCAGTCTAGGGTGCGGTGTCTGGCTGCGCCTCCGCGTCGCGCGCAGCAGTCTGGGGTGCGGTGTCTGGCTGCGCCTCCGTGTCGTGCGCAGCAGTCTGGGGTGCGGTGTCTGGCTGCGCCTCCGCGTCGTGCGCAGCAGTCTGGGGTGCGGTGTCTGGCTGCGCCTCCGCGTCGCGCGCAGCAGTCTGGGGTGCGGTGTCTGGCTGCGCCTCCGCGTCGCGCGCAGCAGTCTGGGGTGCGGTGTCTGGCTGCGCCTCCGCGTCGTGCGCAGCAGTCTGGGGTGCGGTGTCTGGCTGCGCCTCCGCGTCGCGCGCAGCAGTCTGGGGTGCGGTGTCTGGCTGCGCCTCCGCGTCGCGCGCAGCAGTCTGGGGTGCGGTGTCTGGCTGCGCCTCCGTGTCGTGCGCAGCAGTCTGGGGTGCGGTGTCTGGCTGCGCCTCCGCGTCGCGCGCAGCAGTCTGGGGTGCGGTGTCTGGCTGCGCCTCCGCGTCGCGCGCAGCAGTCTGGGGTGCGGTGTCTGGCTGCGCCTCCGTGTCGTGCGCAGCAGTCTGGGGTGCGGTGTCTGGCTGCGCCTCCGCGTCGTGCGCAGCAGTCTGGGGTGCGGTGTCTGGCTGCGCCTCCGTGTCGCGCGCAGCAGTCTGGGGTGCGGTGTCTGGCTGCGCCTCCGCGTCGCGCGCAGCAGTCTGGGGTGCGGTGTCTGGCTGCGCCTCCGCGTCGTGCGCAGCAGTCTGGGGTGCGGTGTCTGGCTGCGCCTCCGCGTCGCGCGCAGCAGTCTGGGGTGCGGTGTCTGGCTGCGCCTCCGCGTCGCGCGCAGCAGTCTGGGGTGCGGTGTCTGGCTGCGCCTCCGCGTCGCGCGCAGCAGTCTGGGGTGCGGTGTCTGGCTGCGCCTCCGCGTCGCGCGCAGCAGTCTGGGGTGCGGTGTCTGGCTGCGCCTCCGTGTCGTGCGCAGCAGTCTGGGGTGCGGTGTCTGGCTGCGCCTCCGCGTCGTGCGCAGCAGTCTGGGGTGCGGTGTCTGGCTGCGCCTCCGTGTCGCGCGCAGCAGTCTGGGGTGCGGTGTCTGGCTGCGCCTCCGCGTCGTGCGCAGCAGTCTGGGGTGCGGTGTCTGGCTGCGCCTCCGTGTCGCGCGCAGCAGTCTGGGGTGCGGTGTCTGGCTGCGCCTCCGCGTCGTGCGCAGCAGTCTGGGGTGCGGTGTCTGGCTGCGCCTCCGCGTCGCGCGCAGCAGTCTGGGGTGCGGTGTCTGGCTGCGCCTCCGCGTCGCGCGCAGCAGTCTGGGGTGCGGTGTCTGGCTGCGCCTCCGCGTCGCGCGCAGCAGTCTGGGGTGCGGTGTCTGGCTGCGCCTCCGCGTCGCGCGCAGCAGTCTGGGGTGCGGTGTCTGGCTGCGCCTCCGCGTCGCGCGCAGCAGTCTGGGGTGCGGTGTCTGGCTGCGCCTCCGCGTCGCGCGCAGCAGTCTGGGGTGCGGTGTCTGGCTGCGCCTCCGCGTCGCGGGCAGCAGTCTGGGGTGCGGTGTCTGGTTGCGCCTCCGCGTCGCGCGCAGCAGTCTGGGGTGCGGTGTCTGATTGCGCCTCCGCGTCGCGCGCAGCAGCCTGGGGTGCGGTGTCTGGCTGCGCCTCCGCGTCGTGCGCAGCAGTCTGGGGTGCGGTGTCTGGCTGCGCCTCCGCGTCGCGCGCAGCAGTCTGGGGTGCGGTGTCTGGCTGCGCCTCCGCGTCGCGCGCAGCAGTCTGGGGTGCGGTGTCTGGCTGCGCCTCCGCGTCGCGCGCAGCAGTCTGGGGTGCGGTGTCTGGCTGCGCCTCCGCGTCGCGCGCAGCAGTCTGGGGTGTGGTGTCTGGCTGCGCCTCCGCGTCGTGCGCAGCAGTCTGGGGTGCGGTGTCTGGCTGCGCCTCCGCGTCGCGCGCAGCAGTCTGGGGTGCGGTGTCTGGCTGCGCCTCCGCGTCGCGCGCAGCAGTCTGGGGTGCGGTGTCTGGCTGCGCCTCCGCGTCGCGCGCAGCAGTCTGGGGTGCGGTGTCTGGCTGCGCCTCCGTGTCGCGCGCAGCAGTCTGGGGTGCGGTGTCTGGCTGCGCCTCCGCGTCGCGCGCAGCAGTCTGGGGTGCGGTGTCTGGCTGCGCCTCCGCGTCGCGCGCAGCAGTCTGGGGTGCGGTGTCTGGCTGCGCCTCCGCGTCGTGCGCAGCAGTCTGGGGTGCGGTGTCTGGCTGCGCCTCCGCGTCGCGCGCAGCAGTCTGGGGTGCGGTGTCTGGCTGCGCCTCCGCGTCGCGCGCAGCAGTCTGGGGTGCGGTGTCTGGCTGCGCCTCCGTGTCGTGCGCAGCAGTCTGGGGTGCGGTGTCTGGCTGCGCCTCCGCGTCGTGCGCAGCAGTCTGGGGTGCGGTGTCTGGCTGCGCCTCCGCGTCGCGCGCAGCAGTCTGGGGTGCGGTGTCTGATTGCGCCTCCGCGTCGCGCGCAGCAGTCTAGGGTGCGGTGTCTGGCTGCGCCTCCGCGTCGCGCGCAGCAGTCTGGGGTGCGGTGTCTGGCTGCGCCTCCGTGTCGTGCGCAGCAGTCTGGGGTGCGGTGTCTGGCTGCGCCTCCGCGTCGTGCGCAGCAGTCTGGGGTGCGGTGTCTGGCTGCGCCTCCGCGTCGCGCGCAGCAGTCTGGGGTGCGGTGTCTGGCTGCGCCTCCGCGTCGCGCGCAGCAGTCTGGGGTGCGGTGTCTGGCTGCGCCTCCGCGTCGTGCGCAGCAGTCTGGGGTGCGGTGTCTGGCTGCGCCTCCGCGTCGCGCGCAGCAGTCTGGGGTGCGGTGTCTGGCTGCGCCTCCGCGTCGCGCGCAGCAGTCTGGGGTGCGGTGTCTGGCTGCGCCTCCGCGTCACACGCAGCAGTCTGGGGTGCGGTGTCTGGCTGCGCCTCCGCGTCGTGCGCAGCAGTCTGGGGTGCGGTGTCTGGCTGCGCCTCCGCGTCGTGCGCAGCAGTCTGGGGTGCGGTGTCTGGCTGCGCCTCCGCGTCGCGCGCAGCAGTCTGGGGTGCGGTGTCTGATTGCGCCTCCGCGTCGCGCGCAGCAGTCTGGGGTGCGGTGTCTGGCTGCGCCTCCGCGTCGCGCGCAGCAGTCTGGGGTGCGGTGTCTGGCTGCGCCTCCGCGTCGCGCGCAGCAGTCTGGGGTGCGGTGTCTGGCTGCGCCTCCGTGTCGTGCGCAGCAGTCTGGGGTGCGGTGTCTGGCTGCGCCTCCGCGTCGCGCGCAGCAGTCTGGGGTGCGGTGTCTGGCTGCGCCTCCGCGTCGCGCGCAGCAGTCTGGGGTGCGGTGTCTGGCTGCGCCTCCGCGTCGCGCGCAGCAGTCTGGGGTGCGGTGTCTGGCTGCGCCTCCGTGTCGTGCGCAGCAGTCTGGGGTGCGGTGTCTGGCTGCGCCTCCGCGTCGCGCGCAGCAGTCTGGGGTGCGGTGTCTGGCTGCGCCTCCGCGTCGTGCGCAGCAGTCTGGGGTGCGGTGTCTGGCTGCGCCTCCGCGTCGCGCGCAGCAGTCTGGGGTGCGGTGTCTGATTGCGCCTCCGCGTCGCGCGCAGCAGTCTGGGGTGCGGTGTCTGGCTGCGCCTCCGCGTCGTGCGCAGCAGTCTGGGGTGCGGTGTCTGGCTGCGCCTCCGTGTCGTGCGCAGCAGTCTGGGGTGCGGTGTCTGGCTGCGCCTCCGCGTCGCGCGCAGCAGTCTGGGGTGCGGTGTCTGATTGCGCCTCCGCGTCGCGCGCAGCAGTCTGGGGTGCGGTGTCTGATTGCGCCTCCGCGTCGCGCGCAGCAGTCTGGGGTGCGGTGTCTGGCTGCGCCTCCGCGTCGCGCGCAGCAGTCTGGGGTGCGGTGTCTGATTGCGCCTCCGCGTCGTGCGCAGCAGTCTGGGGTGCGGTGTCTGGCTGCGCCTCCGCGTCGCGCGCAGCAGTCTGGGGTGCGGTGTCTGGCTGCGCCTCCGCGTCGCGCGCAGCAGTCTGGGGTGCGGTGTCTGGCTGCGCCTCCGCGTCGCGCGCAGCAGTCTGGGGTGCGGTGTCTGGCTGCGCCTCCGCGTCGCGCGCAGCAGTCTGGGGTGCGGTGTCTGGCTGCGCCTCCGCGTCGTGCGCAGCAGTCTGGGGTGCGGTGTCTGGCTGCGCCTCCGCGTCGCGCGCAGCAGTCTGGGGTGCGGTGTCTGGCTGCGCCTCCGCGTCGCGCGCAGCAGTCTGGGGTGCGGTGTCTGATTGCGCCTCCGCGTCGCGCGCAGCAGTCTGGGGTGCGGTGTCTGGCTGCGCCTCCGCGTCGCGCGCAGCAGTCTGGGGTGCGGTGTCTGGCTGCGCCTCCGTGTCGTGCGCAGCAGTCTGGGGTGCGGTGTCTGGCTGCGCCTCCGCGTCGTGCGCAGCAGTCTGGGGTGCGGTGTCTGGCTGCGCCTCCGTGTCGCGCGCAGCAGTCTGGGGTGCGGTGTCTGGCTGCGCCTCCGCGTCGCGCGCAGCAGTCTGGGGTGCGGTGTCTGGCTGCGCCTCCGCGTCGTGCGCAGCAGTCTGGGGTGCGGTGTCTGGCTGCGCCTCCGCGTCGTGCGCAGCAGTCTGGGGTGCGGTGTCTGGCTGCGCCTCCGTGTCGCGCGCAGCAGTCTGGGGTGCGGTGTCTGGCTGCGCCTCCGCGTCGCGCGCAGCAGTCTGGGGTGCGGTGTCTGGCTGCGCCTCCGCGTCGTGCGCAGCAGTCTGGGGTGCGGTGTCTGGCTGCGCCTCCGCGTCGCGCGCAGCAGTCTGGGGTGCGGTGTCTGGCTGCGCCTCCGCGTCGCGCGCAGCAGTCTGGGGTGCGGTGTCTGGCTGCGCCTCCGTGTCGCGCGCAGCAGTCTGGGGTGCGGTGTCTGGCTGCGCCTCCGCGTCGCGCGCAGCAGTCTGGGGTGCGGTGTCTGGCTGCGCCTCCGCGTCGCGCGCAGCAGTCTGGGGTGCGGTGTCTGGCTGCGCCTCCGCGTCGCGCGCAGCAGTCTGGGGTGCGGTGTCTGGCTGCGCCTCCGCGTCGTGCGCAGCAGTCTGGGGTGCGGTGTCTGGCTGCGCCTCCGCGTCGCGCGCAGCAGTCTGGGGTGCGGTGTCTGGCTGCGCCTCCGCGTCGCGCGCAGCAGTCTGGGGTGCGGTGTCTGATTGCGCCTCCGCGTCGCGCGCAGCAGTCTGGGGTGCGGTGTCTGGCTGCGCCTCCGCGTCGCGCGCAGCAGTCTGGGGTGCGGTGTCTGGCTGCGCCTCCGTGTCGTGCGCAGCAGTCTGGGGTGCGGTGTCTGGCTGCGCCTCCGCGTCGTGCGCAGCAGTCTGGGGTGCGGTGTCTGGCTGCGCCTCCGCGTCGCGCGCAGCAGTCTGGGGTGCGGTGTCTGGCTGCGCCTCCGCGTCGCGCGCAGCAGTCTGGGGTGCGGTGTCTGGCTGCGCCTCCGCGTCGTGCGCAGCAGTCTGGGGTGCGGTGTCTGGCTGCGCCTCCGCGTCGTGCGCAGCAGTCTGGGGTGCGGTGTCTGGCTGCGCCTCCGTGTCGCGCGCAGCAGTCTGGGGTGCGGTGTCTGGCTGCGCCTCCGCGTCGCGCGCAGCAGTCTGGGGTGCGGTGTCTGGCTGCGCCTCCGCGTCGTGCGCAGCAGTCTGGGGTGCGGTGTCTGGCTGCGCCTCCGCGTCGCGCGCAGCAGTCTGGGGTGCGGTGTCTGGCTGCGCCTCCGCGTCGCGCGCAGCAGTCTGGGGTGCGGTGTCTGGCTGCGCCTCCGCGTCGCGCGCAGCAGTCTGGGGTGCGGTGTCTGGCTGCGCCTCCGCGTCGCGGGCAGCAGTCTGGGGTGCGGTGTCTGGTTGCGCCTCCGCGTCGCGCGCAGCAGTCTGGGGTGCGGTGTCTGGCTGCGCCTCCGCGTCGCGGGCAGCAGTCTGGGGTGCGGTGTCTGATTGCGCCTCCGCGTCGCGCGCAGCAGCCTGGGGTGCGGTGTCTGGCTGCGCCTCCGCGTCGTGCGCAGCAGTCTGGGGTGCGGTGTCTGGCTGCGCCTCCGCGTCGCGCGCAGCAGTCTGGGGTGCGGTGTCTGGCTGCGCCTCCGCGTCGCGCGCAGCAGTCTGGGGTGCGGTGTCTGGCTGCGCCTCCGCGTCGCGCGCAGCAGTCTGGGGTGCGGTGTCTGGCTGCGCCTCCGCGTCGCGCGCAGCAGTCTGGGGTGTGGTGTCTGGCTGCGCCTCCGCGTCGTGCGCAGCAGTCTGGGGTGCGGTGTCTGGCTGCGCCTCCGCGTCGCGCGCAGCAGTCTGGGGTGCGGTGTCTGGCTGCGCCTCCGCGTCGCGCGCAGCAGTCTGGGGTGCGGTGTCTGGCTGCGCCTCCGTGTCGCGCGCAGCAGTCTGGGGTGCGGTGTCTGGCTGCGCCTCCGCGTCGCGCGCAGCAGTCTGGGGTGCGGTGTCTGGCTGCGCCTCCGCGTCGCGCGCAGCAGTCTGGGGTGTGGTGTCTGGCTGCGCCTCCGCGTCGTGCGCAGCAGTCTGGGGTGCGGTGTCTGGCTGCGCCTCCGCGTCGCGCGCAGCAGTCTGGGGTGCGGTGTCTGGCTGCGCCTCCGCGTCGCGCGCAGCAGTCTGGGGTGCGGTGTCTGGCTGCGCCTCCGCGTCGCGCGCAGCAGTCTGGGGTGCGGTGTCTGGCTGCGCCTCCGTGTCGTGCGCAGCAGTCTGGGGTGCGGTGTCTGGCTGCGCCTCCGCGTCGCGGGCAGCAGTCTGGGGTGCGGTGTCTGGTTGCGCCTCCGCGTCGCGCGCAGCAGTCTGGGGTGCGGTGTCTGGCTGCGCCTCCGCGTCGCGGGCAGCAGTCTGGGGTGCGGTGTCTGATTGCGCCTCCGCGTCGCGCGCAGCAGCCTGGGGTGCGGTGTCTGGCTGCGCCTCCGCGTCGTGCGCAGCAGTCTGGGGTGCGGTGTCTGGCTGCGCCTCCGCGTCGCGCGCAGCAGTCTGGGGTGCGGTGTCTGGCTGCGCCTCCGCGTCGCGCGCAGCAGTCTGGGGTGCGGTGTCTGGCTGCGCCTCCGCGTCGCGCGCAGCAGTCTGGGGTGCGGTGTCTGGCTGCGCCTCCGCGTCGCGCGCAGCAGTCTGGGGTGTGGTGTCTGGCTGCGCCTCCGCGTCGTGCGCAGCAGTCTGGGGTGCGGTGTCTGGCTGCGCCTCCGCGTCGCGCGCAGCAGTCTGGGGTGCGGTGTCTGGCTGCGCCTCCGCGTCGCGCGCAGCAGTCTGGGGTGCGGTGTCTGGCTGCGCCTCCGTGTCGCGCGCAGCAGTCTGGGGTGCGGTGTCTGGCTGCGCCTCCGCGTCGCGCGCAGCAGTCTGGGGTGCGGTGTCTGGCTGCGCCTCCGCGTCGCGCGCAGCAGTCTGGGGTGTGGTGTCTGGCTGCGCCTCCGCGTCGTGCGCAGCAGTCTGGGGTGCGGTGTCTGGCTGCGCCTCCGCGTCGCGCGCAGCAGTCTGGGGTGCGGTGTCTGGCTGCGCCTCCGCGTCGCGCGCAGCAGTCTGGGGTGCGGTGTCTGGCTGCGCCTCCGCGTCGCGCGCAGCAGTCTGGGGTGCGGTGTCTGGCTGCGCCTCCGCGTCGCGCGCAGCAGTCTGGGGTGTGGTGTCTGGCTGCGCCTCCGCGTCGTGCGCAGCAGTCTGGGGTGCGGTGTCTGGCTGCGCCTCCGCGTCGCGCGCAGCAGTCTGGGGTGCGGTGTCTGGCTGCGCCTCCGCGTCGCGCGCAGCAGTCTGGGGTGCGGTGTCTGGCTGCGCCTCCGTGTCGCGCGCAGCAGTCTGGGGTGCGGTGTCTGGCTGCGCCTCCGCGTCGCGCGCAGCAGTCTGGGGTGCGGTGTCTGGCTGCGCCTCCGCGTCGCGCGCAGCAGTCTGGGGTGTGGTGTCTGGCTGCGCCTCCGCGTCGTGCGCAGCAGTCTGGGGTGCGGTGTCTGGCTGCGCCTCCGCGTCGCGCGCAGCAGTCTGGGGTGCGGTGTCTGGCTGCGCCTCCGCGTCGCGCGCAGCAGTCTGGGGTGCGGTGTCTGGCTGCGCCTCCGCGTCGCGCGCAGCAGTCTGGGGTGCGGTGTCTGGCTGCGCCTCCGTGTCGTGCGCAGCAGTCTGGGGTGCGGTGTCTGGCTGCGCCTCCGCGTCGTGCGCAGCAGTCTGGGGTGCGGTGTCTGGCTGCGCCTCCGCGTCGCGCGCAGCAGTCTGGGGTGCGGTGTCTGATTGCGCCTCCGCGTCGCGCGCAGCAGTCTAGGGTGCGGTGTCTGGCTGCGCCTCCGCGTCGCGCGCAGCAGTCTGGGGTGCGGTGTCTGGCTGCGCCTCCGTGTCGTGCGCAGCAGTCTGGGGTGCGGTGTCTGGCTGCGCCTCCGCGTCGTGCGCAGCAGTCTGGGGTGCGGTGTCTGGCTGCGCCTCCGCGTCGCGCGCAGCAGTCTGGGGTGCGGTGTCTGGCTGCGCCTCCGCGTCGCGCGCAGCAGTCTGGGGTGCGGTGTCTGGCTGCGCCTCCGCGTCGTGCGCAGCAGTCTGGGGTGCGGTGTCTGGCTGCGCCTCCGCGTCGCGCGCAGCAGTCTGGGGTGCGGTGTCTGGCTGCGCCTCCGCGTCGCGCGCAGCAGTCTGGGGTGCGGTGTCTGGCTGCGCCTCCGCGTCACACGCAGCAGTCTGGGGTGCGGTGTCTGGCTGCGCCTCCGCGTCGTGCGCAGCAGTCTGGGGTGCGGTGTCTGGCTGCGCCTCCGCGTCGTGCGCAGCAGTCTGGGGTGCGGTGTCTGGCTGCGCCTCCGCGTCGCGCGCAGCAGTCTGGGGTGCGGTGTCTGATTGCGCCTCCGCGTCGCGCGCAGCAGTCTGGGGTGCGGTGTCTGGCTGCGCCTCCGCGTCGCGCGCAGCAGTCTGGGGTGCGGTGTCTGGCTGCGCCTCCGCGTCGCGCGGGGGAGCCGCAACGGCACCACCCGGCGCCACAACCACTGCACGCACCAAACGCGCTTCGCAACGCCGATATCCCGTGGCGCACCAGGCCACCCTTTTGGACACCGCGGAGCACGCAGAGCCGCAGTGGACGCCGCAGCAGCGCATGCCCAGCGCTCCGGCGAACAGCCTTCGCCGCAGCTTTCCTTGCGTCCACTGCACCGCGACGACAGCGTCGTGGCACGGCAACTCGCGCCTTTGCACAGCGCGGCGCAGTCTGGGGTGCGGACTGCGCTGGGGCCTCTGCCATGGTCGCCGCGTAGGCAGCAACACGCACGGCGCGCCCGACGCGCCCGACGCGCGCAGCCGCCGACGCCTTCTTCGCGATGGTGGCGGGGTTGCGGGTGTGTCTCGACCTGGCCACAGTAATGTGGCTTCCGGGGGAGGAAAAGGAGGAAGCGCAGGGTTCCTGCCCCTGACGGCGCACACAGACGCGGCAGCGCCGCCTGCGGGGAATGAGTTTGCGTGTGTGGGACATCTCGATTTTGTTCGACGAGGCAGGGAAAGCACTTTGAAAGCCACGTAGAGTGCTGTGAAGCATCAGTTGTATTTTCTTTGATTCTGTTGATGTTGCTGTTGTGCAGGAAGGGTGAGTAACGTGCTCGTTGTGTTTTTGCATCCAGCTATATGTCAGAGACGAAGAATAAGGAGGGCAAGAGAGAAACAGGAAAAGACGGAAAAATGGAAGGAGAATGACAAGCACAAGCTCATTCACCATCACTGTTGCGTCTGCCCCCCAAGCAACCACACAGCCAGCGTTCCGCGTGCGTCGCGCCAACACTCCTCTCTCGGAGCTTCTGCGTTTTATTTTTGCTGTTGTTGCGATCGAATACCCATAGTGACGAAGTTAAAGAGCTTGGAGTAACGCACCTTAGAATACGGGAAGCGGAGAAACCAGAATGGCAGGTGGAGACCAAGGTGTGGGATCTGGCTGGGTACGCCTCCCCACACAGTCCGCTGTTTTGCGGAGGCGACGCTCTACAACCGGCGTCGCTGCCGCAGCGCTGTAGCGAGCGCCAAGAAGGCACAGGCGTCGCTGCTCGGGTGCCTTCTTGGCAGTGGCGGTGGATGTGCCGAGGTAATGGATCACTGTTGCACCGCTGTTTCTGAATCGGTAGTTGCGGCAGCCGTACTTAACATGGATGGGTAAGGTCTGTTGCGGGGTTTTCTCCCTTTTTTCGCGAGAGAGGAAGCGTGAGAGGAGAAACGGGTCAGTCACAATGACGCACTTGCTTCACCACGGAACAGGTGTTGCTGTATTTGTGTTGCTTTTTTTTTTTACTATTATTCTTCCGTGTTCACAGCCATAACAGCTTGTAAAAGCGCAGCAGTATTCACGTCTCATTTCGCTTCGTTTTGCGTGCTAGAAAGCCGTTTTTGGACAACGAGAAGAAATTCAGGCACAAGAGCTTTGCGATCGCAAGCAGACACAACAGCTGTCTTGAGTCGCAGCCTCGGGGAGAAGAAGAAGTGACTAATCACGTGGCTTCTTTTTATCTACTATGCGAGAAAGGTTGGTTGTGTCCTCTGTAAGTTAAGCCTGCAGTAGGTTACGCGACGACACTGTGCCGACACTGTTTTACTTGTTTCACTACTTCACTCACACACAGCCGACTTGCTCAGCTCGCGTAGTGTGTTTTCTTTTGCTTGTTTGTGTTGTTGTTGTTGCTGTCTTTTTTTTTTTTAATGGAAAAGAGTAAATAACAAAAGAAAATGAAACCAATAAAAGAAAACGTTCCTGGCCAAACCCCAGTTCTATCAGCTTCACCTACCAAGCACCTCCGCCGCCAAGCAAGTGATGTCCGCGACGTCCAACGGTGCTGGCCAATAAGCAGACAGGAGACAGCGTGAGAGGAACAGCGGCATAGGCAAAAGCACGCAAAAAGCTGCCACCCGTTTCTACACAGCCACGCCGTTTACTCCTCTGGATGCCACGCACCCTTGACCGCCTTGCCACCGCGAATACGGCCGGTACGGCGGGCAGCGATCAGGCCGACCTTCTGGCCCGGGGGAGAGTGGCGCGACACCGTCGACGGGTGACCAATGTGCTGATGGTTACCACCGCCGTGCGGGTGCTCTACCGGGTTGCGGGCAACACCGCGCACCTTGGGCCAGCAGTTGCGCTTACCGCGGAAGCGGTAGAACGAGTTACCAGCCTTCAGTACGGGCTTCTCGATACGGCCACCGCCGCTGATGATGCCAATCATGGCGCGGCTCGTGCTCGGCACGGACTTTTTCTGCCCGCTCGGCAGCTTCAGACGGGTGCGGCCCGTCTCGTGGTTGTGTGAGATGATGATGCAGTAGTCGCCGGACGCGCGGGCGAGCGTGCCACGGTCGCCAGGCTTCGCCTCCACGTTGCACACGATGCAGCCCTCCGTGATCTGGCCCAAGGGCAGCACGTTGCCGATCGCCAGCGGCGCCTTCTGGCCGCAGAACACCGACTGGCCGGTGAACATGCCCTCCGGCGCCACCATCAGCTCCTTGACGCGGCGGAACTTGTACGGGTGGCGGAACTCCACGCGCGCGAGCGCGGCACCACGGCCGGCCTCGTGCACGATGGACTTCACTACACCACGCATGAAGCCGTGGCGCTCAGCGTAGTCGAGAATGCGCAGCTTGGCGGGGCCAAGGCGCTTGTGACCGTGCACCTGGTACACGGAGCCCACGCCGCGACGGCAGCTTAGCACAGTCTTACCCATGTTAACGCGCTGAAACGCAAAAACAGTCAAAGCCAGAAAATCGTGAGGAATACTCCTCTTTCACATATTTCCGGCCCAAATGTAAAATAAAAACAAAAGAGGGGAGAGATGAGTATTTGAGAGAGAAACGGAAAAGAAAGGGAAAGCCAAAAGTGCATCTATCGTTACCCAGGGAGCAGCATGTTTTGTCATGGCAAACTGTCTAAGAAGCGGTCAGCGTAATTTATAGCAACCAAGCAGCAAAAAGGAATATCACAATAGAGCCGCTGAGGAAATCCGTGCACAAGATGCTTCTCGTTGTTTTCTTTTTCCTTTTTGCGCGTGTTGTTGGATGTATGACTGCTTTTGCCTTTTTCCCCTCCAGTGCGCCGATTTCAACCGCCGCTACCGTCGCTCCTGCTTGCACTGCACAGAAGTTACGGAACAAAAAAAAAGCACTCGCCATGCCTTTGACGCTTCTGCTCGCTTACTGTTCAATTCACGCGAATCGATTCAGTTCATCTGAAAGCCGCCACGGAAAAACGTGTTCTTGGCTCTTCCGCTTTTAATAGTACTTACCATCTCGTTTAGTTTACAAAAACGTGAGAACCAGAATAATAACAAAAAGGAAAAGACAGCAGACAGGCCAAAAAAAAAAAAAAGAAGTGGCACTGGCTTTACTGAGTATATGAGTTTCTTCTTGTTCGATTGGTTGTTTGCTTGATTTTGCAGCAATGGCTAGTTTTCTTTTGATCTTCTTTTTAAAAAGCAGCTTTTGAAAAACCGCCGACGCCTTATAAAAGGTGAAGAAAAACTGTTTTCCTTTTTTTTTTTTTGATGAGAATTAATATGTGCGCAGAGCATCCTTCCCCCACCCCTACCTCTCATCAACACTGAATCAGGCACCATCACCAATTCAGGGGGAAAAAAAACTCGAAAGAAGGTCATAATTGAAGGGAAAGAAAAGAGCAGCGGCAGCCGGTAAATGCGGACGTCCTCCTACTTCTCCTTTACTGACGCGCGAGAGCTTTTACACATGGCCCTCTAACCCAAATTCCTTCACAAACGGCTGCAGATCCTCGTTGAAAGACAGCTGCACCAGATCGTCGCGGTCCATTAGGTTGAGTGTCATGCGCAACAGGTCCCACATGCTGCGGGTAGCCATCCGCGAGCCCTCGCCGCTTGGGTTCGTGCCGCCCTGCTGCGTTGCAATCGCCTTCACGATCTGGCGAGCAGCCATCTGGTACTGCGACATGTTGCTGTACGCCACCGCCATATTGTACATGGCACGCACGTAGCCTGGATTGATGTCGAGGGCGTGGTTGTAGGCCTCCAGTGCCTGATCGGGGTGGCCACCGTTGGCCAGCGTGGCGCCCAGCTTGTTCCACATCTTCGCATCGTCGGGGTGCAGCCCAACGGCCTTGCGGAAGCACTCCGCGGCCTCGTCGAACTCGTGTCCGACGTTGTGCAGCACGCCGAGGTTGGTGAAGAGCTGCGGGTCGTTGGGGTTCATCTCAATCGCGGCCACGTAGAGCGTGCGGGCCTCCCGCATTCGGGTCGGGTCGGCAAAGAAGAAGGTGTCCTGGATGTCCAAGTCCGGGTCCGGGGCGATGGCGATCGAGGCGAGCTGCTCGTACTCGGGGTTGTTCACAAGCCACGCCTTGAGAGAGTCCATGGCGGCATCGGCATTGCGCTCGTTGGTGTGCGAAACGCTGAGGGCGGCATGCACGTCGAGGTTGCGCGGGTTGAGCTTGCGGGCATTGTTAAGGGCGATGATGGCCAGCCCGTCCTTCTCGTTCTCCGCCTGCGTTGTGCCCAGCAGCTGCCACGCCTTTTCGTTGTTGTTGTCCTTCTGGCACACCGCCTCAAAGGCCAGGGCCGCCTCGGCGAGGTTGCCCAACTGCAGCATCTCCATTCCCTCCTCGAAGGGGGTGTCGCGGAACATGTACGGGTTGTTTGGTTCAAAGGGATAGTCGGTGTTGTTGGCGGATTTCTGCAGCCGCTCCTGCATCTCCGCGTACTCCTGCGCCCAGTCCTCCACATCGTTCTCAGCCATGTCCATCTCCTGCACGTACGTATCGGGGTTGTCGTCGGCGTTGGCCACCTTCGGGATGACGCCCTCCGAGGATGGCTGGAAGATGCCGCAGGACGTCATGTTGAGCCCCTCCGCCGCCGCCCAGTTCTGCAGGTACTCCGCGTCCTCTGGCATGGCCGCTTCGGGGCCCGGTCCCTGCACCAGCTCGCCTTTCTCCTCATCAATCAGCACTTCCTTGTTCTTGACCTGGTCCATGAACTTGTAGAACTCGCTGTCCTTCATCCGTTCCTCCACCGTCTTGTTCTCTGTCCCGGGCGTGGTGAACGTCTGCACCTGCGAATAGTCCGTGTTCCACTGCTGCTGACTCAGCTGGTCCGCCCACGCCGTGTCCTGCGAGGCAGGGGCGAGGTTCACCGGGGCCTGCTGCTGCTTCGGTTGCAGGGCGGAGAGGTTCGACGAGGGCTGATACTGCGTGCGCGGCATCATCATGCCGAAACCCATGTTGGCGGCCATCATGCCTTGGTTCATCATCGCAGCGTTCATCATCGCCGCTTGCTGCTGCTGCTGCTGCACGCCCATGAACTGCTGCTGCGGGGGGCCGGTCACGGCAAAGGCCTGGCCAGGGGAGGCGGCACCTTGGTGCTGTTGGAAGGCCTGCTCCATCTCGTGTTGTTGCCGCATCGCGTGCATCGCCTGCTGCTGTTGGAAGTTCTGTGCCCATTGCGCCGCCATCATCGGGTCAGCACCAGCGAGCTGCACGTTCGCCATGAGCGCGTCCTGCTCAGACATGGCCCCCGCCATGGGGATGCCGCCGTGCATCATGCCGGCATCCTTAGAGAACTGCTGCCCCAGCTGCATACCCGTATTGCAGTCCATCGTTGCGTCGGATGGCCTTGCCGCGGAAGTGGAAGTGCCGCTACGTTTGGTGGTATTGTTAAATACTGTCCGTTTCACACACGTAGCACTGTGTTTACTTGTTCACGTGTACGCACTTTCTTAGTGACAATTGAACTGTGATTGTCGGTGTGTGTCAGTTTCGGTGTGTCGGTGGTGCACGGTCCAATAAAAGGAAAAGAGTAAGACAGGAGCGAGAGAAAGAACGAGTACAAGTGCGCTTTTTAAGCTGGTCAACAACAACATCATTGCAATAAAAAAAAAAAAAAGCAGGGCACCACAAGGGAAGAGAAAGAAAAGAAAAAAAAAGAAAAAGAAAAAGCAGAAGTCTCACCCATCGTGCTCTCGAGACAACAGAGCTCACTAAACGCCTTGTTTTTTCTCGCCTTCTCCGCGTAGTTTTCCATAAAGCAAAGAAGAAAAAGAGCTCTTGCTTTGTTGCCTTCGCGACCACTACAACCTCCTTTTCCTCTTGGTTTTTTTTTTTTTTCGTTCTTGTTTTCTGAATCCATGTTCCTTACCAAAAAAGCCTGAGAGAAAACACCTTTAAATGTATCCACAACAGCGGCAATCACCCCTGACACACAAGAGGCTCGCAGTCACACCCTCAAACCTTCGTCCAACACCTGAAGTTAAAGTCCGGCAAAAAAAAAAAAATGCATCGAAACAAGAACAGTCTGGCCCGCCTAAAAAGAAAGCAAGGACTATTACTTATGAACTTAAAACAAACAAAAATCAATAGTTAGAAACAGCATTCAGTACGTTATCACAAGCACGACACATAACGGAGCCCGATCTGATTGACTAAAAGGCTCATCATTTCATCATAATTAGAAAACAAAAAGTGTCGTGGTAAAAAGTATGAGAGGACGAAGCACGCAGGCCACTCGATAGTCCCTCTTTTTGCCCCAACAAGCGTTCGCGACTTCACCAGCACTTCTGCGTGCCCGCAGATTCTCGTAAACCGAAAATTAAAAACAGCTTTAAAAGGACAACAATAACACTTTTTGAAAAATGCATCCACTGCATTTTACGTAATTCCTAAGCAAAACATATAACTTTTCCGTAATGAGATCAAGTAAAGGTGGGGAGAGGTGTTGTGGCGGCCCGTGCTGCCTTTCCTGTCAACTGATCAAAGCTACTGCGACCCTAAAGAAGAAGAAGAAGGAGACTTGTTGATTTATTTACTTTCTTTTTTTTTTTTTTCCTCTTTCGCTCGTTGTAATGAAAGCGCTGCACACTAATAAGCACGTACAATCTCACACACCAAAGGAAAAATGGAAGAGGAAGCAAAGGCGAAGCACGGTTGGCTATGAGGTACGAAATACAGATAAGACGAAGTAAGTTAAATTCAAAAAAAAAAAAGGAACTAAAGCGGAGGAGCGCTCAGTTGTGCCCGCTCCGCTTTGTCTTTTGTTATCGAGAACAGACATAAACACTCTTTGGTGACAGCGCTGGCACGCGCCTATAGACACAAGGACATACAAAGGAGCTCGAAGTGAGGACTGAACGCACACCCTTTGCCATCGCTTCCCTCCCCCCCTCCGTGTTGCGATCGTGCAACTACATCAACATATGCACATGCGCAAATGCGCGTATCCCACCCCCTCTTTCACTCGTTGTCTGTGCGCCTGCATTCGCCATAAGTTTCTTTCTTCTTTTTTTTTTTTTAGTACTCGCGGCTGTTCGTGTCCGCCAACTCCTTGAACCACTGCAACGCCTCCGCCAGCGTCTTGTTGCCCAGCCGCTTCTCGCCTCGCGCGCGGATGTTCACGCTGGAGGTTTCCATTTCCTGCGTGCCGACCACGAGGATGATGTTGTAGCGCGCCGTCTCAGCGTTGCGGATCTTCTTGTCCAATGTGGCAGCGCCAGTGTCCACATCAGCGTAGAAGCCGGCGTCGTAAATGGCGTCACGCACTTTCTGCGCGTACTCGTAGCACGGCGACGACACAGGCACCACCATCACCTGGCGCGGGCTCATCCAAAACGGCCAGTCGCCGCCGTAATGTTCGCATAGAATGGCAATGGAGCGCTCCAGCGAGCCCATGATGGCGCGGTGGATCATGACGGGACGGGCCTGGTTCGGGTCCAGCGCGAGGTCGATGCCGAGGTCGCGCACCGCCGCCTCGTACGTGCCGGGCTTCGGCTTCGCGCTCGGCTCCGCAGCCGCATCCGTGCCGCTCGCAGCAGGGTCGACGACTTGCTTCGGCTTGTCACTGGGAATGGCCTCCGCCGTGGCGCTGTCCTTTTCGGAGGTGGGCAGGGTGTACTTGAGACCGAAGCGGTTGGGCAAGTTGAAGTCGAGCTGAATCGTGGCGCACTGGTGGCGGCGGCGCAGGGCATCCTCGACGACAATGTCGATCTTCGGGCCGTAGAAGGCGCCATCGCCTGTGTTTTCTGTCCAGCCCTCTCCGTTGTTCACCGGCCCCTTCCAGGCATCAGCGTTCTCGCTGCGCTCTGCCCTCTTCACCAGCGCCTTCATCTTCTTCACCGCGTCCGGCTTGCCGTCGAAGTGGAAGGTCTTGCCCGGGTGCATGGGGTCCGGCAGCTCCTGCGGGATGCCGCAGAAGTTGTTCAGCGCGGTGCATAGCTGCGACTCCGCCTCGTCCCAAATGGCGTCTGAGCCGAGCTTGTTCTCTGGGCGGGTCGAGTGGCAGAAGGAGAACTTGAAGCCCATCACGCCGTACACGTCGCTAAGGAACTGCAGCGCCGCCTCGATCTCATCCGTGACCTGGTCCATGCGGCAGAAGATGTGCGCGTCGTCCTGCTGGAAGCGGCGCACGCGGGTGAGGCCGGTGAGGGCGCCGCTCAGCTCGTTGCGGTGCAGCACGCCGAAGTCGGCGTAGCGGATCGGCAGCTCCTTGTAGGAGTGCTGCTGCGAGGCGAACATGATGCAGTGCCCCGGGCAGTTCATCGGCTTCAGGCCGTATTCCTCCTTCTCGCAGATGGTGCGGAACATGTTCTCGGCGTACTTTTCCCAGTGTCCCGACACCATCCACAGCTTCGAGGAGTACATGTTCGGCGAGATCACCTCCTGGAAGCCGCGGCGCCGGTACTGCTTGCGCATGTGCTCGACGATCGCGTTGTAGATGCGTGCGCCGTGCGGCAGCCAGAAGGCGCTGCCGGGCGACACCTCGTGGAAGTTGAAGAGGGCCTGCTGGCGGCCGATCACGCGGTGGTCGCGCTTCGCTGCCTCCTCCTGAATTCGCTTCCACTCCACCAGCATCGGGTTCTTCGGAAAAGAGATGCCGTACACACGCTGCAACACCTCGTTTTCGGCCTTGCCTTCAAAGTAGGAGGAGGAGTTCTTCGTCACGGCGAAGGCCTTCACACGACCGGTGTCGGGGAGATGGGGGCCACGGCAGGGGTCGATGAGCATGCCACAGCGGTAGACGGTGCAGGTAGTGCCGTCCTGCACCTTGTTTGCGAGAATTTTGCTCTTGAACTCCGTGTAGTTGAATAGGCGCAACGCGTCCTCCTTGGCTACCTCAAGGCGCTGGTAGGGCATCTTCTGCTTCACCAACTCCTGCATGGCGGACTCGATCGCCTTGTAGTCGGACTCCGAGACGGGGCGGTTCGTCATGCCCTCGTAGAAGAAGCCGCCCTCCTCTAGCGCCGGGCCGACGGAGAGCTTCGTGTTGAAGATGCGCTCCAGGGCGTAGCCGAGGACGTGCGAAGAGCTGTGCCAGAAGACCTCCTGCGCCTCCTTGTCGTCCCAGTCGAGCAGCTCGAGGTTACAGTCGCCCTCGAAGGGGCGGGTCAGGTCCCAGAGCTGGTCGTTAACGCGGGCAACGATAACCTTGTCCGGCAGGGAGTTGGACAGACGCTTCGCGATGTCGAGCGGGCAGGTCACCCAGCTCTCCGCCTCCATCACCTTGCCGTCCGGCAGGTGGACCTTGATGGGAGCCTTCATCGACTCATACCTGTTCTGTTGCTCTTCCCAGAGTCGCTCGAAGATCTCCACGCGGTGCTGCCAGAACTCTGGCTCAGGCAACGTGGCCAGATTCACGGTCGTTTCCATGACCTTCTTCTTGCCTGACATGGTGGCTTTTGGGGAGGGAGAGGAACGAAGGATAAGAGAGCAGTGACACGTAAGTAGCGGGTTATGGGTACGATTGCTAGCGGCCAAGGACGCAGAGTAGAGGCGAGTGACGCACAGGAGAGCAAATGGCGTCTGACGAGCGGCCCTGCAAGCGACGAGTAGAAACTTCGTTTGGAAATGGGGAAAAACACCACAAAGGTGTACTTAAAATGAATATATATTTGTTCTTTTCTTGTCTTGGCTATGTTTGTATCCTGCTTTGAAAAAAATGACTTACGAGAAACAAAGTAGTTTTTGGTTCCCAAGTTCTTAGAAGGTCAAAAAAGGAGACGCGACAAGCACTAATATGTTAAAAAATGTTTGTTGTTTGCGGGTTTTTTTTTCTCTCTCTCAAGTACAAGCGTCCAGTGGGTGGCAGAAGAGTAGGAAAAAGAAGACAAAGACGAAGAGGGAGAGAGTGGTCATAGCAGCATTCAGCAAAAAAAAAAAAGAACCCATTAGCTTGGCAAGCAGTTTTTTCTTTTTCTTTTTTTTTTCCGTGTGTGTGCGTGGCTGTGCTTCGCATAAAAAAAAAAAAAGAGTGGATTAATCCACGGCATGTTGCAGTAGCCGAACAAATAAGACCGCGAACCCGTGAAGGGAATACCTACTAGTACTATTACTTAGTACTACTGCTTTTTTTTTTTTTTGCTTTTTCTCGCCTTTCATCTCCGCCTAGAGTGAGTATGGGACTGTGACGCACGGCAGCCACCTTTTGAGCACATTACGCTTGCGGCAAGGTGTGTGTGTGTGTGTGTTTATGTGAAACAAGCAACAGCCAAATGCACAAAGAGACGGCTCGAAGCCGCTGCAGAATACGGGAGTAGAAGCATAAGTGCAGAACACTGCCTACGGCAAGCGAACGCGACAATGCGTGCAATTGAGTTTAGAAAGCAATTCGTTTTTTTTTTTTTTAAGCGCTATTAAATAGAGTTTATTAACCGTTACCAGGCTGCTTCTTAAGTAGTGCTTTTTTTGTTGTCGTTGTTGTTGTTGCCCAGACGTTAAGCGACAGAAAAAAGAAATACAAATACTATACAATGCGCGACACTCACCCCTCTAAAGCGCATTTATGAGAAAGACCGAAACTCGACACACTTGCGCACCCGACTCATACCATGTAAACAAAGCAGAAAGAAGCAAAACCTCATCTTGTTTGTCTGTATGTTTTTGCACCAACAACTGCATAATAATGGTGTTCTCACACAGTAGTGGGCTTCTTTGTCTTTTTGACGACGCGCACACCAGACTTCTTCGCCGTCTGTGGTGACTTGCGCCCCGACCTGTTCTTCACAGGCACCTTGTCATCTGCCTTCGGTGCAGAGCCCGCTACCGCCTCATCCGCAGTGTCTGTGCCTTGTTGCCGCTGCCGCTGGCGTTTGCCCTGGCGTTGCTGCTGAGCCTGCATCACCATGCGTCGGTACGCCTCGTTCATGGACCGCTCCTCCCGCTGTGCCGCCACCTCGGCCGCCCGCCGAGCGCGGCGCTTCCCCTCCGCCTCCTCGAGCAGGGAGTCCCACGTGAAGTCTTCCATAAAGCGGACCGTCCACAGCTGGCCGTAGCACCGGCGCTGACGTCTTACATCGACCGGCTGCCCATTCTTGCAGGCCGCGGCGTGTCGGGCATCATCGGCGGACATGAACTCCATCCAGCCCTCCTTGTACTGCAGCGGCAGCAGCGCACCGCCAGGTCGTCGCACCTTCTTGGGGAAGGGGATGAACTTCATGCGACGGATGATACCGTACTGATTGAAATGCAGCCGCACCTCCTGTGGACGCATGTCACGAGGCACGGTGTTGAAATACAGTACGCCGCGCTGCGTCGACGGCGTATATCGCTCCTCCTTGAGCAAACTCATCGCTGCAATAGAACAAAAGCGTCAATGTGAAGGAGTCCTTGACACTGTTGACCTACTTAATCTCTTTGTTTTGGCCAATATTGAATAATAAACAGAATAGAAAACGACTGAAAGGGAAAATGTATGTGTAAGAGAGAGTCAAAGGGAGAAAAAAAAAAAAAGCGGAAACGCGAATCGCAGATGGCAAAAGCTGAGTGGAATTCGAAGGATAGAGAAAAGACGGTGCAAGCGAACTGCAACTCAAAATAGCCCAAGTATCACTAAAGCAACAAGCCAGCGAGAAAGAAAAAATGAAACAAAAAAAGCAGACCCAGTCACCACAGAAGAAAAGCTGATTTCACACCTGCATAAGCCACACAAACACTGCACTTTCGGCAAATCAGTTTGTCGTACTCGTTTTCGGAAAAGCTGCTGACGCCGTTCCCCTTCTTCATCTGCGACGATGAAAACACAGCACGCAAAAAGACTGTCTTGCACTCTTCTCCAGCTTTCAGTCAATTCCATTTGCATTTTTCTTTTTGCTGTTTTTGAGCGAAGCTGTCTTCGAGACAACCCTAATAAGCCTTAAAAAAACGCAAGCAAAAGCCCACCAAAGCAACGCCAATAATATACGCAATGGAAAAAAAAAAGAGGAAATAGAAAAATGCCAATGATTGTTACCGGAGCGAGTAGCAATAGCATAAATAAATAAGCAAAACAAAATTGTAACGGGCAGCATTACCAGTTTCTTTTTCCCGCAAGCAAAAAAAAAGCTCATTTGATCAAGATATATATATATATATATATATATGTACTACTTAAGTTGTAAACATACATTAAAAGAGGTTCTCAATACACTATCGATAAAAAAAAAAAAAACAGACTATGCACTCAACGCAAAGAAAGCCGAAAGATAAATCAAAAACAGGAAAGAGATCACTAGAAAAAAGACGCAAATTGACTTAAATAAAAAGGAGAAAAAAAAAAAGAAAAGAGCCTCTAAACTAAAAAGTTGGACGACGACCGTTATCAAATTGTAGTTGCTAGAATTCACTCTGCAGAAGGTTGCCATCCCACAACTAACTTCTATCACAAGCAAATATGAAAAAAAAAAAACGGTTCAGCCACTCTCCTTTCTCTCCTCATCTGCATACACAAACAAGCCAGCAGCAGTGTAAAAGCACAACGGTTCAGCTACATTGGAAATATGGGAAGGAAAAACTGTACGTGTCAAAGCAGCGGATCACACCTCATCTTGCCACGCGATCAATAAAAAGGGGAAATCAACACAAAAGCTGAAAAAGGGAGAAAAATAGGCGTTATCCGAAGCATCGCGCTGCAGCAAGCAACGTCGACAATGCACACAGCCCGCCCCATCATCAATTTGAAAGGAAAGAAGGCCCTTGGTCTCGGCATTCTATTCAAAAAAAAAAAAATACCTCAGGCCGCCAGTTCACCACGATGACCACGCAATCAGACACCCCTTCCCTAGTAAGTGTAGTCCCCGTGGGTGCGGAAGCTGGTTGGCGGGGTGGGTGGCGGCCGCGGCGGGTCCTGCAACTGGTGGTGACTCTCTTTTGCCGAATTCGACTGTGGTCGGGAGCGGGGCACCAGCGGCGCCGTTACACTCGACGCACCCGACGATTCCAAGTAAGACTTGACCAAGTTCTCCGAGGATGCCGTGCGCACCTTGACGGGCATCGCGCCAGACGTGCGCGACACCGGCTGCACCGGCGGCACCGGCGGCGGCGGCGGCGTGGCGGTGGAGCCGTTGTTGCTGCTGCGCTGCTTCGTCCTCATGCGCTTGTTAAGCTCGCCGCTGAGCAGCTCGCCCAGCATTAGCGGTTTCACCGGAGAAGGGGTGATGTCGTCGTAGTGCACCGGGCCGAGGTAGGCGAGGAAGACGGAGACGCCCTCGTACACGGGCGGCGTCCGCGGCGACATCGCCTTCTTCTTGGGCGATCCCGTCTCCGGCGCCTCGCTGTTCGTGATCGTTCCGGCCGCCGCCTCGTTTTTGCCGTTTTTCTTGCTCTTAGACTGGCCAAGCTGCTCGTACTGAAAGACAATGTGCCACCGGTCTTTGTCGCTGGTGATGACGTGGATGTTCACGTGGAAGCAGCGGGCGGCGGCGTTGAGGCACAGCTCATCGCCCCAGGTGCCTTGCTCCTTCATCGCAGAGATGTAGGAGCGCCATTCCGCCTCGCCATCGAAAAGAATGGAGTAGTCATCGGCGTGGTAGTTCATGTAGGCCGTGGCCAGCGAGCGGACAAGGTAGTGCAGGCGCGGCTGTCCAAATAGCTGATTTGCCAACGCGCTGAAGAGGCAATTGCCGTCCGTCTTCTGCACGTTGCGAGAGATATGCAGACGGTTCAGCCGGTCCTGCAGCCGTCGCTCGTTGCCCTCGATCTCCTTCTGTCGCGCCCGCTCCTCCAGTGTCTGCGAGTCGTTCACGCCAAAGACAACCTCGTGGGCGCCGGAGGTGGTCTTGGGTGAGTCGCTGCCCTGGTTCACCTTGCGCTGCGCCGTCACCATCTCTGCGTGCTGGCAGTCCTTGTCAATCTTTGCCTGACCATCCAGCACGTCCTCCGGGGTGTTGTAGCTGCCACAGGTGGGACAGTAGCGCATGCCATCGCCGTCTCGGGCAACGTGGTGCAGTGCGGTGCAGTGCGAGCACGCCCAGTACCGCGGCTGCTTGCAGAAGTGGCAGCGGTCCCCGTCAAGGGTGTTGAGAGCACCGCAGTCGCGGCAGTCCCAAATGCGGTGGACGTCGCCGTTTGAGCAGCGATTCGTTGTATTCGAGGAGCCAATGGGGCAGAGAGCGTTGCAGACCGGGCAGCGCACCGTGCCGGGGTTCACAAAGGCGCACGCCTCACACACCCGGGACAGTGCCGCGTTAAGGAAGGTGCAGCGTGGGCAACTCCACATGGACTTGGCACTCGTCAAGGCCCCGCCAGCCGCCTTGCTGTCCTGCTGCCCGGAGGCAGAAATGCGCCGCTGCTCCTCCTCCTCGCGGCGCTGCCGGATCATCGACGAGTTCATGACGAAGGACGCGCGCTGCGGCTCGATGATCTCGCCGTAGGTGCTGGCTAACGACTCGTCACCGATCGACGAGACGGAGGCGTTGCGCTCGTCTTCAATGTTGTAGATGAGCTTCAAAAAGGCGGCGTCACTTTTGCGGCGGGCGGGGGTATCGATGATCGGCAGCAGAAGCGAAAGGTACGAAATGCGGAAGCAGTTGAAACACAAAAAGATGACGCCCTGCAGGCGGAAGCGGAGCGAGCTGTTGCGGTTGCAGAGCCAGCAGAGGCGC
Organism: Lotmaria passim; assembly: GCA_037349495.1. NCBI lineage: Eukaryota > Euglenozoa > Kinetoplastea > Trypanosomatida > Trypanosomatidae > Lotmaria > Lotmaria passim. Next base: position 1,402,858 of record CP140193.1, read on the forward strand.
GTTGAGCCGGACTTGGAGGTGGACGAGGCTATCGATGTCGTCGCGGAGGGCGCAGCGGCAGATGTCGCGCCAGAGGCAGAGGTGGCGGCATTATCTGCGGCGCTGAGCCTTTCCCGCTCCACCTTGCGGTCCAGTATCTCGTCTAGCAACTCCATTACTGCGGTCTAAAAAGAAAAGAAAAAGGAAGAAAAACAAACAGATTTTATTTTTGAAGCAACACAAAAGGGGGGGAAAAAAAAAAACATGCACAACGTTACCAAGTACAAAGGAAAAAAAAAAAGGGAGTGCAGCTGGCGCTACAGTAGCGATGCGTGTTGTTTTCCCTCCTTTTTTTTTAAGCAGGATTACCTACCGCTTTCGTACTTCAACGCGCTGGCCCTGTTCACTCTAACCTTATAAAGCGTCTAGAACGGCCGCTGTGTCTTGCTTCACTTATGGCAAACAAATGAAATTCTGACAAGGAAGCGAAAGGAGGAAGAAAGAAAAAAAAAAAGAGCAACGAGAAGGCCACTAGTCAAAATCAAAACGCCAATAGCGATTTCGAGAAAGAAGGCGAAAAAAAAAAAAAGAGAAGGGAGAAGAAAAAAAAAAACTACGGGAAATGGGGCTAAAGTCAGACGCTTGGCTCTGTCTTGAGCAGTTTATAAGTTGGATAGTAGAAGCGATACTGCGACGCCGTTTTGAAATCTATCGTTTTTTTCTTTGCAACTCTGTAATTGTCGCCTTCCGAAATTATATCAGCTGCAGTAACACCGAGACGTTCAGCTAGACCTATTTGTAGAACAGATTCAATTGTTTGCTAGACAATTGCTTAGAGAGATGGAAAAAAGAAACTACGTAGAGAGACTCTTGCAGAAAAGGAAAGAGAAAGTGACAAGAGAAGTTGGCAGCAGTTTTTCCACGCTTCTTCTCTAAGATAGAGGGGAAAAAAACAGAACAATAGGCTTCAGCATAAGCGGCCGAACTTGACTCAAGGTCTGGCCTCCAAAAGCGCGCAGTTGCAATTGATTGCCACCGCGCAGCACGACGCTGCACATCTGTTGTTGTTGTTGTTTTCTCTCTTCTAGTTCTCGCGTAGCATGGAAAACACTTGCATGCCTCCCGCAGAGGTAGAGAGAGCTTTGCTAAGGCACGTGGAAAAGAAGAAAAAAAAGCACGCTCTAAAAGTAAAAAGAGAGTCGCCTTTTTCTACTTGACGTTGACCCCGCAAAAAAGGAAGCACGCTTGTTGAGTGTCGAGACACCTAAGCAGCTAACTAAATAATGACACTTTTTCTCTCTCTCCTTCCCTGTGCTACGAGTTCTACCGTTGCTCTACTATACCTTTGGCTAAGCCTCACCGTTTCTTTTGTTGTTGTTGTTGTTGTCGTTTGTTCGCTTGTGTGTGCGTGTGTAAACCTGACATACCGTACCACAGATATTATTACCTACGAATGTGCCCGAAAAGAGTGAACAGAACAAAACAGCAAGAGAAAGAAGAGCAAAAAGAACACGCATCTGTGTGTGCGCGCATACGCACAGAGCACGCGCTCTACTTCTCTTTGGTGTCATCCTGTTCACCTTTTGAACGCCTAACATCTAACAGTGTGCCCTCCACCTCCCTTTCATAATGCGAAAACGGAAAAAAAAGAAAGCAATCGAGCCAGTGGAAAAGGAAGCTTCGCTCCTGCAGCACATATGTTTCCTAATTGATTAAGAAGTAAGCGAGAAGGGATCAAAAAAAAAAAAAGAAAAGAAGAGGATAAATCAAACAAAGGGTCAACTACGCATAGCTTTGTCATCACCGTATAGGGCAGTTTTCGCCTATTCCTACAAAAAAAAAAAAGAAAAAGACAGCATACGGAGAAAAAAAAAAAAGAGAAGATCAGGGAAGGAAAGAGAAAAAAGAGAGGCGCGTCGAGGAAGCAGTAGACGCGGTGACAAATGGGAGCGCCTTTGTTTCCTTTCTCCGACGGCTTTGACGGCAAACAAATGTGGAACAGGGAAAAAAAAAGGAAGGCCTTTTTCTTTTCTCCTGAGGCTCTGCTGGCTCTCTCCCTCACTCTTGTCCTCTCAGCCTCACCCACATTGCACGAACAAGCACAAACTTGTGCGCTTTTACTCCTTCACTGCGTAACTAATACCAGTACTTGTACGACCAGTGCTGGGTCCAGTCGTAGTTCGGGATAGCGGAGATGTAGCCGAGGTAGCTGTACACGGGCTTGCGGCCGTAGAAGTAGTGCTGGAGCACCTCCTGAATGTTCGTGCCGGTGGTGTCGTCAATGCGGTCGTACATCTCCGTCAGCGGGACACGGCGGCCGTAGTGCAGCACCTGACGGCCAATGTCCTTCGCCGAGTTCGCGCTACCGTCCATGTTGAAAAGCAGCTGCGCCTTCATATTCACCTTCGCCTGCGCCAGCTCATTGTCGTGCAGCATCTTCTGCGCAAAGCGGCACCACTCGGCGATCGTGTACTGCAGCACCTCGACAATGACGCCGCCATCGCCCGGACCACCCTGGGCCTGGCGACCGACGACGTACATGCCGCACAGGCCGACGTCCTTGTAGCTGTGCAGAAACGGGTTCGCTATCTCGATCGACTTTTCGTTGAAGTGCGTGTTCGTCGGGGTGGAGTGGTCCAACGAGGAGAACGTCTTCAGCACACGGTGCATCGCGTGCTGACCCAGCTCGTGCTGGGAGCGGTGGAAGGAGCCAGGGATCTCGCAGGCGAGGGCGAGCGGGATGTTGTCCTCGCACGCCGCCCCGCACGTCTCAAAGGCCCACGCAACGTTCACCGTCTTGTAGCGCAGGTTCCACAGGCGGTACTCGCCACCGACATAGCGCGACTCCGGCATGGTGATGGCCTTATGCGGGGCTTTCGCAACGTCGCCAAAGTAACTCTGCGCCGCCTTTTCAAGAATGGTGTGGTCCACGCCACCGCTGCCCACCACAACAACGCGGTTTCCGGCCAGCGTGCTGTCGCGGTACTGGCGCAGCTGCTCCGCCGTCACCTTCTTAACCGACTCCTCGGAGCCGTAGAGCGGGGTGCCGACGCCGTAGGGGGTGCTGTCGAAGGCGCAGCGGTGCAGGTTGTCCATGACGATGTCGTCAGGGCGCTCCTCGAAGAGGCGCTGCTCCTCGTGCACCATCGCTCGCGCCTTCACGATGTCCTCGTCGGCGAGGCGGGCATTGCGCACCACATCCGCGAGTAGGCCGACGGCGCGGTCGGTGTTCTCTTTCGCGACCTTCATGTAGAGGTAGGTGTGCTCGCGGCCAACGTTCACCTCCAGCTGGCCGCCCAGCTCCTCGACGGCCTTCGCAATCTGAGCACCGTTCTGGTTTGCAGTCCCGAGGAAGCCGCATTTCTCCAGCACGCGCGCCGTGCCGGCGTAGGCGGCGGGCTCGTAGCGGGAGCCGGCATCCATCCACACGCCGACGGTAGCGATCTTGGCGAGCGGGTTCTCCTCGCAGGCCACACGCACGCCGTTGCCAAGGGTGGACACGTTCGTCGGGGGCAGCTTGCTCAGCACGTCGCGGAACGCCGCCGAGGTGGCGTGGTTCGACGCGGGACGCGCGCGCTGCACCAAAGTGGAAAAACTAACAGACATCTTTTCCTTTTTTTTTTGTGCCTGTTTGTTTCCCCCGTTTGCTTGTGACTTTAGGTCTAATATACGGATGAGAAAAAGCAAGCGGACGAAAAAGTGCTGCCTTCCTACAAAAGAGGGAAAATCAAAACACTGTGAAGTTGCTGCTTTGAGCTTTGTCTTTTGTCCTCTAAGAACAAAAGCAAAGGGCCTTTTTTAAGATAGTATCTACTGCTTTTTTCTTCTCTCTCAACTGCTGAGAATGAAAAAAAAAAAGGAAATGAAAGAAGAAGTGTCGAGACGAAAGAGGAAAAGACGAGTTGCAAGAAAACATGTAGGCGAAAGGTTCTCATATAGATTGACACCAAAATGCGCACATGCTGAAAAAAAAAAAACGGAGTAGGTAGCCTGCAGATCTTCTCTAAGATGAAAGGCACCGCGAGTCCGCAGCACACTGTCGGTAAAAAAAAAATGAAGAGCTTCTTAAAACTTGCCGTCATCTAAGTTGTTTTCTTTCAAGAGCAACGACTCACGAGTCTTGCTCCACCTTTAACCCCGAGCGGAACCTCTGCTTTTGAAAGAAAAAGGGTGTTTTGGACACGAAAAAAAAAAGCACGTTTCACTTTTTGTTCCGTTAGTTATACTAGAATATGAGCAAATACCCCTTTCTTCGGTTTCTCTGTTCTGAAAGGGTGAAAATAAAGAGAACATGAAAGCTAACACACTTCACGTCGAAAGGAAAGAAAAAAGAAAAGTAAAAACAAATTAAATAATGCGTACTAAGTGAATAAGTGTCTATAATAAAGAAAAAGAAATCTGAAGAAAGCAACGGCAATTGCACACGTTGGTCCCACATTAAGAAGAGCTTTACTCTCCCGCTTGAAAAGTTGTGTGTCTCGGCAAAAAAAAAAAAAAAGCAAGACTACACGACATAAAAAGGCTAAGCGTCATGGCGCAAAATCACACTGTGCGCAACAAAGAAGAACCCCAAAACCGAAAAAGGGGTAGGGAGAGCACGATCACGATGCAGATGCCTTGTTTCAAGCCTCGTGCCACAAAGACATACACACAACAACAGCAAGATTAAAGGTACGTTTTCTTTTTTTTTTTTGTGTGTGTGTAATCAACTAACAAACTGTGAAATTGCGTGTGCACGTCTGTGTGGGTGTGTCTGTATCGTTGGTGTTCAAGAGAAAGCTATGAAAAGTGAACGCAATAGTTGGGAAGACAACTTCCCCGATATCGTAGTTATTGATTTTAAGTTCTGTCAATCTTGTCCATGAAGAGAAAACAGCTATAAAAAATGAACATAAAAAAGAACTACCTCAGTTATTTTAGTTCTCATGCTTATCCATCGGCTTCGCAGGCTGCTCCTGAGGCAGCTTCTCGATTCCGACGGCAGTGCGGAAGATCACACTCACGTGCGACAGGTCGCAGAAGGGGGCAGAATCCGTGTGCTTGCAACGGCATATCAGGTACTTCTTCGTTTTGTCCACTGTAAACTCCTTCGGCTGCAGCTCGGTCTTGTGCTCCTCGTTGTAGGCACGATGACTACCGTCGCAGAACGGCTGCTTCTTGCTCAAACCGCAGCTGCACCAGTAGTACTTCTTGCCCGCCTGAAGCTCAGTGAAGCATGGAGTCTTGTTGGCGATTGCAACGATGCGGTGCGGGTTCTTTGGATCCACCTTCGTCTTCCACGAGGTAGCCAGCAGACGGCACGGACGCATTTTTTTTTCCCCCTTTTTCTTATGTTAAGTGAGATGTGCAGAAAAAAAAAGAGTACTTTGTATCTGTGAGAGCTATACACAAGGTGAGTTCGTGAGTTTTTTGCTCGGCTAAAGAGGAAAGCAAAATCGATACGGCAGAAGTGCTAAGAGAAAAACAGAATGGGAGAGCTGTGTGTATGTGTGTGTGATCAACGTTAAAGTGCGAAGGATAAAAGCAAAAGTAAATGAAAGCAATAAAGGAAAAGGCAAAACAAGCAGGATAGAGTTTGTAGTAGTGTGTATGATAATAACAATAATTATTATTATCACAAATCAGTGCACATGAAAAGGGCGAAGCACGTTATGACATGCTAATTTGCTTTTTTTTTTTTGAAGAAAATAATAAACAAGGTGCAAAGCTGTCCTTGAATTAACGAAGCTTAGCTTCCGTCTTTGCTTTCATGAAAGCCGGAAAAGTCTCCGCGAAGCATATCGTCTTTAATCTCTGTTTTGCGTTCGCCAAAGATTATGATTACCAACGGAAGTGAATATGAACTTCTCCAAGATAGCGGAACCCAGCGGTTCTAAGAAATTGAGAGAAAAGGGGGAAAAAAGGAAAAAGTCTGCAAGGGTTGGAAGCACATGCTAGGACACTGAATAGACACACTGCGAACGGTTAACATATTTTGTTTTAGCGAGTCCTACAAGTGTTTGAGAGCAGGTTGTGGGCACACAAGCGCACTTGCTTGAAGATATAAAACCGAGGGAAGGAGGGAGGGGGAAGAGGGCGAAATGAAAGAAGAAAACAAAAAAAAAAAAAGCACGTGTATCGAGTCAAATAACAAATGCAAAAAGAGAAGAAAGTCATCCTCGCCTTCCATCACTCTACACGTTACACATACACTTTAAAAAAAAAAAAAAACGACCGAGAAAGTTTGGAAAACCCACAACGTGTCACCCTCCGAAACCCCTGTCACCATTCTTCCTCGGAAGAGAAAAAGTGAAAAAAAAGAAACCAAGAAAACACAAACACGTACACAAATGTCATCGCGCTCTTCCAGTTCAACTACGGGTGACCTCTCAGTGACGGCATTCCAGCGTGACCTGAGACTGTACTGCCCACAGCTGTTGAGAGTATGCAAACCGATATCTGTTCTTCGACCGTAGCACTCCCCCTAAACAAGAACCTGACGCTGCGCTTTTATCCCGCTGCAATTACTCTTGCGTGCTTTGCGGACCGTCGCCTTACTTGGGCTCGTCCACACCGCCCCTGCACCACATAACAAGCACACAGGCCAAAGCTATTCTAGCTATTGAAAAAAAAAGGGGAGCGGAAGAGGTTTCCTCTTCAGGAAACACAACATAGGTTCCCTTGCATAGTCAAGTATGCAGCCTTCATTAAATGGGAAGCCAAAAAAAAAAAAAACGAACAGCAGACGCCATTGGACGAAAAGGAAAAAAAAAAAAGAGGAGCGGCCACGGAGAAAGGGGGGAAGATGCGGTGAAGGATGTGCACAAACACACGCACACGCCAGTGTCACGACCCATCCATTCTTTAGATCGGCTCGCCCTTCCTGCGCCCCGTCTTAATCGTTCTTTCATCTTTGCGAATGGAGAAAGCGATCGTGAGCTTATCGCGGGTAAAAGCAGCCATGCCATCGTGCCGGTTCTTCATAATGGTCTCCCGCTCCTTCTTCTCGCTCGTGGCAAGTTCCTTGATAAGGTTCTTCCGCTCCTTCAGGAACTTCTTTTTTTCGCCTGCGTCGAGCAGCTCCATGAAAGTGGTGACTGCCGCGTCGTACTCATGTGCCTCCACGCAGCCCTGCCGCACCGCCAAGTTACTATTGGTGGTGCCGTCGAGCCCCGCGCTGCTGGGTGGTGTCTGGGCAGAAGTACTAGAGTCACCCATGTTCAGCGTGTCCTCGTGCTGGCGGTCGGGATGCGAGCCGCGGCGCGGCTTAAATACGTTTTGGATCGCCGTGAAGAAAGATGTAGCCGGCTTTTTCCGGTGCGCGCTCGGCTCGTCCGTCTCGGAGGAGTTCGCCGTGTCGGAGCCGGCGTGGGCCACGGCGGAGGTCGCTGTTGTCGCGCGGTCTGCCGCTGCCGCCTCCCCCTCCGCCTCAGCTTCGCTGTCATTGTGGTCCGCAGCGGGGGAGTCGCCGCCCGCCGGCGGGGTGCACAGGCAGTTCACCGTCTCGCCGTTCTCATCAACGTATTGATACACATACGTGCCCTCTGGAAGGTCGCCCAAATCTGTCCTGGTGTCATCCGCCGCATTCGCCGCCGCAGCCGTGGCTGCGGCACCCTCACCTTCCGCGTGCAAGGGATCCTGCATGGCCTGCGTGGCGTCGTGCGCCGGCTCTCGCAGCTCCTGGGTGTAGTAGTACGTATCGCCGTTCTCGTCGGTGTAGCAGTAATACTGCGTTTCCTCCACCGCCTCCTGGGCCGGCGACTCGTTTGACACGTACGCGTCCAGGCTGGCGGGGTTGTCGTGCTCGTTGCCCTCCGCGTCCTCGCCGTCGAACTGCGGCTGGGGCGGACTCATTGTGTTGTTGCGAAAGAGCGGTGTCTGCTTCGCCCCATCCTCGCCGTGTGGCCCGCTGTTAGCTGTCAGCGTCAGCGGCGGCAGCTCGCCGGTTTCTGGGGAATGCTGCTCCGCCTCATCCTCGTTGTTGCCGTTTCGGCGGCGCGGGGTTAGGGGAAGCTTGCCGCGGATCTTCGCTATGATGTTCATGCCGCCGGAGGAGGAGCGGCTGTGGTGGTGCTTGCTGGGTGTCATCTCCTCGTCTGTACCGTGGTGGCGGCGGGTGACAGGGCAGCAGACACTACTGCCTCGTGGGAAGCCGCACGCTTTACAGATGTCCGTGGGCTTGTAGACACTGCCCAGCATGTGGTCTTCGAAGTCCTCCTCGCCGAAAACGGTGGCGTTGTGGGCGCTGCTCATCGCCCGCGCACTGACGCCTCCGCTGTGTGGCGTAGCACTGTCATGGTTGGAGGGGCTGTGCTTGAAGAAGTTGCGGAAAGCGCTTTTCTTGCCTGTATGTCTGCCCGAGGAAGAGCCGTCAGTCTCAAGAATATCTGCCCCAGGCGGCACTGGCTCGTCGTTTCGACTGCCCGTGTTGTCGAAAGGTGCGTCTGCCATGACTTGATTACGAAGGCTGGGGCACAGGTGCTAAAAACAAAAAGTGCTCACAACTGACAAGTACTAAGATGAAGAAAAGACGAGAAAAATCCACAAGATTAGCAAGAAGTGGGGATCGAAATACGCACAGGGAGGAGCAGCAAGAAAGAGAAAAAGAAAATGAAGTGACAGACGGAAAAAAAAAAAAAAGAACGTCTCGCTTGAAAGTAGTAAACGTGAGGCTCCTCAAATAAATAAATAAAAAAGAAATAAGAAAAAGAGCAGCAATGTAGACAACAATGATAAGGAGTGACGGCTTTTCTTGTTTTTTTTTTTTCTTTAATTGCCCTTATTATGGTTTCAATTGTAAGTGTGCCAAAACGGTGAAGAAGATATAAACACCAAAACGCGAAAAAAAAAAAAGAGCTTTTACGTGTGTGTTTCTTCTTGTGGCCGGAATACACGGGAGAAAGGTCAAAAAATGAGCAAGCAAACCAGCAGAAGCAAGTCTCGGCAACGCAGGAAAATACGCATATCAGCTTTCAAAAATAAAATAAGAACAAAATAACACTGCTTTCCTCACGTCTGGTAGATATGAGGGAGAAAAACAGGGAGAAAAAGGACCTGAGTAAGAAAAAAAAAAAAGCCTACCAGTTTGCTTGGTTTTTCTCTTTCTCTATGTTTTGTGTATAGCTGCGTGATGATAAAGAACGAAAAGAAACGGTCAAGGGATATATAGAGAGAGAGGTTAAAGACTAAAGTCCTATACCTCTTTCAGCGTAGGGAGAAAAAAAAAACTGTATAGCAATTTTTAAAAAAAAAGGAAAATAACAAGTTTTTGTTTATTCTGTTCGAAATAGCACCAATTAATGTGTACTTTGCTTCTACAACTCAAGAGAGCACCCTGTAGAGAAATGGAAAATCACACTTAAAAAAAAGGCAGTCGTAAATGTGTAAAACGGGAGCTGACTCAAGAAGCTGTGTGTGCGTGAGTGTGTGTGCGTTTTAATGGCAAAGGATTAGTAAGAAAATCGTATATAAAGAAGATAAGTTCTGTCACGAGGAGAGTCAAGAAGTGCAGTGCACGCACGTGTATATACGAATTGAGTACGTGTTTGTATAGGTACTTGTTTGTTTGTTTGCTTGTTTTTGACTTTGTTTCGTTGTTGACGAGCGTTGAATTGCTCGAAAAAAAAAAAGGAGACTCAAAGAAGCATCTGACGAGTAAAAAAAAAAAAGACAAAGTGTTAACAGCTGTTTTGAACGGTCCACATCGTTACTTCAAAAAGCACAGAGCACGAGCGGTTCGACGAAATGATGCTTGCAACGTTTCGTCATTTGCCCTTTTTTGTTTGTCTGTTTGTTTGTTTGCTTTCTGTGTATGTGTGCTCTCTACACTATCGCAGCAAAGAACCCGTTTTGTACTTCAGCACTGCTGCTTCTTTTTTTTTTTTTTTTGTTGTTGTTGTTGTTGTTATTTGTTTATTTGTTCTTTTTTACCTTCCGTGTTTGGGGTTAGAGGATTGTGGCAAAGCTCGCATTGCTATAAAAACTAGGGAAGTAGGTAAAAGAAAAAATCTATGTCGTTGCGGTTATCTATGAGGCTTGAGGAAGGGAGAAATCTCATTTTTGTAGTCACAGCTCTCGCGTCTGCCACATGGTGGAGTCTCAACAACCTTGTCCGTAAGCACTGTTGCTTGTCTGATAAGCGTCGCTGCCGCCTGGCTCGCTGGCCCATATTCCCCCATTACTGGTAAGCGGCGCATGAGCAGTGCAATAATTCACGCGCGCCTTCGCGACGTCGCCTCGGTGGCTGGCCCCACGAAATTGCTTCTCACGCTCGCGGTCGGCGACGTCAAAGATGTTGAAGTGCTGACGTGTTGCCTCGCAGTTCTGCGGGGGTGGGCGTCGTAGCGGGACGTAGAGCGCGTCCGACGGGCCGGCCACGTCGACGACGGCGGCTGAACCGCTGAGGTGGGTGGCGGTGGCCCGCGAGACGGAGGCGCGTGCGGCGGAGACTGACGGCCGCTCGCATGACGAGGCTTCGATGGGGGCTGTCGCCTCTGGCTCATGAAACGATCTTCGGTAAGACGTGCGAGAGTCGCATGGGTGAGTATCATCGGACACTTGAGACGCGGCAACACTTAAAGATTGGTGCTTCGATGCTGTTGCCCCTGTGGTGAGGTTGGTGCGGTCGCTAAGGAAGGAAAGATTGGGCTGATAGGTGCTGCTGCCGAAAGGTACTGCTGGATTCTTGTCTGGCACAGACGCCTGCATCGGAGGAGAGACTGCACTGGATGCACTCGTGTGTGACACGCGAGACGCGAAGGAGGCGCCATCTGAGTCTCTCGCAGGCGCTGCCGTCATCGACGGCACAGAAGTGCATGATCGGCGCTGCACCCTCTCCTGCTGCTCGTGGCGAAGGGCTGCTTGGGCGCCTGCATCAGCCAAGCTCGTCGCCTCCACGTGCATCGGGCGCGCGTAGGAGGAGGCAGAGCAAGAGGCATAATGGGTGCCTTGACCGCAGCTCCTCTGCTTACTGCACCCACTACAGCCATTCACGGCGGGCCAGCTGTCCGCTTGAGCACCTCGGTAAAGAGAAACTGACGGTCTGCTGATTGTGTCAAAAGACGAGGACGCGCTCTTTTGAGTTGGTTGCGCGTAAGCGCCACGAAGACCAAACTTCACCCATGTCGGGTTCTCCCGCAGGCGATACACGTTAAACGACTCCTCCGACGGCTCGCCATTGGAGTTGAGTTCTGACATCGTGCTTTGTTGTTATGGAGAGCAACGTATCTTTCAAAATGCGTCTATGTCCTGCAAACTCAAAATACTTATGACAGTATTCCTGTACTGAAAGCGGCTGGTGTGCAGTGCTTTTCAACGTTCCTTTGTTCTCTTTTGTTTTTTTTTTTAAGAAGTTAATAACCATCTTTTGGGGTGAAAATCAAGGCAAAAACGAAGACGAAGAAAGCAGAGGCGTATCGTCAAAATAACAATAATAATAACACCGCTCTCATCTGCTTTTACAGCTATTGAAAAACAGTTTTGTAGTTACAAAAAGAGAGCTCCACTTGGGAATAGAGTCAAAGTGCAAATAAAAAAAGGGCACGCGTTAATACTCTTTTAGCATGCGTTCACGCGGCCGTGGATACTGATCACAACTAGTTATGGAAAGCTCCTGAGTGCGAGAAGAGCAATGAGAATTTGCGTTGTTAAAGCGTCAGCTGCGTCCGACGCTAGCTACACAGCGCCGTCCTAGAGCTGAGTACATCTCCTCAGCAGAAATGTTCAACTTTTGTTTTACATTTCTGCTTTGCGCTTTAATCACTAAAATCTCAGCATAAAATGGAAGCACACTGAATTGCAGGTCTGCGAAGCTGCGTTGAGTCCTGCAATGAACCCATTCAAGAAAACGCAAAAAAAAAAAAGTGATAATACGTGAAGACACTCATATGTAGTAAGAAAAAAGAAAGTTAGGATTAACAACAGTAGTAATAGGAAATAGCGGGCAGCGTCAAGGCGACGCACAGGGTGGAAGAAAAAAAAAAGTCGCAAACGCCTTTAAAAAAAGCAGCCAGCATGGGAACAAAGGAAGAGAAAAGGAAAAAGCCCAGTCTTCTCAACCGCAAAAACATGTAAACATAATATCTGCAGTTTGTCCATTTTGCATTCTCTCTCTCTCTAAAAAAAAAAAAAGAAGAGTAGACTCCAGCTAGTTGGAACGCAACAAAGGGACAAGGAGAAACGCAGCGCAGAAAGAAAAAAGACGCAGCTATGAGGAGGCGCGAGCAGTAGAACGACGGGTTATCGGCCGCGCGTTGCCACCGCTGCTTCCGCCCGCAGGTGAGGCCGCTGTGGAAGCAACTTGACTGTGATCACCACCACTGCCGCCAGTATCGTTTTTCGCTGCAGCTGCACCAGTGGATACCGCACCCTGCGTCTTCTTCTTTTTGAGTGAGAACGACATCGCGCAGGCACAAGATTGATCGACCAGCTCGTTGCCCACCACTACAAAGGCAGATCCTTTCAGCTCGCTGTGATAATCCAGTGTTGCCTTGTCCAGCTTAGAGACACTGAGCATGTCCACCACTACACGAGGAGAGGGCTGTGCCCCGGTGAACGCCTCATCGGTTGGCGGCACAGCATCCGCCTCCGTGATGACGACGTCTTCCTCCGCATTCAATTGCGCAACCGGCTCGAAGGAGAACTTGTACAGGTAGCCGTGGCAGCCGCCGGAGTCGATGGCCAGGCGCAGGAATCGCGCGTCGTTCGCAAAACCTTCCTCTGCGTTCTTCTTATTGATCTGCTCCCAGGTACGCGGCGCAACGGTAAAGTTCTTGCCATAAAAGTCGGGCAGCGTCCCCCGTTTCGTGACAGCCGAGGACGTGAGTGCCGCGACGCTACTGGAAGAGGGGGTGGTGGTCGCCGTGGCAGCCACGCACCACCGACGAAGGGAAAGCCGAAGCATCTGTGCGCAGTACAACACGTGCACGACTAAAAAGGTCCCAGTACCAATACGAGACAGCTGAGCAAGCAAGTAAAAAAAGAGATAACAAAGCGGAGGGTAAACGGGCAAAAATGAACAGAAAAAAAAAAAGAATGACGAGCAAAAGAGGCACTACACCGAAGTTAACGGCAATACAGGAAAGCAGAGAGGGTTGGATGTGATTATGACACATTTGATGTACAGGCGTGCGCAAGAGCATCGAATTAACAGAAGAGTGTGGGGAAGCCAAAAAAAAAAAATTGGGAATACGCATTGAAGGCACTAGCTTTCAAATTAGTTGAACTAACTGCGACAAATAAGAAAAAAGCATGATGTTACCTTTTTTTTTTTTGAAGGGGTAGGAAAGGCAGCCAGCACCAGTTAGTGTGTGTCCTTACTTTCTGATAGGTCTTTCGAGTTTTTCTCTCTTTTTTGTCGCAAACGCTCTGTAGGCTTTGCGCAAGTGTTTTCGAGTGTTTTCACCCATTTTACATAAAAGAGTAATATGGGCGACAGGCGACTTCAGTAATAACGACATTGCTCCATTAGGCCTTTATGAGAAATAGTGCATCATTTTCGCAACGTCGTTTCCCAGCCAACTGAACTTTAGTAGTTTTGATTAATCCTGTGTGCGGCGATAAACGAAGACGAAAGCTAAAAAAAAAAAAAAGACGTTTAAGCAACCCACAGGTCTTGAATTACTGCAGATGCTATATTTTTCATCAACGGAATAACGTTTTGAGAGATCATCGGCAAGCCTTCAAGACAACAGCTGGTGAGGGAGAACGTTCCGGTGCACGGAAAGCTTGGTTGTTGTGTTCCTTCGAACGACAAATAGAAGGAGGAAACTGATGTTCTCCTTGCAAAGATAGGCCAAGAGGTAAACAATAAAAGATCAGATACGCCTAATCCGTCTTGACCTTCGGCTGGTGCTGCTGCTGCTTCTTGCGCTCCTCATACTTCTCCAACAGCGGCTCCACCACGATGGCGAGGAACATAAGGAAGGAAAAGAAGCCAAGCACCATAATCACTGCATCAAACACGAAATCCTCGTAGTTGAGCATTTCGTAGATGAGCGAGAAACCTGGGTACTGCGAGAAGGTCTCCGCCACCCAGCCGGCCAGCGACAGCTTTTCGGCCTTGTACACACCTGCCAACACGTCCCGGGCAAACTGCTGAATGAGCTGGTGCTGCTCCCCGCCAATCTGCCACGGTGTGTCCAACTTGATCTCCTCAAACCGCGGCACGCGCGTGCGCATTTTGAAGAAGCGATCGCGCTTCGTGTCGATGATGACAATCGCCGGCAGGTCTGTCATCTCCACCGCGTAGTGCGACCGCCACACCCCATAGCTCCCCGCGTCAATGAAGGCCCACGACACGCGCGGCGCGTTTATCTCTGCCTCGGTGGTGATGTCGCCGCCGTGCTGGCGCTCCAGGGCTTCGTTCTCCGCCTGTGTGATCTCGCGCAGCACGGGCACAAACTTCTCATCCTTCGCATCGATCGGGTCAGGCGACATAATTACGCCAATGTAGTTCCTCGGCAAGCGTACGAGAGTGTCGAACATCGACGCCGAGGCGTCCTCGACCGCGTGGAAGCCGTGCAGAGCAAGGAAGTACTCCAGGGTCGTGCTGATAGCAAGTGTCGCGTTCCCTGGCGCGTCCTTGGACTGCTGCTCTACCCACGTTCCAGCAAAGCACTTTGGCGTGCGGTAGCGGTCTGTGGCAACCACCAGCTCCTCTCCGTCCGGGCCGTTCGCCTTGCCAGCCGCCACGCAGGCCTTGGCCGCTTCGACGATGGCGCGGTAGTCAGCGCTGGCGTGCTCGGCCCAGTCCTCCGCCTGCGTCGCCTCGTAGATCACAGAGAAGCGGATGTTGCTGACGGAGGCGGCGCCGTCGATGGCCTGGCTCCACGGCGCCTCACGCTGGTTTTCTGGTCGACTGGGAGACGTGCGGGGGACGTAGATGTAGCACGGCACGCGGAGGCCGTCGCTCGCCATTGCCTCCACCTCGTTGAAGCGAGCCACGTCGGTGACGTCCTCGGAGAAGCTGCCCGTCTCGAGAGCGCGCTGGAGGTAGGCGGAGAACTGCATGAAAGACGCTTGCGTGTTGGCACCCTCGTAGGTGTGCCACTGCCGCCCTTTGCCAGTGGTGTAGATAATCAAGGGAAACTTGTTCACCTTGAAGTACTCAAGTACCTTGCGGTTATTCTGCACGTCGCACACCGCGAAGATGCTGTGCGGGATGCCGAGCCGGTCAAGCTGCTGGCTCGCGTTGATGAAGTCCGGCAACAGGCTCTTGCAATGCGGGCACCACGGAGAGTAGAATACCGCCAAGAAGGCGCGGGGGGTGGTGCGCGTTTTGGGAAATAGATAGCCTTCGAAGGTAGCGTCATCCATCGTAATCATCGAGGCGGGCAGCGTGTAAACGGTGGACGAACCTTCCGAGAATAGCTCCAATGTCTCCTTCGTGTTATCCACGGCCTCGCTGCCGCGAACGGTCGCGCAAGCGAGTGTCGCCGCGAGGACGACGAGCAGGGTCAGCGTCCGCAGAGCAGAGCAAGCTGAACATACGGAGAACAGTGCCATCTAATTTTCAAAAAGCGCACGAATCAAAAGGAAAATGCAGGAAAAACTACAGACGGCTCTTTGGAAAAAAGTGCTGCGTCCAAAAAAAAAAACAGATGAAAGGTCATGGCCAATGAAAATGCAATTGATGTACAGAAAAACGTACAAATGAGAAGGATACAAAGAAAAGGAGATGATTGAGTAGACTAGCGTGCTGAAGGAAAAAACAAAAAGAAGGGGTGCCACCACACAACAAAGCGCCAGAAGCTCTGCCGCGTATCTCTCTGATATGGCTCCTCTTTTTTTTTTTTTTTAACTTGGCAAATAAAAAAAAAAAAAAGAGAGAGAAAGAAGCACAGCACTTGGCCGAAAAAGAGGGCAGTTTTCCATGTGCGCTTCCTTCACTCTCTATTAGAAACAACGACGATTTGGCAGAGCAATTTCGTACACGAATAAAAAGTCCACGTTGTCTTTTCTTTTTTTTTTTTACTCTTTTTTCGACAGAGCAAAATGAATGCAAGCGAGTTGAACACGAAGCTCCCTTTCAGTAGATTTTCAATGAAAACAAAAAAAAAAAGAGAAGTTTCAAAAGAAAAGCAGTGAAAAGAAAAAAAGGAGAAAATGTACATGAGGGGGAAAAGCGAAGAGAAAATAAAAACCGCAACACTTTTGCGTGTGTTTGTACATGCAAGTAAAAGGGAAAAAAAAAAAATGACGTACCAAGCAAAGCACTGCTTTTCCAGGGGCTTTCGACGTTGGCGAAAAGGCAGTTGCTCCTCTGCTGTTCTCAGTGACTAGACGTTAGGAAGTGAGTTTGGTTGAACTTGCTGAAAGCGGTGGCTGGCTGCGCCTGGCCGTGGATCCCGCCAAAGCTGGCAGTATCTTTGACGATGACGATGGCGGCAGCGGTGCCGCTGATACGGCCGCTGACGGACGCGCCGCCAAGTCTTGGTTAGCGCCAACGGTGGAGCTCTTTTTGCCTAAACGGTCCGACTGTGAGAGCGGGGGTAGGCCTGACTGCTGCAGTGGGCGTCGCCCCGAAGCCGGCGCTGTTGGGCCGCGGAGTGCTGTCAGCGCCACTTTTTCGGTCTTGCGCACTGCATCATCCTTTGTCGTCGTCGTGCTGAAGGCTCTGTCATTGAGATAGCTCAGGTAGCTCTCACGCAGTGCACCGTCGAGAGATGCCTCTGTTGTCAGGGTGAAGAGCTTCACGGGCGCGGCGGCGAGCGGCACGTGCGGTGCAGGACTTGACGCAGTGCCGGACACGCTTGCCCTGTGGCCCCCGTTGGTTCTCTCCGGCGGACCGCCAGGTTTCAGTGACGTCGGCGACGACGTGTCTTCATGGAGAGTACCGCCGACCAGCGAGGTTGCGGCCGCCAGCGGTGCCCGCCCACGCAGCAGCGCCCGTTGTCGCGAGCCGAGGTGAAGATGCGCAAAAAACTCGTCCAGCTGCTCCTTCGTGTATTCAATGAGGTGAACTCGGTAGCGGCCTCTCTGCGAGACGCGGTCAGTCCAGTACGCCTCGAGCTCCCGGAAGAGACGCTCCTGCTCCCTCCGCTCTGCTGCCGTGGCTGGTGACAAAACCCACTCAGCGTCCTCGGGGCTTTTCGGTGACTCAGCCGGACTTGCTCTGGCTGGCGGCGGCGCCGGTGTCTTGTGTGCAACATGGCCTGGGGCCGCACTCGCGTCTGAGCCGTGGACAGACAGCGCTGGCAGCGACGGCTCTGAGTCGGGGCGGGGAAATGGGAGAGAGGAAGACAGTGTCGGGGGATGCGCGGGGACCGGCGCGACTTCCGCGGCTTCGTCGCCCACCGTAGAAGGCGGCTGTGCCAATGCATCATTTGCCTCAGCGTTGGACTGCTCCTGCTGCTCGCGGGCTCGGCGCTCCTCCAGGATGTGCAGCAACCGCAGTCGTCGACTGCGCATGCTCTCCGTCTCGGCTGCTGGGCCGCCACCACCGCTCGCCGCTTCCTGGCCCTGTGCGAGGGCGAGGAGAATGCTCTGCAGCTGGTGCGGCGACAGGAAGCGGCTCGTCTCTCTGACGCCCTCGCCAAGCAAACGCCGCATCAGGGCGGAGTCGTCCAGGCCGTCCAGGTTAAAGGTGGCGGACTGCGCGAGAAGGGCGGCGAGGTGGGAGAGGTCCGTCTTCTCACCCGAGTCCTCATCATCGCCAAAGTTAAAAAGCCCGTCTTCGCCCCGGCCGCCGCCACCCACACCGGCCCCGCCGCGCGCCTGGCTCTCCTTCGTCAGGCGGAGCAACTCGTACAGCAGCACCTGTTCTGCTGGATCGTCGAACACATGCAACGGCAGACAAATCCCCTTCGCCCCCAGGACAGAGCACAGCCAGTCCTTGTTCGCCTGCAGCTCCGCCAGCTCTGCCGGCGTGAGGTGCGACTTCGGCGCAGATTTGTCGTGGCCGCCCGCCCCCTCCGCAGTTTCCGCAGCCACGCTGTTGCCCGGCACTGCCGCGGAGGAGCCCGACTCACTTAAACCGACACTGTCGTCGTCGCTGCGGTCGATCCTGTCAAGCAGTCGGCTGCGCCGTGGCCCGGTGCGGCGGACGCGTCGTCGTCGTCGCCGCCCGTTGCGCCGGTCCTCGGTGGTGACGTCGTCGTAGGACTCCCACGAGGTGAGGCTGGAGGCCCGTGAGCTGCCTGGCTCAACGCGCCGCCGCACCTCGAGCCGGCGCAGCTGCTTCGCATTGTCCTCGTCATACTTGCGTCGGTGTTCGTACAAGGAAGAGCTAGTCACCGTCGTGTGTGAGGAGCTCCTGCCGAGTGGTTTCGTGGGACGACGCCGCTTGTTCTGCATCACCACCGCCTTGCAGCGGCGCTTCCGCTGCTTAACGACGGCACCTCCGTCATCAAGCTCCTCCTCCAAGATGAAGGACAGTTCTGCCTCGTCGTAATCGTTCTCCGAAGGCCCGTTGGCTTGGTCGGGATCGTGGCGCCGGCGTCGCTGATGGTGCACAATGCGACGGCGGAACCGCCGTTTCACCCCATCCGCGCCGACGCGCTCGACATAAACCCACTCGCCCGAAGTACCGTGACCGTCAGCTGCCAGCGCGTTCCATTCTGTCGGCGAGAGGTCGGAATCGGACGACGCTGACGAGGAGTCCCAGACTGAGGTCTCTTCCAGCTCCGCAATGGGCTGCGAGTTGCCCTTTCTCGAGCCGTGGCGGCGACGGCGGTTCTTCGCGCCCCCACCAGGCAAAACCGTGGCGTCCTTGTTCAGCGAGACGCCAAGCCCGTCTCCCGCCCTGCTGGAAGACACCGATCGGTCCTCACGCTCGTGCGCGCGCAGCGCCTTCACAAGGTCGTGAAAGGACTTCAAGGTGTCCGCGACCTCCGCATCAATTCGTGTGCGCTCCGCCTTACTCACTGTCGTGGACTTCTCCTCGAGCGCCGTAGCAAGGACCTCGTCCTCGGCCCCCCAGTTGTGACCAAAAACCTCCGCGTACAGCTCCCACAAGAAGATGGCGGTCTCCACGGGGTGTCCGGCACAGCACGTCCAGTTGTCCGCCAGCTCCATCATCGAGCACCAAAACTGCTGATACGTCAGCGACGGCAGCTCTGAGATGCTGAAGCACATGTTCACCAGCGGGAGGGCGTTCATAGCCGTCTCCTTGCTCTCGCTGCCTCCACCGCCGTCGCCCGCACTCGCACCAGCACTCCCACCCCTCATACTGTTGCCGCCCCGATGTGTGGAGGAGTCGTCGCCGCTGGTACCACTGCCGAAGTTGACCGCGGTGGGGTGGCGCACCAGCACACTGATGTCGTCGTCTTCGCGGTTGCTCACCACGCCGTCCCCGCCGAGCGCGTAGCCGTGGCGACGCACGGAGACGAAGCGCTGCTGCAGTGATGGCGCCCTCTGCCCGTCATCGTCGTCGATGGCGCTGTTGTCGTCGTACTGCAACGTCGCAAAGCGGCCTTTCCCACCGCGCCGCCGCTCACTACGGGACGGCCCCGCAACAGTGCCGTTTGGGCTGGCCAGCCGCGGCGCCTCGCCGAAGTAGAGGGTCTGCGCTGCGTCTTGCTCATTGTAGGCGGCATCCACAAGGAGATCCTCCTGAATGAAGTACAGCATCTCCATATCCAGAGCGTTGCAGTCTGGCAGCAGCACGTGCGCGAGGCGGGTGTGCAGGTACACGTACTGGAGAGGGGTCATGTAGTAGGCCACCGTGGAAGCCGGCTCACCTGCTTTGGCCGCAAAGCCCGTGACAGCTGCGTTTTTCTTCTTCCTTCCCTTGCCTCGACCCTTTGCCCCTTTCCGCGGCGCCGCCTCCGTCGCATCCTTCGCCAGGTGTGAGCCGATGCTGGTGGTGGAGCGTGAGCCCGCCTCCGTACCGGTCACGGCCACGTCGTCCGCGTCCGCATCATCCTCGCTAGTGGGAAGAATCTCGTCCAGGTCGTCCTCGTCTGCCTCGCCAGCGCTGAGGCGAGATTGCACCCGCCTCGAAAAGGTCGCTGCATCGGCTGCATCGCGTTTCTTGGTGGCCTCCTGCACCTGGTGCGCCTGTTGCGCGGCCGCAGAGACCGTCAGTCGCTCCCAAAAGCGGCGAATGACGTCGTTCACGAGTGGGTCGTGCGCAACGGCTGCGGCAGCAGGCTGGCACACTGCATTCGCCCCCCGCAGCAGCTGTCGGTAGCATTGCGCCAGCTGCTCCCACCTCACGTCCTCCTCCACGACGGCGTTGAAGAGTGGATCGGCGTCAGCGGGGATAGCGGTGCCCATAGAGGCAGAGAAGTTGCCCACGCTCATCAATAGCGAGGCAGCGCCCATCGCCATCGCCGCCGGGTCTCGCTGCACGCCGCCGTAGCAGGTAAGGAGAATCTCAATAGGGCGGGAGGAGGTGAGGAGATACGCGTCCCCGCCAGACCCCGCCTTCAGCTCCTCCTCGGCGCGGCGGATCACCATTGTGTGCATCTCCGCTCCCCACCACGCGACACCGTCCCCTCGGCCGCCGCCCCGCGCACTCATCCCGCCGTCCTCGCCGCGGTTGTGGCGCTTGGAGAAGAAGCGACCCGCACCTCCGCTCAACGCGATCCGCGCGCCTCTGCCGCTGCGCGGGAGCCCGCCGTTGCCGTCGTTCGCGCTGTTGTTTCCGCGCGTAAAGCTCTGGTCAAGCCGTCCTAGCAAGGTCGTACCTATGCTATCGGCGAGGGCCGCGTGGTTGCCAGGACTGACGCTACTGTGGCGCGCGATGGATTGGCTGCCACGCCACATCCCGCTCATGCCGGCGAAGCTTGTGTTGCCGACCTCGGTAAAGAAGGTACCGGGACCGGTGCGTGACTCGACCATGGACAGGCTCGTCTCGTTCCGCATCTCCATTGCACTGGCGCTGCCAATCCGTTGGGCGCTGGCGCTTCCCATTCCGCGGCTACCAAAGGACGTGCTCGTGTTGAAGCGGGCCGACTCGCCAAGGCTAGCGTTGCTGTTGTTGTTATTTCCGTGGCGATTGAGCCACACAAACTCATCCTGGAAACCTCCGGACTGCGCGTACTCGGCGAGGAGGAGGTCCACCAGCTCCGACTCCCGTTGCTCCGCCATGGCGTCGGTGCCATCCACCTGCCCATCCGGCGAGTCGGCGCGCTTTGCGTGCTGCCTACCAAAGTGCTCCGCGGCGACTGCCTGCACCGCCAGCTCAATGCGCTTACGTCGACACAGCTGGTAGTAGTTCTTTGTCGCCATGGCAAGTGCAGGGTGCCGCAGCGACTCTCGACGACGGTGGTGGAAGCTGCTCAGGCGAGGCTGCCGCGCCACAAGAAACTTCAGCTCCTCCAAGGAGTCGCGCAGCAGACTCCGCTGGACCTCTGCCGGAATAGAAGTGCGGAAGGCGGCGAAGAGCGCCTGCACGACCACGCGGTCTAAGTCGTGGACGGAGGCGGTGGCGAGCGACGAAGACGGCTGCACCTGTGAAGAGGCAACCGATGCGGCATCGGAGTGCTTGTCAGTCATTGAGTGATGCAGAGGCTGATTCTGCCGGCTGCCTCTCTAATCTCCCAGCTTACTGTCAGACAAGTACACTTTGTCGATACCTCAAGCACACGAGAGGAGTTGCAGTACACGTGCCAACACTCTTTCACAAATAAGAACAAGAAACAACGAGCAATGGCAAATGGATAACGATATGCTCTATTGAAGAACACGGTTGTTGTTGTTGTTTTTTTTTTTTTTTGCAAGCTTAACAAAAAAAAAAAGAAATTCAGTCGTTGCTGATGGCCTTTGATGCAGCTGCCGTCGTGTTGCATAGGAAGCACCCGATATGACCCTACGGACTTGTTATGACAGATGAATCACGCCAATGAAAACAGTATTGAAAGAACAGCAAAAGAGAGAGAGCAAGAGGCACGAGTTAAAAAAAAAAAATGAGGAAGAAACATAGAGTTCTGTGTGCTCGGAGGTCACCGTAAACAGCAAAAAAAAAAAAACCTGTCATGAACATTTCTCATTGAATAGAGAAAAGGGGCAAACGGCGCGTTACAAAAACTGCGTCATTGTCTTAGAGAGCCTTTCCAGTGGAAAGAAGTAGGAGCATGAGCATTTCGCTTGCTACGGTGTGCTTGCTTCCGCCGGGCAAACAGTGGATTTATCTATACATGTGCCGCGTTGATTCACTGTTTTGCTCTCATTCCGCAATGAACGAGACAGGACGTGTTTTCCGCTTTAGTGTTTTCCTTGTTAGAACAAAAAAAAAGGGTCCAAGAGAAATTGCAGTGTTTCTTGACCACTTCGACGAAAGAGAGGCTTGCCTTCTGAGAGAAGAAGACAAAAAAAAAAAAGAGCATCTATGAGGAAGATAAGTCGTCGTGCTTGCAAGTCGCAGTCTAAAAAAAAACGCGTAAAGAAGACTCCACGCGCAAGACGCGACAAAGCAATAATGCAGCGGCACTTATGTGTGAGTTTTTCGTTTCTTTTTTTTACGCGTAGCCGTACAGGATGTGGCCGCGCTTGCGCAGCGCGTTCACCACGTCGGACGCCGTCACCGTCTTCTTGCGCGCGTACTCGGTGTACGCCGTGCTGGAGCGCACCACGTCCTCGACGTACACCTTCAGCACGCGGCGCACCTCCTCGTAGATCTCGCTGGAGATGCGCTTCACGCCGCCACGGCGGGCCATGCGGCGGATGGAGCCGCGGGTAATGCCGCGGATGTTGTCGCGGAGCACCTTCTTCTGGCGCTTCTGGCTCCCTTTGGCGTCAGCGGAACGCTTGCCTTTGGCCATTTTTGTTGATGAATTCCTTTTTTTTTTTTCGGCTGATGTGAGTATCTTTGATTTGAAAAAAAAAGCTTGGAAATCTGCGCACTTTTCACGTTGATTATTTTCCTTTTTATGTAATCAAAATCGACGTACAAACTGATATACGAAGAGTCCAAGAGGAAGCACAAGTTGAAAGGCGAGTAGAGGGAAAGAGAGGTGAAGCCTATGAAGCGCAGATATACGCTTTTATTGATATGCGAACATCTTGATGACACGCTCGCACACACACGTACACACACACAAGCAAGCAAAGCACGTCGCTGGGCGACATGCGTAGAAGAAAGAGTAGTAAACCTTTTAAGTAAAACGCAGTAGAAGCTACGGCTGCTAGCCTCCACCAAATACCTAAAAGTGCAAATACAAGGAAACAAGCGCATATGACGATCTCGAGAAACACTTACCAAGTAGTCGCGAAATGCAGCCATAAGCGCTCGATTGAGAAACAAGCAAAAAAAAAAAAAAGAAAGGCGCAAATAATCGTTGAAATCAGGTTCAAGCACCAGCACAACATCGTATCAGCATACATGCACCGTCGCTTCCTACTGGTCGTTATAGCATTGCTCCCTCCACCGTGGGTGTAAGCCAAATTGTATTTCTTTTTTTTTTTTTTACTTCCTACTTTTAAGGCAGCACAATGAACGACAAAAAAAGACAGATAATAGAACTCCGCAGCAACAACAAAAAAAAAACGTAAAAAGAAAGCAGAGGAGGAAAAAAGAGCGTCATCGCTTAAGTTGACTTGTCACCATATACATATGGTGACAAGTCAACAAAAACAGCAGAACAGGAAAAAAAGAGCACAAGAGCACGCGGAATGTGTATTTCACGAACGGAGCCCACATTGGAACTACTCATCTCCTCGTGCGTCTTTCAGCGCCGTACAATCCCATATTCTGTCGGAGTATTCTCTCTCTGCTAATAACCTCTTTTTCTCCTCTTTTGTTTAGACTTCAAACTTGTATTCTCAATCAAAAAAAAAAATGGAAAACACTTTTCTGTTTTTAGAATGAAAAAGCCTGATTGCTTGTTTTTTGTTTTTGTTTTTCCCGTTCCAACTACGCTCACATCAGCTTTATTTTCCTCTTGTAACCACTGGGCAAGTGTCTCGCATCAACTCACTACCTTTTCGTGTGTGTGTGTGTATGTATGGCCATAAGAGCACCCGTTGTTTGCTCGTACACCTCTGCTGGTCACTGCCGTGGAACGTGAAAGAGCTAATGCGTCACTTAAATCTCACGTTCCTCTTATCCTTCAGACACAGTAGTCACACACGCAGTAAACGCGATAGCACTGAGGAAAGGATCAAGCTCTATGTTGTTTTGAGCGAAATGTTGTATTCAAGCATGGAAAAAAAGTGAGCACGTCCACCAGAGCCAGCACACACACATACGTTCAAACACATCTGTATACAAAAGTGGATACACAGGGGAGAAAAAAACAAGTGATATAATAACCAAGAAAAAAAAAAAAGAGACGCAATGGGAGCGGAGAAGAACCAGCAATTTTACATGCGCCGAAATGAATAATAATAATAAAAAGGAAGACAAAATTCAATTGTTGCCATTGGCTCTTTCTGCCTCGTTAGTGCTTGTGCTTTTTGCTTGTTCAAGGGCGAGATGTTGGGCGGGTCAAAGGTTATTGACATGTCTAGCACAACACGAGAAGGAAACACGAAAGAAAAGAACAGGGACAACAGCAGCGCTCCAGCGCCAAAACCACTCTGTTTGTTAAAATATATATATGAACTTATATATACGATGACCTGATCTGACGAGGGAAATGCTGAAATACACACAGGTCTTCACGGGCGTAAGCCCTCGCCTGATGGCGAGGTACGTTTCGTCCCTCATTAATGCACCAACTGCATCTCTTTTCCTTTCGTTTTGTTTTTCCCCCGCTCTCACCCTTATCGCAAGCACGTGGCGGTGTTGCCCACCAACTGTCTTACTTCTGCTCTTACATAGCGTACTGGCGCGTCCACTCCGCGGCCGTCTTGTTAAAGGCGGCCCTATCAGTCTTGTACTGGCGCGCAATATCCGGCACCAGCGGATCATCCGGGTTGGGGTCCGTCAGCAGAGAGCATACAGACAGCAGGACCTTAGAAATGGTCAGCGCCGGCGACCACTGGTCCTTCAGAATATCGAGGCAGATACCACCGTTATTGTTGATGTTCGGGTGGTAAATCTTGGTGGTGAACTGCAGCTTTGGGGGCTTGAAGGGGTAGTCGGACGGGAAGTGGATGTTCAGGAAGAAGAGACCGCCCGCGTACGGCGAGTCCTCTGGGCCGATGATTGTGGCCTTCCAATTAAACAGATCGTTCTCGTTCACCGGGCCACCGCTGGTGTTCGCCGGCGGGTCCTTTTCCAAATCCTTCAGCTCCTTCTGGATACGGCGAAGCGCCATCTTGTCTTAGTAGGCGACGGAAATACACCGGAAAACAAAAAAAAAATGCAAGAATCGCGAGCGCGAATAGCAAAGAAGAGAGAGGGGCGTATAGCTGCAATCTCTTAATCTGATAAAAAGAAAAAAGAAAAGAAAGAAGGCTCCCAAGATACCTGAGAGAGGCAGACGAGAAAGCGACAAGAGCACAGGCAAACAAAAAAAAAAAGAAGAGGCAGATGCAGTGTGGTATGAAGAAACCAAGTTTCGTTAACACTGTAAAAGCGGCAGCTTTGCGTTTTAGCAGAAGTTCAATCAGCCATAAAGTACTTCAAGCCTTTAGCGTGAGTCTCAGCTTGCGAATCACGACAAAAAAGAAGGAAGCGTCGAGGAGTCCCTGCACTGCGCAAGCAGCAAGTGCCTACGCAGCAGCAGAACGAGATACAGGTGCATATAGCTTTTGAGTTTGTTGCTTGTTTTTTACCCTGGTAGATGCGCAAGAAGCCAAGGGAAAAAAGCTGCTTGATGTACCACTCAAGCGAAGTTAAAGACGTGAGAAGGCATTTCCTGCTGCCAAAACTCGCACAAAAAAAAAAGAAAAGGATACATAGTTTAGAAAAAGAAAAACGATGAAGAAATGTATAAAGTGACTACCACCTCACGCCTAGCGCAACAGTGCAGAGCGCAGAGAGGCACCTCACCTGACGGCCGCCGCAGGGCAGAGAAATGAAACAAAGACGAAAAAAGCAGAGACAAAACTACTGTTTTATCGACTTCCCAATGAAGATCTGAGCGCAATCGCACAGAATTAAAAAAAAAAAAAAAAGAACAGCAGCAACGACAGAAGCTTGCTCTTTCTTCTTTTTTTTTTATTGATCTTACACAACGAAATGATGCGTTCGCAGCATCTGTTACCTACGCCCACTAATACTCCTCCACATACCGCCGCGGGACACGGATCGACAGTCCACACATAAGCTGGTACGGAATCGACTTCACGGCGACCGCCTTCTCCGCGATGTCATTGCCCCACACAAGGATCCGGCTCTCGTTCTCAATGCGACCCATGATCTCGTCCACGCTTAGCCCCACCGCTTGTGGATAAACCGCCACCGCGGTCATGTCCATGTTTACGTTGCCGTGCACGATCCCAGTCAGCGCGTTAGTTTTCACGTCCGGGTCGTCCTCGTGCCCGCGCGGCGGAGCCGGCGAGACGGTCAGCGGCATGTTGGAGTAGTATCGCATGAAGCCGTCGGCGTAGCCGACCGGAATAAGCACAATGACGGCGTCCTCCGGGACGAGGTTGCGGGTGATGCCGTAGCCGATGTAGCTCCCGGCTTTCGCCACGTAGTGATGCAGCACCTTCGTGTAAAAGAAGCCGCAGCACTTACCGTCCCACATCCGGTACTGGTCCGCCTCGCTCGGCGTGATGCTGGCGGCGGCGAGGGAGGTAGGGCCATACAGCATCAGACCCGGCCGTACGTGCGTCTCCTCCACACCGAGACGTTGCTCGATGGCGCCGCTGTTGGCAGCGGACGTGCCGCGCACCTCCACCCCGGCGGCCTTCAGGGACGCCTTCGCTTCCTGGAACTTTGTGTACTGGGCCTTGGTGAAGGAGTGACCCACCAGACCGGAGACGCTGAAGTGCTGCAGAAGCAGGTCCACACCGCCGTTTTCTTTGAGAAGCGGCGCGAGCTCCGCCAGACGCTCTGGTGTCACACCGAGACGGTCCATGCCGGTGTTGACCTTCAGGCACAGCGGGGTGTCTTTGAAGGTGGTGTTGCGATGCCTGCAGAAGAACTGCAGCTGCTCCTCGGTCCCGAGCACAGGTGCTAGCTGCGCGCCGTTGCCGGCACGATACTTGGCGTTCTGCTCTGCGTACACGTGATGCAGCGACTCGTTCATCAGCTCCGTGTCGGAAAAGATCACGATGTGGTTTGTGCGTCCCTTGTCGATGTTGTGCGCGTTGCCCTGCAGCACCGCAACAGCCTCACCCAACGAAGCTACGCCGAAGTGGTCGATCATGCAGGTGTCGTGAATGTACCCGGCGACCTGCACGAGGCCGTTGCCGTAGGCGTTGCCTTTGATCATGGGAATGAGAGTCGCTTTGGGTGCGTAGTGGGTGCGAGTTAAGTTGATGTTGTGCGCAATGTTAGGGAGGCGCACCTCCAGGTAGGTGGAATGCCGAAGCATTTCAAAAGCAAAGCTAGAGCTTGAAAAACAGAAAAAAAAATGACGTCTATGGGAAGAACAATAACAAATAAAAGGAAAGAGGAGAGAACAAAAACAGAGCAACGTCGATTTTTCCCAACTAGCCAATGTATAAGAAAAAAAGAAACCAGCTCACTGTTTTGAATGTAAACCATAAGAAACGTGTATCACGGCAATGAAAGCACTAGCTATGAGTCCGCAAAAGCGGCACATAAGCGTCAGTAACAAAACTGGAAAAGTCCCGAGGAAATAGGAAAAAAGAAAGCGCAATGCAGCGAAACCTATAGATTTAGAAGTTTGTAGTTTTTTGGTGTTGTTGTTGATGTTGTTCGACTATTTCCCACTAGGCACGACGACGCACACTGCGCGGAACAAAAGACTGTGTGGACTTCTTATTCTCGACGGACTTTTCCTTTTCCTTCTTTCCAGTGTCCGTTTCCTCCCTTGCTCGTTTCTCTGCCACGTGCTGAGCCTTAAGCTGCGCGTCGCGAAGCTCCAACTTGGCTCTTTCCGCTGCCACCGTCATGCCTGCCATCGCAACGCTGATAATCACGGGCTGATCTCGCCATACCAGCCCACCTTCTGATGCCGCCTGTTTGCCAAGAGAGAGCGTGCGTTGTGCCAACTCGTCCAAAACGCTGACGGGTAGGTGGTCAGCAGGCGCGTTGGAAGAGGAGGACGCGTGCGGCTCTTTCGCAAGCGAAGTTACTGGTTTGAGCAAGGCGTCGTCCTCCACGCCCTTTTGCTTTTCCATCTCCTCCTGTGTCGGGTAGCGCCACTCCACGAGAAAGTACGGTTTGCGAGACTGCCGCATGAACACCACTTCCACCGGGAAGTCCGCCGGCAAGCATGAAGAGAACACTCTCCCTGCTGCGGCAGGCTCGCTCTCATGGGCGTCTCTGCTGTCAGAAACATCGCTCGTCTCCGTGAAATAGTCTTGCAGTCCTAGCGCTTCGCGATGCGCGTGAAAAAACCCGTTTAGCAACTCACCCCTGCTGTGAATTCCAGTGCAGCGAATGTACAGTGTTAAGGCGGAGTTGTTCACTGACATTGTTTTTTTTTCCCCCTTTTTCTTTTTCTTTTTTTGGTGAGGGAGAGTGGGGCTGTTGAAGATGGTAGTTTCCTTGAACTAAAAAACAGTGGTGGGGTTTCGGAGAAGGACTGTCCTGTACTTCCTCCCTCTTTGTGTCACATAGGAGAGAGAAAGAGCAGCAGTAGATCAAGAACGTTGTGATCGTGGAAGGCGCAAAAAGAAAAAGAAAGAGAGAATGAGAGAAAACCACTGTCATTTGAAGCACAAGACACGAGAAAAAAAAAATGCAACTATCATTAAAATGGTGGAAGCCTCGCTGGCATACTCCGAGCCAAGATATACTCCTTTCCCTGTTGCCTCACTTCTCGACGGACCTGAATGTCTCCTTTTCACTCGTAAGAAAAGGTCTAAAAAAAAAAAAACGTTTGCATCGTAAAATGTGAAACAAAATAGAAAAAAAGGTCGCATTTGAAGGGGTAGAAAATGACAGCAGGCTGGGCGTCGTCTCCTATTATTTTCTGTTTTTTGCAAACGCTGTCTTTTTTTAGGTTCTTTCTGCGATGCGCTCAAGAGCAAGGCAACTGAAAACCGTCAGCCACAACATGGGCGGCTCATATATTACCGGAGCGTTGGCTCCTTCCAGCAAGTCTCGGCAAACAGGCCTCTTTCACAACTATCGTCTCTGGTGTCCAAACACTCTCAGCAAAAGAAGGCGTGAGAACGATGGCTTGTGCGTGGAAGGAGAAAGAGAAGAGAAGCAAGCCAGCGCCGCCCCGCTCACTCTTTCGTGTTCATGTGCGGTGTAGCTGGGGTGGCATGCGGGGCCAACAAAGACTCCTCCATCGCCTTGTAATACTCTCGCAGCTCCTTATACCGCCAACTAAAGTCCACGTCGATAAAGCGCTTTTGGCGCAGCTCCTCTATGCGCGCTTCGTCCTCTTCCAGCTGCCGTAGTAAAGACCAGTCGCGCAGTGGATGCAGTCGCTTTACCCACCGCGACGTATCGAAGGCCCCGATGTCTGCTTGCTCTAGGAAGTCGTCATCCACTGTCACGCGCACCCCGCCAACCTGCCGGCTGTACAACGTATTAAGTATGCGTGTCGCTTTGTACGGCATGATGTCCCCAATCGGTGTCTTCACAGGACGGAAGCCGCCGTCGGAGTCGATGATAGAGCGTCGAAACACCAGCGAGAAGCGCTGCGTCTCGACCGGCAACACCATGTGGAAGTAAACGTACCGCGCTGGACCAGACATGATGTACACGGAACGATCTGGTACCATGACGTCCAACTCCTCACCGTTCTGAACATGCACGAAGCGCAGCAAGGCATTGCTTCCAAGAGAGCAAATTGCAAAGATGTCGTCGTACACAAAGAGATTGTCAATATGCGCACGGATAAAATCTCCAGGCTCGTACAGATTTGCCGTTTGATTGTTGAGCCACCCTTTTGGCACGATGCTGTCCTGCTCAAGGCGCTCGACAAGCGGCACGAAGGAGCTGGAGGGTAGCGGCGGCAGCTGGAAGCGTCCGTCATTGAGGATGATATGGTCGGAGTTGCGTGTGTAGACGTCGACGTAGCCTTTGCGCAACTTAATCGCATCGTCTTCTAGTATGTACTCGGGAATGATTGTGAGGCCAAACTCCTCGCCAAACGGGCAGTACGGCTCGCCGGCTGCGAGGTATTTGATGCTGCCACCCTTCATGAGGTGCTTCATCCCTCCTATCAGCTTTGAAGTCAGAGACATGAGTAAGAAAAACGGTTTTCTGTGTTCTTTGTTGTTGTCGATGCCGGCCTTCGAGGTGTAAACTTGAAGCTACCTCTCTCCAACACTCTACAAACGTCAAAGGACAGCTTAAGAGCACGAAGCTGTCGAGATTGCGTTTTATTTCCTAGGTGGCGTGCACCTGCTTTGAAAAAAAAAAAAGAACAGCTTTTGTGTGTGTGCTGTTGCTAAGAGTGGGGCCGTCGTCTTGATGGCCACACAACTTCGGCCTATTCCTGTTGCCACCCTGCTGTTTCTGTTGCTTTTTCCCCCTTCTCAGCTGCGGCGATAGTAGACGAGCTGCAAGCAAAACACAAGTACAATCGAGGCGACAAAAAAAAAAGGCAAAAGAAAAAGAGTGGTGCACCTCTGCAGTTCGTCGCCTGAACAAAAAAAAAAATGCTCATTTTGCCTTTCACAATCGCTTTTTTTCCCTTTCCAATATAACTTATACTACTCTGTGTTTACACTCTAGTAGTAAACACAATGTAATTATACAAAGAAAAAAAAGGAGCATGACATTGGCACCTTTACAGGTTTATAGCTATCTCGGTCACCTTATATATTGGCATAGTATTTACGCACATACGTTACCTCCTCCTTGCATACCTTTTCATTTCTCCATGAGCTTACTGTTATGATTGAGCAGAGAGGGCGTGCAAAATGGTGCACGTGCAAACAAATGAAAGCGTCTCCTTCTCGTCGCACACACGACAAAGGGGAAAAAGAAGTATGGACGCGGTGTGCATTTGTATAACAATAGACAATAATAAAAAAAAACTGCGTAGAGTAACTCACGACTATCAGGCATTTTCCTCGAAAGACCTGCCTTCTCTCGTCTGTGACTCGCGCCTGCCCCCGCTTTGCGATACGTTGTGTGTGGCTGCGTACCGCCGCCGCTGCTCGCGCAAGCGAGCCTCTCCGATGATCGAGGCATTAGTGGTATCGAGAACCATCGCCAGTGTGCCCTCCATCACTTGCCGACTGCGCATCCCATGGTCCTCGTCGAAGTAACGTGGAACAAACTGCAGCGTGCCTGGGTGGATCTTCCGAAAGGACCAGGGAGCTTGTGCGTCATTTGAGACCTCATTGTCACTGTATCCCCCGCCCACCCCCGCCGGCATCTCTGAGCCTTCGTGAAGGAGTTGCACGTAGCGGCCCTCGGCTCTTGGCCGCTTGAGCGCAAGTGGCCTGTCACCGTCAGCGACTTCCTGCGGCTGTGACGGCGGCGGCACCCACACCTCCCGCACGCCACTGCGAGAGGACGGCAGCACCAGCTCGGCGGCGGAGTACCGATGTTGTGGCCACAGTTTCACCCCACCGCACACGTCCTGCCCCAGCAACATTCCGCCGGCGATAGTGACGTCCATGAGAAGCCGCCCATTACCAAACATGCGGGCCGGGTACACGCAATGGTGGTCTAGCAGCATCCGATAGCCATGAAGCTCCACCGGGCACCACTGACGCAGACCTTCCTGTGTGTGGTGCTCGTACAGATGCAGGTGAAGTCGCGATGCGCAGTGGTCAAGAACGGCATCTTTTGTGGCGCGTACGCGTACCAGCGCGCGTGATGCCGTTGAAGATCCTCTCGGCCCCGAAGTGCTCGCTAGCTTTTCTTCCTCATAACATACTCCTTGTGCAGACGCGCTCCTTTCCGTTTCTTTGCCTCGCTTGTTGTCTGTTAAAATGTCATTCTTTCGACTCCGGTAAGCTGTGCAGAACATGCACCACAGCTGCGGAGGAGCATCGGCTTCAGTGCAGCGTATCCCTTGCCTCTCAAACTGCTGTGCAAGCTCTTCGGACGCTCCTAATGGCGAATCAGCCGACATGGCCACTGGAAAGAAAAGCTGGCCGCTCAAACAGGGTTAGACACTTTCGAGCTGGAAGAAAACCAAGTACGGAAATCAAAACGAGACTGGAAAAAGACTGGCAAAGGGAGAAAAAACTACTTTACTCGCACATCCATTCTTGTCCAAGAACACCTCGGTGCTGTTTCGAGGAGTCCAACAAGCGTGGATACAAAGGAGACGTGCATAAGCACAAAACGCTTTTATGATGCACGTGGTCAGTGCAAGTGGTATAACGCCTTCACAACCGCAGTTTTAAGAGACAAAACTAGCTTTACTTATCTTCTTGCTTTTATTTAACAACAGCATAAGTGAGCAACAGAAATGCGCACTCTCCAAGTCGAAAAATGGTAAAACAAAAAGAAAGCAAGTCATAACTGAACAAGGGAGCGAGTTCCCCGAGAGAACAACAAAAACCCACGCCTATACAGCCTGAGAGGTTTCGACACAGTTCGTCGCTTTTGGGCAGTCCAAAGAAACTGCAACCTCATCTACAGCCCTCATTCTTCGGACTACCAAGAGGAGAACAGCAAAACAAGGGGAAAAGGAACGAAGAAAAATACAGAATAATACACCAGTTGCGTGTGTTTGCCTCTGTGTATATACAGTTGGGCACATCGAGGTCAGGCGACTGCAATTACTTAGAAGCCTTCACGCGTTCCATCGCTTTGTCAAAGTGCTCCTGGCTGAGCGGCGGAATCGTCTCCGTGGCGTCAGGTGCGGACTTCTGACCGCTCTTCATCGACTTCATTTCCCGTAACGGCATCAAAGCTGCCGCCTTGCACAACTCCGCGAGGTCGGAGCCGGTGTAGTCGTTCGTCTTCATGGCTACATAGCGAATCAGACCGTCCTTCTTTGGGTTGCCCTCAAGGTCGTTTGCAAGCAGAATGGTCAGAATCTTCTCACGAGCCTTCAGGTCCGGGGGCGGAACCTCCAGCTGGAGCGGGAGACGGCGGCGAATGGCGTCGTCGATGATGAAACGTCGATTTGTGGCACCAACCACGATAATGCGCGCGCTCGGGTCCTTCTCTAGGCCGTCCCAGTGCGTCATGAAGATCGTTTTGGCATGCAGGTGCGGCGTCGCGTCCATCGCGCTGCGGCTACTGAGCAGAGAGTCGATTTCATCGACAAAGATGACGCAAGGCGCAATCTTCGCGGCAAGCGTGAAGACGGCCGCCGCGTTGCGCTCCGTGTCGCCGACCCACTTCGAAAAAATCGATTCCGTGTTGACGTTAATAAACGAACAGCCCAGTTCCTTCGCCAACGCGCGCGCCAATAGCGTCTTGCCAGTGCCCGGGGGACCGTAGAGCAGCACGCCCTTCGGATGAGAACGAACTGTCTTGCCGCTAAACAGTTCCTGGTGCTGGAAGGGCCACTTGATGTGCTCCGTCAGCGCTTCCTTCACCTCGTCCAGGCCGCCGACGTTGTTGAAGTCGACGTCGATGCGATCAATATCCACCACATTTGCTGCCATTTCCGCCTCCGCGGCATTGAGCTGCACAACCCGGCCGGCGACAGTGATGCGGCGAGTGGCACGGCTGGAGCGGTTCGTAAGTTGGCGCGTGATCCACACTAAAGCGCCGATGTAGACCCAGAAATAGAGCGGGGTGTCCGCAATAGCGTTTTTCAGCTTTTCCAGCCACCCCAGAACGGTGCGAGCCACGCCAGCCATCACATTCTGCTGAGCATATGTTCCAGGGAAGCCTCGCGCGGTGGCCATCATAACTATAAAATGAGCAAAGTAAACACGTAAACAATAGTCAAGCAGTCAAACGAGATCCCGCTAACCTACGAGTCACAACAACGACGCACAAAGAAACGTAGACACAGAACAGATTTAAAAAAGGAGTATGAGATCGAAACAAAAGTGTAAAAAAAAAACTCTATAGTTATTTAACAGCTGGTTATTTAAAGCTATTTTGACGCTGGATTGCTGAAGAACTGAATTTGGATGCGATGAAGCGCCTCTCGATGTCCGCAGAACAACAGAGCATTTCTTTTTTTTTTTAAGCGGGAAAGAAGAAAAGAAAAACGCACATACTTAGAAAGGCGACCGAGCAAGTGAATTTGAACAAAGACATGCAACGACGACGCAAGCAAGCGGTAAGTCTTTGTCAGCAATGAGGCAACTGAGACATGCGTCCAATGCGAACTCCCTTTTCCCTATCTCTCACTATCAAAGAAAAAAAAGAAGGCGGAGAGGGGGAAAAGAAAAATGCTGTGTTGCCTTATCTTCCGCCTTTTCTTCTCTGTTCCTCGTTCTTTGTCTCAAACACCTTACGAGTCTGAATTTCTTTCTTTGTTGTTATTATTGTTGTTCCGCGGTGCAAAGGTTGACCAGAAAACTAATAAGAAGCATATCAAGTTGTCCTCGAAAATAAGTTCATAGAAGAAATAATGGAGACTATTATCACCTTAACGTCTCATGAGGAAAAAAAATGTGCGACTGCTTTTCTTACATGCTCAGACTTGTCACACCCTCACAGAGGTGCTTTCTTGTGAGCACCGCGAATGCAACGAAAAGAAAGCACATCCAGGGACAGGAGGAGAACAAAACGCAGTGTTTTCCTTTTTTTTTTTTCGCCTAAGCGAATGAAAACACTGTCTTCAAATAAAAAGAAAAGCGGATATAAGACAACGTTAGCTCCGTGTAATTAAGAGCACAGTACCCTTTCCCCTCATCTTTGACTTACGAGAGCAGTGCAGCAGCTTACTCCACAAGCGCACTAGTACTTTAGCGTTGCCTTGAGCTGCCCCTCCTCGTTCAGCTCGCGACAGATGTCCCACCCGCCAATAAGCTCGCCATCCACGTAAACCTGAGGATAGGTCGGCCAGTTCGCGTAAGTCTTGAGCCGCTCGCACACCTCATCGCTTGCCATCACGTCGTAGTAAGTGAACGGCACGTTGAGCGCCTGCACCAGCTCGCACAGGCGGCCTGTGAAGCCGCAACGAGGACGCGACGGGGTGCCAGTAATGAACATCACAACACCCTTGCGCGTGGTCAGGTACTTGAGATAGTCATCCACCGAAGGGAAGTCCTTCTTCTGTACGCCCTTGCCGCCGTTGTCGCCGAAGAGCGAGCGGATGTTCATGCTGATCAGGTCCAGCTTTGCTCCAACCACATCGGCGACTCGTTCTACGCGGCGGACGTCACCGGCGATGGGTGTGCGGAAAAACGCAATAAACGGCACCGACTCCACGCCCTCGCTTTCACACACATCGCCAAGCTTTTCGCAGTCGACTTCCGCAAAAATCACTCGACTCTCATAGGCTGCTGCTTGCTTCTCCAAAAACTCATTCACTGCCTTGCACGGCTCGCACCATGTTGCACTAAAGTGCACGACGAGGCCAAGTGCATTCTCAGCAGCCTTTTTAATCGCCGCGTACTGCTCTGTTGTTTCGGCCTTCTGCATGTTTTCCCTTCCTCTATCGCAGCTAGCGGGTTGTCCAGCAACAATAAGAAGTCAAGAGTCTTCGGCCCTTTACCGGGGGCTTTAGTCGAGTAAATCTATTTGTATATAGGTATATATGTATGTATGTATATTTGCGTATTCCAAAAACGGCTTTGAGGAGTGTAAAAAAAAAAACGTGAGACAGTCAAATACTATCGATTTCTGGATGCATTTGGTTAAAAGAAAAAAAGCAAAAGAAAGAAAACAAAGAAGGGCCTCAGTAAAAAAAAAAAAAGGGAAAGCGCTGCGCGCCGTCAGTGGTGCTTTTTCTCTCTCGTTTTCGTTACGGCTCATCCTGTAGTAGAGAGGAAAACAGAAAGAAGAAAAAGCTAAACAAGAGCTTTTCCTAATAGCCTTGCTTTGGAATTTAATTGTTCTCTTTTTTCTTCTTGCATGTATGCGAGTGTACGAGGGCATGTAGAAAAAAAAGAAGCGCCTATGAACGCAATGACTCTCTCCGGCTACAAATGGGCACACCAAAAAAAAGACAAAGCGATTGGAAAATCCGTCCTTTCTCCTTATGTCGGTTGCTTGAGTAGACCGATACGGGTTGGTTTCTAATAGGCTCACTTAACACCTCTGATTGCAGCTGTGTTTGCCTTTCTGTGCGAGCGCTCCACTGCGTCGTGCAGCTTCTGCAGGCGCATTTGCTTTTGCTTCGCTGTACTTTGCAGCTCTTTAAGAGTCGAGTGCAGCTCATTTTGCTGCGCCCGTGCCCTGTCACGCTCGCGGGTCATAGCCCCCATGGCCTCATCAAGCAAGTCGAGCTCCAACTTCCAGTACCGTTCCTGTGCAAGCTCGCGGTCTATTAGTTGGTCTTTCGTGACAGCAGACGCGCCACACAAAAGTGGTGCGTTGTTCGCCAGCGGTAAGCCTCTTCTCTCAACACTCGCCAAAGTGCCGGTTCGATTGTGGTTTTCCGTGAGAAAGGCTGTGGGCTCGTCGGCCGCGGCCCCGTCCACGCAGACAGTCGCCTCGCTCAACGGCGAGGCGGTGGAAGGTGTGCGCATGCTGTCGAGCATGTGACGAAGCGTACTAGTCTCGCGACCAAGCGTCACTAAGCGAAGGTCCAAATAGTTGCCACGCTGCATGAGCTGCTCTCTTTCAAAGGAGCGCCGCAGTAATAGATGTGCGTGTACGGCCTCCGGATTGGTGGTGGCGGCAACAGGGTCGAGCGGCGGCAGCGGCAGTGACGCATCGCTATGTTCGTCATTCAGCGGCTTCTGTGAAGCACGTGCCAGCGACGCCATTACCTCCTCGTAGCGCATGCGCAGGAGGCCAAGCTTTTTCTTATGTCGCTGCAGCTCCTCGTTTAGCTCGTGCAGCTCACCCTCATGCAGGTGCAACTTTACCAGGCTGTTCTGCACCTCTGCCTGGATTCGATCCTCTTGAATCTGCACCTCGGCCCGGAGAAAGGACTCAGCCCCCGCCGCTTCCTTTAGCACGCCAACCTGCGCGTCTGCCGTCTTCATCATGGATTGCAGCGTCACGCTGGCCTGCTCCACCTGCGAAGCCGCACGCCTTTGAGTCGCCGTAGTTATGGCCTGCTCCTGCTCGAGCCTTCCAACCTCCCCTTCCAACAAGCGCAACTCATGTATCGTGGTGCTCTGGGATGTTTCTCCATTCTCCAGGACTTTGCGGGTGCGGAGTAAGCTGCTGCGCAGCGTCGTCACGCCCTGGAGCAGTTGCTGATATTCGCGCTGCGCCCCTTGAAGCGTTGCACGCAACTGCTCAACTTCGCGCGCCCACGACTCCTGCCGCTGTGCGCGCTGCTCTTGTGCAAGCGCCTGTATGGAGGGCAGCAGCGCGCGTCGGTCACCCAAAAGCTCCCCCAGCTGCGTGCAGCGCTGCTTGAGCAGATGCGCCTCACTCTCCGTCGTCTCCTGCGACTCCGCCAGGGTTCTTCGCTTTTTCTGCACTTCGCCGAGGGCCTCGTTGATCTCGTCGGCTTTGCGGCCTTCTTGCTCAAAGGCCTGAATCGCCCATGTCAGACGCAGTTGCGCGCGTTCTAGGCGATCTTCGAGAAGGTCTCTGTGGCGCGTCAGCGAAAGAACAAGGTCATGCAGCGCAGCCGGCGACGGCGCACCCGCGCTCGCTTGCTTGTCCAGAAGCGTACGTGCCTCCGAAAGAGCTACATGACGCGCTTTCTCAAGCGCAAGCAGCGCCGTCCTTTCCTCGCACAATAGAGTAATACGGTCCAGCTCACGGCGCTGTTGCTCAAGAAGGTGCTCCTCTGCGTGCTGGCGGCTCGTGCAGCCGACCAGATGAGCTTCTTCATCTCGAATACTCTCAACAAGTTGGCGGAGCGTGTGCAGCTGCCGATCGTAGCGGCGGCGGTGACGGTCGCGGGCAGTGACGCACCGTTTGTTGTCGGCAAGACAACGATCAAGAGAAGAGCGCAGGCGCTCGCGCAACTCTGCTTTCTCACCAGCGGCGCGCATTAATGCCTCCATCGCCGTGGCGTTTGTTACTACACGTGTATCGAGCTGGGAGGATTGTACGTGCACCAGCTCCAATGCGCGCACACCATCAGACTGCTCCCGAACCGCGTCGTGCAAACTGTGCTGCACAGCGTCTAGCTTTCTCAGCACGTGACTGTGCTCAGCCCGAGCATCCGCAAGCAGCCTCGTTGAGGCGCTCAGCTGTTCGTTCAGCCGCTCTAGCTTCGCCCATATGGTGGAGGAGAACTCGCGCTGCGCAGCAGACAGCTCCTCGCCTTCGCGCTGCCGCGCAAGGTTCGCTAAGACAATCTCCTTCACCTCCGCCTCCAGCTCCAAGGTCATCTTCTGTTCTTCCTCCAGCCTGTGTCGCTTGTGCCCCATAGCTGCCTCCATCGCCGCGACGGCCGACATGAGGCGAGTTTCCTCCTCTTGGAGTCCGCGTGCTCGGCGAGCATTAGCGTCAATCTCGAAACCCAGGTGCTTCAGCCTCCCTTCATCTTTCTCGAGAGCCTCTCGCTTGCTGGTCAGAGCCTCTGCTACCGTTCGCTCTCGCTTTCGAGTTTGCTGTTGATCCTTTTTGAGCAGCGCCACAACCTCTCGCAGCTCTGCGACAGTACTGCGCTTGCTTTCTAGGTCAGCCGAAAGCTGCTCAATGCGCTCCGTCAATTGCCGATTTGTCGAGTTGAGAAGTGAGGACGGCCACCTCGCGGACATGAGAGCTGCAGTGGGAGCTAGTATGTATAAGAGTAAATACGTCGATCTGCCAAACTCGCTTTGTTGGTTTTCTTCTGAGCGTTCTCCTCTCTGTCAATGTTGTGTAAGGCGACATACACGTGCTCTATTGCTCTCTTGTTGCACAGGAAAAAAGGAGTGCAGCTTTCTCTATGGTGGTTGTGCGGGTGTGTATGGTTAGATGTAAAAGGAGCTGTCTTGCTTACGCGCGAAAAAAAAAAAAAGGAAAGCCGCTACAAGGCACTGTGGTAGCAAAAAAAAAAACGGTAGTATTCGTTCTTTTTCTACCTTGTAGCGAGCGATATAAAAGAGTTGCCAACATAAAAAAAGAGAGAGATCGCTCAGAAAGAAAAAAGCAAAAGACGGGAGCGGAGAGAGTTTTTTGAAAACCCAAAATAGCTTTCGATGAGAAGCTATGTACTTCCCCTACCTATAATCAGCATCCGCGCTCAAAGATGTGGAACAGAAACACATAAAAGGTAACTTGTGAAGATATCGGTGAGTTGGAGCATTAGAACCGCCGTTGTTGGCGGTAGTTTTTCGTCTTACTTTTCGTCTTCTGTTCTAGTTCTATCGCAGACATTCCACCACAAAAGGAGCGAAGGCCCGCTAAGAGCTCACATGCAACGCAGCGAAAAGAAGAAGTTTAGCAATATTACTGCTCTTGTTGATTTTCTATTGTACAGAGTAAAAGGCTGAAAGAGACAATGGAGCACGAAGAAAGCACCTGCATTTCCTCAAAGTGCAGTGATATCCGTCACAGTATCGCTACGCAAGCAAGTCTTTGCGCCGCCTAAAATCCCGTTGCCTCCAGGCTTGGAATTCGGCAGCGTCGTTGGCGCGATCAGTGTCGTCGAGCATATCAGAACCTTTGTAATTGCCAAGTGTCTCACCCTCCTCCGAGTTCCATTTGCTCGCAATGGAGGTTTTCTTGGGCAAGCTGGTGCTCGCTTGCGTAGAAAGCGTTGGTGCCGCAGCACGAAAGTGGGCTGAGCTGCTCGTGCTCGGTGGAATAAAAATGTCAGCACTCGAGTGCTTTTTGTTGCCCCTCGTCGGAACGAAACTAATATCCATCGCGAACTCGTCGTCTGATTCACCAGACACCGCCTCAGTGCCACGCCTCGCGTGCGGGGCACGCATTGCAAATGGGGAGGTATCGCCGTTGCGTGTCGTCTTTGCCAGCGTGGCCGAAGAGGGAGAAGACGAAAGCGCACCCAGCTCTTCTTCCTCTTCCTTCACCTCGAGGTGCTCACTGGCAGGGAAGTCCAGTGGTGAAGGAGAAGACATACGTGATCGCAATTGTAGCAATTCTTCACTGCAGATTGAAAGACAGTTGTTTGAATGGGAAAGAAAAAGAGAGTTGAACAAAACAATGGAAAAAAAAGCTCTTTGAAAATCGGGCACAGCCTGTGTATTTATCGATGTTTGCTTCAAAAGTACTTAGTACCTTTCGGCCCACAACTTGGTACAGCTCCGTGCACTAGCAATCCACGTCAGGCCAGCAAAAGGAGAAGACGTTTGTGAAGGAGGCATCCTCACACCTGTCACAATTTCACACAGGCATAGCGAAAAAAGTCAGTAGAGCAGATTTCTGCTTGCTGCAGTGTTCATCCAACTCTCTGCGAATCACAAACTCAATTTAAAAGAAGATGACGACAGTCGAGTTGTATTATATGCTGGCGAGTAAAGTGTAGCCCTCGGCAAAAATGACCGTCTGTCGCGATAGCATCAGTCAGAAAACCACCAGAGAAAATAAAAAGTTAATATAGCGAAATAGAGAGAAGAGAAACGTTAAAAAAAAAAAAGGAGGGAACCAGATAGAAATGCCTTTGCAGCCTCACGAAAAGCAGAACAGCTTATAGTTTGTTCTCGACAGAATTTAGAGCAGCAGTCAGGGCACACAGGCATCTAGGCATTTGAATGCAATGAAGCATGCTCAGCCTGTCGACAGCCTTGTCGTTGGGCGCGCGTCGGCTTGAGCCCTCCCAATTACCAGGGAAGCTTCTTGTTCTTATGGTAGAAACCGCCAGTCGGTCCGTCAGCGGGAAGAGTGGCGAGGAGCACGCTCGTCTCAGCGCCCTCGTACGGCGTCAAGTGCGCTTCTGGCGTGTTGAAGCACATGTCCGTCTGCACGTAGCCGGGGTACGCGCAGTTCACCTTCGCCGCAGCAGCGCTGCCGCCAGCCTCGGCGGGGTAGTCCTGGAGGTACTTGGCAAGGTTGTGAGCGTACATGTTTACCGCCGTCTTGCTGCACTTGTAGGGCGCGAAGTTGGGATGCGCGTACTTGTTCTGTGGACGCTCCACCGTCTCATGCGTTCCAAGGGGCGTCGAGACAAAGACGATGCGAGGAGCCTCGGACGATGACAGCATCAAGGGAAGGAACGTATTAGTGATGTTCACCGTTGCAAAAAAGTTGATCTCGAACTCCTCACGCATGCGCTTCATGTCGAGAGGGTACACCTTGTTGTCGAAATCCATCAGGGCGGCGTTGTTGATCAAGACATCGAGGCGCTTGTAATCCACGTTCACCTTCTTAAACGCGTCTGCCACAGAACTGTCGTCCGTCGGCGTCACCAGCAGCAAATCAACGTCTAGTTTGTCGCCGCGCAGCTTGCCAACAGCCTCCTCTCCACGTTTCGCGTCACGAGCGCAGAGAAGCACCTTGAAACCCAGCTCACCAAGGCGGCGTGCGGTGGCAAAGCCGATGCCCCGGTTCGCGCCGGTGACCATAGCAACCTTCTGAGGAACCTCCATGACTGCACGCTTCGTATTGATTACCGTAAAAATAGAATAAGAAAAAGAGGAGAAACTCTGAGAACTACTTTTTCTTCTTTGAGTGCTTGGTAGACAGGAATGTCAAAATAGCAAGTGTGACCCACAAATGTATGGGCGCGGACTGACAGGCCACCGCATGAGACCGAAAAACGAGAAAGGGTGAGAAGAAAAGGTAAAAGAAACGGCGTGAGAAGCTCAAGCACCATATGAATAAAAAAAAGTGTGCCCAATCAGCCGATAGCTCGATCAAATACGCTGTAAGCAAAACTACGGAGAACAAAAAAAAAAACACAATCAGTCACACCTTACAACGCTATAATGAAAGCAACCAAAAGTGGCAATAAGCGTTACTCTTCAAACACAGTGCGACTCGACACTCACACGCCGGTACACCGCTTGTCACGAGAGCTGCAGGACCATGGCTTTCCTTTCAGGTTCTGTGACTTTTCTGTTTCTTTTGCGTTATATGAGGAAACAAAAAAAAAACGTTAGGTTTCTTTGTCATTACAGAGCTAGAGACCTAAAAAAAAGGTCTACGTCACTCCTACATGGATAACCAACAATAAAAAAACGGGGTTAGAGGGAAAGGGGTGTGACTTCTCACGAGCACGTCCTTTGGAGAGTATAAAACTAACAAAAGAAAAAAAAACTGCCATCAACTATGCAAGCATTGATGCTGACAGTATAAACAATAATTATAATAATAATAGTCGTAGTCATATATATATATACATATACATATGACGCGCAACGAACGCGGCAGCCTTTCCGGTGTTTGCTGGACACTAGCAGCAAGAAGCGCTCGTCAAAAGCGTCGATACGAAATACACTCGCGTCGCTCACTAGACGACGCATGACCTGCGGCTGCATCGCAATACCGGATAATGCAAAAGCACGCTGAGTGCAGAATGATCCCATTCACCGCTTACGTTTACCACGGAAGACGGTTCTTCTTGTGGAAGTAGCCACCAGTCGGACCATCAGCTGGCAGCGTGGCAAGGTACACGTTGGTTTCCGCGCCTTCGGAAACTTCCAACTGAGCACCCTCCCCACCCATGTCAGTTTTGACCCAACCAGGATGGCCGCAGTTCACCTTCACGTGCGTTCCCTTCAGCGCCGCAGCCAGGTTCACAGTGTACATGTTGAGCGCAGCCTTGGAAATGTTGTATGGCGCATCCTCGAAGCCGGCAAGCGCCGTCGCGCAGCTACCCATAATCGAGCCCACGTTGACAATGCGGCCCTCGGGAGCCTTCTTCACCAGCTCCAGAAGGTGGTTCGTCACATTCGCGGTCCCAACGACGTTGATCTCGAAGCACTTGCGCAGAGCCTCAAGGTCCGCTTGCTCCTTGTCGCCAAGTGGGGCCCGGTAGCCAGCATTGTTGATCAGCGCGTCAAGAGAACCGTTGACCAGCTTCGACACCTCGGCAGCAGCCTTCGCCACCGAGGAAGTGTCCACCGTGTCCATGATCACGTAGTCAGCCTTCACGCCATCCTGAGACAGCGTCTCCACGGCCTTCTTCGCGGCATCCTCTTTACGGGCACTGATCACCACGTGGTAGCCAAGCTTGCCCATCTGACGAGCAGTCTCCAAGCCGATGCCGCGGTTTCCGCCGGAGATAAAAACAGACTTCATTTTGTATAAATGACTGTTTGTAGCTTTTTTTTTTTTCGCTTAACAAGAAGAGTGCGTGAGAGAATAACGATGCTGTGTAAAGGATCTTCATTGGAAGAAAAGAAAAAGAGATTATCGTTATTATTGTTGTTTACAATATGTGTGGATAAAGCACCAAGTAAGAACAACCACCAAAATTAACGAACACGGAATTGAATACAGGTAGAAATTCGAGTGAGACTAGTCGGAAACGAGCATTTTTTTTTTTTGCTTTCTTGCTTTATTGAAGCTGAAGAAGCAGACTTGCGTTGACGAGCTATGTTAGGTAAAAGGCTGTTTGCTGCCCTGGCACGGCGGCAAGAGAAAAGAGAAAACGGCTTTTCCCTTCCTTGTTAAATTCGCAACACCCGGCAAAGCCCGCACTCTTTCCGAGTAGAATAAAAAGACCCGAAGCTGAATACTGATTGTTCAATTGAATATAGATTCCTTGCCTACGAAAAAAACAGAGCCCATTTTCTAGGCGCAATTAGACAAAAAAAGAAAAAACAGTCTCCCACAATCAAGTTGTGTAGCGCTGCTAGAAAGCAAAACAGAAGTTCATGAAGGTAAAGTATCTTTAGGAGAAAAGCTCAACTCCCTACAAATCATCGCGTGCGTCAATGATTTCGTACATCGGGTTGGTGTTTTCGATACCGACGTTCGTGGTCCACATCTTAAAATCCGCCCCACTCACGCCATCCATTGCACTCATTACCGCACCAAGGGACTGGCAATTCTCCTGGGCAGCAGGAGACGCAAGGCAGTAGTCCGCCAATATCTGACACAAATGCGAGCCGGCCTCAAAGTAGATGTCTTTGAACGAAGTCTGCAGAAGATCCTGTGGTGTTTTTTTGAGCTGATTGGCAACCTTTCGTCCATGCTGCATAAGGTACGAGTCGGTGGCAGAGTGGATTGTGCTGCAGATGCTTTTGAAAGGCTCTGTCGCTGGATCATTTGAGCGCAGCTTCACGGCCTTCTCGCATTCCGCTTGCGCAATATCAGCCCAAGCCTCCCAGAACTTTTTAGCAGGGATGGCGCGCTTTTCTGCACTGCCTGCTGGGTTAAGGCTGCGGTACTGATAAGCCATTCGGACAAAATCACTCTTTTCCTGGCATCCGGTGCATTCCAGTCCACGAGCTGAAAGAAACAGGCGCAAGTCCTTCACTTTCATTTTACGAAAATCATCCTCGGTCATCTCAGCCGCCACGAGCGTAAGCGCTACAACGACAGTCAAAAGAAAAGCAGTGAGCGACCTCATTTTTTTTTCTCTTTATAAGCTCGACAAGAACACAAAAATAGCGCAATCTAAGGAGAAACACTTTGTTAATTAACTTGAAAGTAAAAAGAAAAATGGAGGGTAAAAAGTCAGCAAAAAGAGTGGCAGTTTGAGAACTTGAACCATAAAAAGCAACAGCTTCAAAGCGCTTTTTTGTGTTTGTGAATATGTTTGTTTACTCAAAAGCCACGCCTGATCACGTTGAGCAATTAACGCAGAGAAAACTCTTTCATTGTTACAGAGAAACTACAAATCTCCTCCAGCAATCCTCTATATTTCCTGAAAATAGCGTTAAAAAAAAACTGTGAATATGCTTGATTTACATTCAGAAATATGCTCTTGTTTTTTTTTTTTTTTGAAAAAAAAAAGCGCCGTTTAGCAACAGCAGAATG
Organism: Lotmaria passim; assembly: GCA_037349495.1. NCBI lineage: Eukaryota > Euglenozoa > Kinetoplastea > Trypanosomatida > Trypanosomatidae > Lotmaria > Lotmaria passim. The sequence goes on from CP140193.1 coordinate 1,447,511, forward strand.
CTGTTTTTTCTTTATATATATATATATATATCTCGATAGAGACAGTGTCACTGAGTATTCTCCAATCATTTTTAGTACGTTTTTTTTTGTTCATGCATAATTTTTCAATTGTTGAATTATTCGTATTAGAATGTCAAATTAGAACTTAGAAAAACAGAGTTTGTTAAACAGAAACCCAATATAATATAGACTATTCTTCATCACTTGAGTCCCGCTGCCGCTTCAGGCGATGGTCACTTGATTTGGCTTGCCGACGATAAATGTCGTCGAAAACTTGCTTGGCGACACCTTCGAACTCGTCTTGCGCAAAATACGCAGGGTTTGCCTCAAGCAGCCAGTCTTCTGAAACCGAGGTTACAGTTCGGATGTAGGTGTTGCTAGTTAAAACAAGTTCGTTGAATACTACAAATTTTGGACGGCGGTTCAAATACGTTGCGGGGAAAAGTAGACACTTTACGTCGTCTTTCAGTGTCATAAACTGGTGCTTTGTAGGCAGAGAAAGCGCTACTTTTGTAAAGTAGCCCTTAACGATTGCCCTCCGAATCTCGTTCGCAAACTCCATCTCCGCCGGAAACTCGTCGCCTTGAATTTGACGTTGAGTGGTGCTGTATGTGCTACTGATAGAGAGCCCGATGCGGCGCATAATTCCCACAAGCTGGCGGTAAACGTTCACCGCTTGTTTCATGACGCGAGGGTTGATGTAGTTGTCAGAGCACCACGACGTATTTTGGTTGTTTGCCTCGTAAAACGCGTTGAACACGTTAAGGTATGCAATATGGTCGCCTGTCGGGTGGTAAAACTGCTCCCGACACCGCGTTGCGCGGCCGCGTTGGTCGTTGGACGGGTTTATGAAAGGATTCTGCACGGACAGCATCGCGCAAATCCGCGCAATATCCTCCGAGCACCCGTATTCTGCGCTGTGGAATAGCATCGACGCCATTTCGGGCTCGACTGGGAAATCAGACATCAGACCGCCCTGTTCCGTCAGGTTTCCGTCATCATCGAGCGCACCGAGATAATTCAGCAACTCCAGCGCGCGCATCAACGTCTCCGGCGCCGGGGGCTCGACAAAATCAAAATTGACCAAATCTTCAATACCCATTTTTTTCATATTCAGCACAATACTCCCAAGGTTGCAACGAAGAATTTCGGGATACGTGTTGGGCTGCAAAGCGCTGTGAAACGACTTTGCAGTGTAGAGCCGAAAGCACTTTCCAGGACGCGTGCGGCCCGCACGGCCGCATCGCTGACGCGCGCTTGCCTGGCTAATGGGAGTGACAAGCAGCGACTCCACGCGAAGCTTCGGATTGAAAACTTTTTGCTTTGAGAATCCGCAATCAATGACAAAAGCGACACCGTCAATTGTCAACGACGTTTCGGCAACGTTCGTGGCAACGACAATTTTGCGCGTTCCTTCCGGCACCGTCTGGAACACTTTGCGCTGCTGCGACGGCGGCAAGGCTGAGTACAGCGGCAAAACAGACACTTGCCCGTGATGACAATTGGCGCTGCTGTGCTCTGCCATCCGGATACCGTTTTGCAGGCGCTCAACGGTAGTCTCAATCTCGTCTTCGCCTGTCAGAAAAATGAGAATGTCCCCTTCGCCTTCGTACAAATGAATCTGCGTTGCAGTGCGAATAGCGGCCTCGACGTAGTTCGCCTCGGGCGCTTTAGTGTTGTACACCTCCACACCGTACATTCGACCGGAAATGTGCACCAGCGGAGCTTCTGGAAAATACTCCTGAAAACGCTTCTCTTCCAAAGTGGCGGACATGACCACAACACGAAGATCTGGCCGCTTTGGCAACAACGCTTTGATGGTGCCGATAAGAATATCCGTAGACACAGTACGCTCATGTGCTTCATCGAGCACAATAACGCTGTAGCGGCTGAGCAGCGGATCTGTCATTGCCTCGCGCAGCAACATACCATCCGTCAAATACTTGAGGCGCGTTTTTTCGGAACTCTTATCATCAAAACGAATGCTATACCCGACCTCTTCGCCAAGCACTACGTCCATTTCCTCCGCCACACGTTCACTGACACTTGTCGCCGCGACACGCCGGGGTTGTGTGCATGCAATTCCGTGCTCGGGATTGAGTTCAAGGATATATTGCGGAACTTGTGTTGTTTTCCCACTTCCTGTTTCGCCCACAAGCAGCAATGTTTGGTACTGATTGACTAATTTTTGAATGCGCGACTTTGCCGCATAAATAGGTAGGCGCTCCCGACCCTTTAACAACGCGTAATATCGCGAGCTGTATTTTCTCCCCGTATAAGGACTACAGTCGTGAGGTGCCATTTTTAGTGTATGGGTGTGGCTTTTTTTTTTTTTTCAAAACTGTTCAATAATGTTCGACAAAGGAGACGAAAGGAGAGAAACACTAAAATAGTCATCACAAGAAAACAGTTCACATAAGAAAATATGTACATATACATATACACACACATATATATATATATATATATAAAGGCACGTTTAGTAATCCAAGCACCAACAATACTTAGCACACAGAACTGATAAAATTAAAGGTGACAATGTCGTCATTGAAATACGAAGATGAGAGACGAATCGGTGCAAACCGAACCTTTGCAAAACTCCGTTATTGTTTTTTTTTTTCACCTTCATCGCTATGTAAACAAACACTATTCCATCGCTAATTCCATAACTAATCCGTTTTTTTTTTTTTTGCGAGCAAAGCTGCAGATGCGATGCGACAAAATAATGAACACCACTCGTCGAACAAATAGTGCTATTTACTTTCAGTACGTACTATAACTTTAGCATACCAACACAGAAATAAAAAAACAGCACTTTTTCGACCGCGTTCCTCGCATTTTTTTTTTTTTCAAACGCGTTGCACTGTTCACCCTACCACGGGCGCCCTTACAGGTCTTTTACGAGAGCAAGCACTACGCGCGGACGCGTGTGGGCTCTATATGGGGCAGCGCGGACATTGAACGAGTTCCAGGCTTCCCTGACACAACTCCACCCTTGATCTGTTTGCCGATGCCATGAGCAGCTCTACATCGCACGAGAGTGACGTAGGCTGGCCCTTGGCTTCCTCCTCCAACCCAGAGTGCTGGACCATAACACCACGTTGAAGTGGCCGGCGTAGTTACAGCTCGAGTTTTTCTTCAAAATACCCCTCTCCCCATTAGTCGTACCAAAACTCACAAACGAGCAACATACCATGGAACTTTCCGCCACAACACAGCTTCACACATCATCGTAACGACACGATACAACGAACCTTCTTACACAGCACACACCACACCCTAACAAACACACGACCACCTACTACATTTTCAACCTCGTCGACAAATCACATTGTAACTACCGGCCCCCCCCTCCCTTTCTCCTTCCTACCTTTTCTCCTGTCAAAGCCTCTGACTTGAAGACCAGAAAAAGGTGTAACCCCTTTTCTCTCATTGTGCCGTTTGGCGTTTCTTTTGGTTCCTGCGCCTGAGATTCTCTCTGGCACGTTTCTTTTTGCGTTCGAGGGTGGTGGCGATGTGTGGCCCGCCCCGGCGTTTTGGGAACGTAACGCTCCTCTTCGGCCCTGGCGCTTAGCGTGGGGTCGGCCTCGAATCCTTGCCTCCCACCGGGTGGCTCGGGGCGGGGGCAGGGGGCCGTGCCCCCGTCCGGTCTTCGCCACCCGGGCGATGTGCGCCGACCAAGAAGGAGCCCAAAACCCAAAGCCCCCCCCCCCTCTACCCGCATCGGCAACCAGCACAAGGACGCGCCACGCCCCAAAGCCCGATAAGCGAAAGGCAAGGTGCGCGCCAGCGAAAGAATGGGAACTGCGGCCAGACGGGTCGCAATATCCACCAAACAGCCGAGAGGCGATCTACAGCTTCTAGCGGCGCAACGGTGAAAGCACGCGAACAGCAACGACGCCTTTCTTCTCGCGAGGAAGCAAAGGGTCTCTTCCCGCAGTGTCTTCTTTGTGAATGGAAAAGCGCAACGAAATGTACGAGTTCATGCGGCATTCCATGACAGCGTCGATCCAAACCACCCACCCACCCATCGGTTTCCCCCACCACGACGGCACCGACAGCCACACCACATCCGCCGACGACGCTGACCACAACCACCCCACAGCACCGGCGCCCCCAACCCAAGAACGCGAACAGGGCGAGGAGCAACACCACAGGCACCGACCACACCTACACCACCCCGGCGCTGGAGGAACCCATTCGAACAACAACAAGCACGCGGGAGGGGAACCATCCGAGACCGAGAGCAGCTTCTCCTCCAAAGCCCCGACTCGTCGACACCATTGTCCCTGCACACCGCATAGGAAGAGCTCCCGGTCAAGTTCGCAGACACAGTGACGAGAAAGAGGTTCGCGTTGAACGATCCATCGATATGGCGGACTACGTTGAAAGTTGACGGAGATCGGTTGCTGCTTGTCATGCGGCAGCGTCGTCGTGCACATCCTCGGCAGCTGCATCGGGATCCCAGACAATAACAGGTACAACGGCCGTCGCGACGCCGCGTGAACACACCCCGAGGCGGAAGAGAAGTTCTGCGGTCTGGACAACATGTCCGCACCGAGGACGGCTCCCATACCACTGCGGAAGGGAAATGCGTTGGCGGCGGCACGTTAGTTCATTGAACCGACGCGTGTGATGGAGGGAACGGCGCGCACGCCACACGACTAAGCGGAGCAGCGTTTTTCCCGCCGCACACTGTTAGCTGCGAAACCCTCGCAGCAATCGACGTGGCCATGTCCTGGAAGTGCAAGCTGCCCCGCTTTCGGCGCCTCAGCGCTGGCTGCTGGCGTCGAATGCCGCGGGAACGGCGTTGAGCTCCGCGGCGCACCTGTTGATCCCGGCGCGGGCGGCGATTCGAACGCCACGCGCGGTCCAATCACGTCGCTCAAAGCCAGTATCACCAACCTCTCGAAGCCTTCCGCACCGACCTCTGAAAGTAGCGTGCGCGAGAGCGGCAGTCGAATCCGAGTAGCTGCTTCTACCAGCATGCAGTGTTTCGAGAGCTCTTTGCATCAGAAAGAACCGCGGAGATGGCCATCAACGATGTAGATGCCACTCCTTCGCCAAAGGTGGCGAATATAAGCTGCGTGAACTACCTCATGAAGAGGATTCGTGTGCACATCGAGGCCTTGCGTTGGTTAGCACTGGTGCGACCAAGCCTCGGAGTTGTCGTGCCGCGCCGCCAATCTCCACAGATACCGGAAGAAGTGCCTATCGGTGCGGTGGGTACCGAAGTCACGCGGGCGCGCTTCGCGATGCTACTAGCCATCCGAAAATACCTTTTGTCGCATCAGCCAAGAAAACCACGAAGCGCTTCGAGAGGCGTGCTACAACGTCCTTCGCCATCCCGCAACTTGACTGGAGCTTCTCAAAGTCATGCTGGGCGGCTTCACGGCCGAAGCAGCGGAGCTCCTGCGGTCGATCATCCGCCGACGCAACACCGCAGGAAGGACGCGGGTGTCCCTTATAGGCGCAGCTCCGTTACGAGCGCTGTCGCACCCGTGCGGCCACGAGGCGCACACCGTCAAGCGCGGTGCGTTAGCCCGTGCCGCGGGGCGATGGAGGGCAATGACGTCCCATTCTATCCCATCGACTCATTGGCCCGTCACGCGATCAGTCTCCAATTTCTGCCCCAAGTGACGCCACCGGACCCGCCGAACATCCCGAAGCTAGAAAACCCCGTCGGTCTACTCAAGCCGAAAACACCGTTCCGACCGAATGCCGTGAGTGCTTCGGGACGGCACGGCGGAGATGTCAGCCAGCACTGTGCATTCAGCGCCTTCGCGCCGCAGACAAACGCGACATCCATCCTCTACGGAAGACCGAGTGCCCTTGCTGCACGCCATGCTGGTCGGGCGCTTGAACTATCTGCGCATCCGCCAGCACGCTTCGCTACCCGTGCAAAACCATTTGGCGGTCTGTGGGCGCTCCTACACAAACACGAGCTGTGCCACAGCTACGGCGGCGGCTTTGCAAGAAGTTGGGCAGACCAGTCGGTTGATGCAGGCACAGTGGACGCGGCAGCGGGTGCGTTGAACGCTGATTTCTGCCCTGCACTTGCCGTCGCGGAAGATTCGTCAGGTGATTGCCTGCGTTTCATTTTTTCGCCAAGTGCGCCGAACGAATGGCTCTGGGAACGTGGCTGGTTTCCGGGTGTTTTGCTGCCGCCCACACCTCGGAACGTGGCAGAAAACAACTGGGACACGATGTGCCCTTTGATGTGCTCCTCCTTCTCCAATCCACGTCCCTAAACGTCGCCGTCCTTTGTTCCGTTTTCGCGACTGGTTTCGATGTATATGGCGGAAGCAGGTCTTGCCGATGGCGTTGTCAACGTTCCCCGAGATCACGCACAGTGGTGTTTTAGACCATAGCGTCGGCGAACGAATTATGCGCGACCGGCGTGGGTTGCACCGCGTATGGCCACCACCGTGTGAATCAGAGTGTTGCAGTGGAAGGCGAAAGGGCGTAGAGGCTTTGTTGATAGCTTTCGCTGTTACGCTCAATGATAAGAACAAAGGGCGCATGCTCGTCAACAAAAAAAAAAAAACGCCGTTTTGGTGACCAAACCTGCCAAGGTGAGAGTATCTGGGGGTAAAAAACAAAGAAAAAAAGAACAGCGATGGCCTTTGGATATGGTTCAGACGAGTTCGTCGAACAGGTCGTTTTTATCGTCGTGATATTGCATACATAACCGCATCGGCCTTTTCCTCCCGCATCCGTCTTCCGTGAGCCAGGTATCTGCCACGTCTGCCAAGTCCGCTACTAGATTCTTCGGATCATCGCGGTAGCGCTTCGGCTGCTAGTCGCCATAAAGCAGCAGTGCCGAGGAGAGGAAGAGAGCGATCCATAAGACGAGCTCGTTGTGTGGTCTGCAGCGTGATTATGTGCCCGCCAGCTTAGCGCAGGCAGTGTCGGACTTGCGCGCACCAGGGTTTCCGTGACAAGCAACAACTGATCTCCGTCAACTTTCAACGTAGTCCGCCATATCGATGGATCGTTCAACGCGAACCTCTTTCTCGTCACTGTGTCTGCGAACTTGACCGGGAGCTCTTCCTATGCGGTGTGCAGGGACAATGGTGTCGACGAGTCGGGGCTTTGGAGGAGAAGCTGCTCTCGGTCTCGGATGGTTCCCCTCCCGCGTGCTTGTTGTTGTTCGAATGGGTTCCTCCAGCGCCGGGGTGGTGTAGGTGTGGTCGGTGCCTGTGGTGTTGCTCCTCGCCCTGTTCGCGTTCTTGGGTTGGGGGCGCCGGTGCTGTGGGGTGGTTGTGGTCAGCGTCGTCGGCGGATGTGGTGTGGCTGTCGGTGCCGTCGTGGTGGGGGAAACCGATGGGTGGGTGGGTGGTTTGGATCGACGCTGTCATGGAATGCCGCATGAACTCGTACATTTCGTTGCGCTTTTCCATTCACAAAGAAGACACTGCGGGAAGAGACCCTTTGCTTCCTCGCGAGAAGAAAGGCGTCGTTGCTGTTCGCGTGCTTTCACCGTTGCGCCGCTAGAAGCTGTAGATCGCCTCTCGGCTGTTTGGTGGATATTGCGACCCGTCTGGCCGCAGTTCCCATTCTTTCGCTGGCGCGCACCTTGCCTTTCGCTTATCGGGCTTTGGGGCGTGGCGCGTCCTTGTGCTGGTTGCCGATGCGGGTAGAGGGGGGGGGGGCTTTGGGTTTTGGGCTCCTTCTTGGTCGGCGCACATCGCCCGGGTGGCGAAGACCGGACGGGGGCACGGCCCCCTGCCCCCGCCCCGAGCCACCCGGTGGGAGGCAAGGATTCGAGGCCGACCCCACGCTAAGCGCCAGGGCCGAAGAGGAGCGTTACGTTCCCAAAACGCCGGGGCGGGCCACACATCGCCACCACCCTCGAACGCAAAAAGAAACGTGCCAGAGAGAATCTCAGGCGCAGGAACCAAAAGAAACGCCAAACGGCACAATGAGAGAAAAGGGGTTACACCTTTTTCTGGTCTTCAAGTCAGAGGCTTTGACAGGAGAAAAGGGTGAATGAGATTGCTTTCATCGTGAGGCAATGGACCAAGGAGTGAGGAAAAGAACAACATGCCAGACTGGAGTTGGAACTTCGTCGAAGCACTTTGTTCCTTTTTTTTGTTGTGCTCTACTTGGAGTGCTTGGAGGTGATTGGCTGCCGGAAAAAAAAAAAACAACCAGTTTCTTAGGAAACAATGCTTGTTAGCCGTTCATAATATTCTCTTGTTTTTGTTTTGCTGAGTGGGCTTTTCTGGTAAAGGGCGTTTAGGCGCTGTGGCCTGCGGACGGCCGGTGCACGCTCACCTCCTCGTAACCTTCTCCGCAGGCCCAACGCGTTTCCATGAGTATAACCAGGGAGAACGGAAAAGATGTTTTTTTTTTTTTTGAGGTCAGGTGACATTTTTAGCGCGGACAAGAGAAGAGAAAAAAAAAAAAGTTGCTGTTTGCACGAAGTTATCATAGAGGCCAGCATCAGAGTACAACGGCAACGAGAAAAGGAGAAACAGATGTTGAATAGGGGTCAAAGAAGAGATCATTGACTCGTCAGCTCTCGATCGATTCGCGGACTCGCGTGCGTCGCGGTGCTCACGCTGGCGGTACAGAGGTCTGCTTGGCTACGGCGCTACCGGCGATGCGGCCGAACACGACACACTCCAGCAGCGAGTTGCCGCCGAGGCGGTTGCCGCCGTGCACGCCGCCCGTCACCTCGCCGGCGCCGTACAGGCCGCGGATGGGCACCAGCTGCTCGTTGAGAATCTCCGCCGAGGGCGAGATGAGGCAGCCGCCCATTGTATAATGGATCGACGGCGTCACGTAGGCGACGTAGAACGGACCTTTTGCGCCAAGCACATTCGGGAACACCTTTTTGCCGGTCAGCGGGCACGGGTGCTGCCCGTCCGCTGACAGCTTCTCGTACTCGTTCAGCGTGTTGTTCAGCGTCTCCACGGAACAGCCAATAAGATCAGCCAGAGAGGCAACGTCGGCGGCTTCCAAAAAAAGGCCCATCTTCTTCCAGTAAAAGTTCAGCGAGGCGCGACCGAAAGTGACCGCCGCGGCTTCGTTCATCACGCAGAAGGCGTAGCGGCGGCTCTCCGATCCAGGAAAGACGTTGTCCTGGGCAATGATGGCCTGCGACACGACGGAGCGCAGGTCCAGCTCGTTGACGAAGCGCTCGCCCTTTTTGTTGAGCAGGATACCGCCCGAGCCGCGCAGCGCCTCAGGGCCAAGAAAGACCGTCTTTGCATTTGGATCTTTAGGGTTGAGGAGGCCGGTGGGGTGCAGCTGCACCTTGTCCATGTCAATGAGCGCCACGCCGAGCTCGCGTGCCGCTTTCACGCCGTCGCCGGTGGCCCATACACCGTTCGTCGTCGGGTAGTTCGACAGCTGCGGTGCGTACTGCTTCAGGAGAGAGTTGCTGGTATGGTCATTCGAGAAGCCGCCGGTGGCCAGGATGACGGCGTCGGCGAGCAACTCATGCGTCTGCTCCACACCGTTTTCCCCCTTTTGGGCGTAGGTGATGCCGTGCACGGCATGCGACTCACCGCCGGGCTCCCGCAGGAGAGAGATGAAGCGGGCGCTCGTCTCAATCCGCACCTTGTCGGACAGGTTTGTGCGAATGTAGTTCTCCAGCGTCTTGACAATCGTGAAGCCGACCGGCATCGGTGTGCCGTCGGGCTTGTCCGGCGTGCGGTGGCAGCGCTTGCGGCTCGCACCGCCGAGCTGCGAGAGCACCGTCAGCGGTACACCGAAGGAGGTCAGCCACTCCACCGCTTCAGCGCTGTGGTTCGACAACGTCTTCACCAGCGCCGGCTGGCAGTGACCGCCCTTGCCGGAGAGGAAGGTGTCGTTCTCAAACAGCTCGCCGCTATCCTGGATGCCGGCCGCCTTCTGCACCTGGGTGCCCCAGCCGTTGATGCCGGACGTCGCCTTGGCGCTGTTGCCGCCCATGCGCGGCTCCTTTTCAATAATGACCACCTCGCGCGCTCCATCGCGGGCGGCCTGAATGGCGGCGGATTGGCCAGCAAGGCCGCTGCCGACGATAACGACGCGGCCAAGGGTGGAGGCTGCGCGAGACATGTTGGTGGGTGTAGGGGACTGTGCTAGTGCGTCAGGACGTTCTGCCGCGGCGGTCGGAACGGTGAATGAAACGAAGGGAGAAGAGGGAGTGGAAGAAGAGGGAAAAGTGCCTTTCTGTGTCGTCTGCGGCGGCCGCCACCACCACCCTTCGCTATGCACTGCTTGATGCAGAAACCACGCACCAAGTAGCAGCGCGAGAAGCACCAAGGTCACCTTGAGAAAAATGCGGATGGAGGACGAGATAGCGCGTTTGCGATGCGTGACAGCGGCAGCAACGTTACCATCGACATGCCTTCCGGGAAGGCTGGTGTTACGCCTCCGCACCGGCTCGCCAGAAGTCGGGATCATTGGTTTAGCGTTTTCTTTTTTTTCTTTTCCTCTTTTTTTTTTTTAAGCACCGACACCTCTTCGACAACTTAGCGTTTTGTGCTGCAGCAGCAACGGCAGGGATGATTCACGAAAAGTACCTTCAAAAGAGCACACACGCTGTCTTGAACGTCAAAGACGGGCGATGAGAGAGAGACAAGAAAAGAAACAACACCCACAAAAGCTCAGTAGTTTTAATAGCAGCGATGGCAGAAATCGCTTGCTTTCCTAAAAAAAAAAAAAAAGACTCCAACAACAACAGGTCGGATAGAGGAAAGATGGCAGAGGGAAAGAGAGAAAAAGTAAGAACACCATTGCATGACTGGTACAGTAAGCACGCAGCATTGTCACAGCGACGGGCAGATGCAAAGAGGGAAGCGTTAGGAAAATGGCGCACGCGTTAGCGAAGCAGAACACTGTTTTTCCCCCGCTTAAAAAACGCAAGTAACGCTCAAGCTGGAAGCGTTGACCGTCTGTGCGTAGCGACGCACCACCGGCATGGCAAGGCGTTGCTACGGTCGGTTTCTTGAAATACACTTACGCGCTTGGTCGCGAACAGCAACGTACACTGTTGCAGAATCGGTCATAGATTCTACTTACAAAGACACGGGCATTTGAAAACGTTTTTTTTTCCTAATTCACTTTTGTCACTTTTGGCGAAGATGTTAGCATTTAAATTCCCTGTTGTCAAGACAGCAACTCGTGAACGCACATGCACAGGAAGTGGAGCGGAGCCCAGTCAAGTGCGACTTTCTCCCAAAAGTACGCTTAGCAGACCTGTCATTAGCTGCATTGGTGGCTCCGCGACTCAATCTCAACTGTTCGAGATTCTCCGTTTTCACACAAGAAAAGAACTAAGTTCTTGATGTAAAAAGAAGAAAAAAAAAAACACAACAGTTTGGGAAGAACTTGTTGCGGCAAGAACGGAAAGCGAGGCCGTGGGCTTTCTGGCACGGATATGATGATAATAATAATAATAGCAACAACAACATATACAAACGAATCAGGTTCGCCTGCACCTTGAGTTGAAAGAAGAAAAAGCAAGTGAGTGCGTGCTGCTGGTTATTGCTGTCGACGTGCACTCGACGCCACTTCACTCTCACTTCGTTTACTTTTTTTTCTCCATTATCATTACTAGACCGCTCTTTTCCTGTGCATGCGTTTAGAGATGCTGAACAGCGTTGACAAGCTGTGGTACGGAGAGGGGGTTACGTTGTCCGAATCAAGCAAAAAAAAAAAAAAGAAAAAACCAGAGTAGATTGTCTGCTCTACTAATTACTCCACGTCAGACATCAGAACCCTTCGACCGTTCTCACATTAAACAACTGGGTATCTTCGAAATATCGGCAAACAATAAAAGGGAAAAAGAAAAACCCAAATAAACGAGAAAAAAGAAAAATAGGAGAAACAAGTCCGCATGCCTAACACCAATAATAGTATGTCTTTTTTCCCCCGGGGGCAAAAGCGGTACAGTGTTTGCAGGGGAACACAGAAAACACTTTTCCTTTTTTTCTTCTTTTTTAGACACTACGGTCTTGTAACGAATCGTGCTTTACGTCTGTATCTGGCTTTTCTTCTTCGTCTTTGAGCCGATAGACATCAAATTAGAGCCGAAAACAAAAACAAAAACAAATTAGCCTTTTCTTCAGTGGTGCTTTTCTTAAAGGAGAAAAAAAAGGAGTATCTTTCCAGTCTCTAGCCGTTGCGCTCGGGTGACAGATCTGAAGAGGAGAAAACAACAAATAAAATCAGTTCTGAGCAACAGTATCGCGCACGGTTCTGTGATGCACACAAAGAAAAGAGCTCATCAGATCGGAATGGAAAGTTGGTGTATCTCAAGCAAGAAATTATGGGACGAGAAGAGGGAAAAAAGAGACATCTTTTCATTTCTGCTCGTCACCATACGTTTTTCGGAGAAAAAAAAAAACGACAAACATGAACCTTTTAGTGCTTGCTTAAAAAAAAAAAAAAGGCGAGAAGTGAAGGAAAAAACACGGAAAAAGAAAACAGAACTTCGATTCAACCATAAGCAAATTCGCCACGTGAGACCGCGCGACAATGGAAATACACACGTATAGAGAAACCCTATAGGGAGCGGAGCTCAGCAAAACTAGTTGCCTCGTCATCGCACGTGCACACGCGCACACATACACACGCACATACACAAATACACGTGCCGGTATCGCGATTGGTTGTTTTACCTTTTGTGTATCATTTTTCTGCGTGTGTATTTGCGTCGGTGCTTTTTAAAAAAGCGTGTGACAACGCATCAAAAAGGTAATGAGATGGCGAAAATGTACAGCAACACGACTGCGAACACGTCATCAAACAAGCAAACGTGAATCACGAGTTTTAAATCCAAACCTCACGGCGAGATAAAGCTCACTTGCTAACACATGCAGACATATTTATATACATGCACGCTGTCGACGCTAGGAGGGAAAGAGATTGAAGCAGCGATCGAAGAAAAACTCGCGCATCTAGTTCCTTTACTGCAGGAGCTGTTGCCCTTCCGTTTTTTTTTTTTTGCGTCCTGCTTAGATCTTCGCCTTTGCTGGTTCAGCCTCGTCTACAGTGCGCACCAGGTTCATGTTGTAGCCCAAGGTGGCAAGCGTGCCCTTGACGACACGCTGCATGATCGGCGGGCCGCAGATAGCGACGAGCAGATCGTTCGACGGCGCCTGCACCGCTGTCTGCAGCAGGGCGCCGTCCACGAAGCCGACGCCGTCGGTCCACTGCGCCGGAGGGTTGTTGAGGACGAAGTGGCACTTGAACTTGTCGGAGCCGTATGCGCTCTCGTAGCTCTCCAGCAGGTTGCGGTACGTCAGTTCCGACACATCCTCGGCAGCGTAGATGAAGTGGATGCTGTCGATGCCGTCGATGAACGGCTTCTTCAGCGCGGCGTGGATGATCTGCAGCATCGGAGCCACGCCCGTGCCACCGCCGATCAGGGCCAGACGGCGGATCTTGTGACCGCGGAAGAAGAGGTGGCGGGCAGCAAAGCGGCGCTCGATCACGAGACCGCCGCAGGCCTTCATCTCCACAGCGTCGCCGGGCTGCAGGGCGGAGATCCACTCCGCCAGGCGACCCTTGTCGGAGCGGGCGAGGATGCCAATCACGCCAACGTCGTCGGGCAGCGTGATAGGGCTGTAGTAGCCGAGCAGCTGCTGGCCGTCCCAGTCGCCGCGGATGCCGATGAACTGACCCAGCGCCAGACCAGTCGTCTGCAGCGCACCGGGCAGATTGAAGCGCAGCACGCGCGAGCCGGCGCCGTATACGCCGCCCTCGCGCACCTCGCGCAGCACCACCGTCTTCCACTCCGTGTGTGACAGAGCCGTCTTCTGCTTCTGCAGGATCGTGGCCGCACGGTCGCCGGCGATCTTGCCGAACACGACACACTCCAGCAGCGAGTTGCCGCCGAGGCGGTTCTTGCCGTGCACGCCGCCCGTCACCTCGCCGGCGCCAAAGAGGGCGCGGATGGGGCGGCGGACTGGAGCCACGCCGGTATTGTCAACGGTCTGCACCTCCGCCGAGGGCGAGATGAGGCAGCCGCCCATTGTATAATGGATCGACGGCGTCACGTAGGCGACGTAGTAAGGGCCCTGGGCGCCGAGCACGCACGGGAACACGTTCTTGCCGGTCAGCGGACAGGCGTGGAGCTTCTTGGAAGACAGCTCCTCATAGGTTTTCAGCGTCTCCACCAGCTTCGGCTCGGGGCAGCCGATCAGCTTCGCCAGGCCTGCCACGTTCTCCACCTTCTCGAAGAGGCCGAGGCGGTGCCAGTAGAAGCCGAGGGAGTTCTTGCCGAAGAGCTTCGCGGCGGCTTCGTTCAGCACGCAGAAGGCGAACTTGCTGCCGTTCGAGTTGGGATACTCGTTGTCCTGGGCAATGATGGCCTGCGACACGACGGAGCGCAGGTCCAGCTCGTTGACGAAGCGCTCGCCATCCCGGTTGAGCAGGATACCGCCCGAGCCGCGCAGCGCCTCAGGGCCAAGGTACTTCGTCTTGTTCGCTGGGTCCTTCGGGTCGAGGAGGCCGGTGGGGTGCAGCTGCACCTTGTCCATGTCCACCAGGGCCACGCCGAGCTCGCGGGCCATCTTCACGCCGTCGCCGGTGGCCCAGGTGCCGTTCGTCGTCGGGAATCTCGACAGCTGCGGTGCGTACTGCTGCAGAAGCGACGACGTCGTGTGGTCATTCGAGAAGCCGCCGGTGGCCAGGATGACGGCGTCGGCGTTCAGCGTCATCGGTGACTCGTTGGACTGGGCGATGCGCACACCGGTAACCAGCTTCAACACCACGCCATCGGGACGCTGACGGCTGCGGTGCTCGAGGGCGGTGACGCGGACGTTGGTCATGACGGTGATTTGATGGCTCAGTTTGGTGAGAATGTGCTGCTCCAGCGTCTTCATGATCGTGAAGCCGATGGGGACCGGCGTGCCGTCTGACTTGTCCGGCGCGCGGTGGCAGCGCTTGCGGCTCGCACCGCCGAGCTGCGAGAGCACCGTCAGCGGTACACCCAACTCAGACAGCCACTTCACGGCGTCGGCGCTCTTCACGGACAGCGTCTTCACCAGGCCTGGGTCGCAGTAGCCACCCTTGCCGGAGAGGTTCGTGTCGCGCTCAAAGAACTTGCCGCCGTCCATCACGCCCTGCTTGGCCTGCGCACGCGTGCCCCATGCGTTGATGCCGGACGTCGCCTTGGCGCTGTTGCCGCCCAGCTTCGCCTCCTTCTCCAGCAGGATGACCTGCGCGCCGCAGTTTGCCGCCTCGATAGCAGCAGAGCAGCCGGCAAGACCGCCACCGATGACGATCACACGCGCCGGCAGGGAGCCGCTGATGCGCTTCACCCGCATCTCAGGGCTCTCTGTCGCAATTTCGAACATTTTGGCGACACGCTCGTTCTCGCGGGTGTAGGTGGTGAAGTCGGTGACTGTGTCGCGAACGTAGCGCCAGCTGTCCAGCATGCGGCGCACCGTCGTCGGGTCGTTCTTCAGCAGCGCCGCGGTGGCGAGGGCGTCAGCGTACATGCAGCTGTAGCACTTGATGCTCACCTGGGCCATGTTCTTCTCCGACGGTTCGAGAAGGTTCTTCGTTTGCCAGCTGAAGGAGGAGGTGTACAGGCGGGAGCCCGGTCCCTCGATCAGGTTCTCGTAGTCACCGCTGGACGCGAGGGCCTCATTGTTGAGACGCACAACGCGAATAAACGTCTTCTTCTCTTCCGGCACGAACTTTCGGATGTCCGCCAGCGGGGGCGGGCGAACGATGCCGACGGCCCAGTTCTCGCCTGCCGGGTTTTTGCCACTGGCGCGCACGTCGCCACCCCACTCAAAGAAAACGTCTTCGTAGCCGATAGCGTTCAGACGCTCCACGACGAAGTCCACGGCGTAGCCCTTATTCACTGCGCCGAGGTCGAGCATAGCGTCCGGGTGCTTGCGGGAGATGTTGCCCTGCTTTAGGTCGATGGCGAAGCTGTTGTTGAGAGTGCATTTCTTCACCAGTGCGTCGATGTGCTCCTGCGGGACCGTCTTCCCGGCACGCGCGGCCTCGCGCAGCTCACGGACGATGCGGCCGGCGGCAGGATCGAAGGAGCCGCGGGAGGAGTTGTACACGCGCTGGCAGCAACCCATCACACGCTTCAGGGCGGCCGACATCTGGTGCACCTCTCCGACTGGCATGCTGTTGATGCGCGAGACCTCGCTGTTCGGGTTGAAGATGTTCAGGAGGGTATCGATCATCTGGAAGGTAGCCTGCAGAACCTCCTCCGAATCTGCCTCCGCCTTCTCCAGCGCAGAGCCGTTCGCTACGACGACCTTGAGGGTGTACGGCACCGTGTAGGCAAGACCCTTCTTCAGGTGCTGCGTCTTGCCCCTGGCGGACGAGTCGCCAGCCCCCATCAGCATCGCGCGGGCGGCTGCGTCGCGCTCCTTCGCAGCGCGCTCGGCATCGACCGCCACCACAGACGCAGAAGTCATACCGTCGACCATTGTTGTTATTTCTTTTGCGGAGGTTTAGAAAGTTATACTTAAAAAAAAAAAAGTGAGCCGAGGAAGGCAAACAGGTGTGATACAAAGACGAAAGAAAAAAAAAACAAAGTATACTATCGAACGAACGCACGGCGGTCACAGGTCGAACAACACTTAAAAAAAAAGTGTTTTTTTGTGTATTTGTTGGTGACACTTTAAACAAGTCAAAACGAATTTGTGTAGAAAATAGAGAAAAAGTTGCACTCTTGCGGACACTCTTATGCTCCTGTTATTCTCGAGTCTTTTTTGATGTTTTTTTTTTTTTTTGATGAACTTCACTTAACTTCAAGAGATAGAAAAAAGAACAAAGCTATTTTGAAGACGTGAAGATACAGAAAAGAGAAAAAAGAAGACGTAACAGCGAGAGAAAATAAACAATAGGACTTTAAGAAATGTATGTGTCTTTTTGTTTCTTGGTTAGAGAGTCGGGACAAGAAAAGAACCTTTTTGTTTGTTTGGCTTGAAAGAAAGTGGTTATTGTTTACTATGAATAACGTCGTTTTTTTTTTTTCGATTATCCAAGTCGGCAAGCCATGTGTAGGAATATGAAAACGTCATGCAGACAGAAAAAAAAAAAACACACACCGGTAGACAATCACAAAGGAGGCAGAGGGTAGAAACAGGTGAACAATATTGTGGTATAGGAATGGAGGTTGGGAATACTGCGCAGAATACTGAGACAACTCTTTTCTTCCTTCAGTCATTTCCACTGAAACACTATTGCAGTTTTTTTTTTTTTACTGAGGCATTTGCTACAGCAGAGTGCGCAAACACACACACACACGTACTAACAGCTTATTATTATTAGATTTTCAGCAAACGTTTTTTTTTTTTTTTGCTGTCTGTCATACAAAAAAAAAAAAAGAGAAAAGGGGAGCAGGCGCAGCTGCAGAGAGACATGATCCTGTGTTTTGCAAGCCACATGGCCGCTAGTATGATGTGTCTGAAAAAACCCGATATTTGCGTTTTCTCTTTTTTTCTCGGAGTACATACACGTCGATAGTATCTGTGATCGATTACGTAGAACCACAAACAGCAACAACAGCAAAAAACAACAACAGCTTAAACAAACACATAACGACAGGAAGCAGCAGCCCACTCCTCTTTACTACCCTCTCTCTGTTTTTGTCTACTGCATTCAGAGAACAAACGCGCAGGGAGGCCTGAAAGAGAAAAAAAAAAAGAGGAAAAAGAGAGAAGGCAACGCAACAACAATCCGCGAGCACACTCCGCTGATCTCAACAATTATAGCCGTAGGAAAAAAGGGAAGGAAAAAGGGCACGCATCCACGCGTGAACAAGGAAAGGGGTAGAGAATGCGGGCTAGTAGGGAGAAACAAGCCACGGCTCGTTTACTAAAACACTCGCAGCGTACTCCAAGGTTGCCTTCACGTTCGCTACTTCACTTAACGTCACAAACACACACACACACGTGCGTCACGGCGTGACTAGTTCGGTCGCGAGCGCTGCTGCAACGGCGAGGTTACGGCGTCTGGCGACGCGCCCAGCTCGCTGCCGGAGGCTAGGGAGTCCAAGACGGTGGCCTGCGCTTCACCGAGCGTGATGGACGACGCCTGTCGCTGCATTTCTGTGTGCGGGTTCATGCCGGTCGCCTGCTCCAGGAACTGCGCCAGCTGCCCCTCGCCCTTGCGCCGCGTCTGTGTGCTCTTGCTCGCCAGCCCGGACACGGTGCCGCTGCTACGGGTGTCGCCGTCTCCGAGGGACCCAGAGGCAGAGTCGGCGCTGTCCAGCACACCTGGCAGCGCCGGTGGGGCCAAGCCTTCGGTCAGCTTCGCCACCATCGTGTACGCCTCCACGCGAAGCCCCTCGCCAACCAGCAGCGTGCCGCGGCTGCGGGTGGTGTCGCGCACGTACTTCTGTGCTTCCTTCATGGGGAGGGCGTTGAACTCCGGAGCGATCTCGCGCTGCAACTCCAGCCCAGCGCGGAATGTAGCCAGCCGGCGCAGCTCGTTGCCGCTTTCCTTGTCGTGCTCCATCCATCGCCGCAGGAGCAGATTGTACTGCTTGCCCCACTCGTAATAACCGTCGCGGAAGTGCATTACCTTCAGGTAACCCATCCAGCTCAGGATCTGCGCCGCCATCAGTGAACGTGGGCCGTACTGGCAGTAGCAGATGATGATGTCGTCCGGTCGCGGCTTGGCAAAGCCGTAGTCCTGCAGGAACTCCTCCGGTGTGGCGTGGAAAGCCTCGAAGAGCTCGTGCGCTGGCAGCACCTTCGCCCCCTCGATGATGCCCCACGACGTGACCTCGTTGACGGTGCGGCAGTCGATCAGAACAAAGCCGTCGTCATACTCAGGGCGGGTCGTATGTAAGAAGTCCTTTTCCTCCGCACTCAGCTGGTCAAGCACCGCGGTGGACACCACGACCGGCGCGTCGGCACTCGTCGCCACCACTCCGCCATCCGCGCCGTCCTCGCCGCCCTTGACGCCGTCCCGCAGATTCGTCAGCCACCCCAAGTTAAGTCCGCCGACGAGGGGGAGCCGGGTAGCGTCGTTGATAGAGGGGACGCTCTTTTTTGTGAGCTGGTCAACGCGCTGCTTCACGGCCTCTTTGCGTGCGAGAAACTCGTCGCGGCGCAGGTTGCGGCTGCGGATGAGGCTTGCAATGAACTCGCAGTCCACCTGCGGTATTGAGCGATCAAGGTCGGCTAACGTTGGCTCTTCCCACAGCGACTCGCCATCAGGGCCGCCTTTGCTGTCGCCCGCGGGGCGCATCGCAAGGGAAGAGCCGGAAGGCACCGCACCGCCTCCCGCTGCGGCGACGTCGCCCTCTTCATTCATCGGGTCAATGGCGCTGACGTCCTGTCGAAGGTGGTGGAGTTCGCTCTCCGCGGCGGCCAGGTCCTTCGCGCGGTCCGCGTCTGACCTGCCGTTGCGATGGTCATCGAAAGAGCCGTTCACGTTGCTGGTGGCTGCGGTGCGGCACTGACATTGTAGGTGTGCGAGCGAAGGTTGGACGAGCGCGTCTGGGTGCGTCGCGGTGATGCGCCACCGCGCGCGCCAGTTCTGCGACGTGATGTGCAGGGTAAGCGTGAGGGCCAGCGCAACGGTGGCGGTGGGGCGCTTTTTCCAGTTGCTCCGGTGTCCATCCTGTGCGCTTGACGGCGCTCTTTGACTTATGCCTCGGTGGAAGCGCCGACATGTCGTCTGGTAAACTGCCGCGGCAGAAGAAGCCGACGCCGTGGCACCGGCGCGAAGCATCAGGAGAGCAGAGAAGATAGAGGAGAGGTAAAAAAAAAAAAAACGCCCAATACAACAACGCTAGCAACACTCAAAAGAAAAAAAAGGAGACTGCAATCATAAGGTAGCGGCTCGGAAACAAACGAACAAAAGAAAAGGCAAGAAGATGAGAGAGGCAAAAAAAAAAAAACAGTGGGCGGACGCAAAAGGTGTCGGGTCACCGCGGTCGGCGGACTTCACTGCGGTGGTGCCGATTGTCTACAAAGAGAGAAAGGCAAACTTCCAAATGCTCCAACCCGAGAGCAACAGCGTGTGGTAACGTCGTGCTCCTCTGTCCTTGGTTTACCCCTTCGAATACCACGCAATGGACTTTCTCTTTCTTACTTCAGTGACTTAATCGAGAGCAAGGTGGCACAAGGCTCCAACAGCGAACCAGTGAAAAGGGATAAAAAAGAAAAAGGGGAAGGGAAAAAGAAGAAGAAAAAAGTCGTGGCTGAGAAAGCACATGAGGCGAGAAAAGCCAGCACCTGGCTTTTTCTTTTGCAGGAGTGAGTGCACAATAACACTGACTCATGGCAGACGATGTTGCATGAGTAATAACAACAACTAATAAGCACCGCTCGTGAGGCATGCAACTATGATGCCGTTGATGCGCACTACGATTGAAAGCAAGAGGCTCTTACCCACAAAGTTCCCTTTACGTTTCTCCAGCGCCAACGCGTTTCCAAGGAGAAAGTAACATCGCATAGCTTTAGATTGACCTATTTGACGAATAAGAACAAACAAACGAACATACAAACACACGCACACACACACACAAAAAAAAAAACGAAGCGAGACCATCCCCTTCAGCGAGCCGACTATGACAAGCCCAATGCTAGAGAAGCAACAAGAGCGACCTACGCTGATTTGATGCGCCAACAAACGTGTAACGTAGAGCGAGAAAAAGAGAAAGTGCTTAATCAAACGTGAGAAAAGGGGTGAAAAGTGCTCTGTTCGACGCCAGTGCTAAAAAAACAAAAAACAAAAGAAACAACAACAACCAACCACGAAACACATTAACACACACAGCACGCTTCCGCCTTCTTCTTTCTTTGAACACCCAGTGCTCGCGCATATCCGCAGCAGAAAAAGTGCTTGACCTTGAAATATTACGAAAACTAGTCATCGAAGTCAATTTATCCCGAGCTGGTCGCTGAGCTGCTTCAGGTACTCTTCATGGTAGGACCCATCCTTCTTCTTGCGGTTGAAGTTCTCCAGCTGCTCAAAGTCGACACGGTGGGCCAGCATGTCCTGGATCTCCTTCGCAGGCGGGTACTGCCCGGGGCAGATCCACGACCCCGGTGGGTTGCACACGCGGTTGGCCGGGTCGGCAACCCACCTCTTGCTTTCCCGACTCACATTCATGACCTTGTAGATGCGCACCAGGCCGTACTTGGAGGTGTACACCTCTTGAAAAAGGGCCGGATCGACCTCCACACCTGGAACGATCTTGCGTTCGTGTAGGTTGTACAGCAGCGAGGCCCGCATGGTTGGCGTAGGCTTCCGGTATTCCCTATCGAAGAATCCGAAGTGACGGCACAGCGGGTCATTGGGGCAGATGTCGCGGTACACGCTGTTGCCGATGCGGGCCATGTGCGGTGACTTCATGAGGTCGTCTTTATTCTGACCGGCCCAGATGAGGACGTAGTCGGCCATGTGCCGCACCAGTGAATGTGCCTCCACGACAGGCGACGTCAGCATCTTGCCGATGGTGGCGATGTGCTCGTGGTTCCATGTGTTGCCGTCCGCCAGTGACGTGCGGTTGCCGATGCCGGTGATCTGGTAGCCGTAGTCCCACCAAGCCAAAATACGGGCGCTGCGCGGGGTGTGTTGACGGAGCCACAAGTAGCTCGCCAAGTAGTCATCCACAATGACGTTTCTCGGCTGATTGGTGCGCTGGTCGCGTACCCGTGCGTTGAAAACGATCATCGGGTTGGATGCCTGCTCGCTGAAAACACCTGCGTGCGTTGGGAAGTCAGATCCAGCGAGATTCCAACCAATGGCCGTGACCAAGGCCCACATCGAGAGGCAGAGAATAAAGCGAGGACTCCACGTGAGGGAGCTCTTCTCGATGACGTCTGAAAGGCTGGTTGGCCATACATCAGCCTCCTCACTCGTCTTGCGCGCTACCTTCGCCTGACGCTCTGCCTGTTCGGCTTTCTTCGCCCTGGTTGTCTCGCTATCCCAAAAGGTGAGCCTGGTGGCGACGTCGATCATCGCCCCTACGAAGTACCCAGAGCAGAGGCACGCAGGTGGCCCAGAGAGCAGCACGAGGCGGGACATGCGCAGACTGAAGTAGTAAGCAGCGGCCGAGTTGAGGATCCAGAAGAGCTTTGCAGGGGTGTAGCGGAACGGCATCGATAAAACCATGAGCGCTACGCCCATCCCCCACATGACGCTACAGACGTGCAAGAAGGTCCAAAAGGCCTCTGGGGTGGAGGGCTGGTGCTCCGCGACGGAGTCCACGAGCGGATTGCCAGTGAGGGTGTGCTGAACGAAGAGGGCGCGCACGCGGGACGACAGCGGGCCGAAGTAGCCGGTGGGGGCCAGCACGGCGACCACCAGTGCCGCCACGCCCGCCATCACGCCGAAGACGCGTACGCGGATCTGCATGTTCTTGCGCGAGCGCACTGCCACTGCGGCGCGCCTGCGCAGCACCTCGCACACCTGCAGGCCGCAGAGGAAGATGAGAACGCCCAGCGCGCCAAGCTGCTCGAGTGAGTGGAAGGGCGCCATGCCGACGGGCGGCACACGCGTGGCGAGGGCGGTGCCGACGACGTAGAAGAGCGCGTAGGAGCGCAGCAGCGCCGGGCTGTACGTGTTGCGTGCCCAGTCCACCAGCGCCGCCACGCCCGCGTGCAGGGCCACCATGTTGAGCACGAAGATGTAGCCGCCCCACGCAGCCACCATGTAGCCGTACGCCACGCCGACGAGCGCGCCGATGGGCCACGACGACGGGGTGCGGAGGGAGCGCGTCCACAGGTAGAACGTGAGAAGCATGGCCGCCAGCGCGATGCACTCGTTGTCGAACTCACCAGCCATGGACCGCATCAGGTGCGCCGGAACGATGGCGAAGGTAAAAGCTGTAACAGCCGGCGCGATCCACGACTCGCTGACCTCGCAGGCGGCGAGGCATAGGACGGCTGTGGCGATGGAGCCGAACCACGCGGGGATCAGCACGCACACGTCGTTGAGCGACATGTGCACGCCGAGCGCGGCCAGCGTGCGGTGGATGGCGACGGCGGTGAACTGCAGACCTGGGTACGTGGTGGAGCCGACGGGGCGGCCCAGCGGGTACCAGCTCATGTAGTCGAACCAGTGGAAGAAGGCTGTCCAGCCGTGCTCGGACATGTACTCCGCGGCGCGGTAGTTGAACCACGGGTCGAACTCGTGGATCAGGTACCCGTAAACGGTAACTGGATACATGCGAATTACGTAGGCTTGCCAGCAGCTGTGAAGAACCAAGGCCACTGCTAAAATAGAAACAAGCAGGCGAATGGACCACGTGGGAAACGGGAAAATACCGATGAACTCTCTTTCTTCCATCAGAGCTTTTGTCAGAGAACTGGGCTCTTCGTGTGCGCGTTTGACTGAAGTCTTGGTGTCAGCCAGCACTGGGCGAAGTGTGGCTGACGACGACGAGGGTGCCGCTGCCGCTTCCGTGCCAGCGGGCCGCGCTGGTTTCTTTTTGCCCATGTGTCTGAGAAAAAAAAAAAGTGGGAAAAGAAGAAGGATAAGAACAGGAAAGTGGCTTAAATGGCACTCACCACTGACAATTACTGAAAGCGGCAGAGATATGAGGAGAAAACTCAAGAAATAGCCTTCAAACAAACAGAAAAAAAAAAAAAGAGAATAGCGACAAGTAGGTGTAGCTCAAAAGTTTGTGCATGAAAACTCGAACTAATTAACAACGTTGAAAAAAAAAAGGAAAAGAGAAGGCGAGTGCAGTTACAGCATGCTATTTCACACAACAGACCCACCTTTGATTAGGGCTGGCGGTCGCTCGTTCCAGCTGCCTTTTAAAAAGCTCTTTTTTTGTCGTTCTTTGGTACGAGGAAGAAAAATCCTCTTTCCTTTCTTTCTTGTGAGGCTATCGTTTTTTTTTTTTTAAACCGGAAAGTGAAGCAAGAGGAGTTGAAGAAAAGAGGAAAAAAAAAACAAAGTAGAACGAAAGCGTGGTTACGTAAACTCAGATGACACTACTATCCTTGTCGCTTCAACAGTACGCGCTGCCGCGCTCGCCTCAATTCTCTTTTTTGCTCATCTCTATTTTTCGTTTCGGACAGTATTCACTTGGAGCATCGAAGCGAAGCTTCGTTGAGTGGCTATTCTTTAAAAAAAAATATGACACAACAACGCTTCTTTGGAGAAAATGCAGTGATGTCGTCTTCGTTGTTCCCTTTTCCATCAAGACGTCTAAACGTGCAAAGATGTTTACTTGTTAACGGCTGCGCACTGTCGCATGGAAGATCTCACCAAACACCAGGAAAAAAAAAAAAAAGAAAGAGACTTAGTACGCAAATAAAAGAAAGTGCTGCAGTTGGGATACGAAGCACAGCAACGCGAAGAGAATAAAAACAAACAAATAACCAAATAACAACAGCGGGCGTCAACCAACACTTTACAAAGGCGATTGCGGTAAGGAAAGGTAAAGAGGAAAAAGGTGACATCATCCTCGCCCAGCTTCGCACTGCGGTGTTCTGGACCATTTTTTTTTTTGCACGGCTTTACATTTCATCTCCAGCGTTTCCGTACTCCTGATTTAGCGTCTCTGCCTTCTCCTCTTCGTATGCGTCGACTAGATCCTGGAAGTTGGGGCGCTGTCGAGCCAGCATGTCCTGGATCTCCTTCGCAGGCGGGTACTGCCCGGGGCAGATCCACGACCCCGGTGGGTTGCACACGCGGTTGGCCGGGTCGGCAACCCACCTCTTGCTTTCCCGACTCACATTCATGACCTTGTAGATGCGCACCAGACCACGCTCAGATGTAAATGCGTGCTGAAACCTGCTTGCATCTAAATCGACACCGTCCATCGTCCCGTTAGCATGCATCTTGTATAACAATGAACGAGCCAACAGCGGGGTCGGCTCGTACTCCACCGCCGCCTCGTCCTCTGCTTCCACCTCGGATGCCAGCGTGTGTCGACTGCGCCGCTTCGCGGGAACCTTCAACTTCTTCTTGAAGCCGAAATGACGACAGAGCGGGTCATTGGGGCAGATGTCGTGGTACACACTGTTCGCCATCCGCGCGAGCAGCGGAGAGCGGTCAACATCGGAGAATAGCGTGCTACCAGTGAAAACAAGGACGTAGTCGGCCATGTGCCGCACCAGTGAATGTGCCTCAACAACAGGCGACGTCAGCATCTTGCCGATGGTGGCGATGTGCTCGTGGTTCCATGTGTTGCCGTCCGCCAGCGATGTGCGGTTGCTGATGCCGGTGATCTGGTAGCCGTAGTCAAACCAGGCGAGAACTCGGGCATCCTCTGGCGTGTTGTCCCGCAGCCAAACAAAACCCTTGTAATAGTCGTCGATGACGTCTCCCTCCAACATGCTGGAAGGGTCGTTGGGAAAGACGATTCCCGGAGCGGAGAGCTGCTCTGTTATCTCGTTGACGTCCTCGACAAATCCCGAAAGACGAATTAGAAACACGAGCACCATGAAAGGCATCGTGTGCAACATGAAGCGCTTCACGTTCTTCGACGTCCAATCTTCCATCCTTTTACGTTGGAGTGCTTCTACTTCCTCGATCTTGTGAGGCTGATCTCGATTGCCGGCTGTCTGCACAGCGTTTTGCTCCCTCGTCTCTTCCTCAGGTGGCGTCTTGGTCCAGAACAATCCATCTAGAGCGAAGTTCAACACCCAATCGAAAACAACTCCACTGAACACGCACGCCGCCGGGGCGACCATAACAATCATCCGCACAGCTTTCGTGCTAAAGTAGAGACCTACTAATCCGTACAGCAGCAGGAAGCACTTGCCGTACGTGTACTGCTCCGTCAGGGACGTGAGAAACACACTCAATCCAATCATCCAGCCAAAAAAGGGAAATAGGAGCATCCGCCACGCCATGACAAGATTCGACGCATCTTCGGCCAGAGTGATGTCTACCAGCGGGTTGCCCGTCTGAGGGACACTGCGGATCATTTTGTATGCCTGCAGCGAAAGAGGCTCGACGAAGCCAGCGGGTGCGCAGAGGGCAACAACGACAACAGCCACAAAAAAGGCGGCGTATATGCGAATCAACAGGGCTACCCCACGCTTGGAGAAGCGTTCCACCCCGGCGCGAAGCCGTTGCATCTCACAAAGGGAATGACCACATAAAAAGAGCAACACAACGAGCGCGCCAAGCTGCTCGAGTGAGTGGAAGGGCGCCATGCCGACGGGCGGCACACGCGTGGCGAGGGCGGTGCCGACGACGTAGAAGAGCGCGTAGGAGCGCAGCAGCGCCGGGCTGTACGTGTTGCGTGCCCAGTCCACCAGCGCCGCCACGCCCGCGTGCAGGGCCACCATGTTGAGCACGAAGATGTAGCCGCCCCACGCAGCCACCATGTAGCCGTACGCCACGCCGACGAGCGCGCCGATGGGCCACGACGACGGGGTGCGGAGGGAGCGCGTCCACAGGTAGAACGTGAGAAGCATGGCCGCCAGCGCGATGCACTCGTTGTCGAACTCACCGGCCATGGACCGCATCAGGTGCGCCGGAACGATGGCAAACAGCATTGCGGATGTCACGGACACAGTCAACGAGTGCGTGATTTCGTAGGCCAGAAACGTCAGCAGCAGGCAGGCGACTACTGAGAACCACGCGGGGATCAGCACGCACACATCGTTGAGCGACATGTGCACGCCGAGCGCGGCCAGCGTGCGGTGGATGGCGACGGCGGTGAGCTGCAGACCTGGGTACGTGGTGGAGCCGACGGGGCGGCCCAGCGGGTACCAGCTCATGTAGTCGAACCAGTGGAAGAAGGCTGTCCAGCCGTGCTCGGACATGTACTCCGCGGCGCGGTAGTTGAACCACGGGTCGCTGCCGTGAAGGAGGCCTCCGTATTTAGACATGTTGCGCACACGCAACGAGTACCCAAGGTAAATGGAGGCGGCTACAATGACGACTGAGAGACTCATAAAGGGGCGCTTTGCGAAGTTTCTAGACAGCTTGTAGTGACCTAAAAACACAGGCTGCTTGGAACTTGTTTCTTCTTCAGAGGTTGCTTGCGCAGCTGCAGTTCCGTCCGTGGGGATTAAAGCGGGTGCTTCGCCATCCTTGTTCTTGCGGCGGCTCCCCATTGTGATTGTCGAAGACGCAGGCAGTGAAGTACGAATTAAAACTGACAGTAACACTGCTCTTTTCCCCCTTTTCAAGAGAATGCGAGGATAAAAACAGGAGGAGCAACGCAATGCTCGATGAAACCAAAAGTGGAGGCTACCGTGAGTTCCAGGAAAAAAAAAAAAAACAAGCGATCAAGGTGCAGCGGCTGGTGGCGCCAAAAAGTCTGCGCGTCGCTGTTGTCAGACGAAAACGATATATGCTGATCTTCAATACGTGAAAAAAAACCCCCACGAATCAAGGATGAAAGGAACAGCAGACGATAAACTCGCTTCTTCTTTTTCACGACAAAAAAAAAACAAGCTATAGAATTGATGGAACAGCGGAGCAGGCAGTGGAACGATCACAAAAGGAGGTAAACACAAACCTAAGCGCACAAAAACAGCTCTGGCAAAACAAAAGTCAGGGCATGAAAAGGTGAAAAGAAAGTGCTCCTTATCTCCTTTTTGTGTTGAGACTTGAGTGTTGGCAAAGGAAGGCACACAACAACTGCAGCAATTGTAGCCTGAAGACCCGCAGCTCTTTGGGTTTTTGTCGGAGCTGTGATCCATCCGACGCTCAGGTGCTTGCCTCCTTGTTTTATAACTAACTGTGCTACTGCTACCTCTGACGCATCGCAACTCCCTAACAACTCAACACAAGAGGAGAAACACAAACAAACAAAAACCAAAAAAAAAAAAAACAAGAGCTTAAGCGCAGCGCTGTTTCCGAACGATAAGTAACGAGAACGAAGAACAACAACAACAACAACAAAAAAGAAGCAGAAAACAATATGATTCTCTTACTAAACTGCTCTCATACAATAAAAACTATACAGAACAACGATGTCCACGTCCTATTCAGCGTTTCCGCCCCTTCACATTCCTGCAGCGCGGCGCGCCTCCGCCATGTATGCTCTGTAGTAAGAGTCGTTATGCTTACGGTTGAAGTTCTCCAGCTGCTCAAAGTCGACACGGTGGGCCAGCATGTCCTGGATCTCCTTCGCAGGCGGGTACTGCCCGGGGCAGATCCACGACCCCGGTGGGTTGCACACGCGGTTGGCCGGGTCGGCAACCCACCTCTTGCTTTCCCGACTCACATTCATGACCTTGTAGATGCGCACCAGGCCGTACTTGGAGGTGTACACCTCTTGAAAAAGGGCCGGATCGACCTCCACACCAGGAGCCCGGCTGTGCTCGTGTAGGTTGTACAGCAGCGAGGCCCGCATGGTTGGCGTAGGCTTCCGGTATTCCCTATCGAAGAATCCGAAGTGACGGCACAGCGGGTCATTGGGGCAGATGTCGCGGTACACGCTGTTGCCGATGCGGGCCATGTGCGGTGACTTGCCTAAATCTCCACCTTGACCGGCCCAGATGAGGACGTAGTCGGCCATGTGCCGCACCAGTGAATGTGCCTCCACGACAGGCGACGTCAGCATCTTGCCGATGGTGGCGATGTGCTCGTGGTTCCATGTGTTGCCGTCCGCCAGCGATGTGCGGTTGCCGATGCCGGTGATCTGGTAGCCGTAGTCCCACCAAGACAGAACACGGGCGTCCTCTGGCGTGTTGGCTTTCAGCCACAGGTACGCCTCGGGATAGTCTCTTATCATCACACGCTCGCCAGTGCGCAGTTGTGCCTCGAA
This sequence comes from Lotmaria passim, assembly GCA_037349495.1. NCBI lineage: Eukaryota > Euglenozoa > Kinetoplastea > Trypanosomatida > Trypanosomatidae > Lotmaria > Lotmaria passim. Next base: position 1,476,138 of record CP140193.1, read on the forward strand.
CATTAGACGCGGGTTTGCAAACGAAAAAGCGCTGCTCATGCAGCGCTGCTGAAACTTGTGAATTATCGGCGAGCCGACAGACGCCGCGATGATAAGAACTGCAGCGCCGATACGAATGACCAAGGGGAGGGCGTCAGCCCTCGTCTTCAATGCCCTAACAAGTGATCTGTTCGTCACGCCAGCAAGTATGTGGCTTGCGGCTCCGTCTTGTTCACTTGCAACAGACGATATATCAGCTCGTTTGCCAGCCTTTGGCTCCTTGTATTGGGCTGGACATACTTTGCGTTCCGCCTTCTGCGCGCCCGCACTGCTTTTCCCATAGTCATCCTCCCTATTTTGGCTGTCCGGAGACGTCCACCCTGTCAACTGGGCCCAGCACCATTCGTAGACGATGCCCAGAAGGCCCGCTGCCATGGCCGAGGAAGCCGGACCCGCCAACACCATCAGTCGTGCCATGCGGCCGGAGAAGTAGTAAGCGGCGAAGGAGTAAAGTACCATGAACAGCTTCGCATAGCTGCGCTCACTATCGCGAAGACACAGCAGCTGGGCAGCAGCGCCACAAAGCCACAACGGATAGGTAAAGTCGAGAAAAAACTCATAGGCTTGTGGACTTGTCTGTTGGTGCTCCGCGACGGAGTCCACGAGCGGATTGCCGGTGCGGGTATGCTGTACGAAGAGGGCGCGCACGCGGGACGACAGCGGGCCGAAGTAGCCGGTGGGGGCCAGCACGGCGACCACCAGTGCCGCCACGCCCGCCATCACGCCGAAGACGCGTACGCGGATCTGCATGTTCTTGCGCGAGCGCACTGCCACTGCGGCGCGCCTGCGCAGCACCTCGCACACCTGCAGGCCGCAGAGGAAGATGAGAACGCCCAGCGCGCCAAGCTGCTCGAGTGAGTGGAAGGGCGCCATGCCGACGGGCGGCACACGCGTGGCGAGGGCGGTGCCGACGACGTAGAAGAGCGCGTAGGAGCGCAGCAGCGCCGGGCTGTACGTGTTGCGTGCCCAGTCCACCAGCGCCGCCACGCCCGCGTGCAGGGCCACCATGTTGAGCACGAAGATGTAGCCGCCCCACGCAGCCACCATGTAGCCGTACGCCACGCCGACGAGCGCGCCGATGGGCCACGACGACGGGGTGCGGAGGGAGCGCGTCCACAGGTAGAACGTGAGAAGCATGGCCGCCAGCGCGATGCACTCGTTGTCGAACTCACCGGCCATGGACCGCATCAGGTGCGCCGGCAAAGTCATGAAGGTAAAAGCTGCGATTACGGCGGTAATGCCTGAGCTGCTCATCTCAAAGGCCATGAGCGCCACCAACAGCGTGGCGATGGAGCCGAACCACGCGGGGATCAGCACGCACACGTCGTTGAGCGACATGTGCACGCCGAGCGCGGCCAGCGTGCGGTGGATGGCGACGGCGGTGAGCTGCAGACCTGGGTACGTGGTGGAGCCGACGGGGCGGCCCAGCGGGTACCAGCTCATGTAGTCGAACCAGTGGAAGAAGGCTGTCCAGCCGTGCTCGGACATGTACTCCGCGGCGCGGTAGTTGAACCACGGGTCGAACTCGTGGATGATGTAACCATAGATTTTTATGGAAAGGAGCCGCGTCTGGAAAGCGATGAACATGGTGATGAGCATGCTGAGGACAATCAGAGCCGTTCGAAGAACGTGAAACGCTCGAGCGGCGTTGGGCCATGAGGTGATCTTCACTTCTACCAAAGAAGGAGGCTTTCCATTTTTTTGAGCCTGTATGTCTCGGGCGGCTTTTGCGGGCATTACTTGAAAACGTCAAGTGTTCAAATTGAAAAAGAAACGCTCAGCTAAACTGTCAAGTCATAAAAACGACAGAAAAAGAAGTGGCGACGTTTGCTTTGTGGCGAATAAGACCAGCTGCAACTGAATGTGAAAGTGAAACGGAAAAAAAAAACGAGTCGTCTGTGAAAAACGCAGTGGAGGTTGTTTGTTAATTTGATGATCTGTGATGGTCAACGTTCTTTGCGGCAAACAGCTTGTGTTCTTTTTTTTTTGGTTTCACAGTAAAACGATTGCCTCTTATCATTGGATGAAATTATTTACGCACATGCATGTGCGATGATCTACAGCAAGCAAATGAAGCCCTCTTGGCACTCATGAGGTGATTGGGCCGAAAAAGAAAGAGAGAGAAAGAGAAATATAGATAACTGCTTGAAAAGCCATCTGCCAATTTTGTTATCCACACCAATACTGCTTGCCATCTCGCAGGTATGCTGCGAGTGGGCAGAGAAGATCCATTACTTGCCTTGCCCTCGAAAACCTTGTCTTTCTCGATGAACGAGAACTAATCTGCTACTAGTTTGGACAAAACACAGATTTCCTCTTCACACCTTTGATTAAGTACCTCCGTTGTCTGTGAATCACTAACGTGCGTTTCGTGCTCTCGCATCATTTCTACTCCTGCCTATTCATCTCCATAATTGCTGTGATCCGATCTTACTAAATGACGCATTGCCAATTGGAAAAAAAATGAGCACGCTCAACACCACAAGCTCGTGTTTGCCGCTTGCCTTACCAACGGAGAAATGCGCTCCTATTTGCATTTCGAATACGATTGTGAAAAAAAAAAAAAAAGAGGAGCGCGCGTAAAAGAGAGATAGGAAGAAGAGGAGAAAAAACTATGTTGACACCAAAGTATGCACAGACAACAAGGGTGAAGTGAACACCATGCAAAGGCGGTGAAGCCCCACCTTACAGAAAAAGGGAAATAACGCAGAACCGTGAAACGCCCACTTCTGCACAAATCAATGAGGGAACATGTTACTTCACTTTCACATCGCATTACTTTACGCCCTACACTACCATTCACGGTTCACTGCCATACAAGCGACAGCCGCAAAACCCTTTCAACCACCCACCTAAAACAGTAACACAAAGACAATTTAAAACTGTGCAGTTCTTTACGCCTCACCAGCCATGCGACTGCGCGCCATGTATGCTCTGTAGTAAGAGTCGTTACGCTTGCGGTTGAAGTTCTCCAGCTGCTCAAAGTCGACACGGTGGGCCAGCATGTCCTGGATCTCCTTCGCAGGCGGGTACTGCCCGGGGCAGATCCACGACCCCGGTGGGTTGCACACGCGGTTGGCCGGGTCGGCAACCCACCTCTTGCTTTCCCGACTCACATTCATAACCTTGTAGATGCGCACCAGGCCGTACTTGGAGGTGTACACCTCTTGAAAAAGGGCCGGATCGACCTCCACACCTGGAACGATCTTGCGTTCGTGTAGGTTGTACAGCAGCGAGGCCCGCATGGTTGGCGTAGGCTTCCGGTATTCCCTATCGAAGAATCCGAAGTGACGGCACAGCGGGTCATTGGGGCAGATGTCGCGGTACACGCTGTTGCCGATGCGGGCCATGTGCGGTGACTTCATGAGGTCGTCTTTATTCTGACCGGCCCAGATGAGGACGTAGTCGGCCATGTGCCGCACCAGTGAATGTGCCTCCACGACAGGCGACGTCAGCATCTTGCCGATGGTGGCGATGTGCTCGTGGTTCCATGTGTTGCCGTCCGCCAGCGACGTGCGGTTGCCGATGCCGGTGATCTGGTAGCCGTAGTCCCACCAAGACAGAACACGGGCGTCCTCTGGCGTGTTGGCTTTCAGCCACTCGTACGAGTCGAGGTAATCCCTGACCATCACCGTTTCTCCGTTTGATGTTTGTGACGAGAACAGTAAAGTTGGGCCGGCGAAATCCTCAGCCATACTATAGCTGGAAAAGAAGTAGATAAATACTGCAGGTGCCCCAATAATGAAGGTGATGACGATAACGGAAACGGCAACGCGGTCTCCAGTTGGCCAGCGATTCATCCCTGCAGTCTTCCGAAAGTTGGAAAACAGCGGAATCATTGCATCAAAAGTCGCCTCTGAAGTGGCCGATGGTCGAGCTGCCGCTGCCTGCTGTCGGATACGTTGCTGCTGCTGGTGCTTCCGGCTGCTGCTGTTCCCGCTGACGTCATCCGATTGCGGCATGTCACCCGCCGCCGCCATGTCCGCGGTGCGCATGCTGTCGTCCCAGAAGAGCTGTTGGAAGCCCCACTGCATCCACGTCCCGGCGACGACACCACCACCCAGACACGCCGCCGGACCCGCCAAGATCAGCAGCCGCACCATGCGCGCGCTGAAGTAGTAGGCCATCACACTGTACAGGAAGAGGAAGAGGAGGCCACGCAGATTACGCGTGGGAAAGATGGGAAGAACCGCAAAGCTGAGAAGCCACAACAGGTACATCGCGTTGAGGAACGTTAGGTATGATTGCGCATCAGCAGGGCGGTGCTCCGCGACGGAGTCCACGAGCGGATTGCCGGTGCGGGTGTGCTGTACGAAGAGGGCGCGCACGCGGGACGACAGCGGGCCGAAGTAGCCGGTGGGGGCCAGCACGGCGACCACCAGTGCCGCCACGCCCGCCATCACGCCGAAGACGCGTACGCGGATCTGCATGTTCTTGCGCGAGCGCACTGCCACTGCGACGCGCCTGCGCAGCACCTCGCACACCTGCAGGCCGCAGAGGAAGATGAGAACGCCCAGCGCGCCAAGCTGCTCGAGTGAGTGGAAGGGCGCCATGCCGACGGGCGGCACACGCGTGGCGAGGGCGGTGCCGACGACGTAGAAGAGCGCGTAGGAGCGCAGCAGCGCCGGGCTGTACGTGTTGCGTGCCCAGTCCACCAGCGCCGCCACGCCCGCGTGCAGGGCCACCATGTTGAGCACGAAGATGTAGCCGCCCCACGCAGCCACCATGTAGCCGTACGCCACGCCGACGAGCGCGCCGATGGGCCACGACGACGGGGTGCGGAGGGAACGCGTCCACAGGTAGAACGTGAGAAGCATGGCCGCCAGCGCGATGCACTCGTTGTCGAACTCACCGGCCATGGACCGCATCAGGTGCGCCGGAACGATGGCGAAGGACAGCGAGGCAACGGCGGTCACGGAGAGGGACTCGCTGACCTCGTAGGCCATGAGCGCCACCAACAGCGTGGCGATGGAGCCGAACCACGCGGGGATCAGCACGCACACGTCGTTGAGCGACATGTGCACGCCGAGCGCGGCCAGCGTGCGGTGGATGGCGACGGCGGTGAACTGCAGACCTGGGTACGTGGTGGAGCCGACGGGGCGGCCCAGCGGGTACCAGCTCATGTAGTCGAACCAGTGGAAGAAGGCTGTCCAGCCGTGCTCGGACATGTACTCCGCGGCGCGGTAGTTGAACCACGGGTCGAACTCGTGGATGATGTAACCGTACGTCTGCACGGAGATCAAGCGGATGGTATACGCTACACGCAGCGCGTAGAGGATGACGCCGAGCATGAGGCCGGCGTACATCTTAGTGCACACGGAATAGGGGATGGCTTTGCAGTTGAACAGGTACGTCTCGTCCGACGACGACGAAGCGTCCTCCTGTTTGGTGTCTTGTGTGCAGCTATCCGTCTGCGCTACAGGGCTCTTGGAGGTGTCGGCCTTTGCATCACGGCCTCGCTGACGCTGTGTGGGCATATTTTGTTGTCGTGACGGTGTCTTTGGTGAAACTACGCCGCTGTGTCGCTTGCAGACAAACCTAATAAACAACCAAGATACAGGGTGCGTGCCTTTTTTTGTTATGCGGAGTGTGGGGTCGGGATGGGGGCTTGCGGAAAAGAAAAAAGAACGCCAGACTTGACACAGTAGTCTTGACACCTTTGAAATGTTGAGGGCCAGTACAAGTAGACGTTTTTTCTCATTGTGCCGCAGATTATTCAGTTGTGGTTACCGTGCATGATAGCCGGTAAGAAGCGTGACATAAATGGACAGAGAGAGAGAGAAGGAAAATAAGGAGAAAAAAAAAAGGTGTGGGCGCAAAAGAAAAGAAAGCAGTGACCTTCTTTTCTTTTCTTCGGAATAACAATTCTGCAACGGTGGACTTTCCGTCAGAAAGGGTGGAAATTGCCTGCTATCTCTCAATAGTGATAATAATAGCACAGCACCGACTAACGCAGTTACGCAAACGGGACTTCCACTAAATTGAAAGCAGAAAAAAAAAAGTTGACACCGTCCAAAATAGTATCTTTCCTCCCCATTTTTTTTTTTTTTGCTGTAGGTAACAAATGAACTTTCAGGTGACGAGGTAGTGAGATAGCACAGTGCTGCCCTCGTCGTCCCAAGGTTAAGTGTTAGAGAACAACAAGAGACAAAAAACAAAACAAAACAACACTATACAGAAAACACGACATTGGCAGCTTCAGCTCAAAAACAAACAATCAAAACAAAAACAAAAATCTAATTCCGTCCATCAAAGCAAAATGAGGTGCTTCAGTTTCTTCTTTCACTGTTACGGCGTCTGTTTCTTCATTGATTCCGTACGTCCAATACACAAACTATTGTTTTAACTGACAAGGAACATCCAGGTGGTTGACACGAAAACCATTGGCTGCCGACCGAGACCATCTTCGGCGTTGCGGAACGTCTTACACTTCGCCCGTCATGCGACTGCGCGCCATGTATGCTCTGTAGTAAGAGTCGTTACGCTTGCGGTTGAAGTTCTCCAGCTGCTCAAAGTCGACACGGTGGGCCAGCATGTCCTGGATCTCCTTCGCAGGCGGGTACTGCCCGGGGCAGATCCACGACCCCGGTGGGTTGCACACGCGGTTGGCCGGGTCGGCAACCCACCTCTTGCTTTCCCGACTCACATTCATGACCTTGTAGATGCGCACCAGGCCGTACTTGGAGGTGTACACCTCTTGAAAAAGGGCCGGATCGACCTCCACACCAGGAGCCCGGCTGTGCTCGTGTAGGTTGTACAGCAGCGAGGCCCGCATGGTTGGCGTAGGCTTCCGGTATTCCCTATCGAAGAATCCGAAGTGACGGCACAGCGGGTCATTGGGGCAGATGTCGCGGTACACGCTGTTGCCGATGCGGGCCATGTGCGGTGACTTGCCTAAATCTCCACCTTGACCGGCCCAGATGAGGACGTAGTCGGCCATGTGCCGCACCAGTGAATGTGCCTCCACGACAGGCGACGTCAGCATCTTGCCGATGGTGGCGATGTGCTCGTGGTTCCATGTGTTGCCGTCCGCCAGCGATGTGCGGTTGCCGATGCCGGTGATCTGGTAGCCGTAGTCCCACCAAGACAGAACACGGGCGTCCTCTGGCGTGTTGGCTTTCAGCCACTCGTACGAGTCGAGGTAATCCCTGACCATCAACGTTTCTCCGTTTGATAGGCGCACCAAAAAGAGGAGACGCGGGCTAGCAAATCTGTGGGCCATGCTAAAGCTTGAGCGAAAATACAAAGTAGTGATGGGGGTCACAATGGCGACGGCAGCGGTGATAAGCGTCACGGCAATAGCGAACCCAGTCGGCCAGCGATTCATCCCTGCAGTCTTCCGAAAGTTGGAAAACAGCGGAATCATTGCATCAAAAGTCGCCTCTGAAGTGGCCGATGGTCGAGCTGCCGCTGCCTGCTGTCGGATACGTTGCTGCTGCTGGTGCTTCCGGCTGCTGCTGTTCCCGCTGACGTCATCCGATTGCGGCATGTCACCCGCCGCCGCCATGTCCGCGGTGCGCATGCTGTCGTCCCAGAAGAGCTGTTGGAAGCCCCACTGCATCCACGTCCCGGCGACGACACCACCACCCAGACACGCCGCCGGACCCGCCAAGATCAGCAGCCGCACCATGCGCGCGCTGAAGTAGTAGGCCATCACACTGTACAGGAAGAGGAAGAGGAGGCCACGCAGATTACGCGTGGGAAAGATGGGAAGAACCGCAAAGCTGAGAAGCCACAACAGGTACATCGCGTTGAGGAACGTTAGGTATGATTGCGCATCAGCAGGGCGGTGCTCCGCGACGGAGTCCACGAGCGGATTGCCGGTGCGGGTGTGCTGTACGAAGAGGGCGCGCACGCGGGACGACAGCGGGCCGAAGTAGCCGGTGGGGGCCAGCACGGCGACCACCAGTGCCGCCACGCCCGCCATCACGCCGAAGACGCGTACGCGGATCTGCATGTTCTTGCGCGAGCGCACTGCCACTGCGGCGCGCCTGCGCAGCACCTCGCACACCTGCAGGCCGCAGAGGAAGATGAGAACGCCCAGCGCGCCAAGCTGCTCGAGCGAGTGGAAGGGCGCCATGCCGACGGGCGGCACACGCGTGGCGAGGGCGGTGCCGACGACGTAGAAGAGCGCGTAGGAGCGCAGCAGCGCCGGGCTGTACGTGTTGCGTGCCCAGTCCACCAGCGCCGCCACGCCCGCGTGCAGGGCCACCATGTTGAGCACGAAGATGTAGCCGCCCCACGCAGCCACCATGTAGCCGTACGCCACGCCGACGAGCGCGCCGATGGGCCACGACGACGGGGTGCGGAGGGAGCGCGTCCACAGGTAGAACGTGAGAAGCATGGCCGCCAGCGCGATGCACTCGTTGTCGAACTCACCGGCCATGGACCGCATCAGGTGCGCCGGAACGATGGCGAAGGACAGCGAGGCAACGGCGGTCACGGAGAGGGACTCGCTGACCTCGTAGGCCATGAGCGCCACCAACAGCGTGGCGATGGAGCCGAACCACGCGGGGATCAGCACGCACACGTCGTTGAGCGACATGTGCACGCCGAGCGCGGCCAGCGTGCGGTGGATGGCGACGGCGGTGAACTGCAGACCTGGGTACGTGGTGGAGCCGACGGGGCGGCCCAGCGGGTACCAGCTCATGTAGTCGAACCAGTGGAAGAAGGCTGTCCAGCCGTGCTCGGACATGTACTCCGCGGCGCGGTAGTTGAACCACGGGTCGAACTCGTGGATGATGTAACCGTACGTCTGCACGGAGATCAAGCGGATGGTATACGCTACACGCAGCGCGTAGAGGATGACGCCGAGCATGAGGCCGGCGTACATCTTAGTGCACACGGAATAGGGGATGGCTTTGCAGTTGAACAGGTACGTCTCGTCCGACGACGACGAAGCGTCCTCCTGTTTGGTGTCTTGTGTGCAGCTATCCGTCTGCGCTACAGGGCTCTTGGAGGTGTCGGCCTTTGCATCACGGCCTCGCTGACGCTGTGTGGGCATATTTTGTTGTTTGGAGAGATGACGCTGAATTGGAGAAGGTAAATCAGAAAGGATGAAATGGTGCTCAAATAGTGTTGTTCTTCGTTTTTATATTGCAGTTATACTGCTGCTTTTTTTTTGGGGGGGCTTGCTTGGTGGTATGCGGGCTTGTTCTTAGGTGCTGTCATACAGTGGAACTTAACCTGCCCACTAAGATCGTTAGTTGACCGTGATCAGTACTGTCACGCGCAGCGAAATGGAAGAAACGGCTCTGTAGAAAAGAAAAGACGCTTTGCTGTGTGTGAGCAGTTACCAATGAAAAGAGGCAGAGAATCACCTCGATGAGATTAAGAGGAGAAAGGCATGAAAAGTGAGGAGAACGCACACACACACACACATACATACAAGGCTATTTGAGGTCTCAGACAAATCCTAAACTGCAACACGACAACAACAACAACAAACAAAAAAAAAAACGTGATACCGTTAGAATGTAAGGCAAGTAATGAGTTTAAGAAGTTCATTCATGCTACACAAGATAATTTGTGTTTTCAACCTGTTTCGAATAGCTCACCGAAAATCTCAAAGCCGGTAAGACTTGTTCAGCGCGCGGTGGTTGACGTGGCAAATAGGTCAGCAAATAGGAGCGATTGCACCACGATCGCTGCAAAACCTGGCAGTCAAATCGAGTTGCGAGCACCTTCCCAGTTTCAGTTGAAAAAGGTGCTTTTCCCTTTCTTCCTGTTTTTGACGAAGCGCGTGACGTTGCTTAAACAGAAAAATGAGTAGTAGTAATGGAATGATGATGACGAGTGAAAAATAGCGAGTAGCGCTTGTGTAGTCGTTAATTCTCACGCTTTCTTCAAAGCGAACGACCCTCACAACCACCAGGAAAGAACCAGATCTGAAAACAACATAAAAGCTGGAAAGCACATTGTGTGCGTGTGCGCTCGCTTGTTTTGCGCGTATGTACAAGCGCTTCTCTGCACCACTTTGACTGAAAGGTGTTGGAAAAAGCTGAACCTTTAAGAAAAAGCAGAGAATGCTTGAAAAGTTCCGTGTGACCACGCGTAAACCTAAGCGCGCACACACCCAAAGTGCTGTTTAGGCCACGAATTGAGGAAAGTCGTGAAAAAAAAAAGGGTAGGAACACTGGAAAAAAAAAAACGAAGATCTTTGGCAAACATTTCAGACTTTGAAAGCAGCTTGCAGAAGACTAAGTAAACGTTAGGTGAGCAGACAAGCGAAACGCGCTAGTCCCAAAGTGTCGTTTTCTATGCTTGCGCGCATCAACAGCAAGAATAAAAAGGAGTTCTCACGCAGGAGAGAGAGGTGCAAAAGAAAAAGAAGAGGCATTTTACTGATGATTCGGCTTTCAAGTAAATTCAGGTGCTCTGGGCTCTCGTCGAAGAAGCCGCCGGCATTCAGCACCGGTGGCTGAAAACGACATTATTGAGTTTTACCTGAGACACCTTCATATAATAAAAAGGGGAGACTTCAGAAAGGCAAAGGCAAGCAAACAACAACAACAACAACAACAAAAAAAAGGAATGCTGTGTCTGCCACATTTGCCTCCTCATCTGTTGCCCAAAGAAAAAGACGTTCGACAGTGCAGCCCCATAAAAACGCGCTGACAAGGGCAGTTCGCAGTGCCCGAAAAAAAAAAAAACAGATTTCAGTGCGCCTTTCTTGCTCCTTCTCTCTCCACTACGTGCAGCGACGCCTGCTTCCTACCACCGACATGGCAAAACCCACTAAAGCAAAGAGATCTTGTGATTTACCTATCTTCGTTTTCTATCCGCCCTTTTCTGTTTCATTGCATTCTACGAAGTACCTTGAAAAGAAAAGAAAAAAGCTGAAAGGGAGGGAAAAAACATCTCGTTGAAGGGGCACAGCTAAAAAGAAGAAGACCCAAAACAACAACAACAGAAAAAAACACATAAAGTGCGACAGTCGTCCTTCAGACATTCATCGGAGAACTGAACATCACGCACCTTTCGAGTTTCAACACTCCGAAACTGTTCTTCTGCTTTAGGTCTCTAACAGAGTTTTCTCTTTTTTCTTCTTCCCTTCTGCCAACGCTTAACGTTTCTACGCGGGCCCTTGATTGTCGCCGCGCGGCGGCACACCGGCCGCCTCGCCATACTCCTCCAGCAGCGTCTTCTCCAAAATGACTCGGCGCACGTCCTCGATCGACGGCACGGAGCCACTCTGCAGCTTTGAAAAGATGAGCGTCCCATCTAGTGACACCTCATAAGCGCCGGTCTGGCTGAGCGAGTTGCCAATCATGTTCAGCATGAAACCGGTGCCGATCACCATCCCACGCTGCTGAACGAGGAAATTCAGCACCGCGACAGGCAGGAAGGCCATTTGCGGGCCAGCCAGCGCAAGAGCCAGGGAGCCAAGGAAAGCGATGGAGCATCCCTTTGCGACGGCTGCGCGGAGCGGTGGGGTAGGGTAGGTGGCACCGACGATGCGCACTTCCTGTGCGTTTGGCAGGGACAGCTGCAGTTTCTCCTTCATCTCTTCAAAGTACTTCGCGTAGCCTCATCCGGTGCAGTACAGTACTTCCAGCTTATGCTTCGCCACAACACGACCAGCCTTGCTGGGGGCCCGGTGCTGCGCAGGCATTCCCTCTTTCCTCACAATATCATCATCATCATCATCAATTAGCTGAACTGCTCTTTTATTGTTATGGTGTTCGTTGTTTCCGTTAGATGCAGCGACGTGCGCAGCTGCACTGTTGCTGTCGTCGTTGCTGTTCGCCGCGTGCTGCTGCTGCTTCTTCGCTGCCGCCGCCTTGCGCGCCAGCGCGGCTTCAACCTGCGCGTTGAATTGCGCCTCTCTCTCCTCGTGCTCCTCTAGTTGTCGCACCGCCGCCACCAGATCCGCCTTCCGCCGGTAGGTGTCGAGGTTCACGCGGCCGCCCGTCTTTTCAAACAGCATCTTTTTGAGGTCCGTCTCGGCCAGCATGTCAAGATAGGCGTAGGGGTCCGCCGCGGCGGTTTCATCGCTCTCGGCGGCGTCGACGCACGCTGCCGTCGTTGCCAGAAACACTGCGACAAGCAATGCGGCGACGATTAGCGCCGCCGGCTGCCAACGGCGAGGGACAGACATCCTCCTACAGGAAAAAAAAAAAACAATAAAAAACAGTATTAGTGACGGAAAAAAGAAAGGTCGATACCGGGTGGTAAGTGACAAAATAGAGAAGAGAAATAACACACAAACACACACAAACTCAAGGGGTAGTGAAACAGCGAACGGCGAGAAAGGGGATTGAAAGGACTGGCGCTGCGAATGCACAACCCCGTCCTTTCCCCGTCTCTTTTCTTCCTCTTCTTTCTTGTTTGACCGAAGAAGACGTCTCGCTGTGGCTGCTCGACCTTATTCTTTCCCTCTTCTCCTTCTATCACGCCCTGTAGACTAGAGGGGGGGGGGAGGGAAGAAAGAAAGCAGTGAAGACACGTGCGCGCGACAGCAAGCAGCCGCAGTTGCGCATTATTTCGAGATTATGAGAAAAGTGGAGAACGAAAAGAGCGCAGAAGCAGTTTCAACGAAGGAAAGGGAAGAGAAAAAGCGACACACACACACTCGAAAAAAAAAAACAATTGATACATAGTCCGCATTATTATCCCTTATCGTTTCTTGGGTTGAGGTGCCAACGAGCCGCAGCAGTGAACAGTAAAGAGAGAAAGAGGGCGCATTCAAAGACGTCAATGATATCCTACGCCGTGATGCCGCTCAACTTCTTGAGGAACCAAAGCGGATGAGCATATGGGGTCGCCTGCAGTAACGAAACACATTTTCCGCTGACTTTTTCCAAATGTAAAACAGAAAATAAGTAGTTCGATAAGAAGCGATGAGCTTTTACGTGTCACCCGCTTTTACATTTTTTGTTGTTGTTATTGTCGAACCCACCAGCAGCAACACACACACACACACACACAATAGCTACAGAAGCGCACCAGCCGCAGCCGCAGCCGCAGCCGCCTGTCCACTCATGGCGGACGCGTAGTCCTTCAGGAGCGTACGCTCCAGCAGCATATTACTTACCATTTCAGATGTTGGCAGCCGCCCGCCCAGCTTCAGCGTCGAGTAGATGAGCTCGTCATCCAGGTACACCTCGAAGGCATTACCTTGAAGCACGGTGCGGCCGAGCATGTTCAGCATGAAAGCGGTGCTGATGATAAGGCTGCGCCGCGTACGCACCATGTTACGGCCAGCCTCCGGAATGAAAGGCACCAAGTCCGGCACGATCGCAAGCGCCAGCACACCAAAAAAACACACCTGAAGTGTCTGCCCCAGCAGCGCGCTTTTCTTCGTGATGGGGTAGGGCACACCGAGAAAGCGAAAGGCGTCCCGGTTAGGCAGCCGCACCGCCTCCAAGCTCTCCAGGTCTTTCACGAGTGCCGTGAAATGTCGGCCGTAACCGTTTGCTTCACTGTAAAGAACACGCAGCTCGTGCGTGGGGGGAAGGTCAGCGCTGCCGTCGCTGCGCAGCGAGGCGGGGATGTCGCCGGCGCGCTTGATGCGACTGGCCTTCGCACGACGAGCGGTAGCACGCTGCCATTTCAGCTCTTCTTGTGTCTCGGCGTACCAGCGAGCGGCGGCAGCCACTTTGCTCCGAAAAGCCTGTTGCGCCACCTCCTTCCTCTCCACTTCACGAATCGCCTCGACGAGGTCGTTGCGGTCTTTGTAGCGTTTGAAGTTGACCTGACCCTTCTTCTTATCAGATAAGAGCGTCTTCAGTTCCTCATCGGAGAGACCGCTCAAGTCGAAGTGGCCTGCAGTGGTGTCAGAGGAAGACGACGCCTCTGGCTCCACTGTCATCGTCGTCGCCGCAGCACCAGCATTTTCAACTTCGGAAGCTGCGGTGCTGTCTTCCACAGTCTCTACGGAGTGGACTTTTCTTGCTGACGCTTCTGCAGGGACGAAGGATGAAGCATAAGCCTCTCGAGGCCCCGCAGGTTCCTCTGCCACAAGAGCCGACTGAACGACGCCGCCGCTGCCGAAACTGAACCTCGCGACGAGGTCGTGAGAGTTTCCGTCTTGAGAGAGCTCATGTGCAGAGGAGAGGAGGAGTAGGCACGCCACCATCAGGATGGCACGGGACACTACCACAACGCGTCTTGAACCGCGGTGCATGGCTGCTCTTCTTCTTCGTTGGAGCTGAAATGTGTTGAAGCTACTTTTTCTTTTGTGTGTGCATTTACTGACGCAGCTGTAGATGAGGGCCGGCGAGTAGGGAAAAAAAAAAAGGCAAGGCAGGAAAACAAAAGGAACACACATGTGACATTTGAGTAAAGACTTTGGGGGAAAAAACCGCCTTGCATTGGATCTCAAAGGAGGGGGGGGGGAGAGAGGATAAAACCAAACCAAACAAACAAGAAAGATGCCGTCGATTACAATAATACGCAGATGTGAAGCGCTGCAAACCTAGGATGATAGTTCATCCAATGTGGAGCACGAGTTTAGTGGATTCTTGCTCAGATCAAAGGGAAAAAGAGGGTAAGACGAAAAGCTGCATTACTAGCACCTCTGTTTCTCACCGCCTAAAACAAACACAAACACACACACACACACGTTAATGTGCGCATTGAATTTCTTTTTTTTCTTCTTCTTTCTTCTTCTGAGTATATAACGTGTATGCAACGGCTTTAACGAACGGAAGCGAAAGTCAAGGCCACGCCCACTCACCGCCACAACAATAGGCACACGACAGACAAAAAGCAAATACAAGCAAACAAGGACACATTCATGTAAAACTCTGCAAAAAAAAAAAAGGAAAGAGTGCTCTCTTTTTATATGTTCTCTCTGCTGCATCTATTCGGGGTTTCCTGGGAAAACAAAAAAACAAAATAATAATAATAATATTAAGAATAATAACAACAAACGGAAGTTAAGAGTATCATAAAAACTCGACTGTCTCACACGCTCAGATCAAACAAATCCCTTTCCGCTCGTATTTAAAAAAAAAAAAAGGAAAACAAGCTACTTCTCCTTGGAGCAAATACAAGACAAAAAGGTTCAATGCTTGAATATTAAAAAAAAAAAAGGGCAAACTCAAGACGCCCAACCACAAACAAGTAATGAAACCAAAAACACACACACACACACACAACACTGCAGAACTGCTAAACGTCTTTCCGCGCCAGTCTATAACAAAGTGAATCAATCAACCAACAGGGAAAGAGACATTACAAAGACCCAATAGAAACATCATTGGGAGGCTTCGTACTTGAATACAGAACCAATTGAACACACACGCATACGCGTCCAACATAGCAGGGAAAAAAGTTCTTTTTTTTTCCACCCTCGTCTCAGTGAGCAGAAGGTCGAGAAGCTGCTGTGGCAGAGCGGCGTTGCTGCTGCGAAGCCGCCGCAGCCTCGCGCTTCACGCGAGAGACCACCGCCTCGAAGGCAGCGCTGCCATGCCGCGTCGCAGGTGCGGGCGCCACCGCCGCCGCACTGTGACTGCGTCGCACGAGACTCATGGAGGCCGCCATTGCCTGACCACCACGAACGCTGCTGCTGCCGCTGCGCGATGGATGCGCGACCGCCACGATGGTCGTACTGCGGCCGCGACGTGTCGTTTGTTGCCGCTGCTGAGACAACGACTGGGCGGCGGGCTTCTTTGGGGAGTTCGCCACGTGCAGGGGAAGCGAGTCGATGAAGTGAAAGAAGGCACGGGTGCGTTCTGCCCACTTGAGCATGTCCGCCCGCCGCTGCAGCTCGCGCTGGGAGAGCATTGGGAACGGTGGAGTGGCGGTCGCCGCCGCCGCCGCGGAAGTTCCAGTAGCTCTCGCTGCTGCCACCTGTGAGGCGAGCTCGACATCACGCTGCAGCTGACTAAACGGGCTGGCCCGCAGCGAAGCACTCCGCCGTGTGTGCGTGCTACGTCGTGTGGGACTCGGTGTGATGGATGCGCTGGCTCGCATGGACGTTGCCGTGGCGGTGCGACGACGGCACCGAGAGCGGGGCAGTGTCGCCTGGTGGTCCGATTCCCGCTCCTGCTTGCACGCCTCCTGCGTGAGGGAGAAGACAAAACTCTCCTCCTCGCTCGTTTCGGCAGGGCCTGCGTTGCCGCCTGCGCGGCTGGGGGTGTCGCGCTCGCTGACAAAGAGGGGCAGCCGTTCATCGTCGTGGAGGCCTTCGTCGTCCAGCAGGTTCACGGAACGGCCTGGCGCTGGGAGACTGATGCTGTCCTGAGCGCTGCGACGGGCGTCGAGCCGCCGTTTCTCGTGAGTGGACGCGATGAGGGCAGGCACCTGACGCGGCGTCGCTCCCGCCTCACACGCCTCCTCGTCCTCCTGAAAGAGGCTCACCTGCGTGTTCGTCCAATCCCGCTCCTCCTCCTCCTCTCTGCGGATGCTACCGCGCGTGCGACGGCCCTCCGTCGTGTCGCTGTCGGCGTCGAAGGTGGCCCACAGAGGGCTGCGGGGGCTCGGGACGTGGTAACCAGGCTTCAACTCCACTGCGCGCGTCGTAGTCGGTGGATTGGCGCGCAGAATCGCCTGCACCGCCTCGTCGTGCACGGAGCCGCGCGAGCCGGAGGCAGAGGTAGTGATGGTGGTGGTGATGCTTGCGGCGGAGTGCCTGGCGTCGATCTCGCCGGCCACCGCCAACGGCCCCCGTCGACGAGCCACCGTTGCAGGTGTGAAGAGCGCCGCTGTCTCCCACCCTGTCTCGACTTCTCTCGTTTCGGTCGACTGGGCGATGTAGGGGAGGTCCTGCAGCTGACTGAGCAGCTGCGATGTCGGTGTCCCCTGCAGATGGCGGAGAGGCGTAGTGGCGGTGGTGGCAGCAGCAGTGGAGCTCATGGCGACGGGGGAGTACGAAGCGTCCACAAAGAGTTCCTCGCCCTCGCTGCTGTTCTCGCGCGGAACAACTCGTGTGGCACTGTTCTGCAACCTGCGACATGGGGCAGAGAGACGGCCGGCCGAGAGTTGAGACAGCAGCGTGTCGCTGTGGCGCGGCCGGGCCTCGCGCGCGCCGCTCTCACATCCGGCTGTGATGGCGTTGACGCTGGGGCTGCGCGTGTGGAAAGAAGGTTGGCCGTCACTGTCGGGGCTGCTGCCGCTGCGGCTTGCCGTCGATGCTCGCGCGCGTTTGCGTTTTGCAATATCGCCTTTGTAATTCAGGTGCGGGAGTGAGGGCGAGGACACGTGCGTGGTGGAGACAGGCGTGCTGCTACTGTTGTTGCTGCTGCTGCTGCTGCTGTGGGTGGCGGTGCAAGTGAGAGCCATCGACGCAGCGACGCTATTCGTGCTGGTACTGGTGCTGCGTCGCTTGCCCTCCGCTGCCAAACGTGACTTGCCTTTGGCGATGGATGGCTGGCTCGCACTAGCGGAGCGACGCTTGAGATGGGCGGAGCGCGCCATAGTGGTTGGAAAGAGGAGCTGGTGAATATGAACTAAATACTCAGAAAAGAAGAAAGAACCAAAAACAAAAGGTGCTTGAAGAAGGAAGTAAAGAAGGAGGAAAAAAAAAAAAAAGAGAGAGAGAGGGCAGCACAGTCTAGTAAAGCGGAGAAAGAACAACAGAATTGAGATCTAAGAGGCAGGAAATGTAGAAAATGGAGGAAAAGAGTGAAAGCCAACAGAGCAACAAGAATAACAACAACAACAACAAAAAGCCGGCTTTCTTTGTCAGTATAAAATCTATGTAGCAATATATATATATATATATATGTATATAGGTATATATGAGAAAGAGAAACGGATTGACAAGAGGATTCGCGAACTGCTGTGTTTCCTCCGCCCCGCTTCTCGCGTTTTTGCACAAGTATGTATGGCTGGTCTTTCTCCCCTTTTCCATGTGGCAATGGTTTGTTTGAGATCGTAGCACACACACATAAAAAAAAAAAAAAGAAAAGAGAAAAAAGAGGAAGAGGCGAGATATGGGAAAAAGAAGGTGCTGAAACAAGCGCCTCACTGCACTGCATGCTGGGAAAAACACAAACAAACAAACGATAAGCTAAAAGGAGAAGCTGCTAAGCAGAAAGTACCCAGACTTTAAGCAGCGTCAACGCACCGCGAGAGGCAGCACGATGCAAAGCCACACCCAAGAAGGCCGTCATTTCCGCTTCAACAGCGGC
Source organism: Lotmaria passim (assembly GCA_037349495.1). Lineage (NCBI taxonomy): Eukaryota > Euglenozoa > Kinetoplastea > Trypanosomatida > Trypanosomatidae > Lotmaria > Lotmaria passim. The sequence continues at coordinate 1,494,257 of CP140193.1, forward strand.
TACAGACACCCAAAGGCTACGAGCGCGCTGTCGCGCAACGACTAAGAGAATGACTCAAAGCTAACTTTTCTTATATATATATATATAAAGATATACGATGACTTAATGTTAACAGAGTGGCTTAGCTGTATTACTCGTTAAGTAGAAAAAAAAAAAAAAGAGCACCTGTCGAATAAGCTTCGCACACGAAAAGCAACACAACCTGCCCATCTTTCGTCGAAACGGCACATCACCGACCACCGCGACGGCCGCCACGAAAACCGCCACGCCCACCGTCACCACCACGTCCGCGTCCACCACGAAAACCCCCACCACCGCCACCACGGAAGCCACCACGCCCTCGACCACAACCGCGGTTTGGGTCTTCCTCGCGGCGCGGACCTCTGAAGGGGCGCTGCGGACGCGACGACGGTGTCTCCAGCGGCGCCTCCGGATCCTCGCCGTCGTCGCGCAGCCGCTTCGCCAGCCTTTCCGCAATCGCCGCTCCCTCCTCCTCACTGATCTGCTCCGGGTTGAGAAGCACAGTGTTGCCCACGTCACCGTAGCGGCGCGAGGTGCGATCCGAGGCAACCTCGCGGAAGCCCCTCTGCCGCCGCCGCTCAATGCGTCGGCGGTCGCGCTCGTTGCTGTCCTTGTCTAGGTAAGCTGCGTAGCAGTTCATTGGGGCGATCATGTTGAGCTGGCGGTCATCCAAGGCGAGGATTTCCTCCACGGAGAGGGTGAAGTCTTCGGGCTCGACCTCGCGGTAACGGAAGGCAGGCCCGCCCCCCGCGCCGTCCGCCGTGGCGTCGCGGTGCAGCTCGTAGTACTCCTCCTCTTTCTTCTTGAGCGAGGCCTGTAGACGGGCGAGCAGCTCCTCGTTGCTCTCGCCGTTCGTCTGCTGCTGCGCAGATGCGAGCAGATCGTTCAGCTGCTGCCGCTCCTTCTCTAGCGCCTGCAGTGCCTCGGAAGGGTAGAGGAGGTTCAACGCGTCATAGCTGGAGCCGTCGCCACCGTGCTGAGGGCCAAAGGCGTCGTCAAAGAACAGCTCGCCGCTCTGCTTGCTCTTTTTCTCTCCTTTCGACGACGACAACGACGGTGCCGGCAGCATCGCCCGCGCATCCTCCAACGAGTTTGCAGCGAAGAGCGCCGGCGCAGCGCCGGAGCGGATGGCGGCCAGATCCGCGTCGTTGTTGTCACCGTCACCGTTGTCCTTGTCCAGCTCCTCGTCAAAGTACGCGATTTCGTCGTCGTCGACGTTTTTCTCGTCGTAGTAGTCGTCGTCGAAGAGCTGCGCCATTTTCCGGTCAAACTCGGCGGGGTCGAACGGGGCGTCGAGGTCCTTGTCGGACCAGACCGCCTTCAGCTTTGCCAACTCCGCCTCCTCCGCGGCGTCGGCGTCACCCGCGAGGGCGCCGATGGCGGGGCCGTCCGTCCGGCTGCGACGGCTGCCGACGGTCAGCCCAGCCACGGAGGCGATGAGGGCCCGTTGATCCTCGATTTCCTTCCTCTTCAGGTGCTTCAGCCGCTTCAACTCCTCCACCTGCTGCGCGTGCGCTGCTTCGGCCCGCTCGCGGCGGCGCTGACGGGCGTCCTTGCGCGACGTGTCGGGTTTCCGTAGTAGCCCGACGGCGGCCTCGCCGATGGGGCGGGGGAACGTCTGCACGTGTGCTGCAGCCGCCTCTTCCGCTTCCTGATGGCGGTACTTCTTCTCCTGGTACTCCCGCTCCCACACCTCGGCGTCGTTGAAGAACGCCTCGTCTTCTTCTTCACGGGCGAGCTGAGCCAGTCGGTCATAGTAGGAGCCACCATTGCCGTCGTCGTCGTCGTCGTCTGCGCCATCGTCGCTGTTGTTCCCGTCGCCCTTCTTAGCATCGGCACTGGCCTTGACACCAGCCGTCTTGGCCTTTTTGCTTTTCTTTGACGACGTCCCCGGGCGCCACAGCTCTTGAATGAAAAAATCGCGTAGAAAGGCGTCATCGTCCTCCTTCTCGTTCTCGCTTGCCGCCTTGCCCTCTTCCGCAGGCTCTGCGTCACACGCTGCAGCTGCCGTTGCCACGCCTTTCTTCTCGCTGTCGCTACCCGTCGAGGCGGGCGTCTTGCCGAGAGAGAAGGCCTCCTCGAGAAGCCGCTTTTCCTCCCCGCGAGCGGCCTGCAGTCGACGCAGCTCCGCTGCTGTCACCCCGCCCTCGTCACCCTCGTCGTCTCTGCCCGCTGTGCTCGACTTTGCTCCCTTAACCACCTCAAATGTACTCGCGCTGTCCTCCACGTCGCGCAGGAAGGCAGCGCGCAGCTTCGCCTCGGCTGCGTTTTGCGGCCGCAACTTCCGAAGCCCGTCGCGCTCGCTGCCTTCCGCAGACTCCACCACGGCATCCTCGGAGTCGGCGGTCGCCTTGAGCGCACGGGCGTATTCGTCCGACAGGGTGAAGCGAGGGGCGTCGCTGCCGCTGCCGACGTGCCGCTTGCGGTCCACGTAACGCTCAAAGATATCCGTATTCACGCGAATCTGCTCCTCTGCCGGAGGGAAGAAGCGGTCTTTCAGCAGCTCTTCCTTGGGCAGCAGCGGCTGCTGCGACTGCGGCTGCGTAACGGTGGCTTTGCGTACAGCCAGCAGAGCCTTGGCGAAGCTGAGGTTGTTTTCTTGCGTGAGTAGCACCGCGTCCTCATCCTCCTCTGCGTCGTCCTCGTCCTCCTCGTCCTCCTCTTCGTCGTCGTCGTTGCTGTCGCTGTCACGGATGGCTGCCGCGAGACGCCCCAGTTTTCCCTTGTACTTCTCCGCGAGGGTGTGCAGCTCCTGCTTGCGCTTCTGCTCCTCGTACCGGGTGGCAAACGCTCTGTTGATGTGCAGAACATCCACGTTTCTCTCTTCGTCTTCTGCCTCGTCGCCCACGTTGCTACGCTGCTTCACGGCACGGAGGGAGAGTCCCTGGACGTGCGCTACCTTCGTCCCCGACCCAGACGGTGAAGAGGAAGAGGCGGAGAGAGGGGACATGAGAGCGGCGTGCTTGCTGCTCTCTTTCTGAGAAGCACCGGCCCTTGCGGACGACGCCTTTTTGGCTTCCCCTTCGCCTTGCTCCTCCTCCTCTTCCTCATTGGACGAGGAATCACTAAAGAACAGATCCATCTTCTTCTGGGCCGTGTACGGCGCAGCTGATGTTTGGGCAGGGGTGGAGGTGGAAGTAGAGGAGGCGGCGGCGGCGGGCGGCGCGAGTGGGTGCGTGCGGGGCACCTTGGCGCGTCCAGTCTCAGCGTGGGGGTTTTTGCGGCGCTCACGCTCGACGGCAGCCGCCATCTCGCGCGCCAGCTTGTCACCGCCGTGTTCGTGACCTTCGTTGTCGCTCGCAGAGGAGTCGTCGGAGTCGAAGACGACTCGCTTCTGCTGGGCCTTCATGGACGAGGACATTGCAAGAGCGGGCAGCGGAGCTCAACAGCCAGAACAACGATCCAGCTTCACTCTTACCACTTCAACGTGTGAAGCAGCTTCAAAGAGATATCTAAACGCACACACACACACACACACAAGAAAAGACGCTGGTTTTGCTTCTATCCTCATATGGTTCGTCGAGAAGTGGAAAGCAGGTGGTTAGGAGGAAAGGAAGGTGAGATCGTATAGTGAGAAGAGGAGCGTAATAACAAAAGAGGATCCCCCAAGCCAAACCAAAGCAGGGAAGGCGCTCGAAAAACGCTGGACATCTTGCCAGACCAAAACAAACAACAATAAAAAAGGTAAGGCTAATGGGGATCCCCCTTTTTTAACGTTGCTTGTACATGCTACTGGTATTGTGACCAAAAAAAAAAAAAAACAAAAGAAGAAGAACCTTATTGATCACATCAAACAACAACGAAAAGGGCTTTAAGAGAAAATGATGCTATGCCTTTTGTTTACTTTTTTTTTTTTTTTGTGTGTGTGGGGCGTAGCGACGCCCTGACGCGTGGGACTTCTAAAGAACAAAAGCAAAAAAAAAAAAAAAAAAGAGGGAGATAAAAACGTGAAAGTGGACACACAGAAACGAAGATGTCATTTACCTCTGCAACAGCGGTCTCGTTGTCAGACCCAGCTGCCAAGAGAGCGCTGATGGCGCATACACACACACACAAAAAGAAAAAACAAGGAGAGGAGGTGGTGAATGGAGGCAAACACATACACGTCTATGACTGAAAAAAACAAAACAAAACAACAACAAACAACTACAGGCAAAACTGTAAAAAGGACGAGGATCACAAAGAAGCTGCTGCGTTGCACTCGAAAAAACAACAACAACAACAACCCAAAAGGAGGCCGACACACTCCTGAAACGAAAAAAGCTTGAGAAGCACAGCGAACGGGGGAAAAAAGAGAGAGATAACGTCAGCTACTGCTTTGTCAGCCGCGTCCAGACCGCCATGTAGAAAGTGAGCACCTTGTCGATCACTGTAAACTGCAGTCCATAATAAAACGGCGAGAGGGACAGGGCGGAGCGCATGAGAAACTCCGCGCTATCTGTCGCCGACGTCACCTCGCCCTGCGCGCGCTTGTCTGCGGCGCGCTGTTCCACCGCGGCTAGCGCCGCCCGCTGCCCGGAGTTGTCCAAGACGCTTGACGAAATTACCCACAGCTCGTGCGCCGCGTCCCGGCCCGCGCGGCGCAGCGCCACCACGGCAGGCGGCACGCCGTCGTAGTCGTCAACACCACTCGCAACCGGCTCGGTGAGCGACGCCGCGTAGCGCCACACTTGCGCCCAGCTCAGTCCGTCCTGCGCCGCGGTCATGCCTGCGTACGGTGTCAGCATTCCGGTGAGGTGCAGCGTGGCCCGTCCGCGCAGGAGCTCCACCACGACGCGGAGCGGGTGGTCGACGACAGACTGCGCCACCACCGAGGAGACGACGCGGTAGACGATGGCACGCAAGATGGCGCGTCGCGTCGCCTGGTCGCGTGCGGCCTGTCGCTGCTCCCGCCGCCGTCGCCGCTCGCGCCTTTCGTGGCGCAGGTGTCGCTGCTCGCGTCGAGTGCGCTCCTCCGCGGTAGCCGAGCCGGTGCTCTGTTGCGAAACTGAGCGGCTTTCTCCTCCCCCGACCCCACCAGAGGCGGCGATGCTGGTGGCTCCGCTCGTGCCGGAGGCTATGGAGGCGCCATCGTCCACTTCGAAGTCGTCGTCCTCGTTGTCTTCCTCGTCGGACCAGTGCGCATAACGGCGCATCATGAGATACTCTACCACTTCAAACGCTGTTAGAACGGCCCGGTAGACGAGCCGGCTAGCGGTTGGCATGACCACGTGTTGCACCACAACGCTCGCCGCGCTGATGCCGAGGCCGCGGATCATGCCGGGCACGGTGAAGAGCACACGTGGCACCTCCGCCGATGAAGCGGTAGAACACGAAGGAGGAGAGAGGAGCATCGGCACGACGATGCTGAGTAGGAATGGATCGAAGACGGTGTGCGAGACGAGGCGCAGCGTCCACCCGACCACGCGCCGCAGCGTTCGCTTGCTGCGCAGCTGCCGCACCACCAGCGTCTCGTCCAAGAAAAAGAGCTTCTCAATGTACGAGTCCACCGCCTGCAGCATCCACCGCATCAGCAGCAGGTGGGCCGCAGTCGAGGCGGAAGACTTCTCAAAGGCCTCTTCCGTTGGTGGCCAGTCCGCCGTCACGACTTCCGTGTCGTGGTGGGTAGACGACGTGGCCAGTGTGGCTGCCGCAGCCGCGTGCGACCTGTGCTTGCCATCGGCGGCCGCGGCAACGTCTGGCGGCCGCGACGATGCGCATCCTTTCGCCGGTGCAAACTTGACATAAAGGTCGGAGAAGCGCAGCAGTGGCAGCGTGACAAGCTGGCACTTCAACTCACAACAGTAGTGCACCAGCATGACTGGGACGGCGTGCAGGACGTGGTTCATGAGAAGTGCGGACTGCGTCACCTTTTCGGTGCGAAGGCGGCCCCACCACGTACGCGGCGACCATGAGAACGAGGTGCCCGGCTTTGCGGCCGTCAAGGAGGAGAGGAGGGGCCAGCCGGCCGTGACGCTGCCGAGACTGATGCCTGCGCCATCCCGGATCACAATGACGCTACCTTCGTTGCTCTCCTCATCCTCGGCGACGCGGCGGCCGCGGGAGGAGCGGCCTCCGCTGCTGCTGCTGAGACCACCACTGCCACTGCCGCTGCGATGATGACGGTGCCGCGATGACGAGGCTGCTGCCGCTGTTCCTGCTCCAGCCTCACCGTCTGCGGTGCTCGAGGCCGAGCGGTGACGCGAGCTGAGAGGTGGCTTGCCAAGAGGACGAGACGTCGACGGTGGCGGTGCGAGCGGCGGTGTCAGTCCGCTCGCAGCTGCCGCCGCCGCCGCTGAGGAGAGCGGATGCGGGGCGGAGAGACGCGGGGTTATGGCATCGCTCCCACTGCCGTCGGCGCTGGCGTTGTTAGGGTCGCGGCGGCGTGTTCGACCTCGCACGCCGTCGCTGTGGCTGCGACGCACGCGGTGACCAGGGGCCTCTGCATCCCCCACGCCAATGCCACCCGCCACCGCACTGTCACCGTTGTAGCTGGCGCTGGCTGCGGCGCGACGTGCGGCTGCCAGCGGCTCCTCCGCGCTGCGGGTGCGGCGTGCGGATGAGGAGGAGGACGGCGGCATCACCGCTGCTGTGCCGTCTCCGGCGGACTCGCTCTTTTGCGATGGTGTGCGGTGGCGGTGATGCCGGCGCGTGCCGCTTCCCGTCGCCCCTGCCATGGCCGCCGATGCGTTGGATTGCCGCGTTGCGCGCGAGGAGGCGATGGAGGCGGTGTCCGCCGCCCGACTCTCCGTCGCCGCCCCACGGCTGCGGCTGTGGTGGGTGCGGCGGACAATGGCGGTGTCTGGGTTGAGGGAGCGGAGGGCGTGTCGCAGGATTGCCCAGCTGGCCCCGAAGACGTTGATGGGATGCAGAATGGCCGTCGTCGACCCGGGTGCCAACGGAAGCATCAACGCGTCCATTGCGGGGTGAGGGAGAAAAACAGCTTTTTTTTTTTTCGTAGTGAAATGCTGCTCTCTTGATATGCTAAGGGAAGAAAACGCCACTCCCCCACTGAAATGGCGACCAAAGATCTGCGAAAAGAAAACAAAAAAGGATAAACCTCTAAAGAGCTGATAGGCGCGATCTAGAAAAAGAAGAAAAAAAAAAAACACGGTTCTACAACAGCTGAAGATGCGTGTAAACTGCTTTCTATGGAAATGAGGTGGTGTGTCAAAAAGCAGATGAATGCCCTTCGTCTTTTTTTTCTCTCTCCCCACTCTCTTTTTCAATCCACAACGTCGAAAGAGAGACACAACCAAATGTGCGGGGAAAGACAAGAGAGAAACGACAAGCAGCAGTAGGTAGCGCTGCCGCTTCGCATTCATTGATGTGAATGAAGAACGCAACGTGACGAGACAACAAAGAAAAAAAAAAGTGGTAACACAGATGTGGAAAGATGGAGGAAAGGTAAGAACAGGGAAAAAAAGAGAAAAGGGAATCACGAGCTTTGCGATTGCCAAGCAGGTGTGTGTGTCGATGTGCAGCGCAGCTGCGCCTTGCAAAAGCACGCAAGCCAAAAGGCTGTTTGTCTTCGTGGCAGATGACCAGGAAAAGGTGAGAAAGGTGGAGTTTTCCGCCTTAACCCTTACTTTCCCCACAAGACGCGAGAGCCTCGTAGCTTCGAGCAAAAGAGGCGATCGAAGAACCCGAGACTAGGAGGAAACAAAGAGATGAGTATATATATCCTCGTTGAAAGTACGCAGATACGCTCTTTTTTTATTTATTGGTCTTTCAGCTATAGCAAACAAAGAAACAACAACGCAAACGTACGTACACACAAAAAAAAAACCTGTAAGGGCGACGAGTAACAGTAAGGGGTGGGGGGGGGGGGGTGGGGAAAGGAAAGACGCAGCCAACATCGCACTGCGGGCAACATCAGCTTTTTTTTTCTTTTCTTCTCTGCGCTCTCTCGTCCTTCTCTTAAAAAAAAAAAGCAACGGGGGCGGGACTTTCATTTAGTGTTTTAGCGCAGCACCACAATGAGCGCTACATAGAGGCTGCAATGCGACGTCCATTGATGTACCCTCCGTTCAGCACCTGCACCGTGCGGAAAGCGTGTTCGCGCTCCGCAAACTCCAACACCACCATTCCACCAGGGCCGTTCACGTCATGTAGACCAGGCAAGTAAAACGCCGGCGCAGCGGGCGGTGGTGGCTGAGGCAGCGATGAGACATCCGGCAGCACTCCCTCCTCCATCTCTTCCGCGCTGTTCCTCTCCTCCTCGTAGACCTCTGCCGCGTCGAGCTGCTGTGCGCCACCGCTGCCAAGCACTCCCGACTCTGCGTCTTCTGACTGGAGCACGGCGGTGGTCTCAGGCAGAATGCCGGAAGATGGCGCGGTGCTCAACACAGCTGCAGGGGCATCGTCTGTGAGAACACCACCAGCGGGCGCGTAACGCGCAGCAGAGGCGGGGTCGACAGCATGATTGGGATTATCTTGCAGCACCCCGCTCGAAGATGCAGACGCAGAGGGCTTAATCGGTGCTTTTGTGTCCAGTGACGCGCTCTGCTTCGCCGACGTAGCAGCGGCCGCAGCAGCAGTGCCGTCGGTGCTGACCTTTGTATTGCTATCACTAAACGCCATCGCTGCCAACAGCATTTCACGCGCGGGTCGTCGCATCCGGTAGGGCTTCGCTGCCTTGCCCAGCAATTGCGTGACGATAGAGTTCAGATGGTCGGCCGTGATGGACAGGTCCACACCGTAGAGGGCAACGCGGTAAAGATTGGACGGTGGTAGAACGTCAGGCAAAACGCCGAGGTGCGCCGTGGCGGGGTCGTTGTAGAGTGATTCGTGCGACGCCACGGACTGCGCGTCATCGTCATCGGTGGTGTTGCCCTTGTTTCGTTCATGCCGCACGCCAGTCTCCTTGGCTTTGTCGTCGGTGCACCTCAAAGGCTGCTCTTGCTCCCCTCGGCGTCTTCGCGAGTGCTGGTGCCGCACGAGCGTGTTTGGCGGCGGCATCTGCACGAGGCCGTCAGGGCCGATTTCGAACGTCATCGCTGCCGCCGTGGCGGCTGCGCGACCACCCGACGCGTCGCGACGGTCCAAGAAGCCAAGAAAGCGTCTTTGTTGACCAACGTCATAGGCCAGACTCGGCATCTGACGCCGTCCGCGGCGTGAGCTCCAATCCACCACGTCGCTGCTGGTGTACGTGCTGCCGCTACCGCCCGTGCCAGAGTTGGGGTGCCGACCAAGGCGATCTTGGAGTGTGGGCCCGCCATCCCTCGCGTCCTTGTCGCTAGCCCTGTCGCTGCTGTCGTCGTCGTCGCCGTTGCGGCGGCGCTTGCGGCTGCGTTGCGCGTCATCGTTGTTGTTGTCAGCGTGGTTGCGGCTGTCCTGGCGCTCCAGCCGTGCACGGCGGCGTAAGCGGGAGAGGCGATCCGATCGCTCATCGCGTTCCTCCTCTCTTTGCGCGTTGCTGCGACTTCTCCAGCTGTAACTGTTATCGTTGTCGTGGTTGTCGTCGCTGTCGCTGTCGCTGCGACGGTGGCGGTGACTGTGGCGGCGGCGGTGGTGTCGGCTGCGACTACGAATTTCATCGTTGTTGTTGTTGTCGGCATCCTTGCGTGGTTGCTCCGCCTCGTTGTCGCGATGATGGCGGCGATGGTGGTGGTGGCGGTGGCGGTGATGGCCGCTACTGCGGTGGGACGAGCCTTTGTCGACGCCACCGCCGGTGCTTTCGCTGTGTCTACCCATCGCTACACAAAACAAAAAAGAAAAAATAAAGCAAAACGAAGGGAAAACTGAGAAGCCCCCTTATCGCGACCCTTACTTAGCTCAGGATATGGACTTACTTGTGAAGATACGGAGAGAACAACTTGTTTGTATCTCCAACCTGTTTACGACTGTGTGTGTGAGGTGAGTCTCAACGGTTTATGCCGTTCGCCCTCCTCAAACTGCGGACGGCCCTTTTTTTGAAGGAAAAAAAAAAGCTCCTTTGAGCGGCGCGTTCGAAGAAACAAAAAAAAAAAAGGGAGGATGAGGGGAATTGAGAGAAAACACAAGAAGTCCAGAAGCATTCTTAAAAAGTACAAGAGCAACAGAAAAACAAACAAAAAAAGGGTAAAAAAAAAGTCCTTCAAAGCACCATTGATCAAGCGGAGTTGCACACGTTACACATTGACTTTCTCGTGTTTCATAAAAAAAAAAAAAGAATGACTGCTCTTTGGGAGAAAAAAAGCCATTTCACAAAACACATCCAACTTGCGCTTCGCCAATTTCTTGATCTTTCTTTTCCCTCTTTTTTTCAGAATTGCATTATCGATTTATTTTCCTTTATTGTTCATTATCTCAGCATCAGCGTTCCTGATCCGTTGGCAAAGAAAAAAAAAAAAAAAAGAAAGCGCACATACACAAAAAGAGAGAAAAAAAAAATAGATGGCTGTGCTAGGGAAGAATCATGTACAAATATACTGCGTGCGACACTTCTTCGGTACACCTCTATAGAACAGGATAATCGGAAGGAAAAAAAAAAGAAAAGAACTCTTTTTTTTTTTCCCTCTATGTCTGGGTGCCTCTGGCTGTAGATGGGGCGCACTGTTGATTATGGAAGTGACATTGGCAGGAGAGTTTTGGTCGCTGTACAGGTCGGGCAAACGGAGATAACAGGCAAAAAAAAAAAAAAAACCGAGAAACTGGTCTCACAGCGGAAAAATCGAAGATGGATGTTTAAACGAATCAGAACAATAATGAATGTGTAAGTTCACCCTTCAGAAGAAGAAGAAAAAAAAAAGATCTTATACCCGCAGGAACAATAGCAACAAAGAAAGGTTCAACCGAAAACGCGAAGGAAAAGCAAACAAACAAACGAAAGAGACACAAACGCTAAAAGGCGAAAAATCCTATGCATGAGGGTTGTGTGCGTGTGTGTGTGTGTGTGCTTGTGGATCAAGAAGGGCGGCAATAGAGCCACCTCACAAATTGCTTATGGTGCAGTTTCTTGCTCACATCCATCACTAAAAAAAAAAAAAAAAGAAAATAAGAGCGCGCGCTGGGGTGAAAAATTTTTAACAAACAACGAGGAAGAAAGAGAGTCTTGCCTCTCTTTCTCTACCGTGGTATTTCACAGTTAACCACGAAAAAAAAAAAAAAGAAAAAGCGTCAAGATGGACGACTTGGAGCTGCTATTCGAATCGAACGATAAGTGAGATCATAGGAACGTAACAACAACAAAAAAAAAACTAGCTTTTACAGAGCAGCGACACAAACACCTTGTAAGAAGGGGGCCAGCAAGACGAAACAAAAAATGCGAGTAGGTGCTGAAGGCGAGATACACTCACACACACAAAGAAAGACACACATAAACTATCCAAAGCGCTTTTGCCTTCACCATTAAAAAACAAACAAACAAACAGAAATGTATGCTAACTTATAATCCAAAGCGGGGAAAAAAAAAAAACAGGTAGAGCAGGGGAAAAAGCAACGTGATGATGAAAAAAAGAAAGAAAGGAGACATCTGTGGTCGTCACTCTGTATGTGTGATGGTTCGTGCCAGTTTTCTTTCGATTTGCCTTCTTTTATTGTTCTTTTTTTTTTTTCAATTCTGAGTGTAAGGAGCAACAACAACAAACAAAAAAAAACTAAGAGGAGCAAGTAGTTTCCGGAATGCGTACGTTTGTGAAGGACAAAGATAACACAGGCGTAACGTGTCGAGCTGACTGTTACTTCTTCAAGGCGTCAGGGCCAACCTTTGCCTTGGAGTTCATGACCGCTACACGCGTCGGCCGTGCCTCCTTCACCGGCATCGTCGGTCTGTACGACGTCACATCGCCCTCCTTATCGTCATCGGCTATCACTTCCGCCTGCAGCTCTGCCAGTTCCGCGTGCATGCGCTGACGCTCCTCCTTCGAGATGTCCGCCGTGTGCTTTGAGCGGTGACCGAAGAAGTCCTTAATGCTGGTGAAAACGTTACCAACGCCATCCTTGCTGTGCTTGCTTGTCGACGTGCGCGTTGCTGAATGCTCCCCATGCGACGACCGCAACGGCACGCTCCCTGATCCACTGCCACCGTTGCCGTTGTTGTCTGCGTGCACTGTTTCACAGGCTTGCACGGCGGCCACGCTGCTCTCGTGGGCGCGTTGCTGCAGCTGCATCGCACGACGGCGCGGGTCACCGCCGGGGATCGGCTTCGGGAAGCCGTGCTTTGTGAAGAAGGGGTGGCGCAGCACCTCCTCCGCTGTAATGCGCTTCGCCAAGTCCTGCTCCAGCATCTTCAGCACCAGATCCTTCGCATCGGTTGAGATGGCGTCCCAGCCGTGGTTCGGGTTGAAGAGGACGCCGTGGTCGATCTTGCGAAGCAACTCGCGGCGGTCCTGGCCAGTGCGCACCTGACCATGGAAGGGCGGGCGACCGCACAAAAGCACGTAGAAGACGACGCCGGCCGACCACACGTCGACGCTCTTCACGAGACGCTGGTTGGTGCAGAGCGGCTTGGCACCCTGCTCCTCGATGCCGCGAATAATTTCTGGGGCGATGTAGAAAGAGGTGCCGCACGGGGTGCTACGTACGTCCCACTCCAGCACGACCTTGGCCAGCCCAAAGTCCGCAATCTTCACCTTGACGTTCAGCTTGTCCAGGGGGATTTCGTTGACATTCGACATAATCTGCTGTCCCTCAACGTGTCGCGGCGCCTCGCTGTTGTCGTCGTCACCACCGCTGTGGACGCTAGACTTCTCGGTCAGCGTCTCATCCGCGGGATCCTTGAAGACGACATCCAGCAAAATGTTCTCGGGCTTGATGTCACGGTGCACGATGCTCTGCTCGTGGAGGTAGGCGATGCCAGACATGAGCTGATGCATGATCACCCGCGTCAGGTCCTCATTCACCTTCTTGTTGCGCACAATGAACTCGAACAAGTCTTCGTTCATCAAATCCAGCGCGAAGTACACCTTATCCGTCGTTTGCACGGCCTCGTAGAGGGTAATGATGGACGGGTGGCAGGTGCGGCGAAGAATCTCCTTCTCGTGCGCCACCATCTCCCCCTTCTTGCCCACCAGGTTACTTCGCTCCATCACCTTCAGAGCACGAATTTCGCCGGTCGGGATGTGGCGCACTGCCAGCACCTCCGAGAAGCCGCCCTTGCCAAGCAGCTTGCCGTTGTTTACATCGTAGAGAGTGTGGATGTCAATTCCCTCCAGCGCCGGCGTCGCCGGGACGTTCATCTTGGGGGGCAAAAGGGTCATTGCCGTTCTTCTTTTGGCTCTTTTCGTGTAGTAAACACTATATATATATATATATATATATGTATATCTTTTAAATGTACTTTAACTGTTTTCGGCAAGCGGGAACGCACGAAGGTTTGCGTGTATAAAAATCCCCTCTGTTTTCTTTTTTTCCCTCTTTTCTGGCTTCAAAAAAGAACGAGCTGGGGATGTATCTGAGCAATAAGAGTGCAGTGCAGTAGCAAGGGGGGGGGGGAAAAAAAAAAAGAAAAACTAGCGAGGAAAAAGGAAAAAAAAAAAAGGGTAATGATTCAGAAGAGGGCAATAATAGTTGTACTACGGAGGTAAAGAAAAAAAAAAAAAACTGGATCTGTGGGGGGAAAAAAAAAGGACTTGAACTTGGAGGGGATGAGATGAAAGGAAGCAAATGGGATGGAAAAAAGAAAGAAAGAAGAGCGTACGAATAAGAAAGAGGAAGAAAAAGAAGAGAAAGGGGTGGAAAGTAGCGAATGCAGAAACGTAAGATAAAAAGAGCTTTGGAAACAGTCGAAAAAAGTGGGACTCCACCGCGTTATTCGATGTGGGTTGTACGCACGTTGCGACAGTATCCACATTTCCTTTTCTGTGACAAGTCTGCAGCACCTGTTGTTGTGCCTTTACTGGGACAGTGCATCGCTCTCACGTCCTATCGTGCAACGACTGCAGTTCGCACTGTGAGCCTCTTGAATAACTAGAGCAAAGCTCTAGCTATTCGTAACAAACAGGCAAACAAATACACTGCTGTATAGGGCTTATTTCCTCTTCTGTTTCTTTCTTCTTTTTGTTTTTAATTTCGTGTGGGTTTTTGTGTGTTTTTTTTTTTTGTTGTAGAAAGTTCAATTTCTCGGTTAAGTTCTTCTGTTTCAACGTGTTTTATCGAAAAGAAAAGAAAAACACGGAAAGGAAAAAAGGAAGACAAGAAGAAAAAACAAGAACAGAAAACAAAACAAAACAAAAAGCAATCAAGTGAGGAGAAAAAAAGAAAAAAGAGCATCAGCAATGTAGTTTTTTTTTTTTTTTAGGATAGCCGGACGGGAAAGCAATCGGAAGAGATGTAAGTTAGGGAATACACATACCGTCTTCACAAACTAATACGCGAGCGAAAGCAACAGGCCATTGGGAGCTGGAGGATTTGGTGCTCCAAACATACATGTGGTAACTAATGAAATAGTGTATACGTAAACAACAGAAGAAAAACACAGAAACAGATTTCCTCTTTTTTTTTTTTTGAGGCGCTCTTACGTAAAGGAGAAAAAAAGAAAGCAAGTCACCACAGCAAGCGAAAGAAGACACAACTTACACACACACACACACACACACACACGCAGTCACGCATAGAGAAGAACAATAGAGGCGGACACCCTACTCGGCAATAAATCAGTGGCAGAAAGTCGCGTAAAGCAATCTGCACAGAATCCCCAGAAAAAGAAAAAAGAAGGAAGAAAAAGGTTCAACGCTGCCTATGGCCGATAAAGCGCAAGAGAAACGCGAAGAAGTGCGCATAACAGTTCCGATTCACTTTCCATTTTCTTTTTGTTCCTGCGCCACCAAACCCTCGAGCAAACATCTCAAACTTGAGCTGCTCGTCAACGATGGTAGGCAACGAACAGGGGGAAAAATGAATGAGTCATGAAGGCTGTTTTTTTTTTTTCCGTACTTTCTTACTAGCATCCCATCTTGCGTGTCACCACAGTGAAAGAGTTTACAAGAGCTGTTGCTTTCAAACCCCCAGGCTTCACCGTTTCGAAACTGTTTTTCTTTTTTATTTCTCCTTTTTCTGGGTGTATGCACCTTTTCTCGTGTTCTTCTTCTTGCGATGCTAGGCTCCGCTACTGGCGAAAGTAGTCAACTGCCAATAGAACCTTGAGCACAGGCACCTGAAAAAAAGAAAAGCACAACAACAACGAAAAAAGAAAGAAAGAGAAGGGAAAAACAACAAAAAAAAAACGTGAGAGGGTGGTTGAAAAAAAAAAAGGCTATGCTTTTTTATTGTTGAAACAATGTAGACACCAATAGGCCAGGAAGAAAACAAGGCCGGCTTCACAGTGATGTCAAAGTGAACATCGCCACAACAACACAGGCTACTGATGAATCAATCAGCAGTCTCGATCAATGTGAAGGTGCGTGCAAAGAAATAAAATGCATATGCCCGCTCCTCCGCAACACGGAGCACGATACTGAGGTGCATCCTGTCTTGCAGAGTCGCTCTATTACCTATTCGAACAGCGCTAAAAAAAAAAAAAAAACATATGAGGGAAGAAACCGAGAGGCGCATATCTGTGTGTGTGTGTGTGTGTGTATGCTTCCGCCAAGCTGCGACCGCGGCTATCATTGTCATAGTACCTTCTTCGTCAGTGAAGCGCAAAAAACAAACTGTGAGACCACTCGCTTGCAGCTTCTTTTTTTTTCTTCTCTTCTACTGTTTTTTTTCACGCGTCAAAGTGTGTTTTTCGATTCCGAGGTTTGACTCTGTTGGCTTTCCAGCCGTGAAAGAGAATGTGTGTTTTTTTTTTTACCCTTTGCTGAAATGCGAAGCTGGAAAAAAAGAAAACAAAAACAAACAAAAAGCAAGATGGGGAGGGAAAAGAAAAAAAAAAAGAAAAACACGAAAAACGACGGGGATTGCGACGTGGCAACTCGTGTAACGTGCAAGTGTGCAAACGTGCGTGCAGTAAAGAAGGATGTCATGCACACCAACCACCCACACACGCAGCGGGACAAGAAAAATGAGAGGAGATCAGTTCCCGCTGAAAAAAAAAAAAGTAAACACAGCCTACCATGTTCATAAAAACACAGATGCATGGACTTGTGAAGAGGCAACAAGAAGAGAGAGGGAAAGATATGTGCGTGAACCAAAAAAAAAAAAAAAGAAAAAAAAACACTAAAAGAAAAGAACTATGCATGCACAACAACACGTGCTACGCACACACAAACAGAGTTTTTTTTTTTCTCTTTTTGTTCTTCCGGCACAAACACACTGTGTGACACACAGATATGTGAGTGTGCAGCGGAGGTGCAGTGACATCACACACACACACACGAATCTCAAGTTGCAAAACAAAAAAAAAAGAAGGAAAAAGAGTGCACAAAATTCTCGAAAAAAAAAAAAAGAGAGAAGAAAGAGTTAGCAGAAATAAAAAGATGACCAAAGGAGAAAATAAAACACAATAACGCTGTCGATTCATTGTGTTCAAGAAGTTGAAGTAAGAAAAGGAAAAAAAAAAAAACAAAGTGAAAAAAAAAAAAAGAGAAGGCGCGACAAAAAAAAAAAGAAAAGCATGAGCATTTACAGCGACAACATAGAGGAGTCGGGCTATTCAATACAAAAAAAAAAACAAAAGAGGAAAACCTGCTTGCAAAAGCAGAAGGAAACAGGAAAAAAAAAAAAAGCGTCTGAACACAGTTGTTCCTCTTAGACACCTCGAGTTGATAGCTCATTTTCTTTCTCTTGATTGTATAAGTGAAGGCCCTGACAAACTTCTTCCATGGTTCCCTTTTGCACTGTTACCGTTGGCTTACTCCTTGTTCACTTCTCCCATCCTCTTTTTTTCCCTTTTCTATTAAAAGAACGGAGGTATAGGTGACGTAGAGTAAACACTTGTACGCGGAGAAAAGAGGGAGGGTGAAGGGTGGAGGGGGTAACAAAGTGAGACACATCAAACTCAAAAAAAAAAAAAAACAAGTTAGTGAACAACAACAACAACAGAAAAAAAAAAAAGAAGTGAAGCAACAAACAGAAAAAAAAAAAAGATGCCGCAAAAAAAAAGGGGGAAAAAGAGAAACGTCATCGTCATTTCATGCAAACGAACGAAAGCCCATTGTTGTGAAGAGAAGCGTAACAAGAGTAGAAGAAAAAAAAACCCACACAAAAAAAAAAGTGGTATAAAAAGTAAAGACAAACGTAGATGCTGACCGGCACGAAGTAAGGCTCACAAAAAAAAAAAATGAGATAAGTTTAGCAACGTTATTATCATTTTTTTTTTTTGACTACGAGGAGAGAGAAAGAGTTGGCACACATCCCGAAAGAAAAAAAAAAAAGTAGCGAACAAGGTAGCGCGTGCAGACGGACAAAGCACATATTATTATATATGTATGTATATATATATATAGTAAACGATAAAACCTGAACTCACTTTCTTTTTCCTCCTTTTACGGTGCTTGCTCTCTTCTCTCTCCTACTGTGTCTGTTTTTTTTTTTTTTTTCCCGTTGCTGCCTGAGTTCTCCTCCTCTCGGTGCGTCGTTCACGAATCTCCCATTGCACTCTTTCTTCCTCAATTTTATATGTCCGCATAAAAAGTGACAAAAACCGAGGAAGGAATGTCAGAGTTACAAAGCAGTTTTTTTTTTTTTTTGGCGCGCGCCTGGCTACCCTACCGAGTACTCCAGTTTTCTTTATTGCTGAAACTCTGAAAGCGCTCAAAAGGGAATGTAGCCGTGAACACGCGCGTGCGAAACAACAACAACAAAAAAGAAACTGACAGATGAAACCATGAACAAGTGTAAAAAGAGAAAGCAAGTATGCGCAACCAAGAAGCAAAGCCGTCAACTCATTAAATTAAGGAAAAAAAAAAAGAAAACAGGGGAAAATCGCAAAGAAGAGAAAGGATAGCGCAAAGAAAAATACGTTTCGAAAACAGCGTTAAAACACACACGTTTGCTCTTCATTTTTATTTTTCCTTTTTAAACCTGACTTTTTTTTTCAAGGAAGGGCACCCGCGCCAAAAAGAAAAAGAACATAAATGCTAGACAGATGAGAGGGCGAGAGTCTCCACCACGCTTTAGCTAACTCACAAACGCAACAAGCACCACCGCGTTCCACTGCATCGTAGAGTTGGCAACTAGCGAAGCAGCGATAGCAAGTGCTGAAAGTGAAGAAAAAAGAAAAGGAGAAAGGAGAAAAAAAAAAAAAGTGAGCCGTAAGTTGATGATTACTATTTCGACTTTTAGTACTTTTGTCTTTTTCATGCAATCAAATCAAAACAAAAAAAAAAAAAAGAGAGAGAAAAGGTGAACAATAAAAAAGAAAAAAGTGCATATTGAATCTCTGAAAAAAAAAAACCCCCAAAAAAAGAAAGTGATAGCAAAAAAAAAAAAAAAGTGCTTTCCCTTCTTTTGGAGTATTTGCCTCTTACAAAAGCTCTTTTTGGCTGAGAGAAAAGGCAATTCTCTATTTCCCACATCAGTTCTTTCCACCAAGGGTATGCTAGAGAGGCAGCCATCTCTTCTTTCACTCAAGAGTTTCTTTTTTTTTTTTTTATACATGAACTCCACGCTTCTCCGCTCTACTTGCACCTTAGAGAACACAAACACAACTCCATAAGAAAGAAAAAAAAAAACGCAAGAGAGAACCACTTGGAAACTCAGGAGCACATAAAAGAGATGGAAATAGAAAAACAACAAAGCAAAACAAACAAACAAAAAGAGGCAGACAAAGAAAAAAAAAAAAAAACAGAGGAAGGCGACAAACACAGAGGAAAAAAAAGTAAAAAGACGACGAGGAGGTAAACAACAAAACACACACACAAAAAAAAAAAAAAAACAAACAAAGAAGCGAGCAAACAAAAAAAAAAGGTAATGTTTGAGAACTCAACCTACAGTACACAAAAACTCACCTTTTCGTTCGCAAAACAACAAGGCCAAAGATGGAGTACATGGACTTTTTTTTTTCTTTTGCCCTTTTCATTGTTTTTTTTTTTTTTACTCTTCCTCGGCCTCTCTCTCTCTCTCCTGCGCCGCTTGTTTTCTTCCTGCGATTCTGCGTCTTTCAAGCACTCCCCGATGGTGGAGTAAACGTCTGGGGTGGACCAACCATCGTGCTTTTATGGCTCTAGCACCATCGGCGCCTCCTCTGAGAAGCTTGGCATCTCCGCCGCCACGCACTGCGCCCTCTCGTCGTACGCCGCCTTCTCGCGGAACCCGCCACAGTCAGCAGAGCTGTACATCTGGGCCGCGGCGTTGTACTGCTGCGGCTGTGCGATCGAGTTGGGCACCAGGGGGGTAGGCATATCAGACGACGGGAAGTAGTAGTCCTCCTCCACGGCCGCCATTGGCTCCTCGTACCAGTAGCCCTCCTCTGGCATTTCCTCAAACACGGCGAACTCGCGTGCCTCAGCAGGGATGATGCTGAAGGCATACGGGTTGTGCGCATAGAAGCCGCCGGCATACTGCAGCGACTGCGCGTGTGGAATAAAGCGCGGCGTGTTAACGGCGTCGTGGCTGTGGCAGAAGCAGTCCTCCTCGCTGTTGTCCGAGGTCTCGACGTACACCTCCTGCTGGGCAGCGGACGCCGCCACACGCGCCTCGGCCTCACGCGCCACCGCGTAGTTCGGGCGACGCCTCGTCGGGTTCTGCTGGCGCTGAAAGGCTCTGATCGCCTCCTCGGTCACCAGTCCATCGCGAACGTTGTCCTCGCTCGTGCGGAGCTCATGCTCGCCGTGAGCGAACATGCAGCGCACCTCGTACGGGCACTCGCCCTTCGCCACGAAGTTCTTGCACATCTTCGTCTTGTAGCGGTTTGCCAAAATGTGTTTTTCCTCCTCGGTACCCTCGGCGGCCATGGCGGACACGCGCTTTTGATGCTCCAGCGCCGCCTTCTTCGTGGGGAAGGTGGTGTGTGTGTGGCTCGCCATTGCTGTCGTGTGTGTGAGATGAGTTGTAAGAAGCAATGTGAATTGAGTGAGTGAGATAGGTTGGCGTGAGTGGTGGTGACTGCGAAAAGCTGAAACAGGCCACGTAGAAGAAAATCGATGTATTGAATACTCTTTTTTTTTTTTTTATTGAAAAAGAACCCAAAAACAAATGAAGGTGGGTTGGCTGAAAGAGAAAGAAGAAACTTTTTTTTTTTAAATGATCTTTTAAAAATCCGAATGTTAAACCTGCATATCATGAAAGAGTGTGTGAGAAAGTGAGAGGGGAAGAGAGGGGGAAAAAAAAGAAGGATCAGTCAGAACGAGGAAAAAGTGGAAATTGCGCAATCTGCCAGCTTCCTTTGTACAAGTAAAAGACAAAAGGGGCTTGGAATGTAGAGCGAAGAGCTTGTCACCTTTCCGTCATCTCAAGAAGCTCTGGAGCTTCTAATTTACCATCAGGTTTGAATTATTACTGTGAGGACGAAAAAGGCCAAAAGTCGTTAACGGGTAGCGACTGATTGGCAAGTAGGGTAATTGACACTGGAGCAAAAAAAAAAAAAAATGCTCAGCTCGCCGGTGTAGCGGTCAACGTGAACTAGGACGATAAAACAAGAGGGGGAAAAGCACAAGGTGGAGATCTCAACATTTACCTTGTGCTTCTGAGTAAAAAAAAAAAAAAAAAGAGAGAGAGCAACAACAACAAAAAAAAAAAAAAAAGAGCTTAAGGGCCTTCAAAGGTGTACTACGATGTTAACGTCCCATCAGAATCTTCTCGTTCACCTCTTTTTTATTGTTCATTTAATCTTGTGCTTTTGAGCAGTTCGGAATATCTTCGTACGCCATCTGCTTGATCACCGCTTCGTGCTGCGGGCACAGCTCCATCAACTGGGCTTGCGTAAAGAGCTCGAAGTCTGCAAAGTCAAATCCGGGACTCACCACACAACTCACAAGCGAGTAGCCATGCTGCCCCATCGTGCCATCCGGGTTGACGGAGCTGCCGAAGATGGCACCGCCAGGCACCGTGTACTGCAGTACTTCGCCCTGGTCCACTCGCGGACCGACGGCCACGCGGCGGTACACCTGGTACGCAGCCGCTGACGTGGCTTCCGTCCTCTTCGACACCAGAGGCGGGACGGCAATGCGCTGTTCATCCGAGGGGTCCTTCAAGATGACGTGCACCTGGAGCGGGTCGCCAGCGTGGTAGAGCCACGTCTCGTCTGAGCACAGGCGGTGCAGGTGTGACGGGCTCTCCGGCGTGAGGAGGAAGTAAATGGTGGTGTAGGCAGCACGTCGGCTGCCGACCTCGTTGTCCACCGTGTGGATGCTGTGCACAAGTTCACGGTAGTAGCCACCCTCGGGATGCGGGATGAGCTGCAGGTTTTGGATCCAAAACTCGGCGGTGTGAGTCGGAAGCACGAGTGTGTTGGAAGGCGCGCTCATCATGCCCTTTGAGACTGCACGACTGATCCTAGTTCTTCTTTCTTTGGTTTCTGTTTTAACGTTTGGAAATGCTGGAGTGTGTGGTGCTGCGATGACAGATAGAGAGAGGAGGGGGGGGGGGAAGAGAAGGAAGGGATGGAGGGACAGAAAGAGAGCAAGACGTAAAAGTGCGGGGCGCAGCACAGTTTAGCAGGATATGGGAACACACTTGTAGAAGGCTCGGGTCAGGGACAGCAAGCCGTACGACCGTCTTTTCGCCCCCTGCGGGAGGGGAGATGTGCCAGGAGACGCCAAGAAGCGTATCTCTGAAGACCTTTGTGGAAAAAGTACAAAAAAGAAAAGGAAAATCGGACGCTGGTGATGGCTTCGCATTTGGAGTCGGCGCTGTGCGAGCTGCAAGTTACAGCCACAGTGAACATCAAAAAAAAAAAAAAACACCATAATAGTAAAGGTAAGAGTAATAATAGTAGTACTAATAATAACGGGAAATAAATGGATCTTCATTCGTGCACAAAGGACAGCCTTTCTCCGCCTTGCGACTTTGTCTTTTTTTTTCTGCTGCTGACACCGAAAAAAAAAAGGGCAAACCATCGAGGGTGGAATAAACGAAGCAAGTGAGGTGCCGACGGCAGCGGTGCAGCGTGTATGAAAAGACGTCCCTCCTTCCCTCTCTCTTTCCGCTGTATAGAGAGGGAGAGACCGGTACGGCGTGAGAACGGCCGGTCGAAGGTTGTGCAACTGTGAAGAGATAAAAACCAAACATAACAGCCACACAAGAGGGGTGGCTTAGCGAGGAAAAGTAAAGGCGCTTGAACGGGGGAAACAAAAGAAAGAGGTGTGGAGAAAAACAAGAAAAAGAGCAGGCTACAACGCTTGCGAGTAAACAAGGTTCC
The DNA here is from genome assembly GCA_037349495.1 of Lotmaria passim. Classification (NCBI taxonomy): domain Eukaryota; phylum Euglenozoa; class Kinetoplastea; order Trypanosomatida; family Trypanosomatidae; genus Lotmaria; species Lotmaria passim. The sequence goes on from CP140193.1 coordinate 1,516,419, forward strand.
CGAATCGTGAGGGAAAAAGGTACGGTAGCTGCGCTGGAAACGCCAAAAGTGACGGCGATGAGGCTGTCACGGTGGTGCTCTTCCTCCGCCTCCGCAAGTGTGTGTGTGTGTGTGTGTGGGGGGGGGGTGCCGCGGAAGTGGCATGAAAACTCAGTCCATCGACAGGAAGAGAAAGGGTCTTGAACGTCACTTTGCGAAGATTTTCAGCTTAGGGCTCGGCTCGGAGCTCCAGTACTGCGGCGGGGCTTCTACTGTAGCACCCAGCTTGTGGGCCGCCTCGTAGGGCCAGTGCGGGTTGAACAGCAATTGGCGTCCGATAGCAATGGCGTCGGCTGCACCGGTGGCCAGCGCGGCCTCAGCCTCACCGGGCTCCGTCAGCATGCCCACACCGATCACGTTGATGCCGACCGCCTCCTTGATCGCCTTCGCGAAGGGCAGCTGGTAACCCACGCTCACTGGAATCTTCTGCTCGATGGAGTTGCCGCCGCTGGACACGTGCACGGCATCGCAGCCGAGCTCCTTCAGCTTCCGGCAGAAGGCAATGGAGTCGTTGAGGTTCCACCCGCCCTCCGCGTCCATCCATTCCGTTGCGGAGATGCGCACCCACACTGGCTTCTCTTTCGGGAAGGCGGCCCGCACAGCCTGGAACACCTCCAGCGGCATGCGCATGCGGTTCTCCAGGATGCCGCCGTACTCATCCGTGCGCTTATTGGACAAGGGGGAGAGGAACTCGCAGGCGAGATAGCCGTGCGCGAAGTGCAGTTCGACGCCGTCGAGGCCGATCTTGTCCGCGCGCACCGCCGCGTCGGCGAAGGCCTTGACGATTTCCGCGATCTCCTCCTTCGACAGCGACACCGGTGGATGGTCGGCTGCGTCGAAAGGGATGGCGGACGGCGCGACGGGCTGCCAGCCAGCCTGACCCCAGCGGTCCTTCTCGCCAGGGTTCAGGTGGCCCTCGTCAGGATCGAAAGGACGGCGGTCCGACGCCTTGCGGCCGGCGTGCGCCAGTTGGATGGCGATTGGCGTCTTGGAGTACACGCGCACTTCATCCAGCACCGCTTTCATCGCTGCAGCCGTTTCGTCGTCCCAGATGCCGCAGCACGCGGGCGAAATGCGGCCTTCCGGACGCACGGCAGTGGCCTCGATGATGACGAGGCCCGCGCCGGAGGTGGCCAGGCTGCCCACGTGCATGTGGTGGAAGGCACCCATCTTGCCGTCTGTGGCGCAGTACATGCAGAGCGGGGGCACGACAATGCGGTTGCGTAGCTGCAACTGCCCGATGGCGTAGGGCTCGAACAACTTCGGCTGCGTAGGCATGGTTTCAATGTTGTTAAGCTCTTGCTTATTCCGATGAACAGCCGGCTTTTATGCGCGATACCGCGGAGAAACAAACAAAAGAACCCGCACTTTTGCGTTTAGATCGAGTGAGCCTCTGGAAGCCGTTTAAAATGGAAGGTTATAGAAGGGCTGTGCTTCTTTTTTTTTTTTTTTTAATTGTATATCCCTTTTGTGTGTTTTGCTTACGCAATGAAGTTGTGTTTTTTTTTTTCCGACAACGGCGCGTTTGACGTCGAAGAGCTCTGATTGACTGTTACAAAAAAAAAAAGAGCTTTGAATACGTATTAGTTGTGGAAAAATAAACAAACACACACACACAAAAAAAAAAAAAGCGAGAACTGTAGAAAAAAGTGCGATGGAGAGTGGAGAAAAAGAAAAGAGAAAAAAAGAAGAGGCAAAGACAATGAGTGAATAGAAAAAACAAAACAAAACAGTCAGAAGTGGAAATGCACGAAGGCGATGCCACGAGCTGTCTTATAATAATAATAATAGCAATAATAAATAAACGTCATGTGTGTGACGGCCAGGCTGTATGGCGATTGGTCAGTGATGTGAGCCTAGCGTGCACACATCACTGACAAGCGCACACGGACACGCACGAATAACAACCCAACGCAGGAGGATGGGGAAGCTGAGAACACCACAAAAGAAAATTATACCTTTTGTGAAGAACGTCCTACAAATGGAAACGAGAGAGAAAAAAAAAAGTGAAATAGCGCGCGCGTGTGTGTGTGTGTGTGCGATGAAAAAAAAAAAAACGATGGCTGCTGAGCAGAGAAGCTACAAGCAAAGCGAATTACCTTTTTTTTTTTTCATTTCCGTTGATCAGCAAACAGCTCTTAGACACCGAGAATAACAAAAACAAAACAGAACAAACAAACAAACAACAACAAAAAAGAGAACTCGCGACATTGCGGGGAAAAAAAAAGGCAACCGGCTGGCAGGTTTCCCATCTCAGTATTACAAAAGAAAAAAAAGAAGAGAAACAGCTTAATTGATACCATAGGCTCTTAAAACAATGTGGTAACAGTAAAAAAAAAAAAAAGGAGGAGGGGAGGGCCTCATAGAAACTAAAACGACAACGACAACAACATAACAGCAATATATATATAAATCGTCATACTTATAGAGACGGCTGGCTGCCTCAATAAAAAGGACGACATACACAACAGTGCTCACGTTGAGCCCTTGTGCCATTATTAAGACAGCGGATCTGCCTTGCCTACCTTCTTCGTTTTTTTTTTTTTTGTCTATGTTCCTGAATAGGGGGAGCTGCTGGACATTAGGGATCTCTGACGATGATTGAGGAGCAGCAACAAGAGAAAAAAAAAAAAAGGGGAGATGTGGGCAGGATTGGCGGGTATCGGTAAGAGAAAAAGCTGAATGCGGAGGCAAAAGAAGCTACTTATTGGGGCAGACATGAGAAAGAAAGAGACGAAGCTCAAAAAGAAAATAAATAAGCAAAGTTGAGAGAAAAAAAAAAAAGAAACGCATTGTCTGGGCATAAACCACTATATATAAAAACGAAGCTTCGAGCTTGTCCGTTCCGACAATCGTTGAATGGGGAAGCTTAAAAAAGCTCTTTTTGATTTCACATGTGTCGAAAAGTCCAACTGGTTCCTTGAAAAAAAAAAAAAGTAAATAAATAACTAATAATAGTTACAGTAATAATAACAGGAATAATAATAATGATGATGATAATAATAATAATAATAATACAACAAGAGGTAATGCAGGACTAAGTGCGAAGCGAGAAAAACCAGTTTTACTTCGGTATCAAGAAGACTGGGAAAAAAAATAAAAACAAGTACGGCATTCAGTCAGGAGTGAAAGGAACCAACCAACAACAAAAAGAACAGAACGTTTTCCTAGCTCTTCTTTTCCTATTATTATTATTGATATTAACCTTTATTAAAAAAAGAAAACACACACACACACACACACACACCAGAAAAAAACACAAAAGGTGTGAAATAAGGTATTATAGTTCAACAGGCGTTTTCTGTTCCTGCCAACTCGCTCCGTCGTCTATTTCCTGCTCCGCTTGCTTAGAAACAAAGCAGTATGACAAATGAACGTTTATTGATTCAAAAAGCAAACATAAGGTTCTTCGCATTCAAGGCTAAAGGGAAAAAACAACAACAATGCTGAGATGCAGTAGAAGGGTAAGTGTTTCTTTTTTCTTTTTACCTTTTTTTTTCCCTGAAGACCTTTTCTCAACTTTTTGTTAGTGCTTAGTTGTTTATCATTATCCAGGAGACTAGCTATGATGGTGGTAGTTTTCTCACCCATGGGGTAAAGAAAAAAAAAAAAAAGCGGTTTTGCTTGCTTCACAAGGTTCTGCGCGAGTTTACAAAAGTCAAGTAACCCAGCGTTCACATATACACACCTACAAAAAAAAAAAAAAGAAAAGAGAGAGACAAAAAAAAAAAATAGTAGTGATGACGAACAGAAGTCAGAAACGAGGAATATGACAAAAAAAAAAAAAGAATGTAGATAATAAATCTGCCGAATCACTTTCTAAAATATGTAGGTAGAATTCCTTTTTTTTTTTGGTTAAGAAAATGAGGGGAAAAACAAAACAACGGGAGCAACACAAGTGCCTTTCAAAGATAATTTGTGATGGTAGAAGCGAAGCGTTTCCCTTTACGTTTTTCTTTTTTCTCTGAAAAGCTCCAGAGGCAAACGTTAAAAAAGAGGAATGAAATGGCAAGCAGACTACCGATAAAAAAAAAAAAGGGAACACCATCAACAATCACAGTAACAAAACAATGACTATTTTAAAGTCAGCTTTTAAGGCCGCGCACATGACACGAACCAGTAAAAAAAAGAGGCGGGGGGGGGGGAGGAAACACATACACATAAAAAAAAAAAAAAGCTCCAGCAGAGAAATAAAAGATAAAGTGTATATATATATATATATATCTTTTTGTGTGCTTATATACGTGAAAATATACATCTATGCACCTGCTGGCTCACCCGATTCACCCTCTTTTTTGTTTTCCCACTACATGCACAAAGGCGCTGAATAATGACAGTAGAAAAAAGCACGCACAGTTGGTGCGAGAGGGATAAAAGAAGAAAAGAAACAACAGCAATCCAGCATTTGGCAAATATGAGAATCAGCATACACACACACGCCCTGTAGACGAAGGTCAAAAAAAAAAAAAACGTAGGAAAAGAACCTGCTTAGCGAAAAGAGAAGGAAACAGAGAAGCGAGAGACGCTGACGTGTCGGCAAGGCTATTGTGCGTAGCGGCCGACCACGTTCGTCGTCCCAAACGCGGCCCCATTACTGTAGCTCACGTGACTGCTCGACGGGTAGGCCTGAAAGTGGCCGCTACTCTGCGTCTGCGTCGGCTGCTGCTGCATCGCTGCAACATTGCTGCTCGCACCGCTGCTACTCATTTGTACTGCGTGGAAAAACGGAGCCTCGACTAAGTAAATCTGCTGCTGTTGCTGCTGCTGCGGCTGCGGATGCAGCTGGTACACGCCCTGCGAATTTGACTGCACAGCGAAGAAAACCTGCTGCTGTGGCTGTGGCTGCTGCTGCTGCTGCTGCTGTGGCTGAGGCTGGGAGTGGCCTATACAGAGCGACTGCGGGGCAGCCTGCAGGGTCGTGTTCGCCGGCAGAACGGTGAAGGTAGTGCCGACGGCGGTGTTGGCACTCGTGAACGGCAGCGGTGCACACTGCACAGCCGCGCTGTTGCTGGTGGAGATAAAAACGGGCTGCTGGTTCAGCACCGTAAATTGCGGCCGCGGCTGCGGTTGCGGCTGGCGCTGGTAGTGGTAGAGCGGGATGCTCGCCGTCGAGCTGGTGGCCTGCGCCGTCACCGCGCCCGTGGCCAGCGGGGACGCCGCTGTCAGATGCACACTGGAGTGCTGCGACGCAGCCGAGGAGACTTGCGAGGCGGACTGGGCGGGACTGAGGTTGTTCACCATCGTCATGGCGGTGGTCGACGGCCGGGACGACACTGACGTCGCTTTCGTCTTCGCGTTCGCCGCTGCTTCGGCGACGGCCAGCTCGTACTCCGCCACCAGCTGGTTCACGTTGCGGGCGATGTGGTCGCGCACCTGCTGCGACGTCTTCGGGTGTGTCCCACTTGTCGCCTCGTTCTTGCGGGCGGTGTAGAGCGCAAACTCGCGGTCGCCGTGCGCGAAGATGCAGCGGTGCTGGTACGGGCACCAGCCGGATTGGTCGAAGTGGCGGCACCGCTTCGTTTTGTAGTGTGTCGCGGCGTTGCTGCTCGGCCGTGCACCGGCGGCCACTGCCCCAGTGGTGACGACGTCCACGCTACCGTGGCTGTTGGTGCCGTTGCTGGCAGGAGTCACAGTAGAGAGGTGGGACAGCTGGGCCGATAGTTCGACCGGGGTGGAGCTGCCGCTGACCTGCGGGCTTCCGTGGTGTGGGTGGAGGGTGCCGACGGCCGCAATAGAGAACGGCTGCGGCAGGCTTGAGGCGACGACGTGGCGCGCCGCCACCGATGACGTGAGCTCCGCCGACTGCGACACGGGCTGCTTCGACAGGGAGGGCTGGACGAGTGTGACGGCGTCGCGGTCACTCGGGCAACCAGTGTGAGGGTCCAGCGAGGTTTCGGCGACGTTGTCGGATTGCTGCAGCGTGGCAACGGCGGCGGCGGCGATCCAGTTGGGTGTGTGCGCGTTGGCCCGCTGCCGCTCTTGAAAGATCAACTGCTGCAGTACGCGCGGAGACGAGTTTGTCAGCAATTCGCCATTGAGGGGGGTGACGTCCATGGGCGAATTCGGTGTCGTGTTGCTCCCGTCAGATAGCGGAGAGGAGTCGTTGATCGCGTCTCGCACCAACCGGTCAAGTGCCGTGTACACGGAGTCGGTGTACGCGTCGGCAGGTTCGGGCTCGAGGGAAAAGGGCGCGCCCAGCTGCTGCGACAACGATTGTTGGCGCTGTTGTTGTTGCTGCAGCACAGTGCCACGTGAGACACCGTTATTGCTGCTGTAGCTGCCATTCATATTTGTTTCAGCCGTAGAGAGGGCGTTGATAGTGGCTATGGAGCTGGAGGAGGTGACACCCTTTGCTACGGTCCACTGCTGCTGCTGCTGCTGCTGCTGCTGCTGCATGATTCGATCGGAGAAGATGCGTCTCTACTACGGCCTTTTTCAAAAAACTGAATTGCCGCTGGCTTTTAACAGCAATAACGTCAATAAGGGGGGGAGGGGAGGAAGAAGACAAAAGGCAGATAGGCTCAATGGTCTGATAAAAGCAAAGCACAACGGCCGAAAAAAAGAAAGGAGAGAACAAAAAAGCAACAACAACAACAAAAAAAAAACACGAATTTGCGTTTGTGGAAATAGCTGTACTAACGGATGAGACACGTAGAAGACAAAAAGTCAAAGCAGACAAACACACAAATACATACAAATAAAAGCGGCAAACGCGGGAAAGAAAACAGAAGATAACTCACACAAGAAAGTGACGTTGCAACGAGGAAATAGAAAGAAAAAAAAAAGCAAAAAGTAATTATGACAAAAAAAAAAACTAATGACACTGCTAGTAATAAACAACGCAAAAAAAAAAAAAACAATTAATTTGAACGCCGTGGGACAAAGGGGAGGAGCCACGTTATCACAAGTAAGACAAAGAAAAAAAAAAAGTAAAACAGAAACAACCAAAAATAGCAGCAAGTTCAGCTAAAACAGGTCAAAAAAAAAAAGAAATTTGAGGAAAGGGATAAGTCACACGTACGAGACAAAAAAAAAAAAAAACAGAGAAGTGATTAGGCGAACAAGAGAGGCTCCTTGCACAGCGGATAACGGTAACTCAATAAGTCAAGTTTTTTAAAACTAGTTTGACAAGCTGCAGCTTCAGCGTCGGTGTTTTTTTTTTTTCAAACACTGCAAAAAAAAAAAAAAAAGACAAGCAAAACAAATAAAGAAACAACAACAAAAAAAAAACGACGAAGATAACAAAAACAAGGTTTGCCGTTCGCTCACAGCCACTGGCAGCAAAAACAAACAAACAAACAAACTTTTGAGCTTGGTGTAAAGAAAACAAAAGCGTGATCTACAGACACACTTTTAGCCCGGAATTCTCTCCCGCTTTTGATCGTCTAATGAAATACTACGCCAAAATACCTGCACAGAAGTAGAGAACAGACAACGACGCGATGATCCAAGAGAGTGAGTTTATTTCCGTGCTCTCACAAGAGGAGAGAGCCAAAACAGGGGAGAAGAATGAACTCAGAGTACTTGCGGTAACTTCTTTCCTATTACCTGTCAAGTTATCAGTGACGGAAGAAGGCAGGAAAAAAAAAAAAGACAGGAGGAACAACAACAACAAAAAAAAAAAAGAGTAAAGAGAGACACAAAATGAAAGAAGAAAAGTAGAGGGATAAGACTGTAAGGGTAACACACTCAGGAATAACGGCAAACGTTATCAGCGGATACGTACACTACACAGTCCAACAATAATGAAAATAAAAGGAAAAAGAAGGAAAAACGACAGCTGACGACGCTTAAAACAGATATTTATAGCTTCCAAACTGAAACGGCTCAATTTGGCGGTGTTGGCCTTGCTTTTTCCCAGGTGTGCGTGAACTATTCTATCTCCCGGTTTCGAAATAATAGAAACGCGTGCAACGCAGAAACGAAGGTTTCTTTTTTTGGTTTATTTATGAGGAAAATGAAAAAAGAAGGGGAAAAAAGGACCAAACAAACAAAAACAAAACAGAAGAGAATGAAAGACGATTCTCACTGCCTCAGGGAAAAAAGAGATAGGGAAAGAAAGGGTGAGATCACGAGAAAGATAATGAGAGAGAAATAGGATAGGCTGAGCTTTTGACAGTACTAGCTAATCGGTGCAGTTGACACACGTTTCTTCACTCACTAGCACTTCAGACGTAAAACAAACAAACAAAACAAAGAAAAAAAAAACACGGAGAGACCAAAAAGGGACTCCCTAAAAAAGCCGTAAAAGCGAACAATCAACTACAGGGGGAGGAAAAACAGCAATAAGAATAACACTGGGAAAGTAAAGACCTCAAACTATCAAACATAAAGGAGAAAACTCGAAAAAAGAAAAAAGAAAAAACTCGAAGCTTTGTTTGAGAGAAACAATATATATATATATATATATATAGGATGAAAAGAGCTTTTTTTACTGTTGTTCTTTTAAACTCGACAAGTAGCACAAAAACAACAAAAACAATGCAGTTTTACTTCTCAACTGAATTACAGAGGAGAGATGCAACCTTGTGGCCTTAACCACAGGGCGAGTTTGAGTAATGGCAGCGAGCGCAGGGCAGTCGTAAAAAGGGAGAGAAAGTGATGGGTTTCGTGCATACAGGATCACAGGCTTCTATTGCTTGCTTCGAAGAAAAACAAACAAACAAACAAACAAAAAGAGGAGAAACAAAAATATGAGAGAAAACCAAGAAACAAAAAGGTCTTACAAAAGAGAAAAAAAAACGACAAAAAGAAACGATCACAGTTAGTTTCAAATAAATAAAAAAAAGAAAGAAAGAAGAAAATGTAAGGGTATGCCAAATCTCTGGCGCTTTGCGAAAAAAAAAAAAAACAAAAAACAAAAAAACGATCAGAGAAGGAGAGAGAAAAGGACAGTAGTAGAGCGAACCAATCCTTGAAATAGTCACGTGACAACTCACATACTCAGGGGTCAGAAAAGAAAAAAAAAAAAGAAATAATATATTTCACGGTAATAAGACGCTTGTGATTATGGCCACTGCTGACAAGGCTGGCAGCACGAGCACTTTTTCCTTTTGCAGTTTCTGAATGCGCAAGCAAAGAAGTGGCAACAGAAAAATATAGGAATGACTTTTTTTTTTTTTGGCGCTAGTCAAGGAAAAAAAAAAGAAAGGCGTTTCCAGGTACTACAAACGCAACGATGAAGAGCAAACGGTTATAAACGATGGAAAAAAAAAAACCCAGTTTTAAAACATCAAGCCGCATGTTATACCGAAAGCAACATGAAAAGTGAAAAGGGCTGGAACCCAGAGAAAAAAAAAATAAAAAAGAAAAGAGGCGAGAGGTGCGAAAAGAGGAAAGTGTGGGGAGGAAAGTCAATGACAAAAAAAAAATATGACAGAAAGGACATCTCCACCGCAAACACTGCCGAGATGCTACCATTGACATTCGCTTAGAAAAAAAAAAAAAAGCAATGGGACATCTCGGACCCGTAAATGGCCACGTCAAATAAGTACAAAAAAAAAAGGTAGAGGGCTCACAGGGAACTATCTCGGATGGCTTCGCCATTCTTTGCACAACATTGGCTGTGACTCACCAAAAAAAAAAAACTTCGTTCGTCCATACTCTGTGGTATGCCAAATACCGCTTCGTCGGTGTTATCATTGCTGAAGCACTGCAGCGAGGCCCATTCGTCAGCAGAAAGGGATGCTCAAGTAGTTCATAACTATCGACGGTCGATTGCAACCAGGGATCTGTACAACCGAGACCGCTTTCCCTTCTTTCATTTGTTTGTTTTTCTTTTCGTTTCTATTATAAAGCTTGTTAAACAATTCAGAAATGATCCATCACATTCACTTTTTTAAACAGAGAGAAATGAGAGGTGCCTCGGTAGAAAAAGAAACATAAAACAGAAAAAAAAAAAAAGAGAGCATGCACCTCAACTAGAATTCAACGAAAAAAGAGAAAAAAGATCTTTAAAAGGAACCAAACGTAGAAAACGTTTCACAAGAACATACACGCACACATTCATGTTGAAGGAAAAAAAAATGGAAAACAGTGACTATAACAACGATTTTGACCGCGACTTCGTAAAGAAAGAGTTTTTTTCTTTTGTTTTCCTTTTGCTCAGTCTCCTGTCCTTCAATCAGTAATGACTTTCCCCCTCACTGCGTTTACGTCACATGGCTGGCTACTTTAAATGCCGCTCGTCCTCCATTTTCCTCTCTTCTGTGCAGCCGATATGATAGGACATAAACACACACTCACAAAGAAAAAGATGAAGATGAAGAGAGGCGCAGTAAAGCGTTCGCCAGACAAGAGCCGCAACTGACGTAGTGCTGCAGGAGATACCGTGCAGCGTCAGAAAAACGTAACGGATACACTGGGGAGAGAAGCAAGAGAAGAGGAGGGAAACAAACACAGCAATCGGAGGTGGGAAAAAACTATAATGACCTTATATATATATATATATTTTTTTTGGGGAGGTCGAGCAAACACACGTGGAAACCAGAACAAGAGCGAGGGGGAAGGCTGAAAAAGAAAAAACAAAACCAAAATGCCAATACAAAAAAAAAAAAAAGCGGTCAATAAAAGTAGAGGGGTAAAAAAAAAAAAAAGGATAACGCGGATCTTTGACAACAAAGACGGGGTGGAACAGCCTTACTTGTCGTGCTACGCTCCAAGGGAGGGGTCAGAGGACGAACAATAATAACAACCAAAAAAAAAAAAAACACACACACACACACACACACACATGCTGTCAGCGTAGGGACTATCAGACGAATCGAAAAAAAAAAAAAAAGCATGCAGGCACACAAGTCTTTGCCAATGTCTTTTCCGCTCTATTCCTGCGTTCGAGATTCTTCTTGTGCCTTAAAGTCGGGTTCATTTCCACCTCCTCTCTTCTCAACCTCACTTTTTGCTTGTCCCCTCTTTCTTTTCTTTTTTTTTGTTGTTGTGTGTATGTTCTGTAGCGTGTGGCTTTGCTCGCCAAAAAAAAAAAAAAAAAAGAAAGAGAGAGAGAACAAAAACAAAAATAATACCGCAACAAAAACAACAAAAAACAACAACAAAGAAAAACTACAGCCGCTTTGACAAGAAAAAAAGAAAATATCTGCCCTGTCTCTCATCTTTTTCCTCTGCGTACTGCCGATAAACAAGAAAATGATGTAAAAAGAAGGGGAAAACAAAGGAAAAAAAAAAAGCAGATCTTCTGGGACTTATAAAAGCGTAATACAATGGACATCTACCGTTGAACTTCTTCTTTTTCTTCCCCTTTTTTCTTCTTTCGCTAAAGACCCTAGAGCATACATGCATGCTTGTATCTGCCGGAAAAGAGAAAGAAAAAAAGAAGACAGAAAGACATGACACTGTGCTACTTGTTGAGGTGTTTTCGGCCAGCTTATCCAGCTTTTTTCTGGATGAGATAGGCTCGACGAAACTACTCAGACCTTTTTCTCTCTTGGTCGCTCGCGCACGTAACAATCTATAGGCAAGGTATTACCCCGCACCTAAGGTCGAAGAGAAAAAAAAAATCAGAAATTACCTTGTTCAAAACAAAAAGAGTGATATATCAATGCGAATGAGAAAGAGAACGCACAGGACAACAGATTCGAGACAACAAAGAGAGAAAAAAAAAAGAAAAAAGAAAAGAAAAGAAACACACGACAAAAAAACAGCAACAAATGTACACACACATCTTCAATTTTTGACATTCATATAACACTCTCGCCACTTTGCACCTCCCTTCCTCCAACCGTATCCACGCAACTCATCGTATGTATGCGTTTGCATTTAGTTTACAGCAACGTCTCTGTTTGCTGTAATGAGCAGGTCCACACACGGCATACACATTCAAAGAAAGGAAACAACAACAACAACAACAAAAAAAAAAAAGAAAAAGAAAAAGAAAAAGGAGACGTCTCATGCTATAAACGTATGACAGTGGGTGGTAAGCGGAGGGCACTGACACACAGAGAGAGAGAGAGCCTTTTTTACCTGGAGGCAAACACACGCACACACACATACGAAAAAAAAGAGTGTGTGGAGCAAAGGTAGTATGGCGGGAAAAAAGAACAGAGAAAAAAAAAAAAAAGTTGGCCCATAAAGAGAAAGAGCGGCAGGAACGATCATATGTGGGAGGATAAGAGCCCGCACAGACGGACATCTCTTCTATACCTAACAGTTTTCTGGTACTTCTCTGGCTTTCACGATGCCTCTCTGTCCTGTGGTTCTCCTTCTCTTCTACTACTCTTGCTGGTTCAGGTCCTGCGAGTTCGGGCTCGTGTTGTTTGGCGCCCCGCCAGTCTGCGGGGGGTTCGGGTTCGCCGGCGACGTCTTGTCCTGCGCCGCACCTGCCGGCGGATTGGCGCCACCCGGGAAGGACTGCTGCTCCTGCAGGCTCTCGTGAATGCGCTTCAGGGTCCAGTCAAAAACGTAGTCGACGTGGTAGCCCTCCCGAACGAAGAGGTCGCGGAACATGCGCTTCAAGTACGAGTAGTCCGGCTTGTCCTCAAAGCGCAGCGCGCGGACGTAGTTCATGTACGCGGAGAACTCGCTCGGGAAGCCTTTGCAGAGCAGCTCAATCGGCGTCGTCTGCTTGCGTTCGGAAATGCGGTTGTACTTTTCCTGCTTCGTGTGTGCCTTGAGGCCCTGCCATGGCAGGGAGCCGCGAAGGAAGTACATGAGGATGTAGCCAATACCCTCCATGTCATCCCGGCGGCTCTGCTCAATGCCCATGTGCGTGTTGATGCTACAGTAGCGGGCCGTCCCGGTCAGCGACTTGCCTTCCTTGTACGGGATATGGGCGTGCGTGCGAGGGTCGCGGTACTTCTTCGCGAGACCGAAGTCGATGATATAGACGTGGTGGCCCTTCTTGCCCGTTCCCATCAGGAAGTTATCGGGCTTGATATCACGGTGCAGCACGCTCTTGCTATGCACAAACTCGATGCGGCTGATCATCTGGTCCGCCAGCATGAGCGTCGTCTTGAGAGACAGGCGGCGGCCGCAGAAGGAAAAGAGGTCTTCTAGGGAGGGGCCCAGCAGCTCGATCACCATCACGTTAAACTCGCCCTCTACACCGTGGTAGAACATCATCGGGATGCCCACCGCACCGCCGCCGCTGCCGAGAATGCGGTAAAAGCGTGACTCATAAGTCAGTTGCGGGTGGCGCGTCTTCACCTGCTCCAGCTTGATGGCCACCGGGTCGCCCGTTTGGATGTTTGTGCCACGAAAAATCTCGCCAAACGACCCCGAACCGATCTTCTGACCGATGCGGTAGCGGTTGCCAACACGAAGCTCCACGTTCATTTTTTCCCTTTTCGCAATCTGTGTTTTTAAGTTCCGTCGACGATTGCACAAAAAAAAAAAACGAAAAGAAAAAAAGAGAACAGTAAAAGATATCCTTAGAAAACACAATTTATCGTTTTTTTTTTGTTGTTGTGTATTTCTGTTTAGTTTTCTGAAACAGAGAGAGAGCGAAGGAATGAGGAAGGAGAAGAGGGAAGGATAGGAATTGGATCGTACATTGCGAAACAAAGAGCGCCACGGTGCATGGGCAGAGAAAAAAAAAAAAACGAAAACGAAACCAACAAAAAAACGCTGTGGAATGATGAGTTTTGATAGCAGCGCCACGCTTTCATTGTTCTGACTCGCTTGCAAAGCCGCCTTTTTTTCTCTTTTTTTTTTTTGATGAGGAAATAAAAGCTAGTTTTCTTTTTTAATTAGTTTACCGCTGCATTTCACAGCGACCAAGGGAAAACTGCTTTTCTGTTTTTCGTTAGGTAGTGGTCTTCTTCGATTATAATAAAAGCTGAAAAGAGAGGAAAAAAAAAAAAGAAAGATAGAAAGAGCTTAACAATGAACTACTTTTCAAGCGGCTTTTCACAGAACAGACACCAGTGAGAATACTGCAGCAATGAACCTACGGAAAAAAAAAAAACAACGACGACAACGAAGTTACCGACGACGACAACAAAATACACGCACACACAATGTCAATGAAAAGGAGAGGAAGAATATGCAGTACTTCTTTTTTTTTTTCCCCTTTATGCAGAGGAGAAAGTAAAAAGCTGCTTTTAGTCGCTGTGGCACTTTTTCGATTTTTCTAAAAGGCAGTTAGAAGACTCCACATACAAAAAACAAAAAAAAAGGGAGGATAGGGAACAGCAGTTAGCAGAGGAGTTCTGTCAAGCTCTTAAAAGGGAATGAGAAGAAATGTAACAAAGGGGAGGTATAACGTATAGCGATAATAATAGACAAAGGCAACGGTATAGAGTATGAGCTCGTTGACAACAAGAATTATTGCATGTGCTTTCCATGTTTGCTTGCTCTTTTCTCTTCGCTCTACTACTATTGACCTGCGTGCCTCTTCACATTTCGCGTCTTTCCTCTTCCCCCTCCCCCCCCCCCCGATTACCACTGCGGACACGATGTAATTGCGTTTTTACTTTTTGCTCGGCTTCTGTGCTACTCGTTTGCGCTGAGACGTCACTAAACTCTCTTGCATCGTGCGCACCGTCCAGTCATACACGAAGTCCTCCTGGTATCCTTCTCGCTCGAAAAGGCGGCGGAACATGGCGCGCAGGTACCCGTAGTCTGGTTGATCCTCAAAACGCAGCGCACGCGCGTAATTCACAAACGAGGCAAACTCTACCGGAATGCCCTTGCAGAGTGTCTCGATGGGGGTGCACATCTTCACCTGCGCAATCAAGCCGTACTTCTGATCCTTGTTTGCGGCCTTCAGCCCTTGCCAGGGCAGTGTGCCTTTGATAAAGTAAATGAGAAGGTAGGCGATGCCCTCCACGTCATCGCGGCGGCTCTGCTCAATGCCGAGATGCGTGTTCACACTGCAATAGCGGGCCGTGCCAGTAAGCGACTTGCCTTCCTTGTACGGGATGTGGACATGTGTGCGGGGGTCGCGGTATTTTTTGGCCAAACCAAAGTCGATGATGTGGACGTGATGCGTCTTCCTACCACGGCCCATAATGAAGTTATCGGGCTTCATATCACGGTGCAGGACACTGCGGCAGTGCACGAGCTCGATAAGCTTCAGCATCTGGTCCGCCAGCATGAGCGTCGTCTTCAGCGAGAACCGATTGCCGCACTGCCCATGCAGGTCCTCCAGCGAGCAGCCCATGAGTTCCATCACCATCACGTTGTAGTCGCCCTCCGCCGAGAAGCCGTAGATGATAGGCATGTATGCCGCAGCGCGGCCCTGGCTAATGAGGCTGTAGTAGCGTGACTCCGCCATAAGCTGTGGGTGGCTCGTCTTGGAACGTTCTACTTTGATCGCCACAGCCTCACCGCTTTGGGTGTCTTGGCCAAGAAAGATCTCCCCGAAGGAGCCGCCGCCGATGCGGCGACCAACACGGAAACGCCCACTCAGCACCACGCAGTTCTCCAAAGCGTTGGAGTTTTTACTCTTGCTGCCGACCATAATGGCTGCTCTTATATATATATGTGCATGTGCAAAAGGGAAAGAAGAAAAACACTCAAAGAGAGTGGCGAAGAAAAAAACCAAGGCGTATAAAGAGAGCGGAATAAGAAAAAAAAAAAAGAAAACAACAACACGAAAGTGGCTTCAATTAACAGTCGGATATGGAAACAACTCAACGGAGAGCCGGTTGCAAGGTAATTGGTTCAGCATCAGTAGCAGCTAACTACTTCAATATCTGGAAGAAAAAAGGTATTATGAAATTATCAACTTCAAAAAAAAAAAAATGGATCAGCCTTGTAGTTTGGTGCCGCATTGATGGCTTGGAGGTTTTTTCTCCTTTTCTTTCTTCTAAAAAAAAAAAAAAAACAGCGCATGTCATTCTTTCTTTTTCTCTGTCAAAAATCTTCTTGCGACAAGCACAGTTTTTTTTTTTCCCCTTCATCAAAAACAAACAAACAAAAAAAAAAATGACAACGAAGAAGAGCAACAACATTCAGTTATCGCAATAAAAAAAAAAAGAAAGTGAATAACAGCCAGGAAAAAAAATAAAAAATATAAAAGAAACACAACACATATAAAAGCCAAAATTGGAAACAAAAAAAAAAAGAGAGGAAAAAAAAAGCACAAAGAGTGGTTCAAGCGTCAAAAACGAAAAGAAAGAGAGGGTAAGAGTGTCTCCCCCCAAAAAAAAAGTCGGCGAGAAACAAGAGAGCGAGGCAGCAACGATAAACAAAACAAACAAGCAAACAAAACAACAACGACAAAAAAAAAAACGAACGCAGAGCCTTTTTTCCTCCCTCTTGTGCACAGAGCCAAAAGAGCCCAATAGTTGTTGTTTAAAGAGGAAAGGACCTGACACGACTGAAAGGAGAACTCATTCTGAAAGCGTCTGCGTGCTGTTTTTCTTTTCCGCGTTTTCAATCACCCAACAACAACAATAACAACATGTTCCTCTTTTTTTCTTCTTTACTGATTCTTCTTGGCCGCAGGCGCGTCTGCCGACGAAGACGGGGGCGAGGGCACGGGTGGCGTCGCCGCGGGGCTTGACGGCGCGTTTGCTGCCAACGACGCTCCGTCTCCAGCGAGGCGGCGCCCTTGTCCCTGGAACGCTACGCGCTGCCTTCCCTGGCTCTCCTCCTCTTCCTCCCTGTCATCCCCGCTGCCTTCCATGCGGCTTCGCTGCTGCTGCATGAGTCGCTGCAGCTGCTCCCGCAAAAAAGCACCTTGTTGCTCCGCCGTCATCCCCTCCACCGCCCGCCGTGGATCGTCGCCGCCGCCGCTGCCGAGATCGTCCTCGGCGATGTACTCAGTAGAGCTGCCACCAAAGTACCGATTGGACTTTTTCCTCTGCGTGTGCTGCTGTTGCTGCTGCGCGGCATCCGCCGGGTCTTGCCCCATGAAAGGCTGCTGTTGCTGCTGCTGCTCCTGTCGAAGTCGCTCAATCGCTGTCTCACGCTCTGCGGCCTCGTTGGCTGCCAGCATCTCCGCCATCGAGTTGTAGGTGCGGCGTGGCCCGGCCGGAGCGCTGGGCGGAGCCCCGCCGCTCGTGTGTGGGTTGGCGCGACGTCCACCGAACATGCCAAGAAGCGACGACGCTGCGTTGGCAAGCATTTGCCGCGTAGCCTTACTACTGCTGGCTTGGGCGGACTGGCCTGGCGCGCTGGCCGCACTCGGGGCACCAGCCCCGTCCACCGCAACGACGCGCAGGGCGCTTGATCGAGTGAGGCCGATGTCCTTCAAAAGCCGAGGCTCGTCTACCTCGGGACTGTACCGCTTCGCCGGGTAGGCGCAGACAAAGATGAAGTTGCTGTAGCCCAGGGCCGCCTCGACCTGGGGGCGGACGCCGGCTTGGAGGGTGTCCACGTTAGGGTCAAGCTGATCGACGGCGAGCGTCTTCCCGTTGGGTAGGGAGCAGTGCAACTTGATGGAAGCAGCAGGAGCAGGGGGTGAGGTGGGGCTGGACGACGACGACGAAGCAGGCAAGGGAGGGGAGACTGGGGGCGCCTCCGACGGCTTCGTATCCACTTCGCCAGGGAGACGGCGCCGGCAGACATCCCCCTCGCACACGTATTCTGAAGGAGGCGCCGAGGAGTTGATGGCAGCAGGCGAAGGCTTTTGCTGTGGTGGTGTTTGTTGCTGCTGCTGCTGCTGCACCGGCGCGTCCGTGTTCTCCACAGGCGACCAGTCTTCAAAAATCACATGCACCACCGTGTTTCGAGGGAAGTCCTGCAGCCGCACTCGCGCCGCCTCGGCCAGCGTCGTCACCTCGACCGCGCTGCCGCCCTCGGTGTCGCTCTTCGCCACGGTTAGGGTAAACTTCGCCCCAGGCTTTGGCGGTGTGACGCCGTTCCACATCGAGGCCTCCTGCGCAAGCTGCACCTCGTGCTGAGCCCAGTCGAGGTGCTTCTCCACCGCCCGCCACACCGTCTGCATGGTCATCGCCGGCGTGGTTAGGATCGTCTTGTGGCTACTTGGGGTGGTGGACGCAGCACCACTGCCACCGGGGCTACCGGGGATCGGACCAGTGGAGAAGCATGTCGGCAGCCCCGCTACTGAAATGAGATGTGCCATGGCGAGGGCGTCAGCGCGACTGACACCGGCTGCTCGGACTGCTGGTGCAGCTATGATGGGGGGAGCTGCTGCTGCTCCTCCTACTCCTGCTTCTGCCGTGGTTGATGTTGTTGACGCTGGGCCGTTGTGTGACGGCCCAGGCAAGGTGGCGTGCTGCCGGCTGCGCTCGTACTCGCGGTTCATCGACGCTACGGTGCTGGTGAAGAAGCTGCGAAGGCTGTTCGCGGCGGCGCTGGCGTTCAGCACGGCGTTGTTGCCACCAACACTATGACCACCATCACCACCCTCGGCGCGGTTTCGCGGCTGCATAAAGCCCATCTGCACACAGCTGAATAAGTTCTGCGGCGTCAAGGTGGCTCCGTGCAGCACCATCGGCGACAGACCCACCTTGGGAGCGTAGAAGACGTGCACCCGCGGCAGCGTCGGCGCAGCCGCCGCCGTGCCACCCGCACCGTTTAGCACGGGTGGCACGGCGGCAGAGAAGGAGTCATAGGCGGGCGTGCCCTCCTCGATGAGGTGCAGCAGCGTGACGGAGCCCAGCCGGCTCTCGAGGAGCGTGATGAGCAACGCCTCCCGCTGCGCCGCACCGCCCTGCAGACTGCCGAGGGGGAAGTTATTCACGAGCGTGAGCTCCTCGCCATCAGCTACCGCCGCCGCAACCACCGCTCGATCCGCTACGGCAGTCGCGGAGAGGTTGGCGGGTCGCATGAGGTAGCCGAGACTCGCGTTGGCGTTCGCGGCGTCCTGGCTTGGGGCCGCCAGCGTGGACTCCAGCGGCACGGTATCGTTGGTGAAGAGGCTGCTGCTGTAAAGACTGGCGTTCATGAAAGCGTTCGAAGTGCCGGTGCTGTAGGACGGCGGGAGAAAAGAGTAGGTCGGTGCGGTGCCGCTACCGCTGCCACGGGCCGCCTCTTCGGCGTTGTTCAGATTGGTGGGCAGCTTGCTGTGCACAACGATAATCAATGGATACTCGAGCGCGACGCACGCGCTCATGGCGTCGTCAATTTTCTCGTATTTGCGCAGCATTGTGCAGTGGGCTCCTTTTTCTTTTCTTGTTCGTGGCTCGTGTGCGTGTTCCAATACTGTTGAAATAAAAACAATGAAAACCAATTACGACAGCCAAAGATAAAGAAAAAAAAAAAAAGCTCAGACTAATAATAATAGATGATTCAAAAAAAAAAAAAAAGGAAGAGAACGTAGTCGTGGACCGATGTATGTGGCCGTTTCTCATTCCCAGGTTGTAATAGAGCAGGACAGAACTTCTAGTAGAAACAAACAAGTACACAAACGTACAAACAAAAAAAAAAAAAAACGAGGAGAGTGATTTTTGGAAGATGATAGGAGGCCCGTTTCATGGAGAAATGCCAGCTTTCTCCTTTCTCGCAAAAGCAGCGACTATCATACGTCGTGCGGCAAAAAAACAGAAAAGAAAAAAAAAAAGAAAGTGGAAAGGCTTCAACGAGAGGAGCCTACGGAAGAGAATCACATCTTTCGTTTTTTCCTCCTTCTGTTCCTGCCGTGGCCGCAAAAACGTAAGAGAGAAATATCGAGTGCCGCAATAATAGCAACAACAACAACAATAATAATAGTAAGCCTAACACAGTGCTCAACAACAACTCATCTTGTGTACGTTCATCATTTTCAAAAAAAAAAAGGACAAAAACCCATCCCCTTTTCTTTTTTCGTTTGCATAGCGTTCAGCTTAGCATTTTACATTAAAGAACGCAGAACGCAACGTCGATTGCATAGGAGGAAGAAAATCAAAAACAAAAGAAGATCTTTAACGTTTTGCGATTACTCCTTTTTACTGATGGAAAAAAAAAAGAGGTATCTTTTGAAGTGAAATGAAAAGAAAAGCAAAGAAGACGACTTTGTGCACAAAACACGTATACACACACACACACACACACATACACACAAAAGACTCAAGCTCACGGAATGCCACATGCATACTGTGTGTGCGCGTGTCTGGGCATATTTGTGCTTTCACCATCGTCTTCGCTGCTTCCCTCTGCTCGTCTTTTGGTATTAGAGAAAAAAAAAAAAAAGAGATCCCAAATGCGTACTTTTTCCTTTTCGTTCTCGGTTTTTCTTTTGCCTTTCATCACTGCTGTGCCACCCTTCCAGTTACACGGTGAAGCGATGCAGAATGGGAAGTAAGAAGAAACAAAGGAACGAGAAGAAGCAATCAGCGCACATGAAGTACAGAGTGTTAGACTGAAAGTCAACTTGTAAAGGCTTAAGAAAAAAAAAAAATAAACAAGCATAAATTACACCTTAGACGCGGCAGGGGAAACATGGAACACGTTCACCATCGTCTCCCGGTACGGTGCACCGCGGCGCGCCTCCGACTGCGGGAAGGTCTTCCGGTTCGCGGCATCCGGCAGTTGCTGTGGCTCCAGCGCCACGGAGGTGTAGCGGGTGAAGCGGTCGCCCGGCTTGCCGGTCGCGTTCGCCTTCAGATTATTCGCCGTATACACCCAAATGCACGGGAAGGTGGAATAGACCTGCATGAGAATGCCAGTGGAAGGGCTTGACACCTCGGCGTTCAGGCGCAGCGGACCGTGCGGCTTCCACCCGCTCACGAAGTACGGGTGGTCGTAGCCGCACGGCTCGCGGTTGAGGGCCGCCTTGTCGGCGATGCCATCACCAATCACACGGCCCTGGCGAAAGTCGAGGGCGCCTTTTACTGGCACCAACTTGCCGCTCGGAATCGCGCTCGAGTCTGTCTCAACCTCCAGGTCGCAGTTTGGCAGTCGCAGGTAGTGGTTTTTCACCGTCTCCGCCTGTTTCCACGGCGTCGCATTATCGCGCTCCGGGAAGCCGTTCAGATTCCAGTAGGCGTGGTTGAACATGTTCACAATCGTCGCATCCGCCGGGCTTGACTCGGTGATCTCGGCCGAAAACTCCACCCGCAGCGCGTTCGGGCTCTTCCTGTCAATCGCGTACACCACCTTGCAGGCCAACTCACCAGGGAAGCCGTTCTCCATGTGCGGGCTCGTGTAGTTGAACGTCGCGGCCACCCCGAGATCGGAGGGCGACGCCACCACGAAGCCCCACTCCTTCTTATCGAAGGCGTTCCCGCCGCCGTGAATCGTGTGCTCGCCCATGTTCTTCGGTGTGTGGTATTCGACGTTGTCCAGTACGAAGCGGCCGTGGCCAAGACGACCAGCGAAGCGACCGACGGTGGCGCCGAAATAGGTAGCGCAGTCTGCCTTCGCCTCATCGTGGCTTTCGTAGTGCATCGTTACCTCCACCCAGCGCTGCTGCTGCGGCTGATAGACCTTGACGGAGTGGAGGGTGGCGCCGAGGGTACTGATGGTGACCTGCAGCACCGGTGTGGCAAGCGTGACCAGCTTGCCGACGCCGTAGGGCTTGACGCTCGTGCTGAAGGACATGGCGAAAGGTGGGATGGTCGGGAGAAACACGGAAGAAGAGAGTGTGCGCTATTATGGGGGGTTTGACCACAGATAGACTGATGCGTCTCGCAGAGAAGGAGAGGGAAAAAGAAACTACGCTGAACGAAATGGCGAAAATAAGGAAAGAAAAACAACAGCACCAAAAAAAAAAAGTTGAAAACGGAGAAAAGTATGTGTCAAGGTTGCGTCCATCCTGAGGCAGAAATCCAGCGTTACTTTTCTGCCTTCGGCGCTGTTTTGTGGGCGCTATCGAGGCAAAAGAAAAAAAATGACGGAACATCCTGGTGTGTGCTGCAGTGCTTACACGAGCAGCGAAACTCTTTTCCACACACACACACACACTTGTACACACGCTTGTCTAACGGTGCCCACAACTACAATCTTTGTCGAGAAGGTAGCTGTCTTTTTTCTCCCTTTTAATCCTTGTGCTCATCCTTTTTCTTTCTTCTCTTTCGTTTGATTGCATTATCCAGCCGTGTATGCATCAGCTTTGCAAACGAACAAACAAACAAACAAAAAAAGGCACCCACGTTCTCCTTCCGTCTCACAAGGCATTGGCGACACTCAGCAGACTGGGAAATGGAAAGGAGAAGGCGCTACAGCTAATAGAGTTTTTTCCCCTCTGTAAGTAAAGCAAAAAGAAAAAAAAACAGTAGTGCGTTTGCCTTGCTTTGCCTCAGCAGCTGATCAACACGGGAAACGGTATATATAGGTGCTAAAAAAAAAAAACACACAAAAAAAAAAAAAAAAGAGAATAGCTGCTACCACGAATGTACGTGGATGTACATGACTGAAACGTTATAAACAATCACGAGTAAAACAAATCACGTTTATCAAACCAGAAAAAGGGGAAAAAAAGGAAAACAGCTTTTGCTTAAGGAGAGTTTTTAGAGTGTTTGAAAAAAAAAAAAAAAAGCGGTGGCGTTTTTTTTTTTTTGTTGTTGTTTGCTTGCCTTCACCTGCTTGCGAAGAGAAATGTCTTTTGATGTTCTTTTTCCCTCTTGTTTTAACAACAGACGTCCCATTGCTAAAAAAGGAAAGGGGGAAAAAAAAAGGAGGAAAAGCGAGTGTTGTATGCATGTAGCACGTGAGATCAAGAGGGAAAAGCTACCGTAAACACCCAAACAACACTGATGTGTGTGTGTGTGTGTTCATCGAATACGTCTGTTTGGCTCTCGTCGGTAGCTCTCATCCCTCCCTTCTCCCTTTTTCTTCGCCTTCACACTCACTCCGTCTCTCTCTCATACACAGAGAGTCGTGTGAGAGAAGGAGCCTACAGCTTCGCGCTGTCATCCACAAGGAACTCGTTCACCATCGTCTCGGAGAACTTGCTCTTGCCACGGCGAATCACGCAGCTGGGCAGCTTGTCGTAATGGTTCGCGCCATCCGGGAAATACTGCGGCTCCAGGCCCAGCCCGCTCCAGCGCTCGTAGCGGTCGCCCGGCTTGCCGCTGCATGGCAGCTTCTTGTTATTTGCCGAGTACACCCACATGCACGGGAAGGTGGAGTAGACCTTCATGTGGATCTTCGTCAGCGGGCTCTTCGCCTCGCCATTGAAGAGCAGCTTGCCTTTCTTCCAGTTGTCGATGGCAAGCGGGTGGTCGTATCCACACGGGTCGCGGTCCAGCACCGCCATGTCGTCCATACCGTCCTTCAGCACACGGCCCTGGCGGAAGTCGAGGCAGGTTCCCTCCACCGCCAGGAACTCACCGGTCGGGATGGCGTAGCGGTCGGCCTGCGCAACTCGGCTGGCCGGCACACGCACCCAGTGGTTGCGCACGCTCTCTGGCTGCTTCCAGACAGACGAGTTATCGCGCTCCGGGACACCGTTCAGGTTCCAGTAGGCGTGGTTGAACATGTTCACAGGCGTCGCATCCGCCGGGCTCGACTCGGTCATGCGAGCCTCGAACACTGTGCGAAGGGCGTTGGGGCTCTTCTTGTTGATGGCGTAGGTGACGGTGTTGTACAGTTCACCAGGGAAGCCGTTCTCCATGTGCGGGCTCGTGTAGTTGAACCTCACGCCGATCAAGTTCTTCGTCTGGAACGCGATATAGCCCCAGTGCTTCTTGTGGTAGGCGTTAAAGCCGCCGTGGCAGGTGTGGCCTACATCCATGTTCATGTCCGTCTTGTAGGTGACCCCGTCGAGCTTGAACTGCGCGTTGGCGATGCGGCCAGCGCAGCGGCCCACCGTCACGCCCATGTAATCCGTGTCCGCCTCTGCTTCCTCGGGGTTCTGTGGGAAGCCACAGTTCACCTCGATCCACTTCTTGTCGGACGGGTGGTAGACCTGTACGGAGCTTATAGTGGCGCCGAAGTTGGCGAGACCGACGCGCAGGGCATCGGTGTTGAGCCAGATGATCTTGCCGGCGCCGTAAGGTTTAGACTCAACATTAAAGACCATTTTGAGAGTTTTTTTGGGGGAGGGGGGAGGGGAGAAATTGTTTTCAGTATAGAGTAGAAAAAACAAAAAAGAAAAAAAAAAAAAAGGAAGCGTTGAAGAGGTGTATAATAAAAAGAAAAAGAGTCTGATTATGTTGATGAGAGTAACAAGAAGCCTTCAAGTAGCCTATTTGCTGTTTCACAAAGGATGATATGAAAGATATACCACGGGCTGGCGACAGCCGGACGCGCGACCATTGTGAGCGAAGAAGTAACAGCAAAACAAACGATGAGTCATACGCGGAGGAGACACGAATGCAGAGAGAGAGAGAAAAAACAAAGAAAGAAAGGAGAGCGAGAGAATTGGTGGGTGCTTAAAAGAGAATAAAGCATGAAAGCGCAGTCTTAGCTTAAAGCGGCAAAGCTAGCTACTTCACGTCTTTTTTGTTGTTGTTGTTGTTTTTACATGTTGTGATCTAACCAGCGCCTTGGGTGCTCTTCCGCGTGTTTTACCTCTAGTTGACGAAACCCACACTACAATTCCTTGACAATACTAGGTGTAGTAATGAAGCCTACTGCGTCTTGCTTTCCTTTTATTTTTCGTTTTTCTTCAGTGCGTATATAATGAACTCATGAACAAGAGAAGTAAAATGACCAGTCACGTTTTCTCATAACGTGCTGGCTCGCGCGCAGCCCTGAAATAAGGAGGATTAAAAAAGGCGTTTGCCTTGAGAAGGATGATGGTGATAAGACACGACAACATAAAGCTCGTGCACAACTTCAGTGTTGAGGTTGACACAATGCTGAAAAAAAAAAGCGAGAAAGTGATAAACAGATTAAAAAAAAAAAGAAAGTGGCGCTATGTCGGGTTTGCGCCACAAAGAAAGAAAAAAAAAAGAGCGTTGCATTGGCGATAATAATTTTCTTTTCCGTCACGAACATATCGAAAAAAAAAAAAAAGAGAAGAAAAAAAAAAAAACCAACTAACCAACAAACAGCAACGACGCTTTGATTTCGGTTTTTTTTTTTTTTGTGTTGTTGTGCTTCCGCTTCTCTACAGTTGGAGCTTGCTCAGGTGTTTCCTTTCTTCATATCTGCCTACTTGCAAAACAAACAACAACAGCAGGGGGGGGGGGGGAAACAGAGTCAGTTGTGGAGAAGAGCAATAAAAAACCTGTTTTCTGTTCTCAGCGTCAGAGGAACAGATTATGCGTGATGCCTCCAACTCAACGAGGCCACAGCGTGTGAAGTTGTCTTCACCATAACGCGCACATGGTAGTGGAATAAGGAAAGACGGCCATCATCAGCTGCTCGACAGCCACCTGCTCTGCGAGGCGGAGCCTTTCAGGAGGAAACAAATAAACAACAAAAAAGTCGGGGCTAAAAAAAAAAAAACGGCAATTTGAGAGGAGAAAACAAAAGCGAGGAAAAACTGCGAGCATTAACTATCTATCTTATATATATATATATATAAGCCATCTTTACAAAGAAAACGGAAAAGTGGGGCGTTGCTGTGTAGGCTAAGCTGAGTCTCCTTTCTCCCTCGCGATAACAGGATAGTGTGTTCATTTTTGAGAACAGGAAAAAAAAAAAAAAGAAGGAGGGGGGTTTCTTTTGATTGTAACACATTACGAGTCCATAAACGTTAGATTTCTTTTTGCTCTTTTGCGTCCTCGCTAAGTGCTCTGCTTTTATGCTTCCCTCGCGCTTCATGTCAAAAAAAAAAAAAATAAGCGACGTGCGGTGCAACACGCTAGTTGTTTCGCTTGCTTTACGTCAGTGCTTCCTTGGGCAAGCATGTGCAGATGCGTGTGCGCTAACCCTTCTTTTGCCTACTCCACAAGGAATTCGTTGATCGTCGTCTCCGAGTACTGCTGCTCGCCACGGCGGACGATGCAGTCGGGGTACTTTGGGTAGAAGTTAGAGCAGTCAGAAAAGTTCTGCGGACCCACCAATAAACCCGTCCATCGGGCGTAGCGCTGGCCCGGACCGCCGCTGCACGGCAGCGGTTTGTTATTTGCCGAGTACACCCACATGCACGGGAAGGTGGAGTAGACCTTCATGTGGATCTTCGTCAGCGGGCTCTTCACCTCACCATGGAACATGAGCTTACCCTTCTCCCAGCCGTCCACCTTCAGAGGATGGTCGTATCCACACGGATCGCGGTCCAGCACCGCCACGTCGTCGAGCGTGTCGCCAATCACGCGGCCCTGGCGGAAGTCGAAGATGGTCCCCTCCACTGGCAGGAACTCGCCGGTTGGGATGGAGGCGCGGTCCGCCTCGGCGACGTAGCTAGCCGGCACACGCACCCAGTGGTTGCGCACGCTCTCCGGTTGCACCCAGTTCTCCTGTCCGTCCTGCTGACCGGGGATGCCGTTCAAGTTGAAGGAGGTGTGGCTGAAGACGTTGATGGGCGACGCATCCGCCGGGCTGTGGTCGGTGATGTAGGCGTCGTACACCGTCTTGAACGCGTTCGGCTTACTGCGCTCAATCGAGAAGGTGCAGTAGTTCTTCACCTCACCAGGGAAGCCGCTCTCCATGTGCGGGCTCGTGTAGTTGAACCTCACGCCGATCACGTTCTTCGTCTCAATGAGCTGAATGCCCCAGTGCTTCTTGTGGTAGGCGTCGTCTCCGCAGTGGCACGTGTTTTGACCACGGTTCTTCTGCGTGTGGTACTCCGCACCGTCCAGCTTGAAGACGCCACCCGCGACGCGGCCGGCAGCGCGGCCAACGGTGGCACCCATGTAGTCCGGGTCCGCGTACGCCTCCTCGGGGTTCTTCGGGTACCCGCAGTTCACCTCGATCCACTTCTTGTCGGACGGGTGGTAGACCTGCACGGAGGCCACGGAGGCGGCGTAGTTCGTAACGCCGATTTTCAGGAAGTCCGTCTCAAGCCATACAAGCTTGTCGACGCCGTAGGGCTCTACTTTGATGCTGAAGACCATATTTCCTTTTTATTTTTTTACAGTAATAGAAATAATAAAGGGGAAAAAACGGATACGAAAGGGATAGAAAGAAAACGCTAAAGATGAAAAGAAACAGCAACAAAGGACGGAATAGAAAACCTCAAAGCTGTGGAAAGTTGCGCGTGCGTGTGATGAAATGTGCTGCTTCACAGAAAAAGAGACGGTGAAGTTTGAGAAAAGAAGGCCAATTAAAAAAAAAAAAAAAAAGAGGAAAGGGAAAATGAAAGTGGAGGGTAAAGTTGAAAAAAAAAAAAGAAAATACCTTCTGTCTGAAAGAAACTGCTATTTGGCGCGGCTCGGTAACAACAGCGTTTTAAGAGGCTGCTGCGTTGCGCACAGCCATCCCCACAGACGAGACAGAGCTGTGCTTCGTTGAATCAATAATAATAACAATAATAGGAAAACACCTCAACAGCATCTCAGCACCATCACTTGTCGCACCCTTTTCCTGAATGTTAGTTTGGAAGTCCTCTTTTTTTTTTTAATTATGTAAAGAAGTTTCGACGTTAGATAGAGAAAGGCTGTCATAACAGTGAGGAAGGAGTGAACACACAGACACACACACACACACGCACACACCCGACGCAACTGAACTTTGTTTCGGTTTCAAACACGAGCAATGACTACTCGTAACACCGGAATACTTGGTTCCCACCCTTCTCGTAGAACTCCTCCACACCGGTGTGTACGTAGTTGGCTGCCATGTACACAGCCGCTTGGGCGGCTGTCAACTCCGGGTACGGGTGGTAGTGGAGGCAGAAGGCGTCGATCTCCACCGATACGACTCGAAGGGGAGTAGCAACAGCGCCCGCTGCCGCCACCGCCGCTTCTCCTACTCCAACCTTTTGCTGTTCCTGTCGCTGATCCACTGCAGTGGCGTTTTCTGCGTGAGGCGCAGAAGGCGTGGCGCGGCGCGGATTCACAGTAGACCCGTACTTGCTGCCAAAGATTCGGTGGTCACGGAACTCGTAGGGAGCAGCCGCGCTGCTGCTGCTGTGTCCATTGTGAATCGTGGCGGTACCGAGAATGCGCTGCACCTCGTAGCCCCAGCCGCGAGGGATGTACACGACGTCGCCCGGAAGTGCACGCACCTCGTAGCTGAGCCGTGAAAAAAGCTTCGGCTGCAACGCTGCTGGCTCCGTTGCTGACGGTGGCGAGGGGTGGGATGTGCCCGTTTTGCCCGCGCTCTCCGTGTTCGCGTACTGACCCAGCGCGCGACGTGCGGAGGTCAGCCGCGCCTGCTCGGTCGGCCACGCCATCGCGGAGCGGCTGGCTCGACCCGCGCGCACCTGCCGCTGCAGTCGATCGTTGTTCTGCGCCGCGCACATGTCCTCGGTGTGCGTCGGGAGGTAGAGGGTGAGCAGCAGCTCGCGCTGCGGGAGGAGGTAGGTTTCGGCGTCGGTGCGGCCCAACACGTAGCGAGCACTGCCACGAGCTGTTTCTTCCAGGTTAGCATTGACAGCCGTTGTGAAGCGATGAGGGAGCTTTGTAGGGTGTCGCTCCGCGACGGTTCGCACGTGCTGCGGCACCATGAGATCCAAGCCGTCGTCGCCCAATTTCCACGGCTCGGCCGGCAGCGGCGTTGGCCGTGACTGTACTTTCGTGCCAGACGTACTGCTTTTCTGTTCCCCATCATTACTCGCATGAGTGTCATGCCACGCAGAATGCGTGCCGGCTGTTGTCGATGGGGCTGCGGTCGCAGCCGACGCAGGTGCACACGAGGCTTGTGGCAGGGATACCTGCATGTTGACTCGTGTGAGGCACGACATATGGCTGAAGAAGACGTCCGAAGGGGAGGAGGGAACAGAGGAAAAAAACGCTGATGGGATAGGGGGCGTAGTCAGCGGTCGGCCAACGGCAAAACTCACCACCGGCTCTACGCCTCCCGCCATTCGACACAAGAACACGTCGTCGTCGTCTTCTGCGCCGTGCACGGGGGACGCACTCGTGGGGTCGACACACTGCTGCTGCTGCTGTTTGCGTCCAACCGGCAGGACTACTGTGGCCGACGGTGGCAGACGCGTCTGCACGTAAGCAAAGGTGTTTCCTGTTCGCACTCCTGATGGCAGCGGCGCACCCTCTACGGATGTCCTCGGGCGTTTCGTGGAGGCGGCGGTGGTGGCCGCAGCTGCATCGACTGTGGAGCGCTTCTGAATGCTCTCCAGTAGCCTCTCCCAGACTGAAGTAGTCAAGGCAGAAGACGAAAAGGAGGACAGCTCACCCTTGCGGTTCGCACTAGAGTCGTCGCTGCACGCTTCAGACAGCCACAGAAGCCCACCAAAAGGGGAAACAAGCTGCTGCTGCACCTTTTCCTCCACCGTTCCCGGCCCAGGTGCCTCTGCCGTGCTCGCGTCAGCACCGCTATTATAGAAGTACTCCACCACACCACGCAGCGGCGTCAGCACGCTGTCTTCGACGGCCCGTGCAGCCGGCACGACGTCGTCCGCTCCTCTCCGGGACGGCGGCAGGTGAAGGTTCGTTGCGGCTGGTCCGCTGTCAGCGTGGAGGTTGCGGTGCCGGTTTTTTTTTCCAAAAGGCGTGGTGGCACGCGTGGAGAAGTACGGACGGCGTGCCGGATCGACCCGTGCCCACGCAGCGGACGACGGCACATCTTCCACAAGGGCTGTTGCTATGGCGGCAGTGGCGCTAGCGTTCACCTGCGTAGACGAGGTTGCAGGAGGAGACGAGGGACCGAGCTGAGAAGCGGGGACGGCGAGCGGGTTGGAACGAGGCTGTGGGGCTTTTGCTGAAACAGGTGATGTCGACAGTGGTGGTGCTGTGCCTGTTGTGCTTCCTGTTCCCCCCTCGCTAGCAGTAGTCCTGTGCCACAGCCGCGGCGATGACGGTCGCACCGCGCGTCCACCACGTACCACCACCGCTTGATAGGGCAGCCGTGCACCACCGGCGGGGTAGAGAACGTGATGGAAAAACAACTTTGACAGGCGGGGCTCGCGCTGGGTGTCCACGTATCGCGGGACAGTGTTGAAAAAGGGTAGCTCTGCCGAGGCATGCAGGTCGGCGCCGGCAAGGTGGTCGATGAGCTTTGACGGCGTCGGTACGCCTTCGAGATACTTCACGACGTGCCCGTTGCCGCGACGGCGCAGCAGCGTGTGTGAGGGTGTAAGCATGGAACTACTGTACAGGGAAGATTGCTTGCACATGAAAAAAAAAAAAAGGACAGCAGCAGCAGTAACAATAATAATAACAAAAAAAAACCGAAAGAAAAACGAGAAAGTCGGTGAAGCGGCTGAGGAATGAGACATGATCACACCTCATAGCTCGGCTGACCTGGCAGCGCGGGCAGCATAAATAACACCTTGAGAGGCGGAAGAGTCCCAAAAGCAAACGAGGGCGAAGACAAGGCGATAGGCACAACGAGTGTCGCGAGCAGCCAAGTCAGCAGTAAAAAAAAAAAAAAAAGAACAGCAGGTACAGACTTGCTTTGGCGAATTGTTGCCATGTACTGCGTACTCGTACGTATCGTATTTCGCACCGCGCTTCCATTCTAGGACAAAAACTCAATTTGCCTTTGCTTTTTTTTTTTTTTAACTGCTGACTTCGTCCACTCTTTCGCGACGCTTTCAGGCAGCATTAAGCACTACTATTCGTCAACATGTCTGTTGTTTTCTTTTTAGGTCAGTTAGGTGAAAAACACAAAATACAAAGAGGCCAAGCACAAGTAATCAAGCAAGAATGGGATAAAAAAAAAAAAAACAAGTGCAGGTGCTAAATCGCGCACTTTCCTCTGGCGACATGTTCGAAAACGAACAGAGGCGAGGACTTTAAGAGAAAAAGAGGTTTTATGATTCTCATCTCGAAGTTAACTTGCGTGCCGAAGCAAAGGGAAGAAGACGACTGAAAAGAAAAAAAAAACAGGTGAAATACACAAAGCGCATTTGTCATCGTGAGGGTCGGCTGAAACGCTAAGGAGAAAGGAGAAATTGTAGTGAAAAAAAAAAAAAAAGAACACAGCTACGAAAAGCAGTTGTTCCAGTACTTTCTCGATGTTGCGCCGCCTATCACTCACACTCTATGAAGAAAAGAGAAAAGAGAAAAAAAAAGAGAATAACGTCACTACGTGGAAAGCAACACACACACACACACACACACACACACACACACACAAACAACAACAAAAAAACGGGGACACTCACAAAACGATGACGTACACCACTGAAAGCACTCTCTTTATCAACGTGCTATGAAGGAAGACAACAGAAAAGACTCACGTTTTGCGGGCTATCCAGATTCTGTGCGGCACAACAAGGACATACACACACACACACACACACACACACACAGCACAGCACAGTGCTTAAGTGATTTAACACACCTTTCAAGGGAAAGCTAAGCACATGCACAGGAAAAAAAAGGTGTAAATAGACCTACCACAGCAGAACAAGATTGATCTTGCACTGAATTTCAAACAAAAGTGTGTAAAAGGGAAAACACGTGCGCAAAGAAAACCAGCCTCTCAGCTGATAAACACAAATACACACACAAAAAAAGAAAAACGTGGCCGCGGTCATCACTTATTAACATCACCACAGCAAAATAAGCAGCGAGCACACACACGCACGTATCTGGATCAATTGCTGAATCTCCTCAATGACAATCTGACAGAGAAGAGTTAGCAGGAAAAAAAAAAAAAGTACTCAAATCACTCCTCAACTTGTTTTTTTTTTACTTTTTTTTTTTTTCTGATCACAAGAACGAATGCACTTGACTTCCCTCATTTCTCTATAGTCTGCACACGACGCAGAGAAAAAAGGAAAGAAAGGGGGAAAAAAAAAACAGTGCCATAGTAAAAGCACAAAGAGAAAGCACAGAGAGAAACGCACGCACCTCTGCTCGCTACACAGCGTCATCACTTTAAGTCAGAACGCAGTAACTCGAAAAAAGAGAAGAAACAAAGCGATTACGCATGTGCACTGTCTCTTTCTCCTCTGCGTTCTTTTCTTTTGCTCCCTGTCTTCATTTTTTCACAACGTCGCCAAGTAGTCGCGGTTGCGGCCACCGCGGCCATTGCGCCAGCCGCCGCCGCCGCCGTTGCCGCCGTGGTGGCGGTCATTGCCACCGTGTCCGCGCTCGTTGCCACCCGACCCCTGGTCCGGCATGGAGTTCTTCACTTTAGGGTTGATGTTCTCCATCCATATGCGGGCACCAAAGGTGCGGTACAGCTCGCGGACAAGGGAGCGGAAGTCCACGCTGTGGTCGCAGTCGAAGAAGAAGCTGATCTTCTTCATGTCGAACTGGTACTCCACATCTTGCAGATCGATGTCGATGCCGAGCTCGTTGCAGCGCTGCCGGCATGTCTTGAGCGCGACACTCTCGGCGTTGGCGATGATGTTGTGCAGCCGGTCGATATCCTCCTCCGAGGCCTGCCGCAGCACGTGCCCGTTCTCCAGTTTGATCTTATCATCACGGATGTCGCATCCTTCCATCGACACCACCGCCGTCTCGTTGTTCGGCTTACGCTCAATGGTCTGGACCAGCAGCCCGCAGTCCGTGCCGCGGTCTCCATCGACGAGGACATAGCTGCCGGGCTCGATGCGGTGCTCGCAGCGGTACTTGCGTACGCGTCCGCGCTTGAACTCCACAAAAGCCAGCATCTCCGAGCCTTCCGCCAGCTTGTCATCCTCCTCCGGGACCATCGCACCGCTGCCGTAGAGGCTCTGGCCCGGGTGGCCAGCAGCGTTGGCTCCACCGCTGCCCTGGCCGGCGAGGAGAAACTCCTCCACGGCGTTGTGCGAGACGGCGTTGTGGATCGAGTTCGTGTACGCGCTGTTGCCCGCCTCGACAGAGGCCTTGCCCTGGTCCCAGGCAGACACGTCATCCCCACGCACGCCAGCCGCCGGGAGCACGTTGGTTGAGTTCGGGCTCGGCACCCGCTGCGCACTCGCGCCATCATTCGCCGAGGACGTCGTAGCCCCGCTGCTGTTGCTGGTGTTCGGCTGCGCGGGCGGCGAGCGCTTCGACGACCCAGGTACGGAGCCTAGCATCTGCATGACGGTGATGGCGGCCTCCTCCTCCGCATTCGCGCCGGCGCCGCGTGGGAAGAAGCCGTTCTGCTGCAGCTCCTGCACGATCGTCTGCGCCTCGGCCACAATCGCCATAAGTCGGTTCTGCAGGCTGATCATGCGGGCAAAGTGGTTCGGGTCCAACGAGTTGGTGGTCATGCCGCCCTGGGCTGCTGGTGGAGAGCCGCTGCCGCTTTTGAAGAAGGCATCCACGGCGGTGTTTGCACGGTTGTCCATCTGTCGTACGAAACACACTTACACAGTAAAAAGAAAAAAAAAAAGAGAGCTTTATGTTCACTTGGTTCGTATGCTGTATAGCTAATATGGTGCCTTTATAAAAAGAGATGGCAAGACAGGGGAAAAAAGAAAACCCTGCGTTCTCTCTGTGTTATATGTACTTGGTATGCGCTTGTATGCGTGGTGCGTGGTGATAAAAACAATAAAGAAAAAACAAAAAATGACGTGAGATCCTTCGCGTGCTTGCTGTTTCGCTACCGTACCTGAATACCCTTCAGCATGTATGCGAGTCTGTATGACGAGTGGGGGGGGGAAGGGTGAAGAAGAAGATGGTAGCGACACAAACAACGATTTGTCTCCTTTTTCCTTTCCTATTTTAAAAACAGAGTTTTTTTTTTTGTTGGTGATTTACCTTTTCACAGCTCTGTCCTTTTCTTCTATGACAAAAAAAAAAACACAAAAGCTAAAACAGATGGACGCAGCAAGCAGCAAGATTGTAGCTGAGGCTAGGTGGCAAAACGAAGACAACAGAATAGAGGGGGAAAAAAGAAGCCTACACGTACACGTGGGCTAAGAGCAAGAGAGAAAGAAACTGTCGAGAAGAAGAGCAAGTCGACGTGGTGGACTCCACTGTGTTCTCGCTTGGTTCGGGATTCCGTTGTGCTTACTATTAATCCTGCACAGCTTTGTATTCGAGCGCGGAGCTGTATCGATGTGGCAGCAAGAAAAAAAAAAAAGAGTAAAAACAAAAAAGATGCGGTTAGGATAGAACGACTCTGCAATGTTTTAGAGAAGCGCGAAGGCCGAGAACAAAACACTTAACAAAACCTACAAAAAACATGAAAAGGGGGAAAAAAAAACACGAAACCAAACAGGAGTGACAACAGATGCAGAGGAGAGGAAAAAGAACCGAGCTGAGTACATAGAAGTCGCACACAGACATCTTTGAAAAGCGAAAGTACCAACAGAAAAAAAAAAAAGAGGAAAAAGAAATCGATCGCCGCGGCACAGTGGAGCGGTAAAAAGGGGAACGCTACTGAAGAAAAAAAAGCTAATGCAACGAGGAAAGGTAGTTGCTGAGAGCATGAAAGAGTTTTTGTTTCTTTTCCGGGCTTTTCTTGTTTCTCATCAGGTAACAGTGATAATAAAGGCGGTGCACTTCGTTACTAAGTTAGCTGCAGTGGAGGCTAAAAGCCTCTATAAAATGCGAACAGAAAATGCCTTGCTGTCGTCAACACACAAGCAAATCAGCTACAAGAGCTACGAACTCGATAATAATACGCACACAAGACAATAAAAACTATAAAGGAGCAGAGCTGCACATGTGAGATGAGAGCAGCAGCATCAACCGGCGGGGAGAAAAAAACCGAAAACCTACCCAGCCGTCCGCATGTACGTCCCCGCCTTACGCAGACCCACGAAGGCAGCAAGTCCCGCAGCCCCCCAGCCGGCGGCCAGCATGGCGTTGCGCCTCTGGCGCTGCTCCTTTGACAGCACAGGATAGTAATACTCCGCTGCTTCTGCCGTGGTTTTCAGGATTCTCTTGTCGTAGTTCTGTCGTTGAATGTTCTGTGCAACCTTCAGGCGCGGGGAGCGGACGTGCAGCGCTTCCGGCGAGAGGTCTTCATCGGTGAAGTAGCTGCGTGCCTGCTTCGCCGCCGGCTTCTCTCTCTCCCGCCCCTGCAGATCTTCCTCTGCTTCTTTGTACATGTCATGCTCCGTGCGCTCGCCGAAGTTAACGTCGTAGATGTTGCCCACCGCGACGTGTCGCTGACGAAAGGGCAGCCGTGCCTCAATTGTTTCTGTGATCTTCTCAAAACTTTTGTCAAAATGCCCACTTGTCGCCTCGTTTGGGTTGGGCTTGATCGTCTGCGGCCGGCGCAGCAGCCGTGTCGCTTGAAAGGCACCGGCACATGTAACAGCGCTAGCGCCCTTGCAAGAAGATGCAGGCGCGGTCGCATGAATGGCAATTGCATTGAAGGATGTGGCGTGAAGTCGCTGCTGTGGTGTGTGGCGTAAAACGGTGGCTGCGCGACATGTCGGGGCGGCGAGCGACGTTACCAGTGCCTTGCTGCGCAACTCGCTAAAAAAGAGCATTTTTTTGTGTTGTCCTGAAAGCACGCTAACTTGCTACGGTGTGTATTAAACGATAAGCGAAAAAAAAAAAAGAAAAGGAAAAAAAAAAAGTGTTTCTACTGTTAATGCCTAATACGTGCACGCGATTTTTATTACCTAACTGTAAAACTCCTTTTTTATTTTGCTTACAACGCCGGTTTCCGAGAAAAAAAAAAAAAGACGTACAAGGAGAGTCACGGGCTACACTCTCGTCATTACCTGATTAAGAGCTTTTTCATTTACTCCTCTCGTGCGACATACTTGAAAGTGTATGGCGGAGGCAAGTATTTCTTTCATTTTCCACCTCCGTCTTCACACGTTTGCCGAGCAGGCGGGGGCGCGAGGAGACGTATATATATATAAAAAAAAGAGTAACACAGTCGACGCCGACCTGAAAGTGCCCTTTTTACATATATACGGAAACGGTCTTGGAGCCTTTTTTCGCTCCTTCTTCTCTTTGTTGGTGGCGTATATATATAAATATATATACGTGTGCATTTTTTGGTGATTTCGAAACGCATAAAACTATAAAGACAAATAAAAGGCGGAAAAAAGGGTAAATGATGTAAAGAAAGCACTAGAAAAGCAAACAAGGGAGAGAACAACAGAAAAAAAAAAACAACGTAATAAGACTCCTTATTTCATACAAAATGGGCCACCCTCACCTACAACTACAGCACACAACTAAACACAAGTTCTTACCAAATCAACAGTGGCAAAAAAAAAAAAAAACTGTGAAAAAAAAAAAAGGAGAGAAGTGCTTACTCGAAAAACACGAACAGCGAAAAGAGAAATGCGGTGCTGCCCACGAGGGCGACGACCATCAAAAACGTTTTGTACCATTCATAGCGCACTGCCTGACGCTTCTTCTTCTGCTGGTACTGATGCAGCTCTAGAGGAGACATTGCTGCCAACTTCGCCTGCTCCTTCGCGGCGGCCGCCATGTCTTTTTCTAAGTTCGCCATGTACTCCTCGAAGTCGTTCGGGGAGAGAGAACGGCGCATCAGCTCCACCTCCTGCGTCAGCGACTTGGCTGACAGCTCATTCGCCTCTTGCACCTTCTTCGTGTGGTAGGCTGTAATGCGCGCCGCCAGCTCCTCCTGCGTAATGCCAGGAATCGTGCTGGGCAGACGACGAGGGTCAACATGCACGCCACCCTTATCGCCCGGCTCACCGTCGCCCACCGTAGAGGCGGTCGCGGAAGCGGAGGCGGAGGCGGAGGCTGTGGCAGGGTCGGCCGCGCTGGTGTGCTGCCTGCGCGTCGCCGTAAAAAACGTGACGGAGGGCAGGGCAGCGGGCTTTGACAGCGACAGCAGATACGCCGAGAAGCGGCGCACCTGCGGCTGATGCTGAAAGGAGAGGGAGGCGGTCACGCCAGGAAAGGTGGAGTGGCACATGCGCATGTTGTGTTGGGCTGCAGCCGCGAACACATGACTGGCCTTGTACATCTTTCTAAATTGCCTTGTTGCTTTCCTTCTTTTCTTGCTGTGATGAGACTGACTGAAACGACGAGGAGAAGAACAACAATAAGAAAAAAAAAAAAAAAGAAGATTAGAGAAAGGGAGCAAAGGCTGAAGAAGTAGAGCAGCGACGAAGAAGCGAGAAACGCAAACACAATCACCATTCACAACAATTGTTGGGTAATGAGAGTCGCCCGCAGAGCCGTATAGGCTGCAGTTGAATCCCGTAAAGTGCAGCCTGCTTTTTCCCATTGCTTTTAGAGCTGGTTCTGCGCTTCATTTTTTTTTTTTTTGTTCGGCTCAACATTCGAGTCATAGAAAGACTGTGGTCAACCATGTCAGCCTTACTGCATAGCTTTTCCGCTGTTCTTCCTCGAAAAGCCCCCATTTCCTAAACACAGAGAGAACCCACTAGGAGTAGTAAGAAGGAGGCGCATCGCAACCTGCACACACACATAAAGAGCAAAAAAAAAAAAAAACGATAAGTAAAAAAAAAAAGGGCCCGCCTCCTAAAAAAAAAAAAAGAAAAACACCACTAGTTTCTCGTTGCCGTTTCACCCACACAAAGCACAGGAGCGTTCGGAACAGCAGCTTGCCATGAGCTCGTGAAAATACCAAAGAAGAGAACTAGAAAAAAAAAAGAGCTTTGAAAAGTGCACGGATACCACTCGGCTTCAACATGCGCTACGAGGCTTCGCTTTGTTCGCCAATGTGACTTGCCAGAGTCAGCTCGAGCAACGAGCGCAGCGGCGGCTTGTCTGCGTCTTGCCTTACAAGGTAGGCATGCACAGCCTCCATGTCAAGGGTGTCATGGTGGATCCTCTCATAGCTGTTCAGCCTGTCCGCCTCGTCCTCACCGTCGCCGTCCAGGCCACCCAGCTCCGTGATCGTACGTGCGGCGTAGGCGCGGTTCGCCATGTACATGTCTGCCGCCATGGGTATCGACGACGGCGGGTCCTCCAGCAACCATGGCGTCTCTGGCGCCTTCAGATTGTCGAGCAGACTGTCCAGCATGGTGTGCGTGCCCCCGCAACGAATGCCTTGCTTCTGCTGCACCGCCGCTTCGACCTTGACGTCGCGTAGCACGGCTGCCCAGCACTGCCACACCTCGCGCAGCACCGCTTCGGGTGAGAAGACGTCCTCCACCGCTGACGACGACGGTCCATCGCTGGCGTAGGCATCACCACAACCTCTTTCTCCACCACTGCCGTTTCTGACACTGGCACACTCCGACGCGCCATACCGCGTTCCGTGCCACTTTTTCCACAGTCGATCCTCATCCTCTATGATATTTGCAATCGTGCAGTGGTCGACATCGAGGCTGTCATCGAAGGGGGTGCGTGGTTGGTTCACATCGGTGCTGCCGCAGCCGTTCAGCGAGTCCCCGCGACGGACACAGCACTGCTGCGGCGAGAACTGCTCTGCAGAAAAGGGTGTGGATTGAAGCGCAGCGAATGATGAAGTTATTTCACCCGACTTGTCAGAAGGGACAGCCGCGACAGTCTGCAACCATTGCACGCTGTCCTGCGTCAGCTCAGGTGGAGCCCCTGTGGAGGTCAGATAGGTTGTGGCCCACTTCTCGATCGCGTCTCGCTGCGCCTGTGAGCTTCCCGGAAAGTTCTTTTTATTGAGCAAGTCAGGGACCTGCGCCGCGGCAACGTAGGCATCGCGCAGTGCGTAGTACGTTTTTCTTTCCCTCAGAATTGAGGGTGAGCCAGCAGACATCACTTCAAAAAAAAAAAAAAAGACAGAAAAGTAACAACAAAAAAAAATCTGGAAAACGTGAAGTTTGCAGGGCTGCAAGTTTTGTGTGTATGCGCTTTGCTTAGCTGGGCTTGTGTTTCTTTTTCGTTCGCTTGGGAAAGGTGCAAAAAATAAAAATAAAAAAAAAGATAAAAAAAAAAAACACCGGTGATCAAAACCAGAAGATGGGTGTGAGTAAAAAAAAAAAAAAAAGCATGACATGAGAAGCAAGAATTGCGTCAACGACGTGATAAAGCAAAGGCTGTGTGTCGCCCTGAGTATATAAATCACTAGACCTTTGGACGATTGCTTTTGTTCAATGAACATTACCACATCTTGCTGCTGCTGCTGCTGCTGCGAACACATGCAAATAGCTTGCATCCCCAGCTCCACTTCCTGCTGATCGGCTTTCCTCTTTTTTTCTCTCTCTGTAGCTGTCTTCGTCATGCAAACATCTTTGCTTGTTGGCCTATAGCATGTCTGCTGAGGATCGAAAAAAAGAGAAAACTACGCTTTCCTAATTCACAGCCTTCGACAATGTAGAAGGTGCTGACGAAGCTTCAAGTGCTGCCGAGTCCGCAGCAACGACATCCGCACGCAGCGTCGAAGCTGCGCTTCCCAGCAAAACGGCACTGGTGACCTGTGGTAAAGACGACGGCTTACCTGCGTCAGCCACATGTCGCGCCAGGGGGCGAGCTGCCATCAGCGGCGGCAGCTTTGCACGTCTACGCGTGGACTGTCGCACCGTCGCGACGGCAGTCGACCTCGCCGTCGCTGTGGTTGCTTCGGCGCCGTCTGCTGCTGCTGGATTAGGGAGGGGAGCCGTGCGTGGTGGCGAGGGGAGCAGGAACGGCGCAGGCAAGTGCGAGGCGAGCTGCGACGGCGGCTTTGTGGGAAGAAGAGACGGTGCTGCCTTGCAGGAGTCGTGATGCGCCGCATGCATGACCACCACCTCCCGTAGTGACGGCAGAAGGGAAGCGAACGAGTAGGAGTTGAAGAGCGGGTCAGCGCCGTCCGAAGCGGCTGCGAGGTGGTCAGCCACAGCAGCGCCAGATGTGGTGAGAAAGAGCCGGGCTTGCGCTGCCAGTGCCCGTGTCATTTCCTGCGTGGACAGGAGTGGGAAAACTCTGTGAAGCATGACAATGAGCTGTGTGCGCCGCAATGCTGAGCCATCCTTGTTGTCGGCGACCAAGTGTCCATTGGACCTTCTTTCCTCTGTACAGTTCACACCGAGGGGGTGCGGAGAAGGGGTCCTCCACACCAGCGACGGGTTGCGCAGGAGGGCGATCGCACCCGACACCGCGGCAGCCACGGGTGACGGCATCGCAGCCTCCGCTCTCGAAGAATCAGAGAGGAACAGCTGACTCCACCGTGTCCAGAAGTAAACTGACGCGGTGCTGAACTGAAGGCGTTGTTGCAACGCGCCAGTGTCGCTTTTGCGGTACGTTGGCTTACCGTTGTCGAGACGTGTGGCCGCATCACACATCACCGACAGGCTTTTCACGGAGACCAGGTCGTGTCCGCCTGCCTTTGGCGACTTAGGGAGCTTCGCCGGACTTGCATCGTTCGCGCGAGCCGACAACGGCGGTGGGCTTTTCCCACCGGAGCGCTTTAACGATGCTCTGCCCGTCAATCCTTTTGAGCCGACCACGCCGGTTTGTCCACCCACCTTCTGGCTTGCCTTTCTGACTTGTGCGTGCTCTGCACCGCTGGCTTTGTTACTCCTCGAGAGCGTGGCGTCGCACGCAGTGACGCGATCCTTGTCCTGTGCCGCCGAGTCCGCCACTTCTTTGGCCGACTTTTGCTGCTGCTGCTGTTGTTGTTGTTGTAATGCGTGTCGCAGCATCAGAGCATCGGTGGGCGAAATGTGGAAGAGAGGTGGGCACAGCACGAACCACATTCGCAGCCACGCCAACGGCAGGCACGCAACATCCGTTTTTTCCGCATCAGCGTTGTCAGCAGTTTCGCAGGGCAGTTGCCACCGCAGCGGCACCGCAGGCGCGGGTGAACGGAGGGGCGACGACGCGCCAAACATGGGTGCTGGGCTGAACGTGAGTCTGAGGAACTCGCTGGCGGCATTACTGGCACGCACGGCGGCTCGCGACGCTTCCTTCACCCAAGCTGACCAGTGCACCACGCCCGGGGTCTGCCCCTCTTCTTCTGCTACACTCACTTCCTGCTCGAGGACGGTTGTGGTGGACAGTGTGGTCGTCGGAGTAGTGGCGGAGTGGTGTGCTGCTGCTGTCTGCCGTACCGTCTCCGCACGCATCAGCCACCACAGCGCTAACAGCGGCCGCGCCTGGGAGCTGCAGTTGCCCCGCGACGAGCTCTGAAGCTCCACCAAGGCTGGGTAGAGCAACGCGTCCATGAGGTGCGTGACGATGGGTGGGAGGCAAAAGTCACTCGCGGTGGTGCCGAGAGAGGCCATTTCGGCTTCTTGTGCGCGCACTAGATCGGCGAAGACGGCGAGCAGCGCCGCCACGCAGCAGAGGGTGCGCAGGTCGTCGTCGAGGACATCGAGGTCGTCGCTCGCGTCACCACTGGCTGCCTTGAGAGAAGTGAGCGCGCTGGTGGTACTCTGACAAACTTTGATTAGTGCTGCGTCGTTTCCCGTAGTTGAGGCCGCAGCAGGGACAGCGTGCGGTGCACCGCGAAGCCCCGTGAGCAGCTGCGCAATGTCGTGCGAAACGCCCACCAGCGCAGTCGCACCCTTGTTCGCCCCGCCTTGGGTCGCCAGGACGAGGAAGGCTGCGTGGAAAATGCGAAGACGCAGCGCCAGCACGTCGCCTTTGAGATCCGTCAAGGAGTCGAGTGGCGCTTGCAGGCCAGCGGCAAAAGGGTTCTTCTTGTGCCGGGGTGGCCACAGTGACGGTCCGGCAGTCCCAGCAATCGCGTCCACCACACCAAGGATGCTCTGCGTCAGCGCGCACAACAGCTGACCTTCCTTGCTGCTTTGCGCTGCCTGTTGATGCCGCGCGGCTGTCAGCGTTGTCGCGCCACCGCTGTGACCACCACGCAGGACATCCGACACGCTCCACATCGTTTCCGCAGTCGATGGGTGCGCAGCTCCTGCATTCGGCGACGAAGTATCGAGCGCGCCGCACGAGGCTTCCTCCGCGCCACCGTGCGAATCGGGCTGCCTCGTCTTGGGTGGCACGCTTACGGCCGAAGCCATCGACACCCCCAACACAAAGCAGCGCTGTGCTGTCTGCAAGAGTAGCAGGAGGGCCTCCACAGGCTGCACTTTCAACACCGTAGGCGGAGGCAGCGGGAGTGGGGCTGCCATGGACGGCGCCGCACTCAGAACAGTGAGCTGCTGCAGGAGGTAGAGGGCGTGCCAGCTGCCCTCGATTAGCAGCTGGCCACTGCAGAGCGAGCAGCGGCGAACGTCTTCGGGGCTGACGTGAGTCCAAATAGGGTGAAGCATGCGGCTCGGCAACGTCTCAGGGCTGACCGAAATGAGTGATGCTGCTGCTGTTGCCGACAGCTCAGCTGCCTCGTGCCGCTGCTGCTGTTGCTTGTCGTCTTCTACGTCTTCCTCCGCAGTGCCTGACGTCGCACTCGATGATCGCGCTGGCCATGCTGCCGTGACGGGTAGGAGTAGCTGCGGCGTCACGGCCGAGTTGGCGTGTTCGGGAAGACTGGAGGTGGCAGAGGCACTTGCGGATGCAGCAGTTCTCCTCGTCGCCCTCGCCGGCCCGCTGCCTGCCCGAACAGTGTCATTCAAGCGCGCTGGGAAACTCGCACGGAGGGAGGACGACGCCGAGGTAGGTGGAGGGTGCGTACTGCTCAACGCGCTACCACCGACCTCACTGTTTCCGTCGCCATTGGCGCTGCCGTGTGACGGACTCCTATCCTTTTCGTCGCTGCTACTGCTGCTGCCGCTGCGTGACCTCTGCTCGCCAGCGGCTGCGCGCTGCTGCGCCAGGAAGACGCGGCAGGGGCACGGCGGTGTGCTGCTGTGCATAATGACCGCCGAATCCGCAGGACCTGACCCGCCTGCAGACGACAACGACGCAGGTGGGAATTGAGAGAACATGGCCGCTTTTTTGTTTGCCGCGCACCCCTGCGCACTTCCAGTGAGCTTCCACGCGCGGTCCTGCTGGCGTGCCTCGAGGAAGTGCGCGTGCTCGCGCTCGGCAGCGCCAACCATAAGTTCGTACACCGCAGCTGTCAAGCCCACCTGAGCAGCCGTCGGCGGGGCGTAGCGTTGGCGTAGGGGCAACACGCCTTGAACTATCAGTCGATCAAGAGTGTAGGCGTCATCGCACACGGTGTCAGCGGTGGCCTGCAACTGCACCAGCCAGCGAAGGTAGCGACGAAAGGCAATCGTCAGATCCACAGGTAGGCTTTGACGAGCAGGTTGGACTTCGGCTGCGACAGCATCGTTAGGAGCTGTACGATCGCGTGGGTCTTGAGGTGCAAAAGGCATTCCGCTTGCTTTTCTTGTCGTCAGTATTCGTGTCTGCTAAGCGGATTCTCTCTGGTTACACATCACGTGACACACACAAAAAAAAAAAAACAACAACATCAAGACACTAGAAGTAGACGCTTAAGGACGGGAAAAAAAAGTTCTTTTTCCTTTTAAAAATCGAGAAACGCAGTAGCAACAGGAACACTGGTATAAGAAAACGAAAAAAGGAGAGGAAAAGAGTTCTTTTTTTTTTTGCTGTTGTTGTGTGTGTATGTGTGGGAGTAGGAGGGGTGGGGAGAGAGGACCTGGCTACAGCAGAGCAGCGTATACGTATGTAAGAGAAAGAGAAAAAAAAAAAAAAGAAGGAGACAGTAATGAAAGCAATAAATAACAATAACAGCAGTAGAAGTTATAATAGAAGACTATGAATGCAAATAAGTCTATTTTACATAGATGGAAAAACAAAGCAACTGTACAAGTAACAAAAAAAAAAAAAGTGAAGGAAAAAAAGAAAAGAGAAAAGGGTATATATAAGCAGCAGCTTCCAGCAAAAAAAAAAAAAAAGCAATTTACACACCCCGATTGTTCTTTTTTTTTTTTTTGTTGTTATGTATAAATCTGGCAGCTACGGTGAGTAGGTAGGTGAGTTGTCGAGAAAGGCTACAACGCAAGCGTAACAAAGCTCTTACGTAGCCGTCGAACAGCTAAAACACACACAGGCAGACTTAGCTAATCTTGAAACATAAGAAAAAAGAGAGTAGCAGAGGCAAGAAGAAAGGAGAAAGTGAGAGAGAAAAGTAAAGGCAGGAAAAAAACAGGGTGGGGCGGGCTTGCCGGTTCTCTTTTTTTTTTTTCCTTGAATCTTGCTTGAAGGTGCCCATGAAACTTGAAAGCACATTGCATTATTTTCTCTTTCCCCGTTTTTTGTCGTTTGAAAATAAAAACAAAAAAGGAATAAAGATAGTTCGAGAGCAATAAATACTGACTGAATCTACATGCAGATGGATTTAGTTTGGTGCTCGTTCGTTCGTATTGAACACAGCATTGGAGCAGCAGGACAAAACAAGTAGAAACCAGCTCTGCTTGCAAACAACAACAACAAAAACAACAACAACAACAACAAC
The DNA here is from genome assembly GCA_037349495.1 of Lotmaria passim. NCBI lineage: Eukaryota > Euglenozoa > Kinetoplastea > Trypanosomatida > Trypanosomatidae > Lotmaria > Lotmaria passim. The sequence continues at coordinate 1,560,321 of CP140193.1, forward strand.
AACAACAAAAAAAAAACAGAAAAGAAAACAACGGCGGAAAGAAAACAAACAGCAGCTGCTTAAAAAAAAAAAAAAGGAGCACTAAACATTAGCCTGTAATTACGTCGATTTTGCACCAAAAAAAAAAAAAGCACAGTCGCAACTGTCATACAAACTATCAAACTTCGTTGAGGTGAGAGTAACGGACACAGGCAATGCAAATAGGTTGGCGAAAACCGACACCTACAGCGAAGGGACACGACAGGGGCTGCCTCTTTAAACATGTTTGGCAGCTCGCGCGCCATCGTGGCTCCGCCCAATCACCTCTACGTCCACAATCCGCTGCAGTCGTTCCACATACAGCGGAGCCGTGACATCTACGGAAAAGATCTTCACGTGGTGTCCAGCAATCGTCCAGCCCCAGTCATTGAAAACGTCGGCCAAGCCACCAGGAGCAAAGCACGCCTCGAGACGCTGCTGTGCTTCGAACTCTTCTCGAGTCATCGGGCCACAAAAAGTGTGTCGTTTCAGCCCCTTGCCGGTCCTGCGGGACTCGTCGCGTTGCCTGACATGCAAGAGGCGATCTTCTGCGCTCGTTTCCTCGTCACGAGGCTCTTTTTCACCGTCTTGGGTGCTCGCAGCAGCAGCAGCAGCAGTAGTAGTGGCAACACCATCCTTCGCCGGCACGGGCCCCAACGCATCTGCCACGTACGCCGCCGAAAGCCCAAGCTGCTGTGCGATGAAGCGTCGCACATTCGTTTGGGTCACATCAGCCGCGTCGCGCGAGCCGCGCCACGCGCGGAGACCTTCGTCTATTCCGTGACTCCCTCCGCCGTGCCTCAAGTCGTACCCCCTGTTGGGCTGCGCTTCGTCGCTGGCGGCAGGGTCGTTGGTGGCACGCATCATGCATAGCCGCAAACGCCGCAGCGTGGCTTGCGGCTCTGCCACAAAGCGCCGCTCTGCCTCCGCGGCGGCCGTCGCGGTCGCCGTTGTGGCGGTTGTGCTTGCGTGACGGGCAGGCGCGTCATGAACAGAGAACGCGCTGCGCCGTAGCACCTTCATGGGGGGAAATTGGTGTACCACGAGCTGCGCGCCGCCTTGGAGAAGATGGAAGGGCAACGACGGCGCTGCGGCGGTAGATGGCAGAGCGGTCGCCGTAGTCGCAACCCGGTTGTTGGGCCCACGTGATCCTGCGCGTCCCGAAGCGAGCGCCGTCCGCTGCTGCACACGCGTAGCTGCGTCTTCCGCCGCGTCTCCGCTCTCCTCTTCCTCCTCCTCTTCAGGTGTTTTCAAGGGCGGGTACATCAGCACCTGCATCTGACGACTAAAACGAATCGGGTGGGTGCGGCCTGTACTGCGAAAGCATGCCAGCCACATTCCTTCCAGTAAATCCTGCAGTGTAATCGTGGCTCGCCGCGCCTCACGACGGGACATAAAGTAGGCAAACTTCCACGACACCGGTGCCAGCGGCTCCTCTTCGTCGTCGAACTCGCTGTCCACCTCGTCGTTGCGGGCGTGAGCGTGGTGGTGGTGGTGGTGACCGGACTCAAAGGCGTCGGCGTCTCCGCGAAGGAGACTGCAGTTGTCCGCACTGACCTCGCTGGAGTCCCGCTGCGCATTTGCTTCCGCTCCAACTCCACTACCACCACCATCACTGCCACACGCGGTGTCGACAATGGTGGACGGAGTGTGCCGAGCCGCACCGTCCGCCAACGTCGTGGAGCTGGAGATGCGGGCAAGTTGAAGCAGCGGCGAGGCCGGGACGGCGAGGGCCACACCGGGGCTCGTTGGAAAAGCGTTGCTTAGCGACGATGGTAGCGTTGAGCCGCCTGCGGCGGTAGGCGGCGATGCGGCAGCGGCAGGGGAGCGTTCGTTTCCGAGAAGTAACACTGGCCGCGCGACCGAGGCCGTTTCATACGGGTGAGCGTTTATGTTAGATTCTGCGCCGCTTGTCGAAGATGTCGCTGCGGGGGCTGCGGTGCTGGCTGTGCCCACGTTCCCTGGAGAGTGAGGACGAGCAGGGCCGACATGCATGCCAGCAACAGCACCTCCAGCACCATGTGCGGCTGCGGCGACACGTCCCGCCAACATCATGCGCCGCTGTCGCTGAGCAGCGGCGGCGGCGGCGGCCAGCAGCCGGGGCAGGTGGGCGGAGGTTTGCCGCTCCAGCGTATGAATGAGGACACTTTTAGAACGGGTGATTATCATGGCCTCTTCGATGGCTTCGTAGCGCTTAGCCAGTGCCTTGACCAGCTGCCGCTCCACCCTCGCAGACAGCCGCGACGACGACGTCGATGCTGCAGACCGGGAAGCGACGTGGTGTGCTCGGTGGTGGCTGCCGCTGTCACTGCCGCTGCTGCTATCCCCACCATGACGATGACGGCTGCGTGTTGCGGTTTCCCTGCACTCGTCATCATCATCCACTCTCTCTTCTCCGTCCGTGTGGCTGGTGTCACTGTCCGGCTTGCCGTAGGAGACATCCTCGGCGCTAGTACCCTCATCATCGTCGTCGTCCTCACTGCATGAGGGGGAACTTCGCGAGGTACATAGCGATGAGGGTGAGGTGTGGCTACGGCTGGAAGTAGTGAGGGAGGGTCGGTGGTGGCGAGCGTGCGAGCACACGCGGCTCGACATCACACGGCTACGCCGCGTCTCCACCGCCGACGCCTGCGTCGAGGAGCTGCTTCCGCTTGCACTTGCGCCTGTGACAACGGTGGTGGCGGGTGTGGCTGTCGCAGCGCTCGCATTGCTTGAGGGGTCTAACGTGCTGCGCTGGCTCTCGTCGTCGTCGTGCATGATATCGTCGTCAGCATCATCCTCCGTGGCGGCGGCGGCGGACGAGCTAAACGAAGCCTCCAGAGCATCCCACTCCTGCAAAGCAGCCTCGTTCGCAATCTCCTCCCCGTCGGATGAGGTATGCGGTGGCCGCACGCCTGCTGCTGCAGTTGCCATGGCTGTCCTACTCTGCTGTTGCTGCATGCGACGCAGCTGCCGCTGACGCGCCTCCGGTGTGAGTTGCCACCAATACAGCCCATCCTCCTCGTTTAAGTCGGCCAAGTTCGCCGCCGTTACAGGGGCAAGGGCGGCATCTGCGTTCGCAGTGCCGGCTCTCGCGTCGTTTGAAGCGGCGTTTCCAGTGGACGAGGCGATCGTGTGGGGCACTGATGGACCGGTGGACGCATGGGCTTGATGTACGCCGTGGACGTCAATGTCCCGGGACGGAAACCGTGGAATGCCACCACCACCCGCCACAGGAGAAGACAACGACGCACCTGTCTCCGTCGCTGCTGCTGCTGTTGCGCTGCTCTGGAGGGCACCAGGTCTCCCACCGAGCTGAAACGGCACCAAGGTGGGCGCCACGTGCTGCATGCTCAAGACCGGGGTGGTACTCTTGATCGCCTCATAGGTTGGTGTCTGGTAGAAGTACGGACTGCCGTGGCTCGCGCTGCCAGCTGCGGAGCTGGAGCCAGGACCTGCGCCAAGAGAGGGAGTGGGCCGGCTGCCTTCGCCTGTTCCACCGCTCGCTGCTGCTGCGGCTGCTGCCGCTGCGTTACGCTGCCGCCGTCGTCGTCGTCGCGTGCTCTTCGTCACCTTTGGGTTGTGGTGGTGCTGCCGCGCGGCGCGGTGGTGACGGCTCTGGCTGCGGTGGTGCTGCGAGCGGTGCCGACCACCACCGCCGCCGGTCGCGCGGGGACGACGGCTGCGGCCGCGCTTCCGCCGTCGCTGCTTCGCCGGCTTCCGCTTCTTGATGCTGTGACTGCGGCGGTGCCTACTGATAGGAGGAGGTGCGCTGCTCTGCCGCTGTTGCTGCTGCTGACGCTTCGAAGGGTCGCTCTGATGGCGGTGATGGTGGTGATGATGCCTGCGATTCTGCTTTCGAGGGCTCACCATGGAAGACGCGCCGCAGCTCCTCTCGTGCGACGCTGCGAACGAGGCTTTTCCGTCGCTGTCGGCGTCCTCTGGAAGCCGAATGCGAACTCGCCGGTCCTTGCGTCTGCCATCGTCTCCTTCGACTGTTGCCATCGTCGCCGCACCCACGGCTGCTTTGTCCGTTTCGTCGAATCGTTCTTCACCCGTCGTCTTATCGTCGGCAGGGCAAGGGCTCTGCTGCCGGGCCACGCTCGCGTTGTCCACGAGCGTCCCTTGACTGTACTGGTGTGCTGCCGTCTCTGCTGAGTCGGTACTGCCAGCCTCGGAAGAAGTGCGTCGGCGGTGGTGGCGGTGGTGGTGGCGGCGGCGGCGAGGCGTCGCTGTCTCTACACTGGGACAACCCCAGATTCGTTTGTCGTCCTGCGATGGCGTCGATGCGGAGCGAGCCGCGGCGGCAGCGGCCGCTGTCTGCTTCGTGCGCAACAACCTCCGGGCACTACGCCGTGACGTGGAGGCGGTGGCGCTGGTGGCCGCTGTTGTGCTGCTCCGGTGCGTGCTCTTCTTGGAGGAGCGACGGCGGCCGCGCCTCTCGCGCTCGCGGCGCCGACGCGATGAAGACGCCTCCCTGCGTGTGTCCTCGTCCTCGCTCGACGAAGGTGTCTCACTGCTGTCAGTGGTGATGGAACTTCCTACTTCCGTGTGGTTGAGCGTGTAACGCGCACGGCCCAAGCCAGTGGTCGCTAGCGCGGCTTTTGCCGAGGCACTCACAGCCACAAGACCGCCGCCGCCGCCAACGCCGCCCGACGACGGCGCCATCGAGGCGGCCATCCACTGCGCCTGCTCGTGCTGGCGGCGTCGAATTAGCACTGTCGCGTCGTCGCACGTCGTTGACACGTCCGACTCGCCAAAAAACGTGTCCTGCTCACGCAGGAGCAACATGTGCTGCTGCAGCGCCTGCACCTCCAGCTCCTCGCGGCGACCCAGCCCTTCCAACGCGCGGACACGCTGGATAAAAGTCTGGAACCCCTGCTTGTGCTGCCATGTGGTCATGCACAGCCGTCGCCACACATAGCCGTCGGCGCAGGTGATGGCGGCGTGCATGTGCAGACTCACCTCAAGGAGGGTGCAGCAGTCCACCACGTCGAGGAAGCTGCAGATGTGCAGGTAGAGATCACGTGGTAAGACGTCCGTCAGCGTGCAGAGAGGCGTCGTGGCTGTCGAGGACGACGAGAGAACTTCGTTTGCTGTTGCGGTGCTGCCTTCGCCGCTACTTGCCTCGCTGTCCTCGCCTTCCTCTAGCTCTTCTTCAGAGGTGCGTTCCGTGCTGAGGGAGGAAGAAGAGGTGCTCGGTGAAGACGCGGTGGTGCTCGTGTCGCTCGCATGCCGGTTAACAGTCGTGCGACTTCCTGCAAAAGACGGCTTCTGCCGCACCGGAAACTGCCGGTGCGTATTCTTCTTGCTGTGCGGTGCACCGTGCTGCGAGTGGGAGCGTTGACTCACGCGACTTCGCCGCGACGCGGCTGCAGCTGCAGACCGTGAGGTCCCTTCAGAAGCAGAGCTGTCGCGCATTACCCGCCTACTCTCGCCACAGCACTCGGTCGACGACACACAGGACACCACCGTTGTCGTTGCTGTTTTCGTCGTGGCCAACTTCGCTAAGTGCTGACGACTGCGCCGGCAGCGTTCACAAACATCTCTGGTACCCACCTCGTCGCCTGACGACGCCGATGCACTTCGACGGATGTCGCTGTCAGAGCACTCCGTGGACGACGACGTGGAAAGCGATGCTCCTTGTGCAAAGCGAGGGTGCTTCTTCCGGCGTGGCGGCAGGGCTAAGGCTAGCGAAATGCGCGAGGCAGCTGTGGTGGTGGCTGTTTTTGTAGATGGCCGCCTCGAAGGCGGCCGCCGCATGCCATCTTTTGCCTCGGAATCTTCGCTGCCTGACGGCGCGTCAGCGGCAGCGCTGCTGTCTGCATGCGGCACAGTAGCCTCCGTCAAATGACTACACACAGAAGCGTTTGCGACATTAGGAGGCGAAGCGACTGTTGCATTGAATGCGGGCGGCTTTTCGTGAAAGCATTTTTGACCGCTCGCAGCCGTAGAGGGCGTCATACAGTCGCTAGACGAGGCTCGTCTCTTTTTGTGACCGTTGTGACGACGAGCCTTTCGGACGGACGTCGTAGAGCCTCTGTGGCTACTGCTGCTGCTGCTCCTGTCACGCTGGCTACGTCGTGGCTGCGTGGCAGGAGACTTGTTGCGTCTGTTGGTGTGCGTCATCTGTATGTATGCAACCTGGAAGGGGTGGCGGGAGCCGCATGCAGAGAACTCCTCCTTTTGCAATGAATAGAAGGCAAAGTGGTAAAAAACGAGCAACAACAACGGGAAATAACAACAACAACAAAACCAAATAAAAAAAGGAGTGCTAAGTTCAAAGTGAGTTAATTATGCCACAAAGGTTCTCCATTGTGTTTGTAACGCGTTCGTACTATTCAAAAGCCAACAGCACTTCAGATAAACATGCATACAATAGAAGAAGTTGCTCGTGCGACGTCAAGAAAAAAAAAAACAGAGAAAAAGGCAGCAAGGATGTCGGTCAGGCAATAATAGTAAGTACAAAAGCAAGAAGGCAGTTACAAATGCTCAGTTTACTGTTCTTCGTGCTTCAAAAAGAAGAGTAGTTGGTGTGATGATGTTCTTGCAAGTGTGTTTGGGTGTGCGTGTATTCTTGTTACGCGTGACAGAAAAAAAAAAAAACGACAAAGAGGGGAAAGGGTATCTTTGGGTCGAGCTCGTCCCGACAGCGGAGGTATGCACGGCGACGAATTCGTTCAGTCATGTTTAGATTGCCTCCGTCTTTTTTCTTCCCTTTTTGACATCATATTTACCGTTTACTTGCAATAATAAAAAAAGGAGAATAAAGGAAAAAAAAAAAAGAAAACTCTCCATAAAAAAAGAGTCCGACTTTTTCCTCCCAGAAACCCAATTGAAGCTAAAGGCGCTTTCATTTCAGAAAACAAACATGCCTCTTCCATTCTTTAGCATTTGGTCGAAGGTTCGATTAAATGCGCTTTTTTTTTTTTTCTCTTCCCTTCTTATAATTATCGTTGATATGCCTGCGATAACGGGAAAGGGAAAACAAAAACAAAAGATGCGTGCCTCGCCAACAGCAGTGCTTTGTTTGTTTCCAAGTGCGCAACGCATGAGAAACAGACGCAACATTCGCAGTTACTCCTGTGCTTACACACACAAACACACACTCACACCTTTATATATATATATATATATATATATATATATATATATATATATATAAACGTAAAGGGAGTCTTCTCTTCGACTTATAAGTACTTCTCGTATAAGTTAAACTCCAATTCATCAATAGCGGCATCCTTGCCCGTCTTTTTCGCCTCTTTCGCTCCGCCCACTTCATCGTCGTCGCTGGAGATGAGGTCGTCGACGTTTTCGTTGTTCAGCATCCGCTCCTTGCGAGCCTGCCGACGCGCCTCGCGGCGACGCTCCCGGGCGAGGCGCTTCTCCTCGGCGGCTACGAAGTCCTCGGTGTGGCGCTTTTCCTTCTCCGTCTCCTCCTTCAGGAAGGCGGCACGCTCTTCCTCCGTCATGCTCTGCAGCTTCGCCTGATAGGCTGCGAGCTCGCACGCCTGTCGGCGCTTCGCCTCCTCTGCCTTGCGCCGCTCCTCTGCAATCGCTACCTGGCGCAGGATCTTCAGTTTCTCCGGTGTCAGCTCAACCGATTCCTTTTGCGTCCATTCGTTGTCCTCGTCGTAGCGGATGATCGCACGCGCGGCGCTTTCGGCGTTCATCAGTTCCTTCGATAGACGCTGGCACTCGCGCTGGTGGCGCTGACGAGTTTCGGCGTCGCGGCGGTTGGCCTCTTCGCGCGCCTGCTCGGCCTGCTTGTCTTCACTGGACTTGGCGCGTTCCTCCATGATGCGCTTGATGTCCTCTGGGGTCATACCAAGGCGCAGCATATCCGCCTCCGACAACTCTTTGCGTTTCGTGTCCTTCTTGTTGCTCTTCTTCGGTGCCATCTTTGCTGGAAGGCCTCCTTTGTCCTTTAGCTAAGATGAGGAAAAAGGTGAGAAAGACGACCTTTTATTTTTCACCTTCAAAAAAGAAAAAGTGTACGCAGATGCACAACTGAATTCTGCTGTTCACTTCACGGAATGAATGAGAAACTGCCGCAGATAGCGTCCAGGCAAAATAGAAGACTAGAGAGGGAGGAGAAGAAAAAAGGAAAAAAAAAAAAGAAGTGAGGCAATCGAGCAGAATTAAAAAAAAAAAACCTCGCAAATAGAAAACAGGTATTAACGGTTTTATTGTTAAACAGGTTTTGCTTTAACAGCCGCTGGCTGTGGTGCACCCGAGAAGAAAGTTAGAAGAACAAAATTGTCACTTCGAAACTACAGTGAAGAAAGAAAGCGCGTTGAAATGGGCGAACAAGTGAGGAAGACGATGAAAAAGCGGCTTGTTCATCACCACACAACAACCTGCAGCGGCAGGGAGCATGTACCGTTTTTTTTTTTTTAAGGGTTAAAGAGGATAGAAAGGGAAAGCGGAGAACGTAGCGAGGAGACAGCGAGACTTGAAAAACCCCTGAGTTCAGCAAAAGCGTCGCAGAGACACAACCACAGTCTTCGTGGTGAGGGGGGAAAAAAAGGAGCCTGCGTTACTGGGTAGCGCAGGCAAGTCGCCGAAGCACTACACTCTACTCGATGTGTGTGGAAGTGGCGATAAGCTTCTGATTGGGTGGTGCGACGTGTAGGCGACATGCTTTCTCAAAGCTATGCATTTGGGAAATGGTCAACGGTTAGTTTTTTTTACAGAATTTCTTTTTTTTAAGCAAGCTATCTCTTCCTCCTGGCTGAGTCTCATGTTTTTCCTTTCTTTTTTTTCTCATTTTACTTGTGATGAGAAGCGCGAAAAAATGGTCCAAGAACGTACAACTACGATTAATAAGCTAATAAACGATAAAACCCGAATGCGCACAACAGCAGCGCCAACCACACACCGCCAAAGAGCGGGAAAACCAAAAGGAGTGCTCCTGCTTTACGCTGTGTCTTTGACGTGCTGTTGCTGGTTCTGTTCTGCTTCCACAGCGGCCTTGTGAACCATCTGCTGTTGCGCCCCGCGCTGCTCAAACGCGGCGACAAGCGCCAGGTGCTTCGACAAGGTATCCTTCTCAACGCATTGGTTGTACGCCATGGCCGCTTCATAGCACTGCTGATACGGCGTCGAAAGCCAAACGTCGCTGCCGGAAACAGCCGGTCCACTACTGCTGCGCTGCTGCGCAAGAGCATCTCCTTCTCTTGTGGGAATAGAGGAAGACGCCGAGACATCGCCGCTGCCGCCTGCCGTCGCACCGCCGTGCAGCTGTTGGTAGCATTGCAGAACAGCTGCCCTGCTGGCTTCACATGGTTTTGTGGTTATTTGAAACGGAGACGCGAGTCGCTGATAAAGCTGGTCCACCATTGTCTGCGTGGAGGATTCAACTTTTTTAAACTCCGACACTGCGGCGACGAGGTGCTGCTCGTCGTCGTAGCCGTCGCCATCCTGTGGCTTTGCGGCTGGCTTCTTGCTGCTGAAGGACATCGCGAGCTTTGCGGTGCAGACTAGCGACTCTCTGTTTCTGCGTGAGCAGCACTTGCTTGGTACACACACACACCTGCGACTTCCGTTCACAAAGGAAAGCTGTCGCTTTGCGAAAGCTGACGAGCAATCGGTTCAAATAAAAGTTAACTTATGTGGTGCTCCGACTGATTCAACAGAGAAGAAGAGAAAAGAAAAGCAAAAAAGCGATCATTAAAGGTGAAAATCAGAAAAAGAGGATCTCGCTGGCGAAGAGGCAAAAAACACACCGGAGCGACAACAACAACGAAAGAAAATTGCGAAGCTGGAGGTTTTAGTTGCGGAAATCCGCAGTGACAGTACTGCTTAGGTGAAGAAAAAAAAAAAAAGCGACTCAGTTGTTTTACGCTACCTTGCATACGTGTATGGCTACTGCACGTCAACAAGCGCTAAGATTTTTTTTTTTTTAAACAGCTTCCCTATGCAGAGATTTATAAGACAAATCTGTGAATCAATATGCTGCGAAGACGACACTGCACGGGCTGCTGTGGCGCAACCTTGTCGAGAATTAGCAGCGCCCGCGGCATGTGCATGAACCAGCTTGGCGGCGATTCTAAAAAAGAAAAAAAGAAAAGGAGAAAAAAAGCGTGGGAGTGGATCTCACTCGCGAAAGCGGGATCGCTGGTACGCTCGGCGACGACGTCCACGCTGCTCTGCGCGCTCCGCCTTTGTTGGTGCTGGATCTGGCAGATTGAAAGCGCCGCGCGGCGGGACAATGCTACGCATGTCGTTGTAGAAGTACGGCACCACCTCGGGCGAGTATCGAGAACGGGCCATGGGACCACGGAGTTGACGGCTGCGAGCGGCGCGACGCTCACGCTTCGACATAACTCTTTGTCCTCCGCGGCGAGCAGAAACTTCGCCGCTCTGCAAGTTTTGTTCACCCGCCTGCGCCGTCGAGCTGCTAGACCCACTCGGCAGCCCATACATGTGCGGCGCAATGGACGCCTCTTCGATGGCGTGTGCGAAACGCACCGCTTCCTGAAACTCGGGGTCGAGCAGTGCCTCTCGCTTGATACGCTCCATCCCCTCCAGCGACTTTTTCAAAGCAGGATCCCTCTCCGCCACCGCACTGAGAAAGGTGTTTGACGGTGTAAGCGCGCGGTCAAGGATAGAGGTCGGCACATCAATTTGAATGGGAGGTCTGCCTGACGAGTGAGGGGGAACCGAAGAAGGTTGTGACACGTCAGCTTGCAATGGCGCTTGAGACTCCCTCTCTGAAACAGAGAGCTTCATTGCGGCGGCTTCCCCGTATTGCTCCAGCCTGCGCAGCTCGTTCTCAGTGATGTCAGCAAACTGCCGCCGCTGCACCTTCACCAAGGTGGGAGCCAAATCGATGGAGGGCACACTGCCCAGCTCTGTCTCACGGATCAAGCTTGTAAGCTCCTGCAAGTAATGCAGGCGCCGCACGTAATCAATCTTCTCGTCCAGAAGCGATGCAGCTGGCGGAGACTGCGTGGAAAGACGCACGTCCTCTTCGCTCACGTTTCGTTCCCCTTCATTTTGTTCAACTGGTGGCTCCGCAAAAAGAGAAACTAGCGTTTCGGCATCGAGGATTTCTGCCTCCCACAGAAAGCAAACGTCTTTCTCGGGAAGCTGCTCGAGTACCTGCATCCACGCCAAGCGTGAGAGCACGTCTGTGTTGTTAGTTGACTCAGGTGAAGAGTTTGCGGAGCTTGACAGCTTGTTCATTTCGCAGGACCACTGAGCACGCAGGCGTTGCAGAAGATCCACTAACTGTGCCGTTTGCTCAGAGGACGACGCGAACGCAAGTTTGACAAAACGGTTCGTGTCTTCTTCCTTTCCGCTTCTTCGCAGCACTTCGTCTGCATCATGAAAGCGCTTCTGCTGAAGCAGAAAAGAGCGTTGTGCGACGCCGTTGAGTACTTCTTTTCCGTCTTTAAAAACGTCATTCGGCTTGTTCATTTGCACATACTCCTGGTGGATTAGTTTTGTAAGATCGTCGCCTTGCGATTTCGCTCTCAACAGTTTGACTCCTTCTGATGGTGCTTCTCGTGCTTCTTTGGTTTTCTGCGATTCCAGCCACCGCTGCTGCTCAAGAACCGATTTTTCTTTGGATGCTTTTGCCATGTTCTCCGATCGCATCAAGGCCAGTTGAGAGCGGATCTTGTCAAGTGAGGTGGTGGTCGGCGGAGCCATCATGCCTTCGCTTCTCAAGCTTGACACGTCAGGCGCACACTCTTTCTTTGACTCCCCCCAATTGGGCGAACAGTCGCGCGTGACGGTGTCCGCATCATCAGTTTCTCGTTGAAACTGACGGCGCCGCGCGTGGCGCCTTGAAACCACCAGAGCCGCAGGTGCGGTCACCCATACAGAGTTTGCGGCTCTCCTCATACCTGAGCGGAAAAGGAAAATAACACAGTGCTTTTTATGTTGACCAAAAAAAAAAAAAAAAGAAACTCTCTTTTTTCCTTGAAGTGACAACTTATCTTCAGTACAGCAGAAAAAAAAAAAGGAAACAAACAAACAAACAAACAAAAAAAGAGCATCGGAAAATAAATAAATAAAAAAAAGTGTGAATACCAGGAAAGAACAAACAAAGAAATAATAGTATGAAAAAAGAAAAAAAGGGCTCGAAAAGATGAATAAAAAGAGAAAGGAGCATCAAAAGGACAATCAGCTAGAGAACACATAAAAAAGCTAACACTGCGCATGAGTTTCGACGTAATCGTATGTTTCCCTGGCCATTTGTTTGTGTGAATAAAACCAAAGCTCCTAAAAAAAAAAAAAGAACGCAAAATTGCACATTTACATTTTTCCCTCTTTCGCCAGTTCCTTTTTCTCCAGACAATACGTATATGTACGTTTTCAGTCAGTTAGTCGCATTTTTTTTTTTCCCCGCTGTATTCATGTAATAATTACTCGAGTATGAGCTGTGAGAAGACAGCTTGCGGGTTTTAATGAGTCGAATGACGGTAAAAAACAAACAAAAGGCGATCCTTGCATGTGCGTAGACCCGTATACGCAGTGGATTCGCCTATTCGCTCAAGGAGATTTCTTCGCTGCGAGAGAGCATTGATTGAAAAGCAGCTCGATCGTAAACAAGATCCCGTAAGCTCGACACGGCAATTAATGCGGTACCAGCGCAACCATCATTGCTCTGAAGAAGATCCTCACATGTGCGCTGAAGCAAGTCTACAGCCTTGAGCCAGTTCTGCGTGAGCATCAGCGAGCGACGAGCGTTGGCGTCGCGGTTGAGTACACGCTGGCCGTCTTTACGGCGAATCCACATGGGGTCCGCGCCACACCATGCTCGCATCACCTCCACGACGGATGTCCACGCTGCTTTCTTTACTGACATGTGTGGGTGCTTGGTGCAAACAGTAAAGAAAAAGTCAAAATTCCTCTCGCAAAGCTCGGGTGCAACGTGGCGGACGTTGGTGATGCCCTGAAACACAATCGTCAGGGAATCTAGGATGGCGCAGGGCGTGTAAGGATCCGAGTCCTGAAAAAAAGCAAAATGATCGGCGTCGAGCTTATACAAAAATGCCGCAACAAAAGCCGCAGCAACGTCGCCAAGCAAATTGCTGTAGTGCTTCAAATGCGCACGTCGCTGAATGCGCTCCGCGTTTGCATTTCCCCATCGCCGCGTCTGCTGACCCTCTGAGATGCCGATTGCGGTTTTTTGCTCTCCGGACAAATGACACGTGAAAATTGGAGGGTAAACTTTTTTCGGCTCCGGCCCTGCACTTTCCATATGTCTTTTGCTGCGGGAGCGTGCGGCGTCGCCTTTTACTTCAACTCTAGAGAGCAGCAGCGCTGCTTCACCAATTGCCTTGATGAGCTCGTTCCGCTGATAAATGCCGTAATTACTGCGATACAGCATGCCGCTAAGCTGGCTCAAACTCTGAAGAGGATTCAGCACAATTAAATTGACCACTGCATCGTAACGCAGCTGCAACAAAAACTGTTTTTCTTCATCTGGCGCATGAATATCTAGCGAGATGAGTGCGGGCAAAAGCACAGGTATAAGCGGACCAATTTCGCTACTCACCGTTCTGAAAAATTGAGAGTCTATCTGGTTTTTCAGTTTCGAGAACGCGTCGGACAAGCCTCGCAACCCACTCTCTGCTGCCTCTTGCACTTCGTGCAGCTGCGCGTTTGGACCACGGCCGATGCCAATAATAGCATTGTAGCACTCGCGGATGCTTTTCATAATCGAAATGTGCTCGCCGAGCTCGTCCTTTTCGTATTTTTGTTGACCAAAGGCTGGCAGCGCAGAGGGCATGAGCGAGGCAGGCGATGAAGGCAGAATGACGCCGTGATGCGCTCTTTTAGCAACTTCGTAGTACTTGCGCTGCTCCGGTGTAATGAAAAAAGTGTACTCTTCCTCCGGGTTCAGCGGATATGTGTCGTGCAACGCGACCGCGCGCCGCGGAAAAGATGCATCTTTTTCTGACCGACTGTCTGCCGCTGATTTTGTTTCTTGAGAAAAAACGGCTTCGCTGTTTGAGTTGGGCTCCTCTTTCATCCAGCTTTCCAATGCGCGAGAGTAATTCGCGTCTTGTGTCAGTGGAGCTGCGCCGTCCGGGTCCGTCACAAAAAGCGTCGCATACGCCGCAGCCACTGTCATCGCACATGTCCGCAGCTCTGCACCGCGTGTGCTGTCGAGTCGGTATGAAATGCCGTCAAAAAGAGCACCAACATTTTTTTGCGGAAATTTGGCACGCTTGGGATAACGTTTTTTGAGGTACAGAAGAGTGTACATTATCGGGTGAACTAAATTCAAATTATCCCTCAAATTGCCAGTCGTCAAAAAACTCTTATCACTCCACAAATTAAAAAGAGATGTGAAGCACGCCTGTTCGCGATTTGTCAGCTCCTCGTCACTAGAGTGCGAGTCGCCGGCGGCAACGCTGAGCAAATCAACAAATGCCGTGCGAATCGACGCTCGTGACGAATTCAAAACGAAAAATCTATTAACAAAAAAGGACCCGAATAACGCGTGTGCCACCATTGTTGAGTTTTCGGTTGAAAAATCGTTCATCATCTTGCAGATTGCTTTCACAATATCATTCTTAAGTTCGGGGCGTTTTTCGATGAGCAGAAATAAGTAAACGTTCCACTGGTGCCACAGCTGCGAGACCTCCGTTTCCTTGTGACGCTTTAACGAGAACCTTTTCGCTTTGCACGCTTCAAAAATTGCTGTACAGAAAAACGGAAACTGCTCTTGAAAAATGGAGTTTTGGAACCATTCTTGCGGAATAAGAAAAAGACGTTGCGCTAAAGTGCTTAAGCTGCCGCGACGTACAAGCAACGAAATAACTGTGATTAGTACGTTGTGTAATTCCTGCGCATTGATTAATATACCGGTGCAAATCTGTGAAAAGTGCGCGTGCGTAAAATACAAAGCCAAAATTGTATCGCTGAGGCGCTCCCAAAATAGAGCTGAATTAAAAGTAAAACGACTTGTTTTGCTCTCTGCAATTTTGTTTGCAAGCCTCTCCGGAAAAGTGACGAGCAATCGGCATTGCTGACTGGTGACGTGCTCGCATATTGCAGAATTGCTGACTGAATTTGCGGCTAATGAAATAATATGAGCGGCAAGCGGATTTGTTGAGCTATAAAAGCGCGAGCCACTCTGGTCCGTAAGAACGGAGATTGAGACAGGCTCGCTCAAACATAAGTCCTCTGCCAGTTGCGTAAGTATGCTCTGGCTGACATCAGTTTTTTCTCCGACAATATTTATGCTGGTCTGAAGTTTTTCAATTGCATGAAACACGTCACGCTCGCTGTCGGCAAATGACTTCATCCTCGATAATGAGAGAGAAAAAAAACTAATAAATTAGGAAAAAAAAAAAAAGATACGATCTGTTCAAAATGCGACTTTAATATAATTAAAAAATGTAAATACAAATGTATTTTTTATTTATTTATTTTTTTTATTTTTTTGAACGAGCGAGAAGAAAGAAAAAACCAAGAGAGAAAGAGAGAAGCTGGAAAGTTCGTTTTTTTTTTTTAAATTTCCTTCGCCTAAACGGGAAATAAACAAAAAAAAAAGGGCTTTTCGCCAGAACAGGCTTTTTTTTTTTTGAGTCAAGTGACGCATAACACGATGCGTGCGGCTTGGGTTTGTCGTCGCAGAGATCGCCTCACGACTCCTCTCACCTCGCACCGGGAAGCTACTTTTTCGGTTGCGTTCTTTTGTTTTTCCGCGTTCCTTTGTTAATGCGCCTGTTCGGAAGGCGCTTGTTGGCGTGGGCTTGGCCCCGGCATTCTCGGGGGCGGAGGGGGGGGGCGCTCCTCTCCTTCCCATCGGCCTTGGGCGCGGGGCCAACGCCGGCACTCCTCGCGCCACGAGGCAACGCTGGGGAGGGCGCGCCTCCCATTGGGCGAACCGCCTTAGCAAAGGAGGGACGAGCGGAAAACGACAGGCGAGGGAAAAGGACGGAGAACAGATTTCTGTCGCATAGGAAAACGAGGGGTTGGAAAGCTGCCTTGGGGGAGTGGGGAAAAGGACGTCCAACTGGCCGTGCTCGTGCTTTGGTTCTGCTTTCGTTTGTTCGGCTGAAGCTGTCGCATGGCGATTGGCAAGGAAATAGAATCACACGGACAAAAAAAAGAAAACACACCATCCTATTTATTTTGCGGAGAAACTACCACTTCCTCTTCCTTACGCTGGCTTTGCACTGCGTTAGACAGCACAAACGCGTCCTCGCCGACGGCGTGCAGGTTGAAGCACCGACGCTCCGTGACGCGGCGCTGCAGCCCCATTACACACGTCGCGTGCGCCACGAAAATGCACACCGTCGCCTCGACGACGCACTTTGTCTTGGATGACGACGGCGCCACCACAATAAAGCGGTTCGCCGGGACAGCCGCGGTCAGCGCGGTGACGATGGACGCCTTCTTCTGCTCCACGTTTGAATTATTCCTCACCGTGAGCTGCAGCGCGATGGTGTGCATCGAGCGGCGCGGCGTGTCGACTCGCCACGACGGCAGCGGAATGGGCTGACTGAAGTCCACCGCGTCTTCAGCGGCGACCGTGGGAGGCGTTGTCGTCGCAGACGAGAAGTGCAGAGCCAAAAGCTCACGCAACGCTGTCTGCATCTCTGGCAGCGTCGGGCAGCATGTCAGCTCCGCCGGCATCAGACGAAAGCAGTTGCGGAAGATGGGCCGCGGGTTCGCCTCAAGGTCGTCGAAGATGCGCTCCGTGATGCGTGAGACGAGCGGGTTGAGCACAATGGTGTGCGGCGCCACGGCGCCGTCGTCGGCCGCTGCGGCCGCTGTGTTTGACCCAGCGTGACACATCGGACACGTAACCTTGGCGTTGACCACGGGCACGTTTAGAAAGAGGTAGCCTTTGCAGCCAGTCTCGAGTGGCGCAAACCACTCGCCACGCCGCTGTTTTGTGTCCCGCTGTTCATGCGTTGTTGCTTGGTCTTTCCCGTTGCCGTCGTCGGCGTCCTCGCAGCCGTGGTCGGAGTCACTGTCGCTTTGGCTGACGCCGCTCTCCTCGCGCGGTCGCTTGCCGGCGTTGTAGCGGTTGCCGCGCTGGTCCTGCGCGCTGCATGCCGCCAGCTCGGCCGCCAGCAGGCTCGACAGCGACGCGGACGGCGCCAGTGGAGCAGTCACGCTGTCCTCCGCGCTGCTGCGCTCGTCACGCGGCGCTCGACCACTGGTCCCGCCGACAAACGCTTCGTGCGCAGCCTCCAGGTCGCGCGTCAGGGAGGAAAGGTACAGCTGCGCTTCACGTTGTGCGCGGGGCTCTTGGCGGGGATTCACAGTGAAGAAGAGGCCGGAGAGCTGGTTGTGTGGCAGAAGCATCTTGCCTTGCCGGTGCTTGTGAAAGCGCGGCTTGTTGTCGCGATAGCTGCGCTTCATTGTCCGTGCACTGCTTCTGCAAAACGTGCGAAGGAAATCTGTACTTTCTTAAACTTGGTTCCTTTCAGATGAAGGAGGAAAAAGCGCCGTTGAAAAAAAAAAAAAAAAAAGCTGCTGAAAAGGTCGATCATGCGCGAAAAAAAAAAAAGATGTTTAGATTTCCAGAGGCGACAAAAGCGAGTGAATCAGGCGTAAGAAAAAAGTGAAATTGAGTTAAAAAAAAAAAAAGAAACAACAGAGCTTTCACAGGGTACCCCGCGAGAACTGCACGTACGCAAACTAACATGTTTACAAGTGAAATCCAAAAATGGCAGATTAAGTTCGATAAATGTGCAAAAAAAAAAAAAACAAGCTGATGCTGCTGTTTTTCCTTTTTCCCTTTTTTCTTTTTTTTTGTCTGTTGCTTTTACTGCATCTTCTTCGCCGATGAGGCTTCCGCTGTCTTCGTCACCACTGCTGCCGCTGTCATCGACTTGGTGAGTTGGTCTTGCCGCTCCGCCTCCATGCCCTTTGAGGCCATCTGCTGGAGCTTTGCTATCCACTTCCGATTTACACAGGCCGCGTTGTACACGCAAACGCACACGAACACCAGCATCCACGCCAGCAACGGCCAGGCGCTCAGCGAATAATGGAAGCAGATGTAGATGACAGGGTAGCTGCAGGAGAAGAAGACGATGTGCAGAAGCCACTGCGTCACCTGGAACATGATCGTCGTCGGCAGACGGCCCTTGCCGAAGAGCATGACGAAGCGCGCGAGCAGGCCGTTGCGGCCGCCTGGCGGGTGCGCCATCATCCACGTGTACGACGTCATCCGCTCGGCCGGATTGCCGCCGGCGCCCTCGCCCATGACCATGCTGGCTCGCAGCAGCTCCACTTCCGTTTCGGTCGAGCCCGTCAGCTGCATAAACTCCGCCTTTTCCTTCTCCAGCTTCGCCAGGCGCCGCTTCCATGATTTCTCGCGCGAGTGCCGGCGCCATTCGTTGAAGGTGTGATAGAAAAGCTGCCAGACGCAGAACATGAAGAAGTGCAGGCGCAGCAGGTTGCCAAAGGTGACGGCGCGGCGGAGGTCGTAGCAAAGGGTGCCGTAACCGCACAACGCCTCGAGTCGGTGGGTCGCCGCGTACTGCGAGAACCGCTGCTGCTGCTGCCGCAGCGGAAGGGAGGAGAGGAGCGAGGCCAGCAGCCGCACCGGTCCGCGGGGCTTACTCGCCGCCGTCGTGTTCGCCAACGTCTCTGTCTCATTATGCACGATCGCCTGCACGCTCGGCAGCAGGTTGTCCACTGGGATCTGCAGCTGGCCGGCGAGCTTGGTGATCTGCGCGTAGAGCTGCTCGGCGTCAACGCTTTCGATCTCGCGGCGGGCCGAGGTGAAAAGGCGGTGCAGCAGCAGGCCCTGCACGATGCCGGGGCCCAGGTGCAGGTAACACGACGACATGCGGTCGAAGGAGTGGAACAGCAGTGCGTTCTTCCACATCACGATAGCGCCGAGGATGGGCCCGCAGGAGCCGGCCATCAGCGTGAAGAAGAGGACGAAAGAGGAGAGAACCTCCGTCTCGGTGAGGTGGGCGACCACGTAGCCGGACGAGAGGACGTCGACCGACACGGGGAGGTAGAGGCCGTCGAAACGGTAGCTGCGGGCGGTGGAGGGGACGATGCGGCGCGCGAAGGAGTCGCCACCGAGTGGGGTGCCGGTGAGGATGGGATGGCGCCACTGCAGCTCCTCGGACGAGTTTGTGCGGCTCAGCAGGCTGGCGTTCGCAATTGCGGCCCCGCCCGCGTGGTTCAGCCATCCCCACGCCGGCATGTAGGATGCCCAGGAGATGATCGGCTGCTCCGACCATTCCACATCGATGAGTCGCCACAGCAGAAAGAGAAGGAGGACGGCGTTGTGGAAGTAGCAGTAGTCGAGGAAGAAGTAATGAAGGCCTTGCAGGCGGTACATGATGTACTTGCACGACATGAACACAAACAGCCCAATCACGTAGGCCCAGACGATGATGTCGACCATGTGGCACGAGAAGCCGTTGGCAGACGAGAGGGAGGCGAGGAGAGAGCGGTGAATGTTGGCCACGTCGTCGCACGCCTGCGCGGCCTCCGGCGTTTTCCGTGGCGCCGTCGAGGCTGGGCGGTCGTAGACGTATGGGCAGGTGGAGATGTCGAAGTAGGCGGCCGCCACAAGCCCAGCGTACAGCAGGGTGCAGGTGCAACCCAGGAAGTACTGCGTCTTTGAGAAGTCGTGGTCCATGGCGCGGCAGTGGCGAGACCGCTTGTTTCCGTCAGAAGCTATTGTGTATGGGTATCTAAAAGTCTATTAGAAGAGAGAACAGCAGGCAAAGATGCAGGCGGATGACGAAAGAGTCAGTGAAAAAAAAAAAAAGAGAGGAAAGACCGCTTGTTGTTTTACGGAGCAGAATGAAGAAGCTTAACTTGCTGTGCGACAACAAGAAAATGTATAAAAGCCGCAACAGGAAAGAGGAGATGCGGACGACGCCGTAGAAAAGGACAGCGTTGCTTACACGAAAGCAAAGGAAAGACGACATACAGAGAGAGAATGAGAGAAAAGAGAGGAGACGCAGCTAGAGAGGTGAAGGAGCGGCAGCGACAGCGCTCCTCTCTGCACGCTACATAGCTCCGCTTTCTTTTTTTTTTTTTCCTTCTCTTCTTCAATTAGTGCCATTGCTATTCCAGACGCCAACACAAGCGTTCACTGGGACTAGACTGCTGTTAACAGGCGTTTTACTTCGTCAAGCAGCGACGTGCAGAAAGACAATAGACCACACATGCATGAAAAGACTGCGCTCGGACGCCGTTGTGAAACCAACCCGCTACCACTATCGAAAGCGTTTTTTTTTTTTTCCCTGCCGCGTCTAACAAATCTATCGAGAAGGAGAAGGAAGAGGTGTGGTGACCCCCCCCCAAAAAAAAAGGAGGACAAAAAGGAAAGCGACATAGAGAAGGAAAAATCCGGCAGCCCTTGCGCGTAACTACCTGCGCAGGGAAGGAAAAAAAAAAAAAGAAAAGAAAGAAAGGGAACAACAACAAAAACAACAACCAACACACAGGAAAGGCTTGAATGGCACGCGGATTACTAACTAGAACATGAACACACCAGAGGGAAACAACTATTTGAGCGTCTTTGCGGACACTAATGGATGCTTGTACGTGTGTGTGTGTGTGTGTGTGTGTATTGTGTCACCATGCAAGACCAAAGCGCGCAGTGCAGCTTACTCGGCAGCACGGCGAATCTTCGTGCCGACGACAACAACGATAATAAGGGTGCCCAGGCCCAGCCTCACCGAGACGCCAGGGATCAGCGCGGACTCAACGAGCACCACGAGAAAGGCAGCGAACGCAATAGAAGCAGTGCGGCGACTACCACGTGGCATGAAGCAGCTTGTCACGAGGGAGCACACGGCCGCGACGATGGCCACCCACTCCGCCGTATTAACCATCGAGGCGGCAAATAGGCGTACGTCGGCGCGCATGTGCGACACAAATGGCAGCGCCCGCGCCTGTGCCGCCACCGCCTCAGCGGATCGCTCGTTTTGAATGAACCTGACGCGTGTGAGGAGAATCTGTGTGAACGGGGCGGAGGCCACTGCCGTGCTGCCGTCCGATGCGAGAGGCTTGCGCCATTGCAGCGCGTTCGTCTCGGTGCTGAAGCTGAAGGCAGGCAGCAACGTCAGCGCCACCAGCAGCACCGCTGCCCTGGCAAAACTGCGCCACTGGTAGAACGACTCGCGCAGCTGCACATCGCGGAGCAGCTCCTCGCGGTTGGCGCCGTACCATGCCTGAAACTTGGGGCTGGCGTAGAGCGCCTCCAACGACGCCTCCGTGATGTCGAGCTCGTTGTAGAGGGCGTGGCGCTGTTGACGGCGTAGAAGGCGCAGGGCGAGGTAGTTCTGCTGCGGCAGCTGGCTCGTGGGGCGCTTCGTGGGGGAGCGGTATTCCACCTGCTTGCCTGCGGAACGCGCGGGAGTGCCGACCGCCTCCAGCGATGGCGACACAGCACCACCGCTGCCGCGGCCGCCGCTAACCCGCGCGGCACGCGCCTCCGACTGCGAGTGGAAGACTGGAGTGACCTGCATCGGCGTGGCGCCGACTGAGGTGGGCGAGAGGAAGCTGCGGGAGCTGGCGGCGGAGGGGCGTGCGGGAGAGTCGTCGCGTATAGGTGCCGCCGCTGCCGTTGTTAGCGCCATCGTACGGTGATCACTGCGTGCGCTGCGCACGGCGGGCTTTAGCACGAACGCGTAAAGCGGTGCCAGCACACAGGCGACGCAGAGAGCATACTGCAGCGCCGTGTCGTCTACCAGGAACACCAGCAGAAGGTGCAGAACGCTCATTTTGCGCTTTTACGTGTGTGCGCGCCTATTCGTTGGTGTGCTTGGGTGCAGGGAAATAAGGGCAGGAAAAAAAAAAAAAAACAGAAAGCCACACAGAGACGCGGGACTAGATTAGTGACCCCAAAAAGCTTGGCTTTGTTTTCGTGCTCGATTCTCTGCGTCGTCGTCCGATGGGGCAGACAGGACTGACGGAAAGAAAAGGGAGAAAACACACAAACAACAACAGCAAAACAGACAAACAAAGAGGAAATTAGTTGCGGTGTGTGGTGCTTATGAAACTGTTCATCCTTCTGCTCTATGAAAGGCCAATCATTCAAGGGCTCCTAAAACACGTCAATGCACCGGCAAGGCAGTGCGAGAGAAAGAGAAACAAGAGGGATTGTGAGGAAGAGCAAGTATCGTTTGCTGTGCTAGGAGATGGAGGCGTTCTGCTTGCCTTCGTCAAAGCCAATTACATAAATGAAGAAAAATAAAAAGAAGGGGAACACCGTAACCGAGTTAAATCACACACAGCCAGTGAGGGCAAAAACAGGCAAACGTAGCCCTTCTCTCTATCACTTCGATAACGATGCAACCCCACCACTATCATCAAAGCAAAACAACAGAAAAAAAAAAAAAAAGAACTCTACATAGCAGAAGGGGCCTATAACGCGTTTCGCCACAACGTTCGTACAGCAATATGCAAGGTTCTTTTTTTTTTTTTCCTTTTCTTTTTCTTCGAATATGGGGAGAAAAACAAGGAAAGAGAAACAGGATACACAGTTAAGACTAAAGAAGCGAAAAAAGAACGGACCGCATCACTGTTGAGAAGTAAGTGTGGCTCACTCTCTCACCTTTCTCTGCAGCAACTGCGCTGCAAGGAGCAAGCAAAAGAGCAGCAAGATAAGAGCATATATGTTTTTTTTTTTTTTTGCTTTTTGAGTTTGTTGATGGTTGTGTGGACACCCAATGTACACGTCCACAACCATAGGTATAGAGGAAAAGAAGGCTGCAGGTGACCAAGAAAGCCCCGCTTCCACTGCAACTCGCACACACACAGGGAGACACATACCTTTACGTCAGCGAATTGATTTTCGCGCTTTGAGAGAAGGATGCCGAGCAAAAATAAGAACTGCACACAGAGCACGTGCTGTTCTTCCCAGCTCTTCTCTGTTGACGCACAGATGTGTGTCTCGTGCGTGCTACTTACAGGGCGCGGTCCTCGTCGACAGTGCGCACTAGCTTCGAGCTGTACCCGAGAGACAGTAGGTCAGCAACAACGGAGCGCTGCATCACCGGTGGACCGCAGATCGCAACAAGCAGTTCGTTCGACGGCGGCGGCAGGAGACGCTGCAGTGTGTCGCGGTCCACGTAGCCGACGCCTTCCGTCCAGCCCTCCGGTGGGTTGTTGAGCACAAAGCCGACATTGAACTTGTCCGGGCTCTCCTTCCGGTAGCGCGTCAGCAGCTCGCGGTAGGTCAACTCGTATTCGTCCTCGGCGGCGTAGATGAGCCGAATCGTATCTATGGCGTCCACGTACGGACGGTTAAGCGCGGCCTTGATGATCTGTAGCATCGGCGCTACGCCAGACCCGCCGGCGATGAGGGCAAACTTGCGTATGACGTGATTGTGGTAGAGCATCTGCTTCTGCTGCGGGCGGAGGTCGATGTGGAGGCCGCCGCATGCCTTCATTTCCACGGAGTCGCCCGGCCGCATGGACGAGATCCACTCCTGCAGGTTGCCCTTGTCACCGCGGGCCAGAATGGAGACACGACCGCGGTCATCGGGCATGTTGATGGGGCTGTAGTAGCCAATGAGCTGCTGGCCGTCCCAGTCGCCGCGGATGCCGATGAACTCGCCTAAGGCCAGGCCGGTCGTCTGCAGCGCACCGGGCAGGTTGAAGCGCAGCACGCGCGAGCCCACGCCAAACTGGTCGCCGGCCCTGCTCTCGCGCACCACCACTGGCACCCATTTGTCCTTGCTGAGAGCCGTCTTCTCCTTCCGCAGGATCGTGGCCGCACGGTCGCCGGCGATCTTGCCGAACACGACACACTCCAGCAGCGAGTTGCCGCCGAGGCGGTTCTTGCCGTGCACGCCGCCCGTCACCTCGCCGGCGCCGTACAGGCCGAGGATGGGCCGCTGGTCTTCGAAGACGCTCACGACTTGATGCTCCATCAGCAGCTCCGCCGCTGGCGAGATGAAACAGCCGCCCATTGTATAATGGATCGACGGCGTCACGTAGGCGACGTAGTAGGGGCCTTGGGTACCCACCACGCTCGGGTACACAATCTTGCCGGTCAGCGGGCACGGCTTGCTCTCGCTACTGAGCATCTCGTAGTTCTCGAGCGAGCTGCGCAGCTGCTCCTTCGGGCAGCCGATTAGGTTCGCCAGCTCCTGCATATCCTTCACCTGGGTGAAGAGACCCTGCGTCTTCCAGTAGTACGTGAGGCCATTGATGCCAAACAGCTTCGCGGCGGCCTCGCTCAGGACACAGTAGGCGAACTTGCTGCCGTTCGAGTTGGGATACTCGTTGCCTTGGTCAATGATGGCCTGCGACACGACGGAGCGCAGGTCCAGCTCGTTGACGAAGCGCTCGCCCTGGCTGTTGAGCAGGATACCGCCCGAGCCGCGCAGCGCCTCAGGGCCAAGGTACTTCGTCTTGTTCGCTGGGTCCTTGGGGTCAATGAGGCCGGTGGGGTGCAGCTGCACCTTGTCCATGTCCACCAGCGTGGCACCGAGCGCGCGGGCCATCTTCACGCCGTCGCCAGTGGCGAAGGTGCCGTTCGTCGTTGGCACACCAAAGAGCTGCGGGGCGTATTCGCGCAGGAGGGAGTTCTGCGTCTGGTCGTTCGAGAAGCCGCCGGTGGCCAGCACCACCGCGTCCGCCGGCAGCGTCATCTCCGTCTCCGAGGCATCGGCCAGCGACTTGTAGCGCACCCCGTTCACGCGGATTTCGCGGCTGCCGTCGGGCATGGCGGTGGTCTCGTGCGTGAGCGACGTGACGGCGGTCTCGTTGAGGATGGTGACGCGGCCTTGCAGTTTGGTGAGGATGTGCTGCTCCAGCGTCTTCATGATCGTGTAGCCGATAGGCACCGGCGTGCCGTCTTTTTGGTCCGGCGCGCGGTGGCAGCGCTTGCGGCTCGCACCGCCGAGCTGGTAGAGCACCGTCAATGGGATACCAAACGACTCCAACCAGCTAATTGCGTCGGACGACTTCACGGAGAGAGTGCGCACGAGACCCGGGTCGCAGCAGCCGCCCTTGCCGGAGAGGAAGGTGTCGCGCTCAAAGAACTTGCAGTTGTCCAGGACGTGGTTCACGGCCTGCGTGCGCGTGCCCCAGCCGTTGATGCCGGACGTCGCCTTGGCGCTGTTGCCACCGAGCTTCGCCTCCTTCTCGATCAATATGACAGTGGCGCCGCAATCGGCGGCCTCGATGGCGGCGGCACACCCGGCCAGGCCACCGCCAATCACGATGACGCGCGCGGGCAGCGACCCGGCAATGCGGTCGTCGCGGCGAGCGCGGCTCTCGCACGCGATTTCGTACATGTGCGCCAGTCGCTCCCCCTCCCGGGTGTAGGCGGCGTAGTCGGTGACGCGGTTGAAGTCACGGCGGTAGTACTCCAGCATGTAGCGCACGCGCACCGGATCGCGCTTCACAAAGCTGGCGGAGGCGAGCGCGTCGGCATACATGCAGCTGTAGCATTTGATGCTCACCTGAGAAAGCGCGTGCTCGCTGGGGGTGATCAGCGAACGCGTCTGCCAGTCATAGGTATTCGACACGGCGCACCCCAGCGACTTGGCGTAGAGGATGTTCTCGTAGTCGCCGCTGGTGCAGACGGCCTCGTTGTTGAGCGTCATCACGCGCAGCAGCGAGGTGGCACCGGTGCCCGGCTTGCCGGGGCCGTCCTCGTCGGGCGGCACCATCCCGCTCGCGTGCTCGCCGAGGCTGTGCGACTTGCCGGTCGTCGTCTCGCCGGCCTTCGCGGCTTCGTTCACCTCCTCGACGGCGGGCGGGCGCACCACGCCAACGGCCCACGGGAGGCGCTGCACATTGACGCCAGAGCCGCGACAGTCGCCACCCCACTCGAAGAGCACGTCTGCAAAGCCGGCCTGGTTCAGCTTCTCCACCACGCAGTCGACGGTGTAGCCCTTGTTGACGCCGCCGAGGTCGAGCGCGGCGCCTTCGTGCTTGCGGGCGATGGTGCCTGCCTTCAAGTCGATCGAGAAGCTGTTCGGCAACGTGTATTTCTCAGCCTCCTCCTCCGAGATGACGAAGTCGGCCTCTGTCGCGTCCGGGTTAGCGGCCGCGGCGCGCAACTTACGGATAAGCGGGGCGGACGCCGGGTCGAAGCAGCTCCCGCTAGTTCCGTACACCTCGCTGCAGCAGCTCATGACGTTGAGCAGGTGCGTCGACATCTTGTGCTTCTCCATCACAGGCAACTGGTTCACCTGTGAGACCTCGCTGTCGGGGTTGAAGCAGTTGAGGTGGATGTCCACCATCTCGAAGCACTCAGCTAAGATGCCACGCACTACCTCCTCCACATTCGGGTGCGTGTCCACGCCGTCGACTGCGATGCTGAGGGAGTAGGGCACCGTGTGCACCACATCTCGGTAAAGCAACACAGAACGCTTGTTGACGTTCTTCTCTGGGAAGTTGGAGGTGAGAAGGCTGCGCGCGATGCGGTCGCGCTCGCGGACCGCCTGCTCCGGATCGACAATGACGACGGACGCACCGGTGTGTGAGTCTGCGCTTATGAAGCGGCGCTGCATCGACGTGGCCGACGCCGTGCTGATGCTGGAGCTGCACGGCTGGCTGATCCAGCCACTGCCAACGGCAGAGGTGGCAGCCAGGGACGCAGCGGTGACGCGCAGCTGCGATGATGCAGCAAGAAAACGACGAGCAGAGAACATCTGGAGTGTTCAACGTTTATTGTTTCTTTTCTTTTTTTTTGTTGAGCTGTTTCCGTTCACAGCTACAGGGATCGTAATAACAATAAAAAAAAAAGCTAACAACAGTAAAAAAGCAGAAAGACAGAATACACAAGTACTAAAAAAAAAAAAAACGCTAACAAGGCTTGTAATGTTAAATGCCACTTTTTGTTTCCCCCTTTGAAGTGTTTCGGAAGCAGAAAGAAGAAGAAAATGGGCGGAGTTTTAGAAGAAATGAGCGGCAATAGAGCTTTTCTTTTCACTTTACAAAAAGAGAAAAAAAAACGCCTACTTTTTTTTTTTTGCCTTTGACAGGATAATGTCCTTTTTTGCTTGATGTATGTCACTAATGGGGGAGGGAGGGGTGGGGGGAGGGAAACACACACACACGCACACACGCACACACAGAAGAGAGCTGACAATTAGTGGAGAACGGCACGTCAGAAAGACAAGGAGGAAACTCAATGAAAAAGGAAAAAAAAAAAAAGAAAATAGAGAAACGAACAAAGAGAGATAATACAGGGTGTTTTGGCACAGATGTACAGACATACGCCAGTTGCAAAAAAGTGACGTTCTTTAATGGTGCTGGTGTCTAGTCCACTTGACGCGTAGGCTGCCTTTCGCTGCCGCTTTCTTCGTCACAGAAGAGGACTAGAAAAAAAAAAAAAAAGTGACATCAAACACTTGGCTGCGAGCTGTCAAAGGGAAACCAGAGGTAATCACAATAAGAGTCCAGTAAAGAATGGGATTGAGGTGAATGCTAGTGAAACAGAAAGAGAGTGAAATCCGGTCAGTAGTAACACAAGAAACAGCAAACCTTCTTTTTTTTTTTTAATGTGATGAACATCATCACCAGAAGCCGCTCTGTGCGCAGGGAAACAATCACCTTGTTAAGCTGAACACTTTTCAGTTTGTTGGACATTTTTGTATTTAAGGGCTACTTATGCGTATCAAGAACGAGTGTAAACAATATATAAGAAAAAAAAAAAAAGGCTACATGCTTCGTGAGACACAGACAACAAAGAAAGCGTTCTCTCCTGACTAAAAAAAAAAAAACCGTTCATGCTAGCGAAAACAACACAAACAGAGGAAAACTGGAGTAGAAAAACACTATCTGATGTACTTGTTATTTACAAAGCTGTCGGCCTTCTCGAACAGTCGCCTCATGCTCGAACACACACACACACACACAAGCCAACAATAAAGAAGGGAATCAAAACAGCAGAGAAGCCGCGAAGGACGGAGAGTCGCAGTCACGACGGCTTTTGCTGGCTTGTTGCTCGCAATATGGCAGCAGTAAACAAAAACAACGTCGAGAAAACGGGTATACGGTAACACCGCTCACATAAAAGAAAAAAATCTGACACTTGACTGTGTTAAAAGAAAAAGGAAAATTGTTGTATGACCATAAAGGACGATACATCAAATGAAAACAAGCAAAAAAAAAAAACAAGAAAAGTCAAACGTTCAGCTTTCATGAGTGCTTTCTGCGCCACAACATCACGAGTCGTTATGACCAAGAAAAGCGCTTTGCATTGCTTTTTTTTTTTTTACCGGACGCTTGTCTTTAAAAAAAAAAGGGTTAAAAACCGTTCGTTCACTAAAAAAGAAAAAAGATACTATCACCCATGACACTATATAAACAAGGGTTAATGAAAAGACAAAAACGGTTTCAAAACCAATACACCGTTTGCCTCTTCATTTTTTTTTTTCCTTTATACTGGAGCGCTTTCTCACCTTCCTGACTGGCTCTTTTTCTTTTCTTTTCTTCCGCGAAACTTGGGAGGTGTACACTCCAACTGCTACCGCTTAGGATCACCATGAGGCAGGTGCTGAAAATACAATGAAACAGGAATAAGAGAAAAAGCACGGAAGAGATTTCATCCGAGGTTTCTTCAGAGTGTAACGACTGAAAAATAAGAAAGAGAGAGAAGCTCAACCTAACTAGGTTTAAGAAAAAATGAGAGATGGACTTAGGGGAGCACCGCGCCACTTGTTCACAGCACGCACACAGACAAACACATCTCAGATTTTCTGCAAGCAATGTCTCTTTATCCACAGATTTTACGTTGAGGTCTCTGAATGAACAACCTGGACTCGGTCCTCACAGCGCTAGCGAA
This sequence comes from Lotmaria passim, assembly GCA_037349495.1. Lineage (NCBI taxonomy): Eukaryota > Euglenozoa > Kinetoplastea > Trypanosomatida > Trypanosomatidae > Lotmaria > Lotmaria passim. The sequence goes on from CP140193.1 coordinate 1,589,032, forward strand.
TTGAAATTAGAAACGCAGTTATTTATTCGAATAAAGACATAAACTACTCTCTATACATAAAAGAGCGTTTTCCGCGAGGAAAAAAAGAAGGGGGAAAGAGAGAGATAAACAAAAAACAACAAAAAAAAGGGTGCTCAGCGGTGCGTGAATGCTGTTTACCCTATAAAATTCTTTTTTTTTTTCATGCAATTCTGAGCATGCACACCAAAACAGGAAAAAAAAAACTGTTCTGGTTGTAGGGTTCGGCTTCAATTTTTTTTTTTTTTGACTTCACGAATACTCGTTCTTTCTGTCCAGTCGAGCTGGCTTACGCTGCTTCCAAAAGCGCTGCATAGCAGAAAGAACCATTATTACTTTCAAACGGAAGAAGAAACAAAGAGAAGGAAAAAAAAAATAAGTAGGCAACCTACTGGGGCGTTGATGACAATATAAGGGTGACGACACGAGAGAAAGAAAGAAACTGACGACAGCAACACTTAACAATCGAGCACCTCCCCCTAAAAAAAAAAAAAGAAGGCGAAGTCACAGTGAGTGCTCCAGCAATTGAGCGTTCACGCACGGAGAGAAAACGAAGAACCAAGGCTTGAAGAAAGCACGCACGCCTTTAAAAAAAAAAAAGGAAAAAGCGGCACAATGCGAGATCCACAAAGCACACACTTTCCGACACACCTTAGCAACGGTCACTCTGCGTGTGTTCCTTCTCGCCGAAACATCTCGAACATTTTCGGAGGAACCAAAAAAAAAAAAAAAACAAAGACATTTGGGATATCGAGAGCAAAGTATGCGCAAGAGCGTGCCTTTTACTCCTTTTTCTGGCCACGAATTGGGGAAGAAAATGAAAAAAAAAAAAGAACAAGAAAAAGAAGAAAAACAGTGATTAACAAAGTGAAAAAAAAAAAAAGGCAGCTGCAAGACAAACAGAATGAACTGAGATGTTTCTGTTTGTTCTCTGCACCTTTTCAAACTGAAAGGCTGCTCAAACCTTCACTTCTACACGTTGCTTTATTTGTTATCGAGCTTCGACACGGCATCGTTGACCGTCTTGGCGAGCATCAATGCGGTCTCGTGCGTCAGACCGGCCATGTTCGCACGGCCCGTCAGGGTGATGAAGACGTTGTGGTCCTGGCAGTACTGGCATTGCTCCTTGGTGAGGCCGAGGAAGGAGAACATGCCGATCTGATTGATGACGTGCTCCCATGTGCCCGGCGTGCCGAGGCGCTGCAGCTCGTCGTACACGGTGCGGCGCATGGTGCGGATGCGCTCCGACATGTCCGCCAGCTCTGCCTCCCATTCCTTGCGTAGCTCGTTGCTGCTAAGGATGAGATGGGCGATGCGCGCACCGTGCGCTGGTGGGGAGGAGTACACTTCGCGGATCAGCGACTCCATCACGCTCTTCACATCCGCGCGCTTGGTCTTGTCCCTGACGATGACCGACAGCGCGCCGGTGCGCTCGTTATAGAGGCCCATGTTCTTAGAGAAGGACTGCGCTACCATAACCTCAATGCCAAGGGTGGCAAAGAGGCGCGCCGCGAAAGCGTCTGCGTCGAGGCTGCCACTCGCGTAGCCCTGGTAGGCGGAGTCGAAGAAGACCTGGTGCTTCTTGGCGATCATCAGCTGTGCAATTTCTTCCCATTGTGCGTGGGACGGGTCGACGCCAGTGGGGTTGTGCGCGCACTGGTGCAGCAGGAAGACGGAGCCCTCCGGCGCGTTGCGAATGTCCTTCTTCATGCCCTCGAAATCGAGGCTGACTGTCTTGGGGTCGTAGTAGCTGTAGGTGCGGATGTCCTTCCAGCCGGCTGCCTGGAAGATGGCGTAGTGGTTTGGCCAGGTGGGGTTGGACAGGTAAATCGGAGTCATCGCCTTATCATACACGTGCGTCAGCAGCTTAGCGCCGAGGGAGACGGCACCGGTGCCGCTGAGCGTCTGCACCGCCACGAGGTGGTCTGGCGCGACGGTATCAGCGTAGATGATCTTCGTTGCCTCGTCCACGAAGGGTTTGTAGCCTGCGATCGGCAGGTACTCGTAGTCGAGGTTCATGTCCAACAGACGCTGCTCCGCCTTGCGGACGACGCGGAGAGGGTAGGGCCGTCCCTGGTCGTCGCGGTAGGCGCCAATGACAAGGTTGGCCTTCGGGCCTTTGGCGGCGTTGGCGCGCACAGCAAGCGCAAAGATGGCATCTGGGGCGTGACCCTCGATCTTCTGCCAGCGTTCCGTTGTCGTTGGGGTCGTGGACGCCATGGTCGTCGGGGGATGCGGAGAAAAAGTGGGATTAGAGACGCAGGATGTCTTCTTTTTTATTTATTGTTGAAAGCGGAAGGGTAACAAGCGTTTGTAGAGCGTTTTTCTGGAGCACACATAGAGAAGTGTCGTTGTTTTTTTTTTTTCCACTCCCCCAAAACACAAGGGAAGACGCGAAGAGAAAGAAAGAGGTGCGAAAACAAAGCTGCCACGTTCCTTCTTTCCTTTTGGAAGAAGACAATGCTCATGGAGGAGTACGCCAATGAAAGTAGCACTCGATGTGTGTTTCTAATGACCTTTCGGCTTACTTTCCTAGCTCTCAGAGACACAAGACGTTCTTTTTTGATGAGGAGAACCTGCAAAAAAAGAAAGAAAAAAAAAAAGAGCGCTTCCCTTTTCCCATTTTGCGTTCGATATATATATGAGCCAACTGGATTTCCGTTCGCTCCTTCTGATAACAAGGCGAAGGGAAAGGGATGAGCAGTAGTTTTCTTGGCTCCACAAACGTGAAAAGGAACACTGCTCGTGCACCACAGAGCTGATCCGCGTTTTTCTCCTTTTTCTTTATTTCACCGATATACACACGACTGTGCACCATGACCTTTAAGGGAAAAACTGTTTCATGAAACAAGTAGAGATGAAACCGCAAAACACCAAAGAAGATCACAGGAAACACACAACGAAGAAGGAAGGGGAAAAAAGTGCACACACAAAAAAAAAACAGTAAATATGTCGGGGAAAACAACACAACAACAAAACAAACAGGAAAAAGAAGGTTCACGGTGCTTCCATGCCACTCTGCTGAGAACGAGCGGCAACAGTGCTTGTATGTGCAGCTCGGTGGCATCTCGAAGTGAAGCAAAGAAATCACTTTTGGCCTCCACGTACAAAGACAAAAAGTCACACATACGAATATGCACAGACGCGAACATGCGGCTTCAGAAAGGAGAGAGAAAAAAGGAACAAACTGTTAGTGTAATGGAATACATATATGTCCGTAAACGCTTGCAAATGGCTTCCCTCTTTTCTTTCCTTACTCTTTCGTATTTAGGCCGAGCGCACCGCCTCGTTGACCGTCTTGGCGAGCATCAATGCGGTCTCGTGCGTCAGACCGGCCATGTTCGCACGGCCCGTCAGGGTGATGAAGACGTTGTGGTCCTGGCAGTATTGGCATTGCTCCTTGGTGAGGCCGAGGAAGGAGAACATGCCGATCTGATTGATGACGTGCTCCCATGTGCCCGGCGTGCCGAGGCGCTGCAGCTCGTCGTACACGGTGCGGCGCATGGTGCGGATGCGCTCCGACATGTCCGCCAGCTCTGCCTCCCATTCCTTGCGTAGCTCTTTGTCGCTCAGCACCAGGTGCACAAGGCGCGCACCGTGCGCCGGCGGATTCGAGTAATTTGCGCGAATCAGCAATTCGAGATGCGTCTTGACTGCCGCCGCCCGCTCCGGGTTGTGCAGCACCACGGACAACGTACCGGTGCGCTCGTTGTAGAGGCCCATGTTCTTAGAGAAGGACTGCGCCAGAATGAACTGAATGCCCTTCTTCACGAAGAGGCGCGCCGCGAAAGCGTCTGCGTCGAGGCTGCCACTCGCGTAGCCCTGGTAGGCGGAGTCGAAGAAGACCTGGTGCTTCTTGGCGATCATCAGCTGTGCAATTTCTTCCCATTGTGCGTGGGACGGGTCGACGCCAGTGGGGTTGTGCGCGCACTGGTGCAGCAGGAAGACGGAGCCCTCTGGCGCGTTGCGAATGTCCTTCTTCATGCCCTCGAAGTCGAGGCTGACTGTCTTGGGGTCGTAGTAGCTGTAGGTGCGGATGTCCTTCCAGCCTGTCAGTTTTATAATGCTGAGGTGGTTCGGCCAGGTGGGATTCGGGATGTAGATGGCGGTGGTGACGGGGTCGTAGACTTGAGCCAGGAAGTGGGCGCCGAGGGAGACGGCACCGGTGCCGCTGAGCGTCTGCACCGCCACGAGGTGGTCTGGCGCGACGGTATCAGCGTAGATGATCTTCGTTGCCTCGTCCACGAAGGGTTTGTAGCCTGCGATCGGCAGGTACTCGTAGTCGAGGTTCATGTCCAACAAACGCTGCTCCGCCTTGCGGACGACGCGGAGGGGGTAGGGCCGTCCCTGGTCGTCGCGGTAGGCGCCAATGATAAGGTCAGCCTTTGGCCCCTGGGCTGCCTTTGCCTTCTGAGCCAGGTGAAAGATGGAGTCCGGTGGCAGCGTGGAGAGGTGGTCGAATTTGTCCTCGTGAGAACCAGACATTTTCGTTGAAAGTTAAGTGTCTTGTTTTTTTCTTTTAAACGGTATTTTACTGGTTGCACGCTGCTGCTACTGACTGACGACTTCGGGTTGGTTACAGTTCTGAATGGCCAAAAAAAGGGTAAAAAGAAGTTCTTTTTCTTTTTAAGTGGAGAGAAGCCGTTGAAGTGACGTGCAAAACAAGCGCAATGAAACCTGAAGCAGCAAAGCTCTGCGTAGGTGGCGTTATTGCGTCGAAAAAAGGCTAACGAAGCGACCTTATTCTGACTGTCATCCTTGTCTGAACGACTCCACCCGTGTAGATTGTGGCACCTGCAAAGGCTCTCAGTGCCTCTTCGCGGTTTGATATAGAGGCAAGTCTGCAGGCGCCTACGCGTGCGTTAGGAGGCTATGCTTGCATCTGGGCATCCATTTTTGATTTCTTTGAAAGCGGAGCATCAGTGCAGTGAAAACGTATTTTATCAACCAACCAACTCGCCAACAGGACAAAAACGGCGGGGAGGGTGGAAAGAGCGATTGAGAATTCAAACAGTCGAACAACAACAAAAACAACAAAAAGCGACTCTGCTTTTTCCTTTCCTCTCCATGCCGTTTCTCTGCGCTGTGCTCAGGAGGACAAACGCAGAACATCTTCCAGCCGTTCTGTCTCCACAGCGCCTTCGTCCTCTTGCGCCATCCGCTGTTGCTCCTGCTGCACGGCCAGAAGCACATCCCTCTCCGTCCACTGGGCGGCGTTGGGGGCATCCGGCAGGCGACGAGTTCCCATAAAGGCGCTGACTGAGCAGGCAGCCGCCGGCACACGCGGGGCGTCATTGCTGTTGCCGTCGGCTTGCTCATGCTCACCGGGGAAGAGAAGGTGACGGGTGAGACGCAGGCTCGCATTCTCTTCGTTTACCTCGGCGGCCAGAGCACTGCGGCAGTGGTCGGCGTCCTGGTCCGTGGCCTCCGTTTCCGTCTCGGACGCCGCTGTTGTTGCTGCTGCTGCGGCACCGTTCATGGACGTCTCCGCCTGCGGGTGGAGGCTGGTGATGCTCGTTGGCACCGTGTTGGTGGCACTTGTGCGGGTGCGCCATGGCACCACGTAGCCGCCATCCTCCATCACAGCCGGCGCGGAGGCGTACATACTCATGTTCCTCGTCGTGTTCAGCGCACTGGCGCTGGCCGGCACCAGCGTGGCTGTCGGCCAGCCAGTGACGGAGGCTGCACCGTTGCGGTGGGTAAGAGAGGTGAAGGAGAGCGCCTCCAGCACGCCGTCAACGCCGCGTATTTCGCCCGAGACGGCGGTGCTCGTGGTGGCATTCAGCGCCTCGGAGGCTTCATCGGCGTCGTGGCTGCCGAGATTCACGCTGGCAGAGGTGTCGGCTGACTTGCTGTGGGGACTCGAGAGGCTGCTTTTTCCAAAGACGGTCCGCAGCACTTCCACTACACGTGCGGAGTTTACTGGAGCGATGGCGGACGCGTCCCATGACAGTGCTTCGCCGCGCTTCTTCAACTCAGCTGCAACCTGCGTGCACCACTCCCGCGTCAGCGTAAAGGATGTAGGGTCCGCCATCGCAGCGGGCTGCGGTGCGGGACTCTGCTGAACCACCCAGCCACCAAAGCCGTCATCGTCACCGGCGTTGTTAGCGGCGCTAACCGGTGACGCAGTTGTCACGGGGGCTGCGAAGTCAGGCAGGGAGACAGAAATACTTGCTGCTGTTGGCGTGACCGGTGGTGGTGGGGCCAGGCGAATACGCAAACCTGTGTCGGAGTTGGCAAAAGCAGGCTCTCCCGTGACCGCCGCCCCTGCGGAAGCCGCAGCGTCGTCGGTTTTGGCGGCAACACGAGCGCCAGCATTGCCGTGGGTGATGCTTGCCCTCGCGTTTCGCTGCAGCGCGGCTCGCCGGGCCTCCATCAGTGCCGCACGCGACGCCAGCCGTTCCTTGGTGAAGAAGACGCGCGGCGCATGCTCGCCTTCTCCGCTGTCGTCATCGTCGTCGTCGTTGTGCGACGTCGCGTCTTCATGTGCCTCGCCCGCCTGCGTTGTCGACCTGCCCGGGTTGGCGTCGTGTGACCACGCAGCCGCCCACGATGGCGCGGTCAGCGACGACGGCGAGCCGTGCACGTTAGCGCAGCGGTGCGTGAAGCGAAAGTGCGGGACACGACGCAGAATCTCCGTCTCCTCTTCATCCGCCACACCATCGTCGTCGCCCCCGTTGTGGTTGTCACTGTCGCCACGATCAGAGACGCTCTTGAACTCCATATATGTGTAGTCGGGGTCGTAGAAGAAGTCGTTGTCGGCCCACGGCGACGACGGCGGGTCGGTGAACTGCGTCGCGGAGGGATCGGCGAACTGTACATGCTTTTCCGCGGAGGCAGCCACAGGTGCCACAGCTGGCTCAGCAAACGCGTCCTTTTCATCTTCCTCCTCCTCCACCGCTGTTCGTTGGTCTTGCTTTTCTTGACCCCGTGATAACAGCGGCGGAAGCTGAGCGGAGTTCATTGGCTTTTCCCATATATCGTCGTCGTCGTTGCTGCTGTTGTCTTGAATGACCTGGCTTGCACCTGTTTTTGGCTCTTTAACATTCTTGCCAGAGACACTTGCCCCCGCACCAAGGTTGGGGTTGTGGACGTGCGGCGTTGGGGTGGGCAAAAACGGACTGTAACGCTGCGGCACTACGGGACTCTCCGCCCTGTCCTGCGCGGCATCGCCGTTGTAGCGGCGGAAGACGGCGGCCGCCGTGACGATGCCGTCGGACAATAATCGCGTAGAGGTGGAGCTGAGTGTGGTGGGACTGCTCACAGCGTCACGGCGGAAGTGTGTGGTGATGGGGGCGGCGTCCAGCAATAACTCTGGTGCTTCGCCAAAGTTCGTGCTGCTAACAGGCTGAATTTGAAACTGGGAAGACGGGGTAGAGTTGGGGGCTTGTGTGGTCGCCGTGCCGCTCACGTCGTCGTCGTCGCTGTTGACACCGTCTTCGCCGCGATAGTGATGCGTGCGGGCTGAGATGGAGAGGGAGTGGCTGCTACACTCCAGCGCTGCGACAGGGATGGCATCGTTGACTTCGGCGTGGGATCCACTGTCAGGGGAAGCCAGCGCAGCCGCCGTAGTAGGGCTTGCGCTTTCGGCAGAAGACACGTCGGCTTTCTTGGCCGGTGCAGCGCGAGGTGCATGCACTACCTTTGCTTCCCCTGCCTCTTCCTTGTGTTCCTCACCGGCTCCCTTCTTGACCACTGGGGCTTTAGAGACGGCGAACAGCCAGCCTAACGGGTGCGCTGCTGCACTGGAAGAATGGTATTCGTCGTTGCTCTCGCTCGGCGCCTCCTCAATGTTGAGAGGCGAAATACCGGAGTTGGACGCGGCGCGGAGGTTGCTGCCGCTTTCCTCACTCGTTACCCCTTCTACTCCAACTACTTCCACAGTCTGACTCTTCAGCAGCATCGGCTTCTCCTCTTTTTTCTCCTCTCCCACGGAGTATTGTCCATCGCTGACTTCGCGCACCGCCTCTGCGGCCGCCGCTTCCAGCGCTGCCGCCTGCTCGCCGCCGCCCCGCGCGGTAGACTTTAGAACAGGTGGTAGCAGGCTGCTCGTACTGTTGCTGAAGATGTCATCGCCGGTATTGTACAGCTTCGTCGCGGAGCTGGTCGGCGTGCCACTGAAGGTCGAGCGACGGCTGTCCACGAACTCGCTGAAGTCCTCCGTCAGGCTTCGATGATGAGACGGGTGAGCCAGCTGCAGATTCGGTGGCGGTTGCACAGCCGCGCTGAATTGCTGCGAGGAGCTGATCTCGCTGCTTGGCAGGTCCTCGTACACCAGCGGGCTCGACACGCTCAGCGAGAGCACGCGAGGTCCCTCTTCGTTCTTCAACGGTTGCTGCGGGTCCGCCTGTCCGTCGCTCCGACCCTCGCCCTCCTCCTCTTCGGCACCGCTGTCGATATCGGAGAAGGCGGGGTTGGCGTCGACAGCGCCGTGCAGCCGTTGTTGCTGCTGCTGGCGATGTGCGTTGCGCAGTCGCGGGCTGGGTGTCGTGAGAGCGGCGAACATGGATGCAACGGTGCGTGACTGTGCGCCGGACGTGGGTGAGGTGGTGGAGTTGGTGCAGAGGGACGCGCTGGAGGCGAGGTTCGCGGCTGCTGATGACGGGTTTGAGGACGACGTAGGCGGAGGAGTCGCGATGGCGTGCGCGCCACCACCACCACCGCCGGTCTGCCCGAGATGCGGCAGTCTGGGGAAGTAGCTGTACGTGCTGGCTTGGCCACTGTCGCGCATTGGCGACGTTGTCGCCTCTCCGCTGCTTGCCGCCATCGAGGCCACACTCGTTGCCTTCTCCGACCGCTGCCGGCCGCCTTGGGCGCCCAACGCGACGCTGCTGGTGCTGCTGCTGGCGCTCAGCCCGAGGGTCTGCAGGAGGGCTTGGCGCATCTGCGCAGCCACCTGGAGACGGTAGGTGTCGCCAGGCGAACCGGACTCCACGTCGCCTACGCTGTTCGTCGTGGTGGAGAAGGTCGTGCTCATCGTGCTCAACATCGTTCCAAATGTCTCGTCGAGGGTGTTGTTGGGGTCGAGGTGCGTTGGCGACGTCTGCACACCGCCCCGTGCGCCGCCGTGCGAGGATGCCGCAGCCGCCGCAAACGACGATTCGGTGAAAGAGGAGGTGGGACTGCCGCCGTGGTGGCGCGGCTCCTTGCCCAGCCCATCGCGGCGAAAGGCGACGACGAGCTCGCCGCTCTCGTCGTCTACGGCGAGGAACGGCGGGGACAGCGAGGCGGCGCCACGACTGGGGACGGAGAAGTGGCTGCTCATACTGCGGTCAATAGCGGCGTCGCCGCCCTGCGATCCGCTGCCGCTGCCGGAGAAGGTGAGATTCGCCGGATTGTGCCGCAGCACGCCGCCACCGCCAAAGCGGGCCGCCGGCGCGTTCACCGCGGCGGCCGCCGTCGCCGTATCCGAATCGAGGCAGCCGCTCCAGCCGTAGCTGCCGCTGTCGACGGCGGCGGGGTCGCTGCCGATGCTGGCCCCCTCCAACAGCTCACCAGGCGGAGAGGTCAGCAGCACGCCCGTGTTGACGATGCCGCCGCCGCCAATGCGAGCGGCGCTGCCAATCGGGTTCGACACGACGTGCGTCGTCGGCGGTGCGATGCGCGTGCGCAGCTTTGGTGGCGGCGGCGACCACGTCTGCTCCTCGATGCTGCCGCTCGCGCCGTCGGCGTCAAAAGAGGAAAGCAGCACTTGACTGCCGTCGTCGTCGTCGCGGCCGTTGCCCTCGCTCTCGCTGAGGTGCCACGGCACGTGGGAGTGATGGGGCGAGAGTGACGACTTAACGCCGCGGCTCACCTGTGGCGCGATGACGCCGTGAATGTTGCTGCTGAAGGCCGCCAACGCGCCAACAACATCGGTGTTGGCAGCTGCCTTGCTGCTGTGCACGCCTGCCTGCGTGGACGCTGGTGCACGCCACGACGACACACGCTGCACCTCCTTATCGTCCTCTTCCTCCTCTTCGTTGGTGTTTTCTTCGGTATCGCTCTCATTGTGGCTGCTGAGACGTTTGCGTTTGACGGGCTGCTGCTGCGCAGCGGGTCGTTCTGGCTTCGCTTCACAGGAGCACAGGGTAGCTTCGCTGTGGTCACCACCACCACCACTACCACCACCGCCGCTTCTCGGCGCAGCGTGCGGAGACAGAGCGCTGTCTAGAGGCTGATCCTGCGTAGATGCAGCTGTGTCACTGCTGGGCGCACTTCTTGTGCTGTGACAGGGAACCTCGACCTCTTGATAAAGCGGGGATGGCTCGCCTGCTGGTTCCTGATGGGCATCCGACTTCGTCACAGACAGAGACTCGTCGGCCTCCGCTGCGCTAGAGTTCAGCGGCGATGAGGTCGTTGCCGCCGCGCGCAGGCTCACGTCTGCCATTTAGGTGTGCTCGGTTCGATGGGTGATCTTCCTCGTTGATGCAGGGAGGGGATAGCGTCGCAACGCTGGTGGAGACCACGAGCTCAAGTTGCGCGTCCACTTGGGAGACTATTCGTCAGTCTTTAACACAGGTTTTTGAAAAGGGGAAAAAAGGCAGTGCCCATCAAAAAACAACAACAACAAAAAAAAAGAGAGACAAAGAAGAGTAAGAAAGAGCGACGAAGCAATTTGGCGTTGTGCGCAAACATGTGAATTAAACACTTCGTTGTTGGGAGAACAAAAAGCAGGGCACACTTCGCTCGAAAAATAGCGTGCCTCTTCTTTTCGCTTCCAATACTCACTTTGTGTTTAGCCTTGGCAGAGAAAAACAGATCCAGAGAAGGGTGGCGGATGAAAAAAGGGGAAAAACATCCAATTATAAAGGTGAACAACAAACAACTGCGCGGGCGTTTGCATTAATTGAGTTTGCTATAATGAAAGAGGATAAACCAGACGAGAGTAGCGCGACTGCTTTTATCTTCCCTTTTCTCTATTGTCGTTCGTCACAATGAGAAAGAAAAACACAAGTAAAGACCGAGGAGGCAGAGAAAACACAAGAGTTTAGAGAAGAAACACATATATACATACATATAGGTGAGGTAAACGATGTAGTTGGAATTGCAGGGACAGCGCGGGGTAAAACCTGGGGGAAAAAAGGAGCGCGCAGTCTTCTCAATGACTCATAGAACTTGCGTTGTTCAGCACTCCGAATCTGTAGGAGTGTTTCCAATGAAGGCCAGCAGAAAACAAAACAAAACAAAAATAAAAAGGGGGGCCTTCCGGCAACTCCAAAAGACCTTCTATTTTGTTTTTACTATTTACCTTTCTAAAAATAATTGCTTTGTTGTACTTGAAACTGCACGGCTAAAAGGGGGAAGAAGGGAGGGGGAAAAAAAAGCGAAGCGATGAAAAGAAGTGAAAGAGCGCGCACCAGGCATTCTTCGTGTGTTTTCCGGTGCTTCGATGCTGCTTTTCGATGTGTGTACGTGTCAACTCAGGCAGTAACACTCTTTTTTTGTTTTAATTCTAGTGCGGGCAAAAACAAACAAACAAAACAACAAAAAAAAAAACACAGAAATACTTCCCATTCCACTCGCCTGTAGCAGAATTGGTAAGAAACGCTAGGTACAAAAGTAACAATAAGTAAAAAAACTGCATGGGGAGAGAAAGAGACGCTTCGAGGGCAACAAACAAGTTTTTTTTTTTTAAAACGAAAGAGCAGCGCAAGGGTGACGAAATGTCCATGGCTGTTCATACAGACGAATCTACAAATGTACACCTACAGCAAGAAGAACAAGAAGAAAAGAAAAGAAAAGAAAAAAAAAAAAAAGCAAACAAACAAGCAAAAAGAAAATGCGGGTACTTTAGCGAAAGACGTAAAGAAAAAAAAAGGGAACGATTTAACAGAAAGGCAATGATGATGAACTAGCATGTATAAGCACTAGTCCACATTACTTACGCAACAAAAAACACACTTAAAAAAAAAAGGGCGCATTAGGTCGAAAAAGTCCTGATGCTGAGAACTGCTTTTCCTCTTGCGTATGAGACACACACAAAGAAAAAAAAAAAGGAAGAAAGAGGCCATCTTTACTGTTGGAAAAAAAAAACCAGAAAGGCGAAGGGGGCATCACCGAAAAAGAAAAAGCAAAAACGCGTTTCGGCGTTTGTGACAGCGTGTAAAATTGCTACCCTTCTATACTCATTGATACAGGCTCTCCTTTTTTTTTTTGTTCGAAGTCCGTCGAAAAGATCCTCAGACAGTTCTCATTCGTCAGCGACTCAGCATGGCTCGCAGCCGCTGCATCAGCTGGTGCTTCTCGTCCTGTCTTGCCTCACCGTTGCTGTGCGGAGAGCCTCCACCACCGTTGCGCACTTCCGCACCTGGCAGCACCCCAATGTCGTTCCTGCTGCGTGTGTCGATGCCCGCAATGCCGGGCGCGGCGCCACCACCACTGTAAAAGCGACCGTCGCGGTGAGGATCGGGTGGCAGCCTGGAACTGGGGCTCTCTACAGAGGCGACGGTGCGGGGCGGTGCGACGGTGCTCGCCCGGTAGGTCGTGGCAGTAGTGCTGTAGGCGGTGGTGTAGCTGCTGACGGGCTGCGGGCACTGGCGCTGCTGGCGGTGCGGTGACAGGCTGGATGATCGAGGGCTGTCGCTGCTGAAGCCGCCAACGTTGAGGTCGTGTGAAGGCAGCATGCGTTGCGAGACGCTGCTCAGCCCGGTTGGAAGGCTGCCCGTGTCCTTGCTGGACGGTGTGTTGAGTTGCACGTTTCCCCTGGTGAGTGAGTCCGCGTGTGGTGCGTTGCTGGAAACCTGCCCAGTATTCGGAAGGCGCCGGTCTGCTCCATCCGAGAGCAGGGAAGGACTTTGCGCGTCCAGAAGCTGCTGCTTTTGCTGTTGTCGTTGAGCTGGGGGCAGTGCGACGGTGCTGCGTGCAACCACGGGTGGGTGAGCGGCGCCAACCGCGTGCGCGGAACCTTGCCACGGCAACTCCGTCGTAGTGCTTGGACAAAAGCCACCAACATATGCTGTCCCGTCTTTCTGTGACGGGGACACGGTGGCGACGTAGGGGGCTGTGATCTGTGGCGACTGCACACTCCGCATTTCACCACCGCTAAAGCTGTTGTTGTTTGTGGCGTTGGAGGGCGGTGTGTTTCTGCCGGTTCTGGCGAATGACACGACGGTGGGCGGCGTGACAGGTGGCGAGAGGGAAGCCTTATCGAGAACGCCGCGCATCCGCCGCATCAGCTGCTCCTTCTCCTGACTGCGTGTGACGGTCTCCGCGTCGTCGATGCGACGCGGCGGCGCTGGCGGGGAGAAGCGGAAGGGCTCTGTGGCTACGTCGTCCACCATCTCCACCGCGCTCTCGCTCTGCTGAGCTAGTTGCGGTGGCGGCGGTGGAGGCGACGGCACTGCTTGGGCCGGTACGGAGGATTTTCTCGACGGCATCTGCGATGGAGAGTTCGGATGCGTCCGCGAGGTGGACAAGGAGAAAGAGGTGCCGACGCGCAAAATGTGTGGATAGAACGGACTGCCCCCCTTGCCGTAGGGCAGGTAGTCCGCGACGGGTAACGACGCGGCGCGCTGCATTGGCAATACGGCAGTGGGGACCTGCACCTGTGGAATAGTCGCGCGGCGTTGTTGTGAGGGAGAGGGAACGTGCTCCACCGGCGACTTCTTCTCACCGCTCGCTCCCGTCGACGCTGCGGCCAATGCAAGCATGTCGTTGTTGCCGGTACCATGCGCAGGCTGCACAGACAGAGAGGGGGAGTGGCTGCGGATGCTCATGACCTCTGGCGTCGTTGTCGTGGTCGGGTGTTCATGGGACAAGTGCGTCGACACATCCTGCGCGCCGACGCTGCCCAGCAGCACTGCACCGGTTGAGGTGCCCCCGCCAACGTCCAGCGGCGAGGAAATGCCGCGGTGGCCGACTTGTTGCTGCTGTTGCTGTGCATGTTGGAGGTCTTTGAGGGGAGGGGAAACCGACGAGGAAGCTGTTACTAGGACGTGGGGAAGCTGAAAGCCGATTTCTGGCGAAACTGGCAGCAATGCTGCACTGACAGCGAACGCTGTCGTGGAGATGGTCGTGACCGTAGCCGTCGTGGTGGTGGTGCTCTCGTGACTGCGCGTGATCGTCGTGATGGGGGGAATGGTGTTGCCGGTGTTGGTAGTGTACCCCGCAGGGGTGGGGGACGCAGCCGCGGCGGCGCTCTGCAGCGAGTTGAAGTTGCTGTTCATGCGGCTCTCCGTGATGGACTGCACAAACTGGCCAAAGTCGCCCCACTGGTCAGCTCCACTGCTCACATGTACGCCACTTCCGGCGGCGACGGCGTTGAGGCTCACGGAGCGCGCGTGAGCTGAGGCGGTCTCGAGCGAGACGTGTGCGTCACCGCTGTGGCCCTGCGACTCCGTGTGCATGGTATCCTGCTGTGGACGCACCGGCAGTAGGTTGCCACCCACGTCGCCTGGCGGGGAGGGCAGGCGGTCCTCTTGTGGCGGCGTGTGGTGGGAGCTGCCCACGGCGTTGTTTTGCATGTTGCGGCAAGACAAATCTTCGGCGTCGGCACTCGGGCGGCGACCCGCCACCTCCTGTTGCTGCTTCGGCGACACAGGGGAGCACATCCTGCTGCTACCGCGACTTATCGTGAGGCCCGCACCGGCAGGCTTGGACTTGATGCGCTGAATTGCTGCAGCCACGCTTGTCAGCTCAGCTCTTTTGTCGTCGCCTGCGTGGTCGAGCTGTTGTGCCGCCGTCGGCGTCGCCAGCGTGCCCCACCCAGACGTCGAACCGCGGCTACCGCGTACGTTCTCAACCGCTACGGACGCGGAGAGCGAGCGGCTTGGCGGACTAGGGTAACTATGCTTGGTGCCCAGGGACCCGTTCTGCACCTGGTTGTTCGGCGACGACCTCGCAGCATCGTGCTCGGAATCGACTTCGTTGATCGTCGATGCAGCCGCGACCGCCGCCGCGGCTTCTGTACCAGTAATGACCCCGGCCGGCAGTTGTACTCCGCATGTTTCGAGGTAGCGCTCCAAGTTCCCTAGAAGTTCCCTCACGTGGTTCGTGTACTGTGCTTCCGCGGCGCGGTAATGCTGGTTTCCGCCCCTGCGTAGCTCATCCTGCGCACGCTGCAGAATGTAGTCAATCGAGGTGGGATCGGCATAGGGATTCGCCATAGCGAGGCTGCGCAGAGAGCACAACGCGAAAACACAGGAAGTAGGAGAAAAAAGCTACCGAGTTGACGTGCCACACACACACACACACACAAAACGGAAAACGCGTGAAAACAGAACGAGAAAAAAAATGATGACAATTAAAAGGTGTCGAGCCACAAGAGAGGCGCTTATTATTAATGGAAGCTAAATGACGAAACAAACAAACATACGCACATAAAAAGAAAAAAAAAAAAGAAGAAGAAGCCGGCTGTGCTCTACAATTTACAAAGTACGAGAAACAAAAAATGGGTTGTAAAGGTAAACATATAACAAAATTAGGAAGAGAAAAACGGAAACCAACGATTGTGCGGGTTTTTACATGTAAATTAAATAGCACAACTGAGCTCCGTCAGAGGATCCGCGAAATGCGGGTGCGATACAATAAAATAACAATAATAAAAAAAGAAAATACACTCGTTACTGCTTGCACGTATGTATAAAGGAGTTGAACTGCTAATACTCCTTTTTTTTCTCTGACAAATATGCGATTGGACGCACCCGCGAACGCTCGTAATAAAAAACAAAAACAAGGGAAAAAGGAAAT
The DNA here is from genome assembly GCA_037349495.1 of Lotmaria passim. Taxonomy (NCBI): domain Eukaryota; phylum Euglenozoa; class Kinetoplastea; order Trypanosomatida; family Trypanosomatidae; genus Lotmaria; species Lotmaria passim. The sequence goes on from CP140193.1 coordinate 1,604,719, forward strand.
GGAAAAGGAAAGCTAAAAAAAAAAGCGGGTGCAACCCCCCCTCCAAAAAAAAAAAAAGGAAGCAAGTCAGAGTCGGGAAGCTACGGTACGTACAGAAAAAGACAAATTGAAAGGACAGAATCCACAGCTGCTCCTTCTGTGACTAAGCAAGAACGCGTTGAATTCAAATGTACGCGAAGAAAACAAATAAACAACACCAAAAAAAAAACGTGTTCTTTTTCCTTCCTTTTCTATAGTTCGTGTGCGTTCTCACTACCAAAGCAATACGTGAGAAGTCCGAAAAGAAAAAGAACAGCCGGAGAGTTCTAAAAAAAAAAAAAAACAACAACAGTAAAAAAAAAAAAAATCACAGAGGTGACAGGGTAGATAATAGATGGAGTAATAGTGAAAGAAGTGAAAAAGAGAAGAGGTGTCTCAAAGTGTATAGACTCAAGTTTTTCTTGAACGAGACTCAAAAAAAAAAAAAAAGAAAAACAAACCAGCAAGGTGAAAAGAGGGAATAAGATGAGAGGCGCTAAAGTCCACGCTCACTTTTCTCCACCAAGATAAAAGGAGTGCCGAAAAAAAAAAAGCGAACAATTTTCTTCTTAGAAGGTTCGAACGAAGTCCGATTCCGACTTTGTTGGTTCACAAACGGAGAGGAGGAGAAGCGGGATTAGCGTATTTAAGTGCGACGAGGAAAAAAAAAAAAGGTGAGCAATCGATTCCACGCAGCTCAGATTGTATGAGGGAATGTATGTGTATGTGTGTAAGTACTTGTGAAGAGGGCTGTTTCTTAGGTTCGTGTACTGCAATTAAAAACGAGGGAGCGAGTCTTGGTCCGTGCTCGAATGGACGGCTGCAGATAAACCTGCCGGCAATGGCGAATAGAAACGAATGATGTGAGCGATGCGTAAGGAGGAACAGAGAAAAACAAAAAACACAAGCTCAGGGCTTTGCGACTTGTTTACGACGAAGTGTATATAACTACATGAACACGTGCGCACACACGCACAGCAGTTTTTCGTTTTTATGTGCAAAAGAGGGCACAAACAGTGCTGGGAGAGCGAAGCTGCAAAACGGCGAATAAACTGCTTCAAAAAGCCGGCGCGCTATGGTTGTTTTTTGGATTGAATTGCCAAGTTAACGAAGTAGGCACACCAGATGCGCCGCTCACTGCAGAGTCGAGACCACGACCACGCCTTTGGCGTTTCGATCCAAATTCATACAGGTTAAACAATAACGAAAAAAAAAAAAAGCAATGTCAACAGATTTAGCAAGAGTGCGAAAGGCATGCAAGTAGCAACGCAACCCCTTTTATAAATGGAGGAAAAAACAACAACAATGACAGAACATATCACGCTCAAAGAGAAAAGATGAGTAGATGGGGAAGACAAGAAGACGGTTAGATAGTGAACACACAGAGAGGCTTTAGCTACCTTATCAAACGTTGACGCGTGTTCGCTTCACAAACGCATGCGTTTTTTTATTTCCTTTTTTCTATATTTCGCCCTGTAGTGAAACTACAAAGGGTGTTCTTGAGAGAATGACTGTTGCCACGCAATGCGGCTCAGCGCAACGACGCACACACACACACACACACACACACACACACACAAAGAAGCTATGCGTAGTGTTTTTTCCCTGTGCTTCCTCTTCGTGATCTTGGTCTTCGGACGGAGCCAACTCAGCTAGAAAAAAAAAAAAAGAAATTTGGCACAACAAAAAACCAGAACAAAAAAAAAATGTTCTTTTCGTTTCTTTTTTCTGTTGTTGTAGAGTAATTTGCGTCTCTGGAGGTGAGGGAGTGACGCCAGCTAAGTCAGAATTTTCTTGGCCAGCGCCGCCTCGCCTTCTTCCTCGTACGCTGCCCGCGTCACGACCATGTGAGAGACAAACGTGGAGAGCTGCGCCACAAAACTGGCGCCAAGCCAGCCAGCGTACGCACGCTGCTCCGGGGCTGTGACGCAGATACGCTGCCCGCGAAGACCTGACACGGCATCGGCTGTATCTGTTTGCTGCTGGAGTTCGCAGAAGACTCGTTTGGCAAAACCGGCAGAGCTGGTAGGGCCGCCTGAGAGGATAACGTTCCCAAGAAGCGTTGCCTGCACTTCAGTCGGCGCGGCGATTAAGGCGTTCAGCACTGCATCCACCACTCCAGGGCCCTCAAGGCTGAGAAGAGAAGGGTAGAAGAGCACCTCGGCCGCTTGCACCGCTTCGGCAGCCCCGACGAGAATGGTGCGGCCATCGGGCAGCGCGTAGGAGCAGGAAGAGGCCGTAACGTGGCTCGCAGCGGAGAGTTGCTGCGCCTGCCGTGCCGCGCTGATCAGCGCCGCGTTCAGCTCCGCCACGGAGGTCGCTGCGGAGCTTGTCCTGTCAGCCGAGGACACAAGAGGTGTGGTGGCCACCGAGCAGCACGCCTCTTTGATATCGTACACCAGCTCCCGCTCCTGCGCTGTGCCGGCGCCGGCTCCTTGGCTCAAATTAGCTGGAGAAGAACATGCCAGCCCTGTCGCGATTGCAGCCATAGAGGCCGAGGAGGTGGATGACGCGGAGCGGCCCGCCATCGCGGCCGCAGGGCCGAGCACGCCGCTCTGGTACAGCAGCCGCGTCAGATAGGACGTCGCCGCCGCTCCAGAAGCTCCACTGACATCGTGCTGTAGGCACAGCGGCAGCGCGTAACCGTCCACCGCGGCTGCCGTACTCACGCCGCCGTCGCCTACGTCCACCACGAGGCCAGTGGTCTGGCCAGTGGCGTAGAGAGCAAGAAGAGGGCCCACGCCGCAGAACACGCCGGCAGCGCGGGGACCCACCCGCGAGCTCGTCTCCGGACCCTCAAACAGCATCTCAGCAAGACGAGCCCGCTGCGGTCGTGAGGCGAAAGGGCTCTCAACGAGGGAGTAGATGATGTCGGCTCCGTCATCAAGTGGCGCGTGCGTGGCAGGAGCTCCTTGGTCGACTGAGGCGGCCAGACCGCCGCGGACGCTCTGCCGCAGCAACGGGCGGACACCATCCTCCCAGTCGATGATGGCGCCGCCGTGCTGCACCGGGTAGACGAGGCGCAGCAGCCCGCGCTGCCGCCGTGCGTCGTGACCCACTACCACTTCCGCCGCGTCACCTGTCGCGGTGGCTTTTGTGGGAGACGGGCCTGGCAAACAGCGCGGATACCGTGGCGTCCCGATGATTGACGGGGTGACACGCGGGGCAGGCAAGGTGTAAAGGCCGGACTTTACCGTACGGGTGCCGATATCGAGGATAAGCACCGGCGGCGAAGGCCCGGTGCCGGTGCTCGGCATCGAGGATGGACGAGTAGAACACTGTTGCATAGAAGCTGTGACACACACGTAAGAAAAAAAAAAAAGAAAAGAACCAAAAATGGTGTTCTTGACCGTTTTCTTTTTCTACCACATAGACACCAATGGGATTGAAAAGTAGCCGCGGGGAAACGAGGCGTTTGACTCGCTTCTGTTTCCTTTTCGACTAACAAGGATGACGAAGATGATGGAACGAAAAGGAGAGGAAATGAGAGAAGAAAAGGGAATGTCTGCTTGAGCGAAACAACAGAAAGGAGGATCAACGCGTCCGCGACACACTCACGGGGAACGGGAAATGGGGGGGGGGGGAGAGGGCACGCAGTTGAAGCAACTAACTGCGTGGCGGTGCGCTTTCGAGGAAAACACATTTTTTGCTTCCTCAATACATGGACGGGAACTTGTGTCGAAAAGCCTCCACACAGTCGAACACAGCGTTCTTTAATCACACCTTAGCTCCAGGGTAAGAGGAAAAGAAGTTGAACCCAATTTACGGTGATGGGCACACAGCAAAGAGAGAGAAAAAAAAAAACCGCTTCAAAAGGTACGCTACTCGGTGTCGAGGGAACGTACGACATCCGTCACGTCCGCCTCCATCTTGTCCAGCTCTTCCTTCTGCATGTGCAGGCGCTGCTGGCGCTTTGCGGACAACTTGACCGAGGTGGACGTGTCCGGCAGCGGTGACGAGGCGGAATGAATGGCAGTCGGCGTAACTGTCGACGTCACACCCGTGATGCCCGAAGCGCTGCTGCTGCTGTTGTTGTTGTGTGTTCCCTCCACGTCGACCGTCTCCTCCTCCTCCTCGACGTCGCTCATACTATCTGGTCCACGGCTTGTGACGTCGACGTGGCGGAATTCAACGAGGCGGCGGCTCGCGCTGGAGGAGCGGGAGTTGAAGGAGCGACGCAACGAGTTGCCTAGGCTCGACGCCTCTGGCACTGGAATGCCCAACGGCGCCTTGGCCACCGCGCCGGAGCCGCCCTCACTGCCCTTGCTTCGATGCCGCCGTAAAAATGCACGGGGTTGCTGCTGGCTTTCCTGCGCGCGTTGCGCTCGCGGCAGCGGCGACGTATCTTTCTCGTCGTCATCGTCGGCTCGCGCGGGTGCGCCGACAGGTTCTGCCGTGGCAACAGGGCTGCCGTTGCTGGGCTCCGCTTTCTTTTTTTCCATCGGCTCATCGGTGAACTCGTTTGCGGCCGTGGTGGAGCCGGCATCACCGACGCTGACGGCTGTGAAAAGAGTCCGCGTCGGTGTCGAGGATTCAGACGACGCGCGCGATGACGCATGCGACGGCGTGAGCGGCCCTTGCTGCTGCTGCTGCTGCTGCTGCTGGTTTTCTTTGGGGGTGACTCCGGCCACAGGCGCCGCTTCCGACGGCAACTGCATCTCCTTTTCAGCTTCTTCGTTTTTTTCCTGCCCTCCTTCCTCCAGCAGCTTATGCAGCTCCCGACGCAGCGCGGATGCGTTGCTGGCGGTGCTGACGTTGCCGTTGAAGGGCACACCGCGCGGGTTTTCAGCGCGTTGGAGCCGCTCCTCCAGGAGAGCCACGTTGCGTGCCGTCTCCTCCGACGTCGCTCCGTAGACCTCCTCCAAATGCAGGCGCTGCGCCTCCTCCTGCTTCAGCGACTGCCGCAGTTGGGCAATGCGCTCCAACAGAAGCTGCTGCTGTGCGGCGACGGTGGCCACGTCAGGGTCTGCCGGGTAGCGATCTGCCAGGCGCTCAATGGCGGCCACGGCGTCCGGCGTCGCGAGGGCGGCGGGTCCACCTTCCACCGCGATGGGCCGCGCACCACCGCTGCCGCTTTTTGGCAGCGGCGGCAGTTGCCGGCGGTCGAGCGGGGCCGCCGAGGACGCTGCACGGCGCTCCGCCGCCTCCACACGTGCGCGCATCGCAAGCAGCATGCGGTCGGCGTTTTGCATGAGCTGGTCCATCTGCTCAATCACACGTCGCTGCGTGGCGACCTTCTGCTGCAGCTCTGCCATTGGCTCCGAGACGGTGAGAGAAGCGGAGGCACCACCACCACCGTTGCTCACGGCCTCTTTGAGGCGCTTGTTGGCTTTCTTGAGCGCTTCCACGGTGGCGACGAGCTCCAGAGACTGCTCTTGCTGCAACTTCACCGTGTCATACAGGCGGTGCACAATGGCGTTACCCTTCTCCTTGAACTCGCGCAGGGCCGCGAATGCGGCGTTGCGTTCCATGAGAACCTGCTCGTAGGCTCGCCGACTCACCGTGTGGAACGACGCTACCGAATCCGGCGATGACGGCAGGTGCTGGGACTGGTGGACCTGCGACTGCTCATCCAGCGCCGCGATGGCGTGCACCATCTCCGCCTCGTCCTCTCGCTGTTTCTGCACCAGCGCCTCAATCTGCTGGCGCGTTTCGATGATGTTGCGCAGGCGTGTCGTGAAGGTTTCCGAGGTGGGCCACTGCGACGCTGACGCGCGCGCCGACGACGGGGTAGACGACTCCGCCAACTGCGGTGCTGGTTGTGCGAGTACCTGCGGCTGCGATGGTTGGTGCGAGACGGGGATCGGCGAGGGCGACATCTCACCCGTGGCCAGGGCATTACTGTCTTGCTGCTGCTGCTGCTCCTGCGACGGCTGCGGCTGATTAGCCTGCATCTGAGAAGGTGCACTAACATCCATTGTTGTGGCGCCTGGTGCTGGTGCTGCCGCGGCGTCAGAAGCCGGCGGATTGACGCCAGTGCGCAGGTCTGTGGCGAGCGGGTCTTTACCACCGTCGTGGTGCTTGCTTGTCGCGTCGGGGCTGTCGGTGTTCACGATAATCGGTAGCGACGCCGGGATCGACTGACTCGCCTCCGACGGCGCTGCAGAGACCTGGGGGGAGGCAAACTGCTTACGGCTCGCTTTCAGTCGCGGCGGCTCATTCTTGGGCGGGGTGTGCTGGAGGAGCTGAAAAGGCTGCCGCTCTCCGGCTGCTGCAGCATTCGACGCAGCTTCGCTCCATGCAGCGATGTCGATGCCGGTAGAATGGCCTTGCTGGATGCGGACGGCGTTGGCGCGCAACAGCGACGAGTTTCTCCGTTGCGGCCCACTCTCGCGTGGCGGGTCACCATGCGTTGGTGTCGCCTTGCGCAGCGGTGTTTGCACCTGCCAGGAGGCGTCGGTGCTGCTGAGGGCGTTGTCCAGACTGCTTTGGTGCAGCTCCGCCCTGTGGCGGTGCCGCTGCGCGTACGACATGTTCTGCGGGGCGCAGTAGATGGGTGATGTTTCCTGTCGAATAACAGCAGAGGAACACCTACATATATATACACACACTCAAAACCAAGATGTGAAGTCACTCGAGGAGGCCTTAATTACCGTTGTTACAAGTAATGGATAGAGAGAAAAAAAAATGAATGAGCAAAGAACGCAATTGGAGAAGAAAAAAAAAAAAAAAGACAGATAAAAAACAATTACGTTAAGGAAGAAAAACCGCTTTTTGGTCGCTATCCTTGAAGTTACGGCTATGTTTTTTTTTTTTTCCCCTGTGTATACGCGTAAAGGTGTGCTTTGAGTAGAACAACGGACTGTAAGGAAAAAAAAACGAGGAAGGGAGAAGGAACAAAAAAGTGCCAGGTTTATGCTTCTTTTTTTTTTTTGCCCATCAAGTACTGTCAGCTGTTGATACGACTGCTTTTTTTTTTTTTTTAATCCTTGGCTGTTATGCCTAAAAGAAACAAGTCGTAAACCCACAAAGAGAAGGAAGGCAAGGAAACAGAAAGGCAATGGGAAACAACGCGAGCTGTAGAGGGAGGAGGTAGTTTTCGCCCTCTCTCTTGGAATAAGCAGCTTTAAGGCGCACTTTGTTCCTTTTTTTCAAGAACTTGTACTGTCTCGGTAAGGTAAAGAGCGGTGCCAAGACGTTAGTTAGCCCCCAGGAAAGCTCTTATTAGCCGGAAGACGATCCCACTGCAGCTGCAAATACGGGCTGCTTTTGTGCGTTTAGATCGTTGTCCTTTTTTTCTTTTTTTTTTTTTTTACAGTCGCATTAAAAAAAAAAATGGAGATGTGAGGATTTATCCAAGTACGTGGACGGCCACTCTGATGTAGAGGGTAAAACGGGATCGGTGGTGCCGTGCTAAAAAAAAAAAAAAAAGCTATGACGGCGAGGTTGTTGATGGGGATCCGTCGGCAGAATGACCTGCGCTGGAGAAGCCTGCCTTTTCTTCCCCTTGGTATTGCTGCTGCGACACCGTCAAAAACTGTTGCCACATCGAGGCCAACCGGGTCACCTCCGCCACCGACAGGTCCAGCACCGTCAAAGCGCCGTCCATTCGCAACTCCTGCAACATATACTGCACCAGCTCTGGCGGCGCGAACTTCGTCAGCGACTTGTGCACCGTTGCCCCACGCATCCCGGGCTTCATCAGCAGATTCGTGAAGTGGATGAGCGTGGCAGCGTCAAGGCCGCGGGCGAGCGGCACGGTGCGCGGCTCCAGCGTCAGCATCGCACCCTCCACCTCTGTCCGGGGGTAGTAGGTCTGGTCCACAAAGGTCTGCTTCAGCCTCACGTGGAAGAAACACTGGCAAAGCACGGAGAGGCGGCTGAACTCAACGGCACCGGCAGGGGCCAAGATGCGCTCCGCCACTTCACGCTGGGTGAAAACATGGACCGGCACTCGACCAAACGCGAAGATGCCGCGATGCCGCGCACAGTCCGTCGCGTACCGCATGAGCAGCTCTGTGATAATTTCAAAGGGCAGGTTGGCGATCACCTCCACCTTCGCATTTCCATTCGACCACCACTGGTCCGTTATGTCAAAGGCAGGGTTGGGAGACGTGTGCCAGCTGGCCTCGCCGTGCTGGTAGGGAGCTACTCTGCGGCCTTGACGCTTGCGTAGCAGCCGCTCGCGCTGGGCTGAGCGCAGCGGGGCCCCCTCGTAGCCGCCGTTAGGTGCGCCGCCGCCATCACTGCCACTGAAGTCACCTCTGTTACTCTGCTCTTGACGTGTGCCGTTGCCCGCCTCAGGCGGACGGCGGATGCTGGCTGCTACGAACGCCGGGAACGCGGTCGACAGCAGCTGGAGCTCATCCACCTTCAGCACATCTGCGTTGACCCATTGAAACTTGTTGTTTGTGTAGCTGCGGATCTGCTCCAGGTGAGGGTTGAAGCGCTCGTCCATCTCAACACCGAGAACACCGACACAAGGGCGGGTGAGGAGGCTGCGTGTCAGGGAGCCCACCCCTGGCCCCAGCTCCACCAGAACTTTATCCGGGGTGGTGAGGGTGGTACGGCTGAGGTAGCTGACCAATTGATGGGTTAGCTTCAGGTTGAGCATGAAACGCTGGTCGTACTTGGCAAGGTAGCCAGCGTGGGGGACCTTGTAGAGCTGCTTGATGCCCTCCGCCTTCACCCGCGGTCCGCCTGGACAGCGCAGCGGTGGAAGGGCTAAAGCGGCGGTGCTGTTGCTGCTGCTGCTAGCGCCGCCATGCAGTGCGGCTGCGGTGATGTCGTGCGTCGTCGTCGACGGCCGGCTGCGCCGCCGGTTCTCCACGGCGGCGGCGCGGGCCCACTGTTTCTCTACACGCGTGGCGCGCAACACACGTGACGGCTGTGCCAAGCCCGTGTAGAGACAGCGGCAGGAAGCTGCAAGCATGGGCCGGTTGCACGGAAACGCACGACGTATATCACTGCTTCTCTTCTTTTTTTTTTTTGGTGACAGTTGGCGTTAAACAGTTTTTACACCTACTGTCTTGATTGAAAAGACACAAACAAAAAATGAAAAAAAAAAGGAGGAAAAAAAAAGAAAAACAAAAAAAGGAGAAGGGATGCAGGGAAGCCGGTCTTCAGCCAAGAAGCACAACGGAACTCAAAGGGGATTCGTGGAAGCATGCAAAGACAAAACAAGCCAGAATCCCGCGACGCCACACAGCACATACTCACTCTCTTCTTCCCAATTCCTTTACCGGCTCCTTTCAGCAGTTACGTAAAGACAGCCTTTATCTTCCGCGCTTGTGACTTTCGTTTTTTTTTTTGTTGTTGTGTGGGAGGGAGTCGAATGCAAACTGTCTAGGCTCTATGGAGATCACACACCCATTTCGTTGTTTTATTTCCCTTTTTTTTGCCCCTTTTAAAAGCGTTTTTGACATAGACGTGAGACGCAAAAGAAAAGTGAATATAAGAAAAGCGTGCGAAAAAGGTGTATCACTGTTGTACCACAGAAATGATGGGAGCCGTAAAACAAACAAAAACAAAACAAAGCAAAACAAACAGAAGAGCTGAGGTGCAACTTCTTAAAACACGCCCATTTGTGCAAAAAGCAGACAACGAACAATGAAGCAAAGCAAAACGAGCTCTCTCCCACGCAAACACACACACACACACACACACACACACACATGCACAGATAGAGCGGCAATACACTCTTTCCCCTTTTTTATTGATTGTTGTAGTCACGGAGCGGTGATGGTCTGTCTTAGGGAACCCAAAGGAAAACGAACAGAAAGAAACGCAACACAAATATACAAGGGGAAAAAAAAAAGCAAATCGAAGCAACAATAACGACGTGGCCATTCAGGCAGAGGTTCCAAAAACAATGAAACAAACATACATACACACAAATTTGTAAAAAAAAAAAAGGGAACACATAGTTCTTGGTCTGTCGTTTGTCTATATTAAAAAAAAAAAAACGGAATGGATTCGGAACGTGACTGCGCTTGCAGATAATAGCAATGACGATAGCATTGAAGGAAAACACACACACACACACACACAAAGACGAACTAGCGAGTTGACAAACTCTTTCTTAAGACGATCAACAGCAAACACACACATGCATTATTGAGAGCTTACGTGGATACGCCAAACACCAAAAAGTACACAAACTCTGCGACGTTCAGCTGCCCCAGAAGACGACCCATATCGGGATCCACCATGAACAACTCCTTCACGCGGCGGCGCACAAAGTGAGAGAAGATCTCGCGCAGGGTATCCTTCTCGTAGAAGACGAAGACGTGGTCGCTAATCTTGCTCGCCAGCGCCTCACGCACTGTCAGCTGGGTGTCGTACACGCCCTGGTTTTCCATTCGAAGCAAATCACTACGGCTGATTACGTCCATAATCGTGCCCTCCTTCGGCGCACACACCGCAATGCTCTCGATGTTGTTGTCCAGCATCATGGTCAGCGCGTCGCACAACTTGTGGTCCATCGTGACCGAGATGGGGCGTCGGCGGTGCGCGCCGACGGTGGGCACGTACATGAAGGGGACGTCGAAGATGGAGTTGTAGGGACCCACACGCATGTCCGAGGCGAGGGCGACGCCGCCCGACCCGTTGGCCCCCGCCGCCTCCGCCTGCGTGATGATGGAGGCGACGTAGGGCGGCAGCACGTAAGCATCGCCAAGGGCAAACACGCCTGTCGGGTCGTCGTCGTCTTCCTCAAAGTCGCGATTTGACTGCCTGCTGCTGTTGCCGTGCAGCGGCGTCACGACGGCGTTGTTGGCCGCGTTGCTGCTCACGCTGCGCTCCATCGCGTCCTCGCCTGCGCCACCGCCGCCGGTGTTGGAGATGGTCGACGTCGTGCGGTGTGGTGCGGCACCGCCCGCTGCGCTGCCCACAATGCTGTTGTTCGCCGTGCTCACGCCACCCGCTCCCCCTATGGTGCCGCCCGCCTTCTCGATGTGGAAGAACATGACACCGAGATACTCGACAATCTGCTCTACGTCCATCATCGCGACGAGGCTGAAGTCCTCGCCCTCCTTCTCGGCCAGGGCAACGATGCGGCGGACGTGGTACTCGCGCATCTTCGACAGGCAGTCGTACAGCGACGAGTCGGTTCTGCAGACAACGAGGCCGTTGCGCGGCGCGCTGTTGCCGAGCGGTTTCTCCTTTGGCTTGCCCAACCCAAGCGACTCCTTCACCTGCCGCCAGCGCTCAATCGTCCACGACGCCACTGCGTCCGCCTCACGCGGGTGCGACTGGCAGTACAGGAGGATGCAGATATAGTCGGTGGAGGTGAGGACGCCGACGTACTGGCGCTTGCGAGGGTCCCACAGGACGCAGCTCTGGATGCGCGTCTCCTGCGCGGCGATGAAGGCGACGGAGAGTGGGGCCTGCACGTCGAGCACGACGACCTGCGTGGAGACGCCCAACATGTCATAGCAGCTGCAGTTGCGCAGGAAGGCGGCGATAGGGGCGGCGAGGGTGCCACACTCGTCTTCTGACGGCTTGTAGCCGGCCTCCAGCAGGGAGGAGCCGGCATGGAAGCTGGTGTTGGCCGCACTCGCGGGGAAGTAGGAGTGCTGCACTTCAAACGCGGACATTAAGTTAGCAAAGGGAAAAAAAAGGTGCTGAAAAGGCTATATATATATATATATATATATGTAAAGCAGAAAACAAATTGGCAACACCGACAAACGCGCAGATAAAAAAAAAAAGAGAAAATGAAAACGGTCGCGCGGTGAACTACCTCGGCAACGATAAAAAAAAAAAAAAGGAAACGCAAAAGTAAAAGATATACAAAAACGGACTCCAAACAGGAAAAAAAAAACAAGTAAAGTCACCTTCGCTTTTCTAAACGTAACAGTAAACAAAGATATGTAAAGCGGATATATGACAAGAGGAATCAAAACCAAGCACAGGGCTACAAAGAAAAGCACCTTCAACTTAGCGGACGGAACAACAACAACAATAGCAACAACAGACGTGAGTCACCGCAGAGAAACGCGTCAGAAAAAGGGCGAAAAGAGGAGAATTGAAAGACAGCAAAGTAAAAAAAAAAAAAAGAGCATATCGAAGTGATCGAAGACCATCAATAGGTAGTAATGGCCTGTACCAAACTGCTGTGCATCAATGCACAGCATGACAGCAGTCAAATCAGATTGACAGCTCTATCATGTACATCGACGGCTTGTTGGCACAAAAATCACAAGCGTCGTGAAAGAAGACACGCTAACGGTCAAAACAGGATTTCCTCTCTTTTTTTTCTTCTCTCTTTCGCCCTCTTCAGCCAAAAAGGGGCAGCCGAAAGAAAACAAGGCTGAATAAGACAAACAATACGGGATGTGCGTGAAACGCCACACGTCAACGTCTCACTTCGCACAATGGGGGAGGAAAAAAAAAAACGCGAACAGAGCTCTTTTAGCAGATGCTCTTATCGCCAGCGCCGCTGCGCGGCTGGATCAGCTTCTTCCAATTCAGCGCATAGGCGTTGACGAAGGCGCGAATCGAAGTGGCCACCTGCGTCGCGCTCAGCTCCAGCTTGAGTAGGGCATCCGCATCGATTTGCTGCAGCTCTAGCAGCACCGACGGTGCCGTTGACTTGGTCTTCTTGCCGTCGTCGCCGGCCTTGCCGAGAATCTTGTCCTCGGCAGCCCCACGCGCAGCCAGGTACTCGCGCGCGGCGTACATGCCACTCACACCCGGGGCGCCACCGTCCTTATCGCCGCCGCTGCCGATCACCTTGCCCTCCAGCGAGTCCACCATCTTCAACACTGTCATCTGCACCTCCACCCCGAGGTTGTCCTCCGCCTTCTGCTCAGGAATGCGGCACGCGATGACGGTGCGAATCGTCTCGGCGGAGCGGAAGATGTCATGCAGGTGCTCCTGATATTCCCGCAGCGAGGAGATGACGCTCTGCGGGACAGCCTCGGCGGCGGCGGTGGAGTAGGGTTCGGCGAGCAAGGCGGCGCGGGCGTCGCGTGCGTTCTGCGCACGTGACTCCAAATCCGCGACAGTTTTTGAAGACCACTTGTCCACCACCTCCAAGCTTGCGTCCTCCGTGAAGGCGTCACGGATCGCCTGGGCCATGGCAGCACGCTTCGGCGGCATTGTTGTTTGCCTTGCTTTCCTCTTCGCTCTTTTCACGTTCCTTTTTTTCTCTTAACTGTGCTGCAACAATGCTCTGTGCAATCCGATAATATAAGAGATGATTGCTGTAACGATGTGTTCAACTCTAGAGCCGTATTTTTCCTGTTGAAAAGTGGCCCCGAATAGGAGGGTTTGAGTTCATTCAGGTCAGGGGTCCAGAGGGAGCAGGCAGGGAAACGGTCGGATTCAGAAAAGGGGAAAAAAGCCGAACAGACAAAAGAAAAGAGGTTCTCATGAACGTTCATGGGCAGCTTGGCACACGTATGCGTTTAAAAGCAGCTTTCACACTCTTACGTTTCGATTTGCAGTATTCGACAAATACACGGCGTTAGTTTAACATCTTCTTTCAGTTTTTCTTTATGTGCCTGTGAACAGTACGAAAAATGGAAGTGAATGCTTATAACACTCACGAAAAAAAAAAAAAAAGACGGTGAAGGAGAATGTTGGGTAATGGCACGTTTAGCAGATTCCAAAAGAGCGAGAGAGGGAGAGAAAAGGAAAAGCTGGTGCTTAACACCGTTTCCGATGCTTCCGTTTCATTCGTTTCCTCGCTGTTTCCTTTTGCTCTGACTCGTCGATCCACTCAAATCTCGCAGCGCCGCTTCCGCCGCCGTCCGCGATGTCCACGCTGTCACTGGGGTGTTGTGGCACCTTTGCTTCCGTCTGCTGCACCACCGCCGACTGCGCGGTAGCCACAACGGGCGAGGCGGAGTCGGGCGCAGAGTTGCCGCGCGCGTTCTTGCCGTGATTTTTCTGCCACGGTGCTGGCGCGTCACTCCGGCTTTGCGATTCCTCGGGGTCGAAGTAGTAGACGTACTGGGCGGCATTTGCCGCGGCGGCGGTCGCCTTGTCACGTGTGGTGGGCGAAAAAGGACGCAGCGAGGCACCTTCGCGGGTGTACGCCTCCGGGCTGCGGCTGCGTCGGGTGAATACGTATACGGGCAGCACTGCTGTTTCCACATACACGCCAGGAACCGTCGTGGCATGCCCAGCCGTCCTCGAAGGGCATTCGACAAGCGCAGATGAATCACAAGCGAGTGAGTTGCGTCGCGAGCCTTCTCTCGCCATGCTGCCGTGGTGCACCCGTGCCTCTTCTAAGCCCACAGCGCGTGAGGAAGTGTCCGCAAAAAGGGTGATGAGGTCTTCGTCGAGATGAAGCGAGCGGCGAACCGGTGCCTCACCCGCAACATGTGACGGCAATACCTTTCTACTTGCCTGTTCCCTCCCGACCTCTGCTTCAAGGGAAGGCAGCGGTGCCGACGTTGTTTTTCTTCCGTTGCAGTTGTGGCGCAACTCTTCGAGGGCGGTCTGCACACAACTCGACTCCCGCGGCGTTGTCGGTCCGTGAAGCGGTGAGAGCGATACACGAAAGCTCTCTGCCACGTCCGCCTCTTCTTGCTTTACTTCACCGTCGCACCATTCCGCTTTGACGACTGAGATAGGAGAGCGAGGTGTCGCGCAGCCAGCATTTTGGTCTTCCGCTTTTACGCTAGACAAGCTGGGAGCAGCATCTGTGGAGTGAGAACCTTCTGACTGCGGCGAGCTGCGGGGGAAGTGCTTCCGCACCGCGCTCCGGAGCCACGCTCTGTCCAGCGTCAGTCGAGCGGCGAGCGGGGACTGCGCGTCATCGGCGACCTCCGCCAAGTCTTCCATGTCGTTGAGCCACTGTCGCAGCGAGGCGGCCACTGCGGGGTTTAGCAGAGCGTTAGTGCGGAAGAGCAGCGCGGGCTCATTTACAGCGGACGCGTTTCGATCGCGCGTAGCCGACACGGGCATCGGCGAAGACCCATCATCAGCGTCCTCACCATCGTTGCCGTGCGTTGCGCTCCACGTGGGAAGCTCAGGTGCGGCGGAGGCGGCTGCGGCACTTCTCGTCATACTCGAAATGCGGACAAGGTGGTTGACCGACACCAACCAGTGGGAACTGCTGATGGGCGATGACTCCGCGGCGGAGCGGCTCTGCGCACTCCACCACCGGACGTACTCCTGGATAACGGACGGCACCTCGTAGAGACGCCGCTGCGCGATAAGGCGGTGCTGAGCACAGAGCGGAAACACAGGTCTGGCGGGGGGCGGCGTGGCAGCAAATTGCTGCAGAGAGGCGTCGGCAAGCTGCCCCGTGGGCTCCGTCAGCGTATCGTGCGCTGTCATCACCGCCGTGGCCGAATCGCTTGTGGTGCTCGCGGGCTTCGGCACGCAGCCGTCGAGCACGCCACCGTCGACGTCAAATGCACACTCGAGGAAGCTCACCACGTCACCCTCTTGAAGCCGCACACTTCGACCACGCGAGACGCAGTCCCGCCCTACATAGACAGGATTTTCGCTGTAGTTCACCATCAAATAATACGGAGAGGTAAATGTGGACGCGGAAGGTGGCGGTGGCGGTGTGGCAGTGCTGCTCTCGTCGTCGGAATTTACTACGATCACATCAACGTCTCGTTCGTCTTCACACCTCTTCTCTTCTTTCTCTGCGCAACGCGCCGTCGCGTCTTCGCGCTCGATGCAGGGGAAGTACTTTGAGAAGCGTTTGTGCATTGCCGGCGTTTGCACGTACACCACGCGGGCGTGCAGCCGACTCACGCATTCGTGGCGCAGGCGGAACGAGGGGGGCAGGGCGGAGTGTCGGCCGAGCGGCACGTGCGCCACTCGTCGGAGCCAATGCTCCGTCTTCCACGACGTCAGCCCCACAGGGGCTGTTGCCGAGGCGATGGCAGCGCGCTCTTCGTCACCGTTGCATTGCTCATAAAAAGCGGAGAGTAGAGCAGGCGTGGGGGAACACGGAAGTCGAATGTCCTCGTTGGTGAGGCAGGAGTTCACCACAACAAGTTGGTACGTGTCTAGCGTGACTGTTGGCGTGGATAGCGGAAGGTGCTGGGCCTCTGCTTCGGCTACTGATCGTGCTCGTTTCTTCTCACGCGGCATTCCTTTTCTTGTACGACTGCAAAAAAAAAAAAGAAAAAAAATCGGGGACAATTTCCAATGGCGATTGCAGTGACCGCCGTTTGCTGTTTTGGTCTATGCCCAAAAGAAGGAGCTTAGTTTTTTTCTATGCATGCTGCGCGGCTGTGTCGTAAATCATGAAAAACGCAGTCGTCGCAATCACAACGACCGACAAACAAACGAGCGAGTTGGAGGGGAGAATGACGCAACCTTTTCAGCGTTTCGTGTGCGAAATCTATGGTGGAGACTCCTCTACGACGGAAAGAGAGAGCTTAAAAAAAAAAAAAAGAAAAGGAATGATCAAGAGACAGAATCGTATCAGAATCGCTATCTGTCCGGTTGTCAAAAACTAAGGAGAGCTCATTATGATCTTTCTTTTTCTCTGAAAAAGAAACAAGAAGTCAAGGAATCAAAAGAACAACAGGGAACGCGGTAAAGCGAGAGAGAGAGGGAGAGACATAGACATCTGCAACCTCAGTAAGACCACCGTAAGAAAAAAAAAAAAGAAAAACGCGTTTCAAAGCTCTTTTTCTTCTCCTTTTGACTATGCTTGCACCAAATCCTGTGCATTGATTTCAAAGCAGAGGTGGCTCGACAAATTCCGTGGTGAAGTGTGCGACGCGTTTTAAGGAGTTCTTTTTCCCTTCTGTTTTCTTTGTTTTGCAACACTGTGAGAACGATTACTGCACACACCGCTTATCTGCTTGCATACAGAACAAGGACGAAAAGAGAAACAAGATGAAAGAAACAAAGACGTCTGAGAGTGTCAAAGTGCGCAAGAACCCTTATCTACCTTTCCGCAGAGTATATCTCAACAAGAAAAGAAAGAGGAATAAAAGGAAATAACAACAACAACAACAACAGCCTTTTCTTCTCTTCGTTGAACGAGCGAAATAGCGGGGAAAAGAGAAAGAAAGGGCCAAACAAGAAAGCTATCTAGCGTGGAGGCTCGGATAATGGGTTCATCCGGTCCATCGTGGTGAGGTAGCCGCGGTTGTCGGGCTCGTACAGGCGACGCAGCCGCTCCTCCTCCATCATCTCAAACAGACCGTTCCGTCGCTGCTTGCGCTTCTTCGCGCCTTCCACCGACAGCTCCTCCGGACTGATGCCACGCCGGCGCAGCTCCTCCAGACGGTCCTCCTCCGACATAGCCGCCAGCCTGTTGAAGTCCTCGTCCACCGCGTTCTTCAAGTCGCGCTGGTAGAAGACGAGGAGCTGCAACACGATACTTAGCACCACGAAGCCCACCAGCAGCTTTGGCACGCGGGCGTACTTCTTGTCTAGCACCGGCGCACACTTGGGACACTTGCACCAGAAATGGTACCGGTCGTGCAGGACGTACTGGCGGTTGTCAAACGACCACTGCGGTGGCACGTAGCTGATCAAAATCTCCTCGCCTGGCTCGATGTCCTTTGAGGCTCGACAGCAAAAGAGATACACTGGGGCGTCTGCCGCGGTCAGACCCGGGTACGTGGCGAGTCGGTTCTCGTTCCCAAAGTATGCGGCGTTGCGCTCCTTGGGCGAGTCTCGGACGACCGCTACGTCGCCCTCAGCGCTGTGCGATGGGGCTGCTGCGTCCTGAACACCCTCCTTCTTACCGTCTCCTGCCCCACTTTCCTTTGGCTTGTCGACGTCGTCCTCTTCTTCCGCGGCGGCTTCGTCCAGGTAGTAGTCGCTGTCGCGGAAGACGTGCTCCGGCATGATGTCGTAGGTTGCGTTTGGGTCGCAGCTGTGGTTCAGGAAGCCCGCCTCAGGAAAGTACGCCATACCCTTCCGCTCCGCAAAACTGCTCTCCACGAGGAAACTGTTCAGGTCTAGTATGGCCGCCAGACGGGCGATGTGGATGGGGTGCAGCTCCAGCTCGTCCAACACGTCGGCGCCGCCGATGGCGGTCAGCACGCGCGCCGTGCTGGCTGCGGGCCAGTGCTCCAGCAACGACGACGGCTGCCCCGTCAGAATCCAGCTGTGCAGAAACTCGCGCATCCGCTCGTCGCCGTCGCGGCAGGCGATGAGGATGTCGGCGCACATCTCCTCCAGCCGCTCCACCTCGCCCTTGACGCCGAGGTTTCGGGCGGTGCTCTGCACAATCATGATGTTCTCCCCCTTCGCGATGCGACGCGTCGCGAAGAGGCCACGGCCGGTGAGGGTGAAGCTGTGCTTGATCACCGCGTCCTGCACGACTCGGCCGTTGTCCTGCGGTAGCTGCCGCTGCAGAATTGAACGGTGCTGCAGCCCGCGGTACGACAGCGGCAGCTTCTCGTTCACGGAGGTGTCGTCGAAGTCGACCTGGCCGGTGCCGCCGAGCTGGCTGATCTGGCCGTCGCCGTGGACGATGAAGGGGCCGATGGGGGTGTTTTTGCGCACCCACGGGTGCTCGGCAGCCGGCGGCAGCTGCACCGCCTGGTCCTTACGCACGAATGTAGGGTAGTTCGGGTCGGGCACTTCAACGGTCATCTTGGCGTGCCGCTTAACGCGGCGGAAGGCGGGGCTGTTTGCCTCAGGCTTCTCAGGAAACGGGATGGTCTGGTTGCGCTGGAACCGCGTCGCGTCGACCTGCCGCTGCACCTCGTCCAGGAACTGTTGAACCTCGTTGCCCTCGGGCAGCGACGCCACTTCCTTCGCCTGCGACTGCTGCACGGCCACAGCTGTGTGCTGCTGCTGCTGCTGTCGCTTTTCCTCCGCGTGAGCCTGCGTAGCCGGCGAGGGCGTGGCGAGGGCGGAGGACGAGGCAAGCTGCGGCGGATCGACGCTCTCACTCACCAGCTGCGTGACCTCTTCTTCTTCAAACGTGGTGAAGGTGCTGCGCCGGTACGGGCGCTCCTGCGTTTTGGCTCGCAATCGCACCTTCGGGTAGAGGGTTCGGTATGATGTCTCCTTGCTCGAGTCCTGTGTGGTGTTGCCGGTCCGTGGTATTGAAGAAACACCAGCTACACCTGACGCGCCTGGTGTTTCTCGCGAGACCGATGATGGCGACGACGACGTGGTCGAAGGGGCAGTGGCAGCATTGACGCCAGAGTATGAGTGCTCCGTGCGCCGGCTGCTGAGTGGCCACACGCAGCACGTGACAGGCCGCACTGCTCGCCGCATGTAGCCTGAACTGGGTGCTACGGCGCCAACAACAGAAGGAGCAAAGTTCACTGAATCTACCGTCACCACGTAACTCCTCTGTCAGGGCGTTATGCGAGTATAACGGGTAAGTGCCACAGCGCACAATCGCGTTTTTCCTTTTTCTTTTCTTGTATTCTGTCCCAAACAAAACACTGAGGAAAAAAAAAACCAACAAACGCGCGCGAATGCATGAGTAAAGAATGACAATAATAATAATAAAGACACAGAAAGATAGGCAAGAAAAACAATGATGTGAGAGACTGTTTTTTCTTAGAGATGTACAAGTCGCTCTCTGCTCGTATTACCAACATTGCTATTACCTTCGCCGAACAAGGGAGACTATGTAACTGTTGACATGCATTACACTTTGAGCTCAAAAACTTGCGTTTCCTTCTTTTTGCCTTTTTGAACAGTGTGAAAAAGAAAGTGCTGTATGTGAAAGTAAGAAGAGGAGCTTTCCTCAAACCAACAACAACACCACCAACAGAAAGTACCCTCACCCAGACGTTTTTTTTTTCTTTCTTCTTTCGTCGCTTAAATTCCGGACGATGAGAGCTCTTCTGCCGCTCGGCTAGCTTCGATTGCCTCGGTGACGTAGTTCGCGGCCGTGCACGGTGCCCCGAGGTGGTAGTGTAGCGTGTACGACGGGCGGGCTCCGCCGTAGACGCCGCCCCACCACACGTGCTGCCAACACGGAGGGCCGCCGTCGGTGCGCCACCGCCGCAGCGCCGTCAACGGGGACGCTGCACCGCCCGCCTTTGCGTGCTCGTCGTCCGCGACCTTTGCCCCGTCAGCTGCGACGGCGGCCGTGCGCACGAACTGCGCCTGCTCACGTTGGGCGTAGACCTCCTCGCGAGTGCGCCGCGGCCGCACGTCAGACACGGCATGGGCGGCGTCAACGTATAGCACGTGCGGCAGTCCGCTTATCCCGACAGGAATATACTCCGCTGCCTTGGAAATGCTGCTGCTTTCGGTCGACATGAGCCGTGCCGCGCTGGGCAGCGCAGGATAGCCAAGCGAGACCTCCTCCGCGGCGACGTCCACAAGAGTCGGCGAGGATGAGACGGCAGGCTCCTTCTCGTGCGCCAGGTCTTGCGCGGCCACCGCACGCCAGTGCTCAGCGTACGTAGTCACGACTGCAGGAGAGCCACGCATGAGACGCACCGGCGCACTGCTGCGGGCCTCCTGGCTCTGCTTTAGGTTTTTGTGCGTCCGCAAATGTTGTGCCAGCAGTGGGTTGCTGGCAGATGCCCAAAACCCGACTTCCTCAATCCAGTGCTCCGTGCTAAGCGTGATACACTGCGCTGATGCTTCACTTTGCACAGCGGCGGCTTGCTTCCGGTTCTCCTCGTCTACACTCTTGGCGGAGGAGTCATTGTTCACTTCAGCAGACGACGACTTTGCAGCGGACGTGGTCATCACGACGTTGATTTCTAATGCGCCCGTGATGAAGCGGGCGGCGTGGTGCAGCAGCCGCGCCTGCCCACCCGTAAAGCCATCCCACATGCCCAGCAGCGGCGCCGCGACGCGAAAGATCAGGACGTAGAGCGCGTAGCACGCCAAGGACCGCATTGTCTGCGTAAACAGCAGCGGCGTGTCGCGAAAGTGCAGCTCCGTGCAGTGTTGCCTCTCCCACCCCGCCAGCTCAAGGAACATGCGGCATAAGTCTTGCTCCGTTACCGCGTGATGCGGCAGCGTCCAGAGAAGCCGGCGAAGCAGCTGCACGTCGCAGAAGAAGACAATTTTGTCAGCGTTTGTGAACCACGCAGAGGAGGCGGCGCCGTTTCTGCCGAGCTGCTGCTGCTGCTGCTGTTCAAGACGGGCTCGGAGACGCGCGTAGGCGTGAATGACATCCTGATAATGCTGTTTTGAATCCGTCAGGCGCTGCTCCTCGGTGCGCTGCGCAACATAGTGTGGCTCGTAGACAAAGTGGTAGCCGGCGTACGACATACTCGCAGCGGCAGCCGCGCTGAGGCCCCAAAAAGGCAAACGCGGCATGGACGCAACGACAACGCTGCACTGTCAACCCTCCTCTTTTTTTTTTTTTGCCCCTTTCCTTGCTGTTGTTGCAAGGACTGCGAGGTATTTGCATGAGAAAACAAATATCAATAAGCGGGCAGAGAAGAAGTAATTGGGAAAGGGAGAGTGCGTTGGCAGATAAGAGGCTCTATCGCTCAACTGCGCCGCAAAGCAACAGTAACAGTAACAAACTGATCACTGAAGAGTTGTGTGGCGTCGCATGGTGCTCAACGGAAGTAATACACATACACGTGGCCTACTCTACTTTTCCTATGAGCCAATGAGCTACCTATGAAAAAGTGGTTTTTCAGTCTTTTTTTTTTTATTTGTTTCAAAGAGTAAAAAAAAAAAAAAAAAGAACTGAATACGAAAAAAAAAAAAACGCAGCGTTTACATACACGTAGAAAGTGCGCAGGAAACATGTCGAGCACAACAGAAGGTTGTGAACGTGTAAGCACAACTGTAATCAATAAAAACGCGAATGATCCGCTAATGGTGAGGTGCCTTCAGTTTGTGGTACACGGCAAACGCAACGGCGGCTATTGGCACGGCACGGGTAAAAGCAAAGAAGCCCAACGCGACCCAGCACGACGTGTACGGTGCGCCGTACTCGGGGTACACGTCCTTCGTCCGCCCGGTGTTCTGCCGCACCGTCATAACAAGCCCACGATGGTCGCTCGCTGTGTAGTTCTCGTTGAAGAGAAGGTACCCGTCCTCCGGCACATATTTATGGGCCACCTCATCCGGCCGGGTCGCTGCCGCCCGCGCCTCGTCGTCTTGGCCGCCGTCTTGAATCGAATGGAGGTACCGCGCTGTGTAGGACGCGGATGTGACGCTGCCGTTCTTCTCCAGTGCGGCGATATCCACCGGCTGGGCCCCACCGCGCTGGGTGCGAAAGGGCTGAGGCTGCAGATTGCTCAACAGCATCCAGTCCAGCTTGCCACACACAAAGCCGTTGTAGTCCGGATTATCCAGCGTGATGGACTTCGCCTTGTCGGCGGGGTCGTAGAGGCACAGCTTTACGTTTGACATGCGGTCCAGCTCCGCGTTGGAGAAGCCGTACAGTACACGCCACACCCACTTGTTGTTCCACAGCAGTTGATGGATGCGGGACGCCAGGTAGACCGGGTAGCGATACGAGAAAGGGCAGCAGCCGCGCTCGAAGGACTGCATGTTGCGGCTCAAGACCTTTCGCTGCAGCCAACATGCCTCTGCCTCGCCCACGCTGAGGAAACGGAGTCGGTCGTTGCCATAGCGGCGGCTGAAGCGCACGATTCCGTGCGCCATGGTGTTCAAGTCACCGGCGACGAGGAAGGCCGGCTGTTGCACGCTGACGCTGCTGTTACCCAGCACCGAGGAGATGCGCAGGATGCGCTGCATGTCGGCCATGCAGTCCGCCAGCTGCCGCACCCGGGTCAGGGCGCCGCAGAAGACTTCGAAGTGGCAGCAGTAGATGTAGAGCGGCGGCATCTGCGGAGACGTGCGCTCCGTCGCGTCGATGCGCACGCGCAGCGCACTGCGATAGCCGCGGCGCGGCTCGTTGAACTTGCCGCCCTCCTCGTCCCATTGCACAGTGGTAGTGTGGGGTACCGCGACGGCTTCATGCATCGTTGCGTGACGACTGAGAATCGCGTTGCCGTGGAAGTGGCGGCCAGACGGAGCTTTCCGGTTGTCCGTCCCCGGCGCTTCTGCCTCCTGCGATGGCTGCGACTGCGGACCCACGGCGTTCTGTGGGGTGCGGCACGGCGAGTCGAGCTCCTCAAACTCGCAGACAAAGTACAACTCCGCCCGTAGCGCCTCGGCCAGCATCTTCGGCACATTGACGTAGCCAGACCGGCGACAGTTGATGTCCAGCTCTTGTAAAACGATAAAGTCCGCGTTAAGAGCGTTGAGGTCGGCGATGATGGCGTCCAGCTTCACGCCTCGCTCAATGTTCCACTGCACCACCCGGAACGTATCACTCACTTTTCTGGAAGCGGCGCTGCCGCTCTGCATCTGCCGGTAGTCGTAGTGCAGCACGTCGCCGGCGCTCATCTCGTTGAGCTTAACGCCGTCGCTGTCGTTGTCGATTTGGGACATAACTGTCGAGTATGACTTTTTATGCTTCAAAAAAAAAAAAAGATAACGGAATTTGGAATAAGAACAGTTTTTTTTTTTTTTTTAGTTTCGTTTGGTCACAACCAGAGAACGGGAGGATTAAAAGGAAGAAGAAGAAAGTGCAGTCGATCGTTTCTTGGTTTAGTTTGGGAGTGTGTGTGCACAAGAGCAAGAAAACAATATTGTATGCCGTGCGATACAAAAAAACAATAACAACAACAAAAAACAGTGGAGCAGCTTCTGGGAATTCCCTTTGAAACAAGATGAAGAGGAAGAAAGAAAGGAAAGAAAGGAAACGAGTATGAAGCAGCAGAAGCAAATGTAGAGTGCACTTCTCTTTCGATCTTCTGTGTATTATCGCTTTCAAATACTTGTATCGATTTAGAATAAATCCAGGAGGCACAGCATATTGAGAGTAACGAAGCACAACAGTAGAAACGCTTTGCTCTCTTCATTCAAAAGGGGAGGGGGGAGGAGTAAGGATGCGTGCTGTTAAACGTGATAACGAGCATCCCCTTCTCCCTCACACACACACACACACACACACACACACACACACAGACAGGGATAGAAAAAGAGGGGGAAAAAAAACGTACTTCTGCTTTTCATGCTTTGATGCCGTCATTCTTCTCCACATGCTGCTGCCTTCTGCGTCTCTCTTCCTTTCGACTTTTTTTCTTCTCTTTCGCTGCGAATGGAGGGACTCAACGCATAAATGGGGCGAATTGCCAGAAGCCTCCACAAGTATCAGCAACAACGCACCTTGCCTTTTGCGCACACAAACATATGCCAACACGAAAAGAACCCTCAACAAAAAACTGAGTTTTTTTTTTTTCTCTCTTCTTCGCCAGGCGCGTCAACCATAATACACAGATATGAAAGAAACAAATGAAAAAACAGAATACAGAAAGTTTGGTCGATAGGGGGAAAAAACCAACTGGATTGCACTACGCGGTCAACGCCACAAGGAACAGGATAAAGATAAATGGTGGATGAGTCAGCGAGGAAGATCTCATACACATCCAAAGAAACAACAACAACAACAACAAAAAAAAAAAAAAACAAGTCCCTACTCAAACCACCATGTCGGAGTCGGCCACGCCGCCATCGCGCTGGGCAATGAGGAGGTTGCGCTGACGCGTGCGCTCCGCCTCAACGCCCGCCGTCTCCTTATCGCGTGCGGCCTGCTGGATCTTCGCCATGGCCTTCTTCTTCTTCTGCACCATTTTCAGACGAAAGAACTCCTCGCGCTCTTGCTCGTCCAATTCTGACGTAATGTAGCTAAGCGTGTTCTGCACACGCGGAATTACGACCTTCTCCAAGGCGTTCACACGGCGGTTCGTCACCTTCTGCGCGATATCTAACGTTGTCCAGCTCGTCTGCAGCGACGCGATCTTGACGAGGAGGGAGAGCGTGTGGCGGAAGGCGCTGTAGGCCTCCTTGATTTGCTCACCACCCTTACCGAGACCGGCGGTGAGGTTGCCGGCGGCGGCCGCAGCACCGCCCGGAGCAGCCGAGGGATTCGCGGCCGTCATGCGCGACTCCGTCGCGCCGTCCGCCGGCGCGTCCGCGGCGTCGTCATTCTGCGTGTGGAAGCTTGGTACCTGCACACCCGCAATGTTCTCCACCTGCAGCTCCATCGTGTACGTCGGGATCTTGAGCGACTCCTGCACAGCCAGACTGATATCACCCGCGATGAACTGCGCCTGCGTGATGGTGAAGTACGAACCCTTGATCTGGTCTGCCATCTCGAGCTTTGCGGTGCGCAACTCACCCATTACGGCACGGTAGCGCAGCGACAGTGCGTCAGCCTTCTTCTTCAGCAGACTGTGTCCCTTCTGCGCACCCTTCAGGCGCGCCTTGAACGCGATTAGGGACATGCGGCTCGGCAGAGCCGGATAGCGGTTGGTGTTCGACATGGCGTATGAGGAGCGTACGCGGGCTAAGAGCACGCGATGAAAGTCAAGAGAGAGAGAGAGAGAGAAAAAAGCTCTTTCAACTGGCTGCTCTCTTAACAATGACGACCACGACAAGAACAAAAACGAAAAACAGTCGATCGTGTTTCCCGCACCACACAACGCACACAAACCAGTGTAAGAGGGAAAGAGACAAAAGAGATGAAGGAGTCGATGGCAAACAAGCCGCCTTTATCACACATACACACACACACACACAGCAAACGAAAAAGGACTCAGCAAAAATAACCGAATAAACACACACATACAGTGGACGTGCAAGAGATTCAGTGGCGTGGGGAGAGGGATGCGTGACGTAGACCGCGTACAAAGCAGAAGCAAATGTAAAGGGACTCAACCTTTCACTGCAGACTCTTTTTTTTTTGTGCTTTTAGTATGCCTCTCCGTTAACAAGTACGGTGAATGGAGGAGTTCACGTGTGAGTAGCAAAAAAACAACCAAACAAACAAACAGACACACACACAAAAAAAAAAAAAACGAATAAGAAATACTGCGAGTCTCACAGAAGCTCATCTCAGCCCGTGACCAAACAACCTAATTGTTCAGCGGCCAACAGCACAAGCGCAGTTCTGTTTGACAAACTCCTCCTTTTCTCTTCTTTTCTCTGAACGTTACTTCTTGGCGGACGATGCACTCGCTTCAGCGACTTGAACACCACCCTCCAACTTGATCTGCGCCTCCGCCCGCTCCTCGTTGGTCCACTCCTCCATGGGCGGAATCATCTGCTCCGTCTTCACGATCTCGTTGCGGAGCGGCTGCGTGATTTCGACGTTGAACTGCCACACCAGCCGCCGTGCCTCCTTCACGTAGCGGTACGCCTTGCCGTAGCGCTTCATCGTCACGTACACGCGGGCGATGTGGTTCAGCGACTCCGCCACCGCCGTCTCCGTTGTGTCGCCGCGGGTGCGCCGTACGTTCAGTGCCTTCTCGTGCATCGCCAGCGCCTTGTCAAACTGGCTCTGCTGGTGGTAGCATTGACCCAGTGTGGTGTACACGTCGGCCTGCGCCAGTACGTTCGACCGGGCCGTTTTAGCGTACATGTCCAGCGCCGCCTCCGCCATCTTTTCGCAGTCCGCGAAGTTCTGACGTTGGAGGTAAAGCAACGCGAAGTTGCTGTACGAGTAGGCCACCGTGGCGTGGTTCTCGCCAAGCATCTCAATTCGCGTGTCGAGCGCCTCCTTGAAGCACTTCTCCGCCTTCTCGTAGTGCTGGAAGTCCAGGTAGAAGAGGCCGAGGTCGTCGAGGACGTCGGTCATGTAGGTCCGCTGCAGCGGCTCCACCGTAGCGTTCTGCTTGAAGGCGTCGACGGCCAGTAGGAAATACGCCTCGGCGTGTGGCTCGCGCCGCATCGCGTACGCGTCGCCGATCTTCTGGTACAGGTAGGCCAGCTGTGGGTCGCGCTTGTCGACGGCTTTGCGAATGCGAACGGCGTCGCGGAAGAAGCCGACGGCTCGATCAATCTCCAGCTTGCGCGCCAGCAGAGAGCCATAGAAGGTGTCTGCCTCAGCCATCTGCATGCTGTCTGGGCCGAAGCTCTTCTTGATGATGGCCATACCTCGCTCAAACGACTTTTCGGCACCCACGTAGTCGTCGCAAAGCTCCTGGCAGCGGCCCAGCTTCATCAGTTCCTGCCCGAAAAGTGGCGAATCCTTGCCAAGCGCGACAGCGTAGGTCGTCGTGCTTTCCTCGAACAGCCGCAAGGCCTCGCGGAATTGCTTCTTGGCGGCCAACAGGCCCGCCTTGCTGCTCGTCGCCTGTGCGGTGGCCGGGTGATCGCGCCCGAGCGTTTCGATGCAGATCTCCAGGCATTCGTTGATGCACATCTCCGCCCCGACCGGGTCGTCCACCGCCTTCTTCAGCTCACAGAGCTTGTTGAGCGTTTGCGCGATCATGGGACGAAACTTGATATGACGGCTGTACAGGAACCGTCGAATCTCCAGCGCCTCCTCGAGAAAAACCACCGCCTGGTGCTCCTGCTTACGGAGGAGGAACAACGAGGCGCAGTCGGCGAGGGCGTGCGCCGCGGAGGCCAGCGGGTGCTTGTTCGGCTCCGCCGGCGGCGTCCGGTCATCCGGCAGCCATGAGTTGCTGCCGTAATTGTAGCACTGGTCGCGGAAGACGCGGATGCTGTCCTTGAACGCCTTTTCCGCCTCGTCGAGGAACTTCAGGTGCGTGTAGCACAGCGCCAGCAGCTCCATCGACTCGGCGTACTTGAGCGACTTCTCGCCCTCCACCTGCTCGTAGATCGCCGCGGCCTCAGTGAAGGCGTTTTCAGCGGCGCCATACTCCTTCATGTCGAGAAACACACGGCCGATGTTGTGCAGCGTGGCGGCGCACTGCTCGTGGATGGGACCGTACTTCTCCCGCCGCATCGTCAGCGCGCGATCGTACAGGCTGATGGCGTCGCCATAGTTCTTCGTCTGGTGGGCGGCGCGGGCCAGGCTGTTGCACTCTTCCCCAAATTCGAAGCTCATGGGGGCTCGCCCGGCCGCCTCGCGGTAGCCCTTCGGTGAATACTGGCGCGGTCCGACAGAGCGCCGCTGCGTCAGCACTGCTGTTGCGGGCATGACGGCAGAAGAGGCGCAGAGAAGTGCGTCGCAGCAGCCGCGGATGCGCAGGAACGTCGCCGTGGTGGTGGCGGTGTTGTGGCGCCCCAACAAGTACGCGTGTGCTGCGGACACCGCCGCGCCACTTGAAAGGGACGGCATTCGGTGCAGCATTCACGGACTCGTGCGCAGCTAAACCTCTTCTCGTGCAAAAAAAAAAAAAAAAACAGGGGAAAGCCTGAAAGAAGAAGTAGCGGCAGCTCTACAGTCTGATTTCTCGGCTTCCTGCTTGCCGGAACGGAGAGTTTCTTTCCTTTTTTTTTTCCCTGTCCTTGTAGGAAAAAAAAAAAAGAAACACAGGGAAAAGGCAGTCGCCGTGGTTCGAACACACACACACACACACACACACACACACACACACACACAATGAGAGTGATAAAAAGTGAGGGAAGCGAGCAGTACTCGCCATGAGAGAACAGCAGTGAGGGAGACGAACACGGCAAGGAAAGCAATTCGAAATGGCGGAAGGGAGGAATATAGAAAAAAAAAAAGCCGATAAACGCGAACACAAGAAGCACCAAAAACAACAACCGAACTCTGAAAAACTGCAGCTAGCAAATTAACCCGAATCCGTTTGCTACTCTCCTCTTCATTCAACGACTATGAAGCTATCGCATTTTACCTTTTTTAAAAATCGACGGGTGCTGCCTCCGTGCTTGCTAGACAAAATCAAACTTTCTTGAGAGTATCATAAGCAACCCACAACTACTAAACACACTCATGAAAGGTGCATAAAATGCCCTACAACTAAGAGTTCTTTTGGGGTTTAACAATCATGGGCGTTTTAATAACGCCTGGCGTGACGTTCCAACATCATCACAGGTCCCGAGTAGCATCAACAACGACAACAACAACAACAACAAAAAAAAAACTCACACAAAACAGAAGAAAGATACTGAATGCTCTCAGCTTGTCGCCTCCGCAGCCGTTTCGCTCTTGGCGGCCGCTGCGCCGCCAGTGTTGGCAAACATCAGCTCCACCGCGCGCAGCTCGGGGTCATGCAGCTTCAGCATCGGTCGCGCGACCGACTTGTGCACGGTCCGCGTGATGGTGCCACCGACGACCGTCTTCTGCGCGTCGTCGTCGGTGTTGCCCTGCTCCCCACTCTTGTTCAGTGCGGGGTGCCACATCACCGTCGCGAGGAAGTCCGCCTCCGTCAGCTTCGCCTTGCTGTGCTGCGTCGCGAAGCCCCGCCCCGCCGCACGTGCCGCCGCCCGACCACCACCAACGACGACGTCTTCACAGAAGGAGTCCTGCATCTGCAGCAACGAGCCGAGGAGGTCGAGAACGTACTGCACGTTTTGGCTGTGGTAGCTCCCGTCATCGAGCGGGTCTTGCAGCTCTGTCGCCACACCCTCCACGTCCTCGGCATCGCCGCTGCCATCACCGCTGCCGCTGGCGACGCTGCCGCAAGACAGCCGCAGGCTCTGACGAATGGCGCGCTGCAGTGCCAGCGGCGTGTCTGGCACGGTACCGATTTCCGCCGTGGTGGCCGCGTCAGCGCCGCGGAAGCGCTTCAGGAAGAAGTGCACGTACGCCTCCAGTTCATCGAGCATGAGCGGTGGCAGCGCGGAGATGGCGGACACCGACATCGAACTCGAAGGAGCCACCTCCTTCAACCAGGCGCCCGCGCTCTTGTTGTCTCCCACCTTCTTTCCCTTCCGGCCCGCGTTGTGCGAACTGGTTGCACTTGTGGTGCTGGTGCTGGCGGAGCTGCGACGCTGCCGGGTAGACGACGTCGCCGCAGCTGCGGCTGCAGTAAGTTCTGGCGGTGGTGTCGTTTGCGAGGCGATACGAAAGGGCCCCCAGCGCGGTAGCGCCCGCCGCAGCACCGCCTCCGCCTCATCCACGACCTCATCTGAAGCAGTACTCTCGCTGTCGCTGCTTACGCTTTGACTGACGAGGGCGGCGGCGGACATGCTCTGCTGCTGCGCGCTGTGTAACAGGGAACCACGGCGGGGCGTGTGCCGCGACGATGACCGGCTTGCAGATGGGCTGCGCGAGTGGGCGCGGAGCGGTGAGTTGCTGCCGACCGAGGTGCCTGGGCCATTGCTGAGATTGCTGGAGCTCGGCATCGTCTGGGAAGCGCCAGGCTGGACTGCCGCTTCTGCTGGTGTCATTGGTGGGTTGTACCACACGTTGCTCAGTGCCAGTGGCTTGATGGGACCTGTCTTCTCCGACGGCATCACCGCGTTCACGAGCAGCTTGCCGTCCCGCGCAGGAGACGGCGCCGAGGGTACGCTGAGCGAGGCAGCCGACGGCGGCGAGGCCGGCTGTGCGCCCGGCGACGGCGAGCGGGCGAGGGACTGCGGAGACGTGTAGGCGGTGGGACCGCCGTACTGCACCGAAGGGCGACGCGGCACCGCCGCCGCCACCGCCGCCACACCACCGCCACCGCTGCTGTTGCTGGCAGTGGTGATGTTGTTTGTACTGGCGCTGTTCGCGCCACTGCGTGGTGAGGTTGTGGTGAAGGAAAAAGGTGTATGCAGGGCGGGCGCGGCGGTCGCCTCGACCGCCGCCACCGTTATCTCATCAGCCTCGGCCAGATCCATCTCCAGCGCGCGTGCTGCCTTTGGACCGACGGTCCCAGAGCGCCGCGGCTGTCCGCCGTCGCCGTCGTCTGCGGCTGCAGTTCCGCCGTACAGCAACAGGGACGGCTGAGGCGGCGGCGGTGGTGTTGCGCAGATGCGCACGATCAGCGCCTTGCGCTCGTTGTACTCGTCGTTCTGCAGCACCAGCCGCTGATAGTTCTCCTCGCTGACGAGCGGAAAAAACGGATCGAGGAGGAGACGGCGGGTGGCCTCCTCGAACGAGATAGGTCCGGACCTCCACGGAGCAGCAGCAGCAGGAGCAGCAGGAGCCGCAGGAGCCGCAGCCGTAGCGGCTTGGGTGCTGCTGTCAACACGGGGTACCTCGGAGTCTTTCCGTGTCTGCTCCGACTGCCGCATCAACTCTGCACAGACTCGCTCCCCTAGCACGTTGGCCGGCTGCAGGTTCGCCAGCGTCACCGTCACCGCCGCTCGTCGCGGCAGTCGGGTCGCCGAGTTCGTGGCGGAGAACGACGGATCCGCCGAGCCCAACGCAGTGACGCTGAGCTTCGGCCGCGCTGCAGTGGCCGCGTTGGCGGCAGCACTGCCAGTTGCTGCTGCCGCCGTTGGACTTCGCGAGGGGGAGAGTTGCGGTGTCGTCTTTGCTGCTCTGATTGCTGTAGAAGGCTTTTGACGGATCGATGAAACCAAGATGGCATCCGCGCTGCTGCTGCTCACCCGCCCGCGCGGCTTCGACACGTCCGCGGCGGGGGCCTTCTGGGGAGACACGACCGCCTCACCGTTCGCGCCGGGGCGGATGTCGACGCCGTAGATACGCTGCCGCAGACGCTTGGTCGCCGTCGGCGACGCTCCACCCGGCGTGGTCGCGGCATCGCCGCTGCACGGGTCCGCATGCGCGGTAAGCGGCGAGGAGGCGGATTTGCTGAGTGGGGGGCTTGCGCTGCTGCCCTCCTCCTTCGCCTTGACGCCTGTCTCTGGCGTGGCGGACGTCGTGGAGGAGAGAAAGAGCGCGCGCAGCATGTCTTCCCGCACGCGAGTCAGCTTCGTCAGCTCTTCATTACCTGTGTAGTATGGTGCGTTGTTGCTCACGCCGAAGGTCACCATTTTGCCTGGGACGCCGCTTGCCCCGGTGCTGCCGCGTGGGCTGGGCGCAGCGAAGATGCGGGGCGACGGCCGGGCAAACAGCGCTAGCGACGGCGAACCGCGCTGCTGCTGGCCGCCGGCGCCGGGTGGGGTGTTGCGGAAGGCGCCGCCGACCACGGACGCCGCGCCGGGGATGTTATCGATGGGCACCTCGTTGCTGCCGGTGGAGCGGCGGGACATGGGGGTACCGGCGCTGATACGTCCGCCAGCGCCGACGCCTGTGTTGGTCGACGCTTCCGACATACGTGAAGGCGTCGGAGAGGCGGGTGTATGGCCGCCCGTGCCTGGGTCCACCGTCGAGCCGCACGCACGCACCGCCGAACCGTCGTCATTCTTTGGCGTGGAGAGGGCGGCGTTGAGGGAGCGCTGGCGCTCTTCGGCCTCGTGGCGCAGCTGCTGCAGCCGTGTACCGCTGCGCCTCACCGTCGACCCAAGCCGTGAGCCCGACCCACCCGATGCTACCGACGCGGCTACGCTGGTACTGATGGTGGCGCCTTTCGTGCTGCGGCGACCCGGCGTGGGTGTGGGCGTGGCGATGTACCGTTGCTTCAGTAGCGTCTGCTGCGCACGGCGCAGCTCAGGGTCGTACGAGGAGGCGCCACCTTTGCGTGCAACGCTGGCGGCGCCACGCGAGCCATTCACGGACGTGCCCGACGGCGTGCGTGCAAAGGCGGCGTTGGCTGGCACGTACAGCAGGTGCTCATCTCCGGGCTTGATGATGCTGCGCGCCCACTCCTCCGACACCACTGGACCGTGGGAACGGCGGGGCAGGTTGCTGAGAGACGCCACCATGTTGTTCGGCGTCGTTGCGGTGGTGCTTATTGCGGACGACTCGAACTCGCTCGCACTCTCCCGCGCGGTGTTCAGCGCTGTTGACATGAAGCTCTCCGTCTCCACCGCGCGGCTTGTGCATGGATTCCCGTGTTGCTGCAGTTGCTGTTGCGGCGGCTGCGCGACCGACGGGTCGCGTGTCGGCGGCGCCGTGCTGGCTGCTGTGGCCGGTCCGCTGACCGACCCACGCGCCGAAGATCGACGAGAGGCAAGCGTGCTAGATGGGTAGGTGGACGTTGGTGCCGCTGCTGTCCCACCGTCGCTGCTGCGCCGCATCACCTTCTTCTTGACTCCACGCTCCGCGGAGGCGTGAGCGGTCTCTGTAGCTGACGTCTTTGTTCGTATGCTGAAAGCTGTGCCGGTGCTGCCACGTTTGCGGGCTGGCAACGAGGCTGTCGTGCCGCTGCTGTTGTGCCCGTGCTCTCGGCCGTCACGCTTCACCTCCGCTGACTCTTGCTGGGGCAGTGGTGAAGTGGATGTCTTTGCGGAGGCGGTAGGGGCAGGATCAAGGGCCGCTTTGGGCGTGTCTGCGTGGGCAATAGCGCTGCTCCGATGCGGCCGTGCGCCCATCGTCGTCGTCGTGCTATGGCTCGCAGCAATGCCAGTGCTGCCTGCAATGGGGGTCGGCGGGCCTGAGCGCGAGGATGGATCGGAACGGTGACTCACCGGCGGCGGCGTTGACGTGACAGAGGCGCTGGGCCGAGCAGCTCGAAGAACGGGCACGGGAGAGGCGACAGTAGAGGACGCGGCGGTAGCCGCCGGTGCTGCACTACCAGCTCCGCTGGTCGAAGTTGCAGCGGCGCCAATGTTGCCTCGCTGGCGACGCACGACCGGCGCGGCGGTGGACGACGAACCGGTGCTGCTGCTCGCAGCAACGTGCGGCGTTGTGCGCAGCTTTGGCGAAGGTGCCGCCGCCGCTGGTGGTGGTGGTGGTGGTGGGTCAGGGCTTACGACTGCTGCCGTTGTCTGGGATGAAACGGTAGAAGCGCGAGACTTCGCCGCGGCAGACGAGGCTGCTTTTGCCGCAGCGGGTGTCGACGAGTTCTTGCGGCTTTGAGTAGGCGTTGCGGTGCCGACGTGAGAATGGGCTCCGCTGCTACTCGCCGCCGCCGCCTGCTTTGCCGGTGGCGCTAATGTGGCGACGGTGGCAGAAGGTGAGGGGTGCGAATCGACGTGTCCACTGGCACTGGCGCGAGTGCGTGGTCCACTTGCAGTTGTTGTGGCCGCTGCTGTTGTTCCTGCTGCAATCGGTGGTGACGACGACGTCAGCGCAGCTTGCTGTGCAGTAATCGAGGTAGAGGTGACTGAGGTTCGAGTCTTAGTCGCCGGCTTTTTCAGTGAAGCTGTTGTCGCTAGCGTTGTCGAAGAGGCGGCTGGCGCTGGGGATGCCTCGCCACCGTTTGCGCTCCCATTCAAATTAGTAGAGGTCTTCTTGCGGAGACGCACCGGCACTGCCGTTCCTGAAGCAGTTGATGATGCAGCCGCGGCTGCGCCGGCCTTCTTCAGCGGCATTTCTCTTTTTTTTTTTTTTCCTTTTTTTTTTTTGAGTATCACGCCGATTCACTTTATACTGGGATGCCAAGAAAAAGAGCTAAAGGAAGTCTATGTAGCAAAAAAAAAAAAAAGAATGAAATTAAGAGGGATAACGGTACAGATCTACATGTAAAAGCACAAACTGCACTGCCCGTGTGTGCAGAGAGAGAGAGAGAGTAGAAATTGGAGAGAGAGAGATGCAAAGAGCAAATCGTGAGTAACAAAGCGCTTCAGCGTACAGCCAAACTCAGCTGTAACGATTAGCCACAATGAAGGGGAAAGAGAGGAGTAGAAAGCTCTGCAAAAAAAAAAAAAACACGCACGAAATATACAAAAACACACACAACAAAAAAGAAGACAGACTGGTGCGACGAGAGAAAGAGACGGGATGGGGGGGGGAGGGGGACTAGAAAAAGAACCTCCAAAAAAGTAAAACCCGCACTCACCGATTACACAATTTTGTTCAGCGTCCTCCGTCAACCTAAGCCTTCTCTGTAGTTTACGTGAACCTGCGACAGAAAAAGAGGTGAAGAACATGAAAGAAGGACCGAGTACAAAGGTGGTACGTTGTGGTTTGAAGACACGAACGATGGAAAAAGAAGAAGAGGGAAATAGTGATTGAGGGAGGAAAAAGAACCTGGAGAAACGAAAGTACACATTTGGCTCACAAAAGTTCATGGCTTTACCATTATAAAACAAAAACAAAAACAAAGAAAAAAGACCTGTAATGGATGTGCTCTTTTGTAGTTGCAATCGTCCATTTCCTCATCACAGTAACCTTCGGTGTGTAAATATCAACTGTCTTCTTTTATTATTATTTTATTTCTTGGTGTTGCATTCATCTTCTTTTTTTACTTTAAAAACTGCCGTTAACTAGTGTTTAAACGTAAAGCCAAAATGATTCAACCCACAACAACAACAGTAAAAAAAAAAAAAAAGAAAAGCAAGTGAGCAAAATCAAAAACAAACAAACATTTTAATCGAATAGCGTATCAGTTAACATCACACATGATCACCTTACAAAGCAAAACAGACACAAGCCCGTTTGTACAAAGCAATTATTGACAAACAACAACGAAAAAAAAAAAAACACAAACTCAGTTAAAAATAGGAAAAAACTCACCTTTTTTTTTTGTGTGTGTCGAGCTTCGTCCTGAGTTCCACAGCGCTTCTTAAAAGGAACTGCTCGTCTGCTAAGCACTGCGGCGGTGTGTCTTCATAACACCGGCAGGCTTCCTCTTTTTTCCTTCACCCGACGACGGACGGCTCCTGTGCCGTTCTTGCTGCTTGCTTTCCAGCTTTATCTGCCGCCGGTTCCGCTTCAAGGCCCTCTTTGTGTTCTGCACCACCTGCTGTTCGCGGCGTGCATCGTGGATGTTGCCGAGCTGCGTCTTCAGCGAGACCAGGACGTCATCCAGCGGGATACCGTAGCTCTCCTCCGCATCCAACTCCGTCGCGCCATGCTGCTCCTCGTCTCGCTTGCGCTTCTTGCCCACGGTCGGCTCCGCGTCTCCGGCCGACGTTTGCGTGGTGGAGACGGGCGTGGTCAGCTCGTGGCGACGCTCCTCCAGCTGCTGTTCCACCACCGTCGTCACCTGGTAGGCAATGAGGGAGATCTTCTCCGAGATGGGCTTCGCACGCAGCCCCAACGCGAGCAGGGGCAGGGCACACTGTTGCAGCATTGTCGTTGGGCAGAGCAGCTGCTGCGACACCCACCGCACTTGCGCGTTGTAGTTGTTGCGCAGCGCCGCTTCGCCTCTCGCCTCTGCCTCCTCTTCTTCCTTCTCCGCGGCACTGGTCACTTCGCGCGGCAGCACAGAGATCCACCCGCCTAACAGCTGCAACAACGTCGCACTGCGTACCATATAATTGACCAGACTGTTTTGCTGCACCACAGGGATGATGAGGGAACGCAGCTGGTGCTGCAGGGCAACGTACGTCGTGCGAACGCGCTTCTGGACATCCTTGTAGGCACGCAAACGACGTTGCGTGTGGGAGGACGGGGCCACCGCAGCAGCCAGGCAGACTTGCGTGAGGGCAAAGAGGGAGAGAGAAGCCAGCGCGCGGAGCACGTAAACCGCGATCTTCAGCAGCTCCCCGCGTACCGGGTCGGCAATGGCGCGGTGGGCGTTGTACGTCTCCATCGCCACGTCTGACGTGCTCACGAGCCCCAGCACGCGCTTCAGCAGGCCGGCGAGGATCTGCAGCGTCTTTAACGCCTCAGCAACTGTGGACGACGACGACGGCGCTGCGTCGAACATGTACAGGAGAGCGCTGCCGTCGTCGTCCACAGCGACGGTGATTGCAGCATTCTGCGCGGTCGCGTCGTCGCGCTGAATTGTCCGCTGCTGCCACACTTCTTCCTGCAGATAGTGACATCGGCTCTCCACGAAGGTGTAGAGGTAGTGGCGCAGTATGCGCGTGGCGGCCGCGCGCACCCACGGATGCGTGTGCACCATCAGTGTTTCCGTGATGTGCGGCAGCAGGCGTGGCGCGAGTAGTGGGTACAGCTCATCGGGCAGCGCCGTCAGCATCGCCTCCGCAGCGCGCAGGCTGTAGAAAATGAAGGCCCAGCCATCGAGCTCCACCTTCTCCTTTGCCTTCGCGGACAGCTGGTCGAGTCTCTTGTTGCGGCCCGAGGCGGCGAGCTGGTCGTACAGGCAGCCCTCCAGCACAGCTTCGATAGACCAGGCACAGCAGGCCTGGAAGGCGGCGCGGTTCTGCCCCTTCTCAGCAGCGGCATCGTCGTCGCCACCGTCGTGGCTGTCGTGCGGCGCCTGATCCTCCGCGCCAAGCTCGTAGAACTCAGCGAGCGCCGGGACGATCGTGGCCCAGGTCTGCACCGCCATGCTGCGCGTCGCACGCGGCTGCGCGGCAGCCATCCACGCCAAGAGCACTGGCACTAGCACATCGACGCCGGCGAACCGCGCCAGGTGTTGCAGCACCGTGCCACCCTGGCGACGGCACTCCATCCACTCGCTGCCCGTAACGGTGGCGGCGAGGGGGACGAGAAGGACGGGCGCCTCGTCGCGCAAAATGACGGCGGGCAGGCGCACAATCAGCGCGTCCAGCAGCTCTAGCAGCGCTGTCCGGCCTGTCAGCTCCGGGTAGTCAAGGTTGCGGCAATACAGGTCAATGTGAGACTTGAACTTCTCCGGCGTGAGGCGGTACTCGAGCAGGAATCGAGTCAGGATGAGGATGCAGCGGCGGCGAATCACGCGCCGCGCGCTCCAGTGCAGCAGCAATTCTGTCACGACGTCCATCAGGTCGTAGATCTCGGCGACGTGGACGTGCTTGCCGAGGACGGCGTAGAGGAGGCTCAGGGAGACGGACATGAATTCGCTGCGCTCCATCACCTCCTTGCGGACCAGTTTTACCAGCTGCACGGCGTTCGCTTCAGACACGACGTACTTCTGGTGCGCAACCGTGGCGGCTGTCAGGCGGATGGCGCGCTGCTTGATCACGGAGCCGCGCTCAATGAAGCTCGTCACCGTCTCGAACAGCTCCTTCTGCAGGTCGTTGATCGCGTTGAGGGGCGGGCGGAGGGAGACGAGGGCCAACAGGCAGTCCAGCGCGTTGGCCACCACGGCGTCGCTGCCCTCGCCTTGCAGGCACGTCAGGACAGCCGGCACAAGCGACTCGAGCAGGCCGCGGTGCTCGCGGGTAAAGGTGATAGTGAGGTCGCTGCCGGGTGCGAGAAGAGCAGCGGCAGTGTTGGCGCCTTTGCCGGCTGTATTGCGACTTTGTTGTTTCGCCTGGCGCGGGTGGGCAGTGGTGGTCGTTGCTGCTGCTACGGTGGCGGCTTCACCCTCCGCGACCGCTTGCGCCTCTGCAAAGGCGTCAAGGCCATCCTCGTCGCCGTCTTCGTCTTCCGCGGCGGCGGTCTCGGCCACGTCCTCTGCGTCCTCCGACTCTTCCGCACTGTCCTGTGTTTGCTCGTCGTTGTTGTGGCTGTCGTCGTCGTCCACTTGCGCTTCTGCCCCGTCTGCAACGTCTGCGTCTTCCTCCTCTCCGTCTTCGCTGTCTGCCGTTTGCTGTTGCTGTTGCTGCTGCTGCTGCTGCTGCTGCTGCTGCTCGCGGTGGTGGCGGAGCATGTCGAGCTTCATGGCTGCTTTGGAGTAGTGCTTCTCCTTGCCGATGCCGAGCACCTGCTTCAGCACACTCAAGAGGAATTTCAGCAGGAACTCGTCCAGCGTGTCCAGCACGACCGCCGTCACCGGGTCCTCACGGTAAAAGTTCTTCGCGGCCTCTTTCACTTCCTTGCCATAGCGGCCGCGGTACACGCGCAGCTTCTGCTTCTGCTGCGTGGCCAGGACGGTGTGCGCGCTGAAATCCACATCCACGCGCTCCGGCACCGGCGCCACGAGATAGTTCTGTTCGAGCTGCTCCTTGCGGCTTTGTCGGTCCGCTTTATGCAGGAGGAGGTGGGCGCTGCCGCGGATGCGCCGTGTACCGTCCTTCGCTTCAAACGCGCTGACTTTTTCCTCGCGTGTGCGGTTGTGCTGCTCGAGGAGGCGGCGCACCTGCTCGAACGACTTCTCGACGGACATGGTCGGATTAGTCATGAGCGAGCGCGCTACACGCACAGCGAGCAGGCGGACCTTGTTCACGAAAACTAGGTCCGCACTCCCGCCTTTGCTGAGGGTGAGATACTTGTTCTTCATCTCCTGCACAAGCAGCGCACGGGCGCGCGCGCTGCCGTGCAGCTCGCTGGCGTTGACCGCGCTGTCGGAGGGTGGGGTGAGCACCCACGTGATGCGCTGCAGGAAGGCTTCCATCACCGTCGCCGCGTCGCAGTGCTTGCCCAGAAACGCAAAGCCCTGCAGCGCGCGGTTGCGCTTTACCTCAACCATGGTGCTCATCATCTCCACCTGCTCCTTCTGGATGCCCACCTCGCCGAGGTAGTCGTCCAAGAAGATGACCAGCAGGTCCTCCAGTACCTTCGTCAGACAGTCAACGCCGTATTGGAAGTCGAAACGCGCATGCGCCGACGTGCCAATCTCGCGCAGCAGCGCTTCCTCCGCCTGTTCCACGGCTGTGTCCTCGTCTACAGCATCCGTTTCCGCCTCCATCTCCGTTTCTTCCGTGGCACCACGCTCCACGCGCGGGCGGCGTGATGGCCGCTCCTCCCCCTCCTCCTGTCGCTGTCGCTGCTGCTTCGCCTTGGCTTCTTCCAGGGCCTCCTGGGCAGGGTCGTGGACGCCGGCGCCGCCATTGCCGCGTGCGTGCGATCTGGCCGCAGAGGTCGACGCCGACACCGACATGAGGATGTGGGGATGCAGCAGCTGGCTG
The DNA here is from genome assembly GCA_037349495.1 of Lotmaria passim. Classification (NCBI taxonomy): domain Eukaryota; phylum Euglenozoa; class Kinetoplastea; order Trypanosomatida; family Trypanosomatidae; genus Lotmaria; species Lotmaria passim. The sequence goes on from CP140193.1 coordinate 1,643,914, forward strand.
TTTGGCTCGTAGAGTTGGTAGAGCAGAGTGACGATAGTGTAGCCAAGGACGTGCAGCTGGTAGCCGTGAACCAGGTTGTCCTTGAGCTTTGTCACGACGAACTTGAGCTTGGATGGGCCTGTTTCCTGTAGCATCGCCCCGAGGATACGGCGGGCGCTGTCGCGGTGCTTGTCGTTCTTTGTGCGCAGCTTCTTGATCAACTCATCTAACAGGTGGTCCACGTGAACGTTGAAACGGTCCTCTGGGAAGTGTTTCGCAATCTTGGTGATCGCAATCGCCACGGGCAACTGCAGTAGCGCATTCTTCATCTGAGCCGAGGCGGCGTCCTCGCGCTGCTGTTCGCGGCGCACCGCGGTGATGCTGTGCTGACCTGCCAAGCCCTTCCCGGCGATCGACTTGGACTCCCTGTCGCCGATGTAGCTGTAGAGCTGTGGCAGCACGTCCGCCTCGAGCACCCGCATCACCTTCGCGTGGCGGAACTCGCGCTGCTTCGCCGTCAGCTCCGCCCGCACCGCGTCGTCGTCGTCGTTCACCTCGTCGTCGCTGCTGTCGCCGCCATCTGACTCGTTGGCCCGGTCCTCCGTAGCCTCCCTGCCACCCTTCGCATCGCTGTTGTTGTCGCTGTCCTGCAGAAAGTGGAACTCGTTCAGCACCTGCACCACACCGCGCAGCATCGTCGCCCGCAAGCTTGCGTTGGCGTTGGCGTTGGACAGGAAGAGGGAAAGCACGCGGTAGTAGGCGGTCCACGGCAGGCGTGCGGCGATCGAGCTGATCGTCAGCAGCACCGCATCGCAGTATCCGCGTGCGCGGCATTCCGTCAAGTTTGCCTGATTGCGTTTGCCCTCGGCGAAGTCCTTCACCGCGCTCATCGCGAAGGGCACGAAGACGCGCAGCACGTCACGCACGTGCATCTCCGCCGCGTGCTGACGCAGCAGAGCCAGGGCGTGCAGACGGCACCGATGCTGAACGTGGCCCACGTTGGCGTAGAAGTTCTTCTCCGTGTTGGGAGAGTAGAGCAGGGCAAAGCTCGGGAACTCGGCACTAAAGTACCGTGCAAAGCCCTCAAAGGCCTGCATGTGTGCACAGCGAACGTGCACGTCCTTTGCCACGACGCCGCGGCGCAGGGAGCCCAAGACTTCGTGGCGCAGCGTCGTTTCCAGGAGCTGCGTACGATATAGTTGTTGGGCCGCGCGCGTGCTGCTGCTGCTGCTTTGGTCCTCCAAGGAGCTGAGCAGCCGTTGCCCTCCCATCGAGACGTAGCGAACCATCGACAGCAACAGAGGCAGGACCAGCGCGCGGATCGTCTGCTCAGGGTCACGCAGGAGAAACATGACATTGGCGGCAATCACGGCCACGACCTCCGGCGCCAACACCGGAGCGTAGTCCTTGTCGAGCGGCAGCTGCACGTCCTCAGCACCCGCGTACACCCGCTCCTGCCAGACTGCGCTGCCGTTGCTGTGGTGACCAGCAGCGCCACCACGACCGCGCTGCAGTGCGCCATAGTTGCCGAAGTAGGCAAAAAAGTCGTGCAGGGAGTGCAACGTGTGGTAGCGGAGCTCGAAGTCGTAGCGGTCGAACGTTTCTTCGTCTTCAAAGCTGTTGAGGCACCTAACGGCACGGGCAGCGGCAGCGAGCTGCGCATGGAACCACTTTGCCTTTCCAGCCTCGTCGTCGCGCTGGGCCAGCGGGAGGGCGTGCTGCGGCGCCGGCAGCTTCTCCACCGCCGCGGTCAGAATCGCGCACAGGGAGTGGCGGGCCTGTGGGCTCGGCACGACATTGAAGAGACGCACGAGAGGTTGCCAGTGCTCGCGGTGGGTGATGGCCAACACCTGCTCCATCAGCGTCTGCGCGACGCCGGTCACCATTTGCGCCGTTGGCACGTCGGTCATGCACACGGGATGTGCGATCATCTTCAACGTGAGCTCTAACAAACGGCTGATCATGCCCGCCAACGACGACGACGACGCTGCTACAGCTTTGCCGATGCGAAGAAACTGGGTCAGCTGGGAGACGGTGCGCATCACTTCACGCCACATCGGAATGCTCAACGACATGATTGACGTGGGCCGCCGCTTGCCGTCACGCTGCATTGCCCCGCGTCGCCCCTTCGACGACGCAGCACGCCGGCGCGGCTCTCCAGCCACCAACGCTGCGGTTGTCGTCATGCCCTCCTCCTCTTCTTCCTCATTTCCTCCGTCGATCTCCAGGGCAACGTCACTGCCCTTCTTTGGCGCACGCGTAGCGGCGTTGGCGGCTGCCACCCCCTCCTCACGCGCTGCGCCAAAGGTCAGCAGGTTGTAGAGTGAGGTGAAAACGCCAACGATGTGCTGGTCCAGGAAGCACTCGCGGAACGTCGCTGTCGCTGTGCCTGCCGATGACGCGGCTTTGGGAGTGGTGGTGAGCCGTACAGGCGCCTTCGTCGTCGCTGCGGTGGCTGCTGCTGGGTTGCACCGCTGCAGCTCTTCCACCGGCTCTTCGGCACAGCTTAGCATCTCTGACACGCAGCGCAGACCCTCGTACACGGTCTGTGTCGAGGCTTTGTGTACTGACGCGGCAGCGGTGTTCACAGCGAAGACCTCGTCCAGGGTTCCCACAACGACGTCTGCAAAGGTTGGAAAGAGAGGAAGGAGAACAGGGCTGCGCACCCACGCCATGAGCAGCCGCAGCACAGGCGTCACGGAACTCTTGGTTGCTGTCGGCGACGCACGCCCGCCGCCGCTGCCGCCGCCATCGAGCGTGGAGCCCTTTGAGTTGTCGAAGAGCATCTGCAGGTAGTGGGCGAAGAGGGGAAATGACGGGGCGGAGCTGCTGTTGCTACTGGCGTCGCCGCGGATGGTGTCCATCACCTCTTCTGGGAACTGCTCGGACAACAGGGCCACAATCGAGACGGCGGCGCGGCGGACGTGCGAGAGAGCGGTGGAAAGGGTGCTGCTGGCGAGTGACCTACTCAAGAATCCTACCCAGCGCCGCGCCTTCTCCGCCCCGTCGCCCTCCGTGGTGGTCGCCGGCAGCGTGGCCGCCAACGCGTCAATAGGCCGACGCAGACACTGTTTGCACGCCACCAGGTACGACTGCAGCGCCACGTGCAAGCAGGTAGCGACGTAGACGGAGAAACGCTGGCCGGAGGCGTGCAGCATAGCCTCCAACAGGCGCAGCGCGCTGCTGAGCTGCTTCAAAAGGCGCTCAAGGCGGCGAATGCCGTGCAGGTCGGAGCGCCGCCTCACCTCCGCACCGGCGTCCGCGGCCTCGTCGCGCAGCTTCGACGACGGGGCCTGCAGGCCACACCCGCCGTACACAACGTCCTCCCAGACATTAGTGAGGAAGTCGTAGGTGTCGACGTTGGCTGATGGGGTATTCGTCACGGCTGCTGCCGTGGCTGACTTGACGGTGGAGGCGGTGCTGGCGGGCATAGCAAATGACAGGAGGCGGTTCAGCAACTGGTCAAACACCTCGGCAAGCGGGTCCTTTACTGCCGTGCTGCCGTGTGCAGGCTGCGAGGGCAGATGCTCCAGGTAGCCCAACAAGCGTCGGCTCAGCACAGCCTGGTCCTTCAGCTTGTCCTTCGAGACCTTGGTCAGAAGCTTCGGCAAGGCGAGCGAGAGCGCGGCGGAGACGTAGGACACGCGGTCGTGCGCCGGCACATCGCTCTCCACGTGGAAGGTACTCAGAAACGCAAAGAGAGCCTTCATGGTGTCGCAGTACGGGGTGAGCTTGTCGTGGTAGGTGCTGTACGGCTCCGCGCGCAGGCGCTTTAAGTTGTCCACGGCCGCCCGCTGCAGCCGTGGGTTTGCCTCTGAAAGGTAGGAGAGAAAGACGGACTGCAGTTCGGCGTTGCGGCTGTCGATGTCGTTCTGCGCCGCGTGGGAGAGGCGTTTGCGCTGGTGTGCCGTCAGCACACCGGTCGGTGCTGCGGCACAGGCCCGCATCGCCAGCTCGAGCCGCTGGTCCAGCTTGCGCACCTGCGAGGCGTCGACGCCGCTGGGGTGGCGGTTGCGCTCCAACGCGACGAGCTCCAGCACTACATCCTCGACAAGGCGCACCTTGCGGTCCACTGCAGAACACGATTTCACCATTGCTTCCAGGACGGACAGAAACGTCTGCGCCAGGGTGGAGCGGTCGGTTGAGGTGGTGTACAGGGCAGCAGCTGCGGCGCTGCTGCTGCTCTTGCCTTTGCCGCCGCTGTTGCTGCTGTTGCTGTGTGACTGTTGCAGGGATGCCGCCGCTAGCCAATGCTGGCCCCAACGCACAACTTCGAAGTCGTTGCTGGTGCTCTCCAGAATGGTGAAGGACGAGGTGCTGTACTGCGCGTTGGAGAAGTCGCGGCTCACCAGCTCGCCCTTGGCGTGGCGCTGCTGATCTGTCAGCACGATTTCGTACAGGCACGGAAGCTGGGCAAGCTGCGCGCAGCAGGACGCAACCGCCGTGGAGGCTGCGTCGGCGTCCGCTTCTGCTTCATTCACGTCCGCGTCTACGTCAGCGTTCGACGGTGATGTCGTGGCCGCCGTCGCTGCTGCGTTCGCCGCGCCGGCCACGACGTCGCCCAGGATGAGCGGGCGGGCGTACACGCAGATGACAGAGTCCCACACGACAGGGTCCAGCCGCTGACGACGAGGCTGCGTGGCGGCACTGCTGCTCCTGCTGCCCATGTCGCCGTTTTCATTCGCCTCGTCTTCTTCTCCCTCGCTGCTGTCGCCTTGCTGCAACGCACACGTGGCTAACATAGTCGCTTCCTCCTGCGTCACCAGCCAGCAGAGCAGCTTCGAGGCGGTCTCCCAGGCACCGGTGAACTTCACGTAGAGGAAGCCGATCATCGTGCGGGCGATGAGGACACGCTCGAACGGCTTAGTGATAGCCCCCGATTCAACCTTGAAGGAGAGACGCGACAGCACTTGCTGCATACCATCTAGGTTGCCTGTGTGCGAGAGGGGGTTGAACTCGGCAGCGTGGAGAAGGGCGTCAAGGGTGTCTAGAGGGACCGCTGACGTCCCCATCAGTCGGTCCGCATCGCTGAGAGCCGGATGACACAGCAGCCGCAGGAGGCGCAGTGCGCGTAGACGCACACCGGCAATCGGCGCTGCCAGACACTCCAGCAGCACGCACTGGACAAAGGACGTGTGGAGGCTGGCGGGCAGCGCGGCACGCAGGGTGCGCAGCGCTGCCTGCGTGCGGGCCGACAGCGTCTCCTGACCGGCGGTTGCTGCCCCTTGCCGTCGCACCGCCTGGGTCTCGCTATCACCGCCATTGTCGTCGTTCTGGCTCTCCGAATCGAGGCCCAGCATCCACAACAGCGCGTGCAAGAGGACCTCGGCACCGTGAAAAAGTTGCACCCGCGCATCGTCGGGAATGGTCGTTGTGGTGGTGGTCGAGAAAGCGGAGCTTGCGGCAGTGGCGTCTCCCTCCTCCGCCGTCATCGCGTCCAGGCTCGTGTGGAGCTGACGGAAGCCGTGCACGAGGACGGCTACTGCTCGACACAGGTGCCGCAGGCCTTCCTGCTCCGCCTCTGTCCCGCACGCCACTTCGGGCTGTGGCTCCTTGCCCTTCTTCAGCTTTGCACCGCTTCCGCGGCGACGGCTGGCGGGGCCGGCGGCCAGCTGCACCAGCATCGCGGCAACCTCGGCGTACAACGCGTAAGCTTCCGGGCCCAGAGCGGAGCCGCGCGACAAGGCAGGCGAACTTGGTGCCGGCGACACGACCTCCTGCTGCTTTTCCCGTCCTTCGAAGCTTCGCAGCAGCGCCAGCAACGCTGACCTCACCGGAGAGGCTGTGGCGCTGCTGGCGGGAGTGGATGCGGAGACGAGCAGCTGGATCAGTGGTAGCGCACACGACACATACGACACGGCCTCGCCGACCTCGCGCCTAGAGCGGCTGGTGCCTTGGGTGATTTCGTAGTATTGTAGGAGGCCCAACACCAGTTTTTCGAGTACGTCACGCACCGACGCTGTTTTCTCTGCAGCCGCAGCTGCTGTAGAGGGGGATGAGGGGGCGACGAGTGTCTTCAGACGCAGCAGCTGCTGCAGCGGGCTGACGGTCATGTGCAGCGTGTGGTCCTGGAGAAGCCGGCTCAGCAGCACGGCCCGCTGGACGTTGGCGTGACGAAGCGCTGCCGTCATTGTCGCCAACGCAGCCTCTTCACGGGCCGGCGACGGTAATGACGAGGACGAAGTGGCATCGGTATTAGTGCGCTGAAGGTCCTCGACGGCACGTTGCCACACGCTCATGCCAATAGCGTGAAGCAACGTGAGCGCAAAGGGCGTGAGAAAGGACGGAATTCGATGGCGTGAGCGGTGCTGCGCGTGGGCACGGCTGCCGGCTCCGCGGCCGTCGCCATCGTCGGTGTTCTCATCGTCCTCTGATACGTAAGCGTCTTCGCGGAAGTCGGTTTTTGAGGCTGCGGCGTCGTGCGCTGTTGCGGCAACCGTTGAATCTCTGACGCCACGCACGTCCATCTCTTCTGCAAAGCGCCGCTCCTGTTCCATGGCAAGGGCATAGTTTTTCTGCGCCACGTCCTGCGCAAATGCAAAGAGGACTTGCGCCGCCTCCTCTTGCAGCTGCCCTTGCAGCTGCGCCGCGGTGGTTGCTGCTGCCACCCTCGCACAAGCCTGCACCGCCGCCTTGGCCACCGGGACAAACCACTGCTGGAGCTGCAGCAGGTACGCCGCCGTGGAGGCGCCACCATGGCTCGAGGTGCCGAGATAGGGTGAGAGACAGAGCGGCGTCAGGAGACGCAGGACTGCCGCGGCGGTCTCAAGCGAGCGTGCGACAGACGTTTCGTCGACCACCGCCGAGGACGGTGACGGCTGCCGCACAGCGTTCTTCGCGGAAGAGCGCTGCTTCAGCAGGCTTAGAAGTTGCGTGGCGAGCTGCTTCAGCAGGGTAGCCTCGCGGCTGTCTGTCCACAGCGCAAAGTTAACCGCGTTCATCGCCGATACAAGAAGCTGCACGTACGGTGCCGATGCCGGCCCGGCGGCGGGGCTGAAGCACAACACTGCGGCGGTGAGCACACGGTGACTGGGCCGCACGCTGCTGTGACTTGTGACCTCCGCCGCCACGGCGTCTTCCGCTAGCTCATCCACATCGTCGTCCATCTCGTCCACACCCGAGGAGGAGTCCTGCTGCTCATTGACTTGCGGCGAAGACGGCTTCTTCGTCTCCCCCAGCACGGTTGCCGCCGCATTTCCCAGTGCGAGCGACCCGATGCAACGCACCAGACGGCGAGCGCCTGAAACGTCGCTGCTGCTGTTGCTGCTCAAGGTGGCGCCTTCCTCTCCTTCCTCCGGTTCTGCCGTTTTTGCTGCCGCGGCGACCCCGAAAACGGTGGACCAGCGGGTCGTGTGGAGGTCGTCGCTGTCGCCCGCGGCGTCGAGAAAAGGGACGAGTGGGTGGTGCTGTTCGTGCAGCATGCGCACGACGTTCACTGTCGATCGCGCAGGAACAACGTCGCCCATGGCCGCCGTCACCGCAGCGTCCACCTCCATCAGGTGAAATGCGTAAAGGAGTCGGACGTAGTGGGTCTCAAAGGACGAGCTCAACGCTCCACGCACGCCACGAAAGAGCTCCGCGGCAAAGAAAACGAGACCGTCCGTCACGGGGTGGTGCGGCAGCGTGTTTCGCGTGAAGTCCAGCAGCTGCGCGGCGTTGGTCCAAATCGACGGCGGCGTTGACGCAGACGTCTGCGACGCACGATCCTCCTCTTTCCCGTCAACTGCCTCTTCTTCTCCGTCGCTCCCCTCTGCGCTGGCGCCGTCACGCAGGCTCGCGGCCTCGGTCGCGGTTTCCTCGTAGGCACGCAGCACATCCCCGCACGCCTCCTCCACCACCAGCGGGAGGAGGGGGCGGCACAGGCGACACAAAAACGCCAGCAGCTCCGCAGAAAGGCGGCGAACGTACTCCTTCGTGTCGTGCAGCTGCCCGACGTACTGACGAACAATGTGACGCACCAACGGCAGCTGCACCGGGTCGGCCCAGTAGTTGCGCAGCTCACGGCACCAGGCTGCCTGGACGGCGAAGACGAGCTGCAGCCGTGCCGTGTCCACGATGAGACGCCCAGACCGGTCATACATGCCAGCTTGCACGGACTGCTGGAAGATCTGGTAGTAGGGAAAAAACTTGCTGCCCATGTCACGCACGAAGGCAATGGTCAGACGGGCAAATGCTTCGTACGCCTGCGTTGTCGCCCCATCGCCGCCACCGCCGCCCCTGCGCTTCTTGCCGTGGGACTTCTTGTCCGCCTTTGCAGCTTCGCCCTCTTCTCCCTCCTCCTCACCGACGCGGTGGGCGCCGCGGTCCATGAGGCGCGCTAGCAGCTTCTGCGCGAGCTGGCGGTGGTGCAGCTGGAAGAGCGGGACTGTTTCGCACCACTCCAGGACTTCCCAGCGGAACTTCTTGAAGTCCTTCGAGCTGTGAGAGAGCAACTGCTCGTTGAGCTCGGTGTAGAAGGCGGGACGCTGGACGGTGTTGGAGCCACTTTCCATGGCATTGGGGCTAGAGGCGGCGAGCCCGAGGTTAAGGTTGCCGAGGACGGTGTGACCAAGTCCAAGACGCACATGCTCGACGGCGTGACGAAACACCTTGTGTTTCCCCACGAGGGTTTGGCCCTTTTGCTTTGGTGGCATGACCGCACACACACATACACACACAGAGTTACTTGATCTTCGTGTGCTCTGCTCGAACTCGAAATCCCCTGCGCGTTCAAGTGCAGTCGTAAACAGTGTGTGTTCTTTTTTTTTTTCCCCCCTTTTACGTTATCTGCAGAAAGAAAAACACAAACTTTTCCTCTTTCTTTCTTTTTTAAAAGTGTCTTACTCGTAGAGAATTAGAAGCTCTCTTTTTTTTTTTCTCTCAAAAGTCCGTGTGATTACTCGGTGTTAAAAAAAAAAAAAAAGCAAGAAAGCAAACAAAAAACGAAGCTTGAGAGGCCTCCCTTTTTTCACCTTTTATTTCTTCTCTGCTGAATCAAACAAATAGCCGATGAAAAAGAGGAGAGGTCAAAGAGAACAAAAAAAAAAAAAGGAGAAAGAAAGAAGAGAGAACGTGGAAGCAGAAGTCGATGCACACGCAGAGACACGCACACACGTCATAATGCTAGCGATGCGTAGAGGGAAAGTCGTTTGCTGTGAGTTGGTGGCCTCTTCACTTCAGATATTAACACACACTAAGACCACTAGTTCGCTGAGGTTGTTAGAAAAAGAAAAACGCACACATACACACTTTTCAGTATCTGTGCCTTCAAGCTGACAAATATGTTATTTTTTTTTTCCCCCTTTCTCGTCACACACACGTTTTACCTTTCCTTTCCGCTTTTAAACCTAGAGCCGCCACGTTCGGCTATCTCCCAACAAATAAGAACATGAGATACCTCCAGTCATCATCATTACGGGAAAACAACTCAATGCGCTTGCGATGGAAGGAGGGATAGAGAAGTAACTATCAGAAGTCTATATATATATATATATATATTTTTTTTTTTTTACGGAGTGTCAGAGTAAAGAAGGCTCCTGTACACTCCAAAACGCTGCGGTGGGTTTTGCGAAGCGTCGGAGAACGGAGAGGGTGAAGCACCGAGGAAAGAGAGGGGGGTCGCACTGTTTGCTCTTTCAGCGTCACTGCCGAGAGCGTGCAACTCGTCTGCAGCGTTCAAGTTTTGCTTGTGTTGCTGCTGATGCGATGAAGCTCCTTGTGGTCTCTCTCTGTGCGTTTTTTTATCGGTCCTGTTGTCTCTACTGTCCCCGGCGTTTGTCTGTGCTTCCTTCTTTCGCTGCTTGCTGCTCACCCTCCTCATGCGGCTGCCGGTGCAACGACAATCATCGACGATGCTCTCCAGCAGCCAACTGGCTGGCCGCACTTCGGATACGATGGGCAGCGTGAACTGCAGGACCTCAAGAAGAATGGGGGACAGCATGAAGACTAGCAAGTCGGCGATGCGTCGCAGGAGCTGGTGAAAAGCGAGATGGAACGCACTCTCCGCTGACGCTGCGCCGCTGGTCGTCGTCTCACAGCTGTGACAAGGGGTAACAGCCGCGCCGAGTGAGAGGTGCTCGCACGCACGTCGCGCGGCCATGGTACTGTATAGGAGAAACAAGGTGAGCTGCGTTTCAGAAGGCGTGTGATCGGCGCTTTTGTTTCTTGTGCAGCTCGCTGCAGCTGACGCGTTCGCGTGCTCGCCGTTGTGGCAGCCCTCGTGGCAGCCCTCGTCAATGTCCACGTGGATCCAGCTACTCGTCGGCGCATCACGCGGCAAAAGACGGGCGTGACGTGTCAAAGCCGTTGCGGCAGCCTCCTCCGCTGTCTCGTCCTTCACATCACTCGCGCTCGTTTCCATGTCCGTCGCGGCAGCCGCCAGAAGTGCAAAGAGCAAAGCGGAGATTTCCACCACGGCGCAACCTGACGCGAGCAGCAAACGTCGCCACGCGCGTTGCGGATGCCCGTCGGTAGCGTCCCATGCTTCGCCCTGCGCATCGCCGTCACGCTGACGCTTTTGTGGAGTTCGCAGACACTTATTTGTCTCTTCTTCTTCCCATTGGTCTTGCTTCTCTGAATGATGAGAGCGGTGGTGGTGGTGGTCATGGCGCGAAGCTTCCCAGCTGTCGTAGAAGGCGTCGGCCAGCTGCGACACAGCGCCATCCGGCAGTACAAAGAAGAAAGACATGCCTGGCTGCTGCTGTGTAGGAACGGAATTGGATGAGCTGGAGGGGGGCGACGACAGCGCGAGCATTTCACTCGACCGAATAGTCTGACGAGTACTCATCATCCACGGGATGCGCCACGGCTGCAGCGGATAACGCATTGAAGAAAGGCATGACGCTTCCAGAAACGTGGGAACAGGCGTGCTGGCCTCGGTGCTGCACGTCTCCCCGCCGTCAGTGGCCGCTGCTGTGGCGGCACCGAGAGCCGCCACGTACACCTCCCACGAGCTCCGCGCGGGAGGAGGGGTGAGGAACCAGTCAATGTCCACGCACGGGACACCGAGCACAGCAGCTGTGCATACCGCCGGTGACAGCAACGAAACGGTGCGCCGACAAGGTTCCGTTTTTTTGGCAGATGACCTTGGCGGATAGCTTCCGGCGACGCACCGCACCGCCACCGCCGCTGCCACCGCTTTCGAGTTGTCGTCCCCCCTACTATCGTGCCACGTTAGACGACCACTCCGAAGCACAACGTAGCAGCTGGGCACGTGTGGGTGACGGTGAAGATGCGCCGCGTTCAACTCCCACACATCGCACGGGTGCACAGAAGCGGCCGCTGCGGCGGCCATTCCCTCAGACCAACTTGTTCCACCGTCTTGCTGCTCTGTCGCTGCTTGTTGCTTACACCGTGACTTGTCCACACGGCGGTGGAAGAGGTGCGCGGGGCAGCGCGTCAATGTCGCCCGCACGCACGAGTAGGGTGAAAAGGCAGACTGCGCGCCGTGGGTGTCCGCTTCATCGCACACAAATGTGCAGTCGTCACAGGCCGGGCAGCACGGCGGCTGACCTGAAGCACCACCGTGCTTTTTGACTGGGTGAGCTGAAAAGCAAGTCAGAGATTCAACTGACAGCGACGAAGTGTCGAGTAACACGCAGCTCGTTTCCCTCTCCGTTACTGGCGTCTCCGCAAACCCTTTTTCGAGGAAGTCGCGTTCAAGCAGATCAGAAGCTGAAGGGGAACGAAGCGCGCTGTCCGCCTTTCCTGCGTCTTCTTCGATTGTCTTTGACAAGTAGGGAACCTGTGACGCCCGCAACGCTGCTGTGAAATCTGCGTTCACAACCGTTCCCGAGCGGATTAGCGGCAAACCCCTGCTGCTGTTCTCAGTCCTCTCCTCCTCCTCCTCCGCCTCGGCGAAGTGGTCTGCGGAAGGCGATTGACCTAGGATACCTGTGGGCTGGAGCGGCGGTTGTTGCTGCTGTCGCGCCTGCTGGGACGAGAGACGCGGTGTTCCTCGCACCCTGCCGCCGCTGTCGCTGTGCGCTACCTCGTCGCTCCATGTGGGGTGCGGCGTGGTCGCCACAGGGGCAGTAGTGCTTGTGCTTGGTGACGGTATCAAGTCCACGCTGAGCTGCGGGGACGTGGATATGGCGGCTGTAGTGACGACCGAAAAATTCGAGCCCCCGCTGCTTGCGCTCCGGCTGCTGCCTCGCAACGTCGGAGCGTCAAGCGGCTCCTTTCCTTTTTCGCCAATGGAGAGGAGCGCGTCGGCGACGTTGCTGAGCGTTGACAGCGCAGAGACAGCAGCTGGTTTGCTGTGTTCCTCGGAGGTTAGCACAGGAAGCGTGGCGAAATGGGGGGCGCTGCGCTCTGTCACCGGTTTGCAGTGCGGCTTTTGGGCCACCGCCAGCACTTCATCCGCGAAGGTGATCCCCTTCCGTGGACCGCCGCTGCTGCGTCGCCGTCGCCGCACCACCTCCTCATCCTCCTCGTCACTCGTGGAGTGGCTGCTCCTTTTGCTGTTGCTGCGACTCTCTCCGCCACGGAAACTGGCGCCGCTGTGGCGAGGAGTCGGCGGGACTGAGGAGGGCGTGAAGGCGGTGACGGCAAACAAAGCGTCTGTCGCACCGTCAGACGAGAGTTGAATTTTCTGTTGCTGATGTTGTTCCTCCGCCGCATCGCTGTTCCCTCCCTGAGTTGGTGTCTCTTTCGTCTGAGGGCTGTGCGGCAGAGGAACCCCTTTTCTCTCCGACGACGACTCCGCGGGTGAGCGCGCAGCGTTGCTCGTGAGCTGATTCAGCGTTTCCTCCAGTGCAGGGTAGGCAAGGCTCAGCTGCGTACACAGCTCGGCAACGGGTGGAACGGAGACAAGCAACCACTTGAAAGCTGGGCCCATGCAGAGAGGGCACTTCTGACGAATCTTGCGCGGCTTTCGAAAAGGGTCTGGCTGCGCTGTGGCGCCGTTGGTGGCAGCAAGACATGTACTCGGTCGCACCCGTGAGGGCGTCACCGCCCTCACGACGACACATTTTTCCGCGTCCTCCGTCTTTGCTGGAGGTCGCGGGCTTGCTGAATCATGTGCAGTTCTTCCAGTGTCCGTCGCTTGAGGTGCCGTGGATGTCGACGCAGCCCACCGCGCGGCACCGGCTTCCACCTCTTCCGCCAGCCGCGACCAAGGCCACTCCTTCACAACCGGGACGCATCCGTCCTCCACCGCGGTGTTGATGCACTCGTAGCAAAAGCAGTGTCCGCAGGTTTCGATGGCGGCGGGTTGGTGTCGTAGCAGCCGTCCACACAAGGCACAGGTGAGGCACAGCTTAAAGCGTACACAGTCTTCAAAGGAGAAGACTGCCGAGCTGGAGGGGAGTGTCGATGACATGTCAATACCATGTTCATTGGCCGAAAAGGCCGTTGCTGTTGTTGTCTCAACTTCGTACGACTCGTCATGACAGCTGAAAAACTGGGAAAAGGAAAATGAGGCAAGGGAGGGAGGAGACGCTAAATGAGCGGCGGTGAATGACGATGAGCGACACGAGTGCTCATCGTGAGGTTCACTTGAGCTAGGTGGGGAAGCTTGTGTGGTAGGTGGCGAAGGATGCATGGAGCCGACCATGATGGAGTTTCCTGTGTGTCACAGTGGCACCGTACTGTTTTTTTTTTTTCTTCTCTGTATGCTCTTACTGAATTTGTATGTATTTATGTATGTATGTGTGGGGTAATTAATGAGTCTATGATGCACTCTGTTAGGTATCTGCAGGTGACTGTATACAGTCCTGCTCTGGAATAGAGGGAAAAAAAGACAAGGTGAGACAACACAGGAGAGCAAAACGGGGCTTTATCACAATGCTGAAGAAAAGCGACGCCATTTGCTTTTCTCTCCTGTGCGCTGCAGTAGCTGCGCAGCGGCCGTCGTGGAACCCCCCCCCTCCCCCAAAAAGATGTTCATGGGCACTCTGGCTTAGACGGCTATCATGCTCAATCACCTTTTAATTCTAATCCAAGAGACTTCGACATCTCTGCTTGCCAGACAACATAAACGAATAGAGAACCACCACAGCATTCAATAACGAGACACGAGATCACTATCCGTAAGAAGCGTCCGCGTTTGTCTCCCTCTCTCCCTCTTTAAAAAAAAAAAAAAAGAAGAAAAAAAAAAGAACATGTTTTTTTTTTTTAGATGGACGGTACGCAGAGAGCTAGCTTTTCTACCTAAGTACAATTACGACACTCCAATAAGAGTAGTTAAGAATGCACAGTTTTGAGGAAACACGTACAGAAAAAAAAAAACACACAATTGTCGCACGCAACCATGCATGAAGAAACAGTAGCTCTCTGTGCTTCCGTGCATGGAGAAAAGGAAAAAAAAAACCGTTAGAGATAACCACTTTGTCGCTCATAAGAGACGCTTTGCTTATCGATTCTCTTTTTCTCTCTGCCACGTTGTTCGTCTCTTTCCATTTTCCCCTTTCCCTTCTTCTTTACTTGTCAGTTAAGAAGGACAAAAAGTCGTAGAGGCTGTTCGTGTAGTTGCGCAACACGCTCGGGCCCTGATCCGCTGCCCATGCAGTGTCCATCGTGAAGACGTCCACTGAGGCCGTTACGGCAACGCCGTCGAGGTTCTTTGTGTAGAGTGCCATGTACGTCTGCGCGGCACCGTCCGGCAGGTACAAGCGTCCCGTCATCGTCTCCAAGCCACCGTCCTTGAACACCTCGACGATGCTGTCATCGACGTAGATGTGCAGCTGCACCTCGTTTGCGTTTGTCTGCTTCACCGGCGCGCGGCCCATCAGTGGCTGTGTGGAGCCAATGGAGCCGGAGACAGTGCGGTCCATGTACAACTGCGGAAGGTTCACAGTGCCGCTCTGCGCCGTGCTGTTCTGTACCCTGCCGCTCGTCTTCCAGTAGAGTGCGCAGGTCGGCGACGGCGACGACGTGTACGTCCACGACACACACGTCCGCTCCTTCGTGCATTCGGCACTGCAGTTCGTCGCGGGGTCTGTGGCGGTGGTGGGAAACACTTTGATGGGGGCCCACGCCGTGTCCTGCGCGCTGTCCGCAATGGGTGCCGCCGTCGCTGCCGGCATCTTCACGGACACCGACGTGTAGCGGCTGAAGTCGCTGTTGCCGCGAAACATGACACCAAACTCTGGCGCTGTGGCGTCGGTGTAGTACTTGGTGCCGTCAAACGGTGCCATGCTGGATAGGGTGAAAGTCACAATGATCTCGTGGTGGCGCGTGGCGTTAGTGCCAGCGGCAAGCAAAGTGACGACGCCATTGGATAAGGCCAGCGACCGGGACGAGACCAGGTGGCTCGCGCGCAAACCCTTCAGCTCTGGAATCGGGTATGTCCGCAGCTTCTTTTCTGTGCTGTCGTACTCGACGCTGCGCAGCATGTTTTGCACGCCCGACCAGCCCTGCGACTGGATCTGCGCGTCGCTGAGCTCGTCGTTGGTCCAGCCCCACATCATGCGGCGGTTGAGGATGGGGTCATGGAAGGTCTTGGATGCGTAGAAGGGGCCGTAGTCGATGAAAGTGAAGCTGCGGTCCGGGTCCTCGACGAAGTCGTACTTGCCGGTGGTAGCGTTGGGCTGGTAGGAGCCGTAGATGACGTAGTCGCGGTGCGAGGGCATGGTAGACACCTTCAGGTAGTGCTCGCCGCCTGGGGCCAGACTGAAGAAGTCGGGGCACTCGAACATGCGGTCCAGGTCGTACTTGTACACGTAGAGGCTGTGCGAGAACGTGTAGCCGGATTGGAAGGTCGGGTCCTCGGTGCTGAAGACGACGACGTGCGCGTTGTCGCCGTCGGCGTCGTTGATGCGGGCAACGAAGGCAATGAGCCAGTGGCCCGGGTTGGCCGGGTCCTCCCACCACTCCGTCGGATCGCGGAAGTTGCCCAGCCCGACCAGGCCAGGCACGTCGTCCTCCGTCAGGATTGGGTTGCGGGCACTCTTGACAAGCGAGTTGAGGGTGCGCTTGCCGACGAGGTCAGACTTGGGCGGGCTGGCGATGCACTGGCGCTGGATGTTCTCCGGCTCCGTGCAGGTGTATATGGCCACCGGCTCGCTGTGGTTGTTGTTCATCATCGTGCCAGAGTACACGCCCCACCTGTCGTACCACTTGTCCGCGTACATCGCCACCGGCGACTCCGGCCGCGTCCACTTGACGTAGTCGTCCGACGTGACGTGGTACCACGCGATGTCGCCCCACAGTGGGCCGTTCGGGTTGTACTGCATGTAGAGGTGGATCTTGCCGGTGACGGGGTCACGGTAGGGACCGTTCGGATCGTTGATCCAGTTCTTTGGAGGGCGAATGTGGAAGATCGGCTGGTCCTTAATGTGCACTGACGGGTCTACCGAAGGCATTGGGGTGGTGCTGGTGCTGGTGGATGTGGTGGTCGACGTGGTCGTTGTTGGGACAGGCGTGGTGGATGTGGTGGTCGACGTGGTCGTTGTTGGGACAGGTGTGGTGGATGTGGTGGTCGACGTGGTCGTTGTTGGGACAGGCGTGGTGGTTGTGGTGGTCGACGTGGTCGTTGTTGGGACAGGCGTGGTGGATGTGGTGGTCGACGTGGTCGTTGTTGGGACAGGCGTGGTGGATGTGGTGGTCGACGTGGTCGTTGTTGGGACAGGCGTGGTGGATGTGGTGGTCGACGTGGTCGTTGTTGGGACAGGCGTGGTGGATGTGGTGGTCGACGTGGTCGTTGTTGGGACAGGCGTGGTGGATGTGGTGGTCGACGTGGTCGTTGTTGGGACAGGTGTGGTGGATGTGGTGGTCGACGTGGTCGTTGTTGGGACAGGCGTGGTGGATGTGGTGGTCGACGTGGTCGTTGTTGGGACAGGCGTGGTGGATGTGGTGGTCGACGTGGTCGCAGTTAACGAGCATGAATTAGCGGTGGCGCAATCACTTGACTTCACCGCCGCATCAGCGGTCACGCTGACGGCGCCGGTCTGCCACTGCGGCGGCAGGCACCCGCAAAAGCTGTTGCTTGCAATTCGCACTGTACGCAAACTCGCCATCGTTCCCCACGAGGGCGGGATGGAGCCGGAGAAGAAGTTTGACGTGAGCGTCAGTGTCTCCAGCGACGACATGGCGCTCCACGATGCCGGCAGCGTACCGTCCAGCTTCGCGTTGTTGACGGTGAAGATCTTCAGCGCGGTCATGGCGCTCCACGCTGCGGGCAAGGGACCGAAGAGCGACGTGCTGTACGCGTAAAAGGTCTCGAGATTGCGCAGCCCGCTCCATGCCGCGGGCAGCGTGCCGGTGACGCCGGTGCCCTGCAAGGCGATATACTTCAGCGCCGTGAGCGTGCCCCAGCTCTGCGGCAGCGTGCCGGTGATGCTCGGGTTGCTGCCGAAAGAGATGCGCGTCATGACGACCTGCGACGCGACCGAGACCGTCGCGGGCACAGCAGGTAGGCTGCCCACCACTCCAGAGCCAGGCAGAGAAACAGAGACAGAGGTGGAGTAGCACGTGACGTATTTCCACACGCAGAAGTTGTTGCACGTCCAACGCGACTGCAGAACTGGGATGGAGGAGGTAAACGCTTTTAGGAAGTTTCGCGTGTTGGTTTGCTGCGCCGCGGTGAAGTACGGCACGGTGTCCGTACAGCCGGTGCTGTCGTTGTTGCTGCTGCTGCTGCTGCTGCTGCTGCTCGACGTGGCGGAGTGTTGAGCCACGCAGGTGGTGATGTTCTCGTGCGCGGCGTGTAGCATCGCGCACAGCGTGTAGATGCGGCAAAAGGCTGTTGTGCAAGGGTCGTCAACGACGCCGCCGGTGCGGAGCACCATGTAGTTCTCCCACGCGGTGTCGTTGGTGAACATCTCGTTAAGCGCCCTTCGCACGTCGGCGATGCTCGACAGGTTGTGAATGTTCATGGCAGACCCGACGTCCAGCCCAGAGAGGAACCTCACGCTCGCCCTGCTTGTGTCCAGATAGCGTTGCCTGAGCGATGTTGGCTGCCAGGTGATCTCGTCGAAGTTGCCGATCATGTAAGCAGGGTTGTTGCCGAACATGGGCGTGACGGAATTGATGATAAACAGTGGCACGCCCATGTCGGGATCAACCAAGAGCGAAAAGCGGTGCGTGTGTCCGTAGATCTGCAGTGCCACGACGTCCTTGTTGTTGAAGAGGAGGGTGGTGTAGGCGTTCTGGAAGGCCGGCTTCCAATACATGTCGCTTGTGACGCTGCCAATGGCGCCACGCTTGATTACGCCGAAGACGTCTGGCAGGGGCGGGATGTGGCTTAGAATGATCAGTTTCTGCCCAGCCGCACGCGCGGCGTCGATTTCGCTCGCCAGCCACGCGAGCTGCCCACAGGGGTCGGTGTTCGACTCTTCCAGCGGCGGACTCAGCCGGTAGGTCCATACCAACGTGTGCAGCACCGCGATGCGCAGGGTAGTGGTTGCGCTACGGCTGTAGAAGCCACAGCCCGCCATCACCGCACCCTCCGCGGAGGTCAGGATGCCGTTTTCCTCCATGATTCCGATCTGGGTGTCCAGAATTGGGTGCGGTGACTCGGAGACGTTGAAAAAGTAGTCCGGCATGACGTCGTTGTTTCCCAGCGTTGTCCCAACGCGTGGCGTATTGAGGTCGGAAGGAGGACTGGACGAACCGATCAGGGAAAAGGACGGCGCGAGTTTGGAGAACACGACCCCAGTGCTCAGGTTCGACTGACTCATTCCGTGGCGCTGCCAGTCGCCACCGTATAGGGTGTACGTGCTATATTGGTTCGTCGCGTCTGCCACTACAAGGCTGATGAGCGACATCGGGGCGTCGCAGCCTTTGTAGCCTGTGGCGGGGAACGAGGAGTTTTTGCAGATACCAAAAGCATCGGCGCTGCCGTACTCGGGATCGAGGTGCATGTCGGAAATCAAGTTAATAGGGACGGTAGCGACGGAGGAAATGACACACGACCCGAGAAAAACAGTGACAGCAGCCACCATCACGAGCGAACGGACGGCGTCGTAGCGCGGAGCTGCGACCCTCGAAGGAAATGCCTGCATTTTACTTATTCGTTTGCCTGCAGAAAAAGCAAAACAAACAGGAGAACACGCAAACATAAAACAACAAAAAAAAAAGAGGAATATGTGGTGCTGAATTGCGTCAATGCAAGCTTTGCAGGCTGTGATGGGGGGGGGGGATGGAAGAAGGCCAGTTCAATGTTAAGTGAATAAAAACACAAAAAAAGACGTTTTTTTTTGTATTTCCGAATGACTAGGAGAAGTTCCGATAGGTAAATGCGCTTTGAGAGTATTTAACTGCTAGATTTATATAAAAGTAAATATGTGAACTAGGAAAACAAAACAAACAAACAAACAAAAAGGTCGACGAGGCTTTGATTCAGTTTCCAGAAATGTTTAGTCGCCGACACTCTCCTAACGAGAAACAAACAAAGAAAAGAGAGGGGGGGGGGAAAAAAACGGGCAGCCGGAACGCGCGATAGAGGGCGAAGAGGGGCGACACTGAAGAATCCGACTCAGGTAGAACGTTCACGCACGACAGAGAATTGGCACGGAGAGCGGCATGTATTACTCTTTTCCTCTTTTACTGGAAAAACTCGCTGGCGTTGCCCAATGGAGTTCGCTACAAAGAAAGAAGGGGGGGGGGGGAGAGAAAGGGAAACCGTCCATGAAAGTAAAAAAAAAAAAACACGACAAAAAAAAAGCACGTTGCGCAAGAACAACAGAAAGGGCGAAATAGAGGGAGAGAGAAAGAACGAGGAGTAGAGCAGTACCCGCAGCGACAACTCTCTTTGTCTGCTGTTTTTCCCTTTCAGCTTTTGCAGGTGCAAATGGGAGCTGGCATTAGAAGAAAAAAAAAAAAAAAAGAAAGAACGCCCGTGTGTTTGTGTCACCGCACCTGCATAGAGGAGTTAAAGTGCTGACGAAAAAGACATCAGATACAAAAAGAAACAAGCACAGCAAGCATACGGCGCTCCCATTTTGAGTTGCGCGTACAGTTCTCCTGAGAGCATTTTCATTTTTGTCTTGTGTCTTCGCGTTTTTTTTTTTTTGGCGATCTTCCTGCCCAATTAATTTAATTGTTCTTGTCTGTTCCTCAGCCCTCCACTTTTTTTTTTTTTTTTTTTTGCACTGCGTAAGCTAAGTGAGGGGAGAGAGATTCAGGGAGTTTCGAGGTGGCAACAACACTTATGAATGACAGTTTCATTTTCCCTTTTCCGTTGTTAGTTTTCAACTTCTGTACCTTCTCCAACTGGTTTCTACAACCACAGGTTCCAAACGTTACAGCCGAGCAGCACTGTCAGCACCAACAGCGATATCGATGAATAACGCAAGAACCCCCACGCCGGCCGCCATTGCAAGAGGATGGGCAGCTCGCAGCGACGCTCCACTCGCTGCTGTCGCTCCCAGCTGTTGTATGGTTCTCCGCCGAGGACGTCCACGCTGCCAAACTGTGCGTAGTAATGCACGTCTGTGTTGCCGATGCCGTCAGCGTCTCGACCGGAACGCAGTTGTCCGGCTGCGACGCCCGCGTTTCTCTGCCGCACCAGTAAGCTCTGCTTCAGAAGATGTAGGCTGCGTTGCGGATAGGGGCTGCGCAGCGCAAGCCAACTCCACAACACCACATCCACCTCTTCCGGGTCTGGCGTGAAGGGGACGTATTTGTAGAAGAAAAAAGCCACGTACTCCGCTGGCGACGCAGAGGTGGGCACCACGCCTGACGCCCGCAAAGTCCGCCGCTGCTTCCAGCGTGAGAGCGGCGCGCGCTTGGCGGATGCGGAGGAGGCAGAAAGCAGCTGCACTACCGCGTTGCTGAGCGTCCACAACACGAGAAGCACAACGCGCAGTGGGTTGTAAAGGCAGAGGGAAAACAGAATCCCGAACGACGAGGAGCACGGATGGAAGAAGAGCCCCAGCACCGTGCTTCGCTGGCGATTGTCGCGACTGATGCTGTGCAGACCGTCCGAGAAGAAGCTGTCCTCGTAACGGTAGGCGCCGCCTGCTCGATAGTACGCTGCGGGGTCTCGCACGGGCGGGTAGGAGGCGGCGGTGGCGTTCGCGCTCACCGGCGTCGGCGTCGGCGTCGACGAGGCAGGCGATGCTGAGCTGCCCGCCGGGGACGGCGACGAGGGCCATGGCGACGGCGACAGCCGCGCCTCACCCGCCTGCCCAGCGCGACGCCGTGGCAGCAACGGGTGTGCCGCCGTGTCGCCGCCATCGCCGTTGCCGCTGCCGCTGCCTGGAGCTGCCGCTACCGTCCCAGCTGCTGAGGCAAGCAGCTCCGACCCACGCGCAGACGACTCGAGGGACAGCGACGACTCCCTGTCGGCGCTGCCGCGAGCTTCGCTCATGTGTACAGACGTCAAACGCTGCGGCGATGGTGCGGCGGACTCCAGCAGCTGCCGCCGCCGCTTCTCTCGCTCTGCGAGAAAAATCTGATCCGTGCACCACGACACCACAATCTCGAGGTAATAGCATGGAGAGCGGGCAGGGGCGGCCTGGGCGTCGATGGTGGTCTTGACGCCGACGGCAGCCACACCGCTCTCCAACTGGGTTGTGTATGTCGCGGTGCGCACCGCTTGCGCGGCTTGCAGAGGGGAGGCGAATTGGATGTAGACGGCGTCAGACCGCACATGGGCCAGCGGTGGCAAATAGTGCGACACGGTGGGCCCCACGTTGGTGTCGAGGAAGTCGCGCACGTCGAGCACATCGTCAGACGAGGCCCCGGTGACAGTCACCCATGTATCCGTCAGCGCACGTGCGATAAACTGGTGTGGCTGTGGCTGTGCAGAGGGATGCGCCTGTGCACCATCAGAGGCCGGGTACGTCGACGGTGGCGCGCGATCGTGAAAGCCGCGTGGAAGAAAGCCTCGCGCGCTGTGCTCTGTGGACGCAACAGACTCCGGCAGGTTTGCTTGTGGGGTGGCTGGAGCCGGCGCACTCCTGCGGTGGCGGCGCTCCTGCCAGTCTCCGACCGTTTGTTTCCACATGAGAGAAGAGATGACGGGATATGTGCGCAGCAGTTAAACCTATAAAAAACAAAAACAAAATAAAAAGAGAAGAAAAAAAAAAAAGACACGACCACTTCTGATATTCTGTACTCTTATACTTTGCTTTGCTTCAGCTGTGCATTCGAGCTGTGCGTATGAAACACACGAGGAACGCCCCTGTGCACAAACACGCGCTTACAAGAAAAAAAAAAAAAGAAGTTAAGAGGGGAAAGTAGGAGACCTTCAGAATAAAGCACCGTAGAGCATACATATGACGGAAAACCAGAAGCAAGAGCCAAGAGCCAAAGTTATAGAAGCAAAGGAGAACGATGGCAGTTAAGACACTGGAATGAACGGGGAAACAAACAAACAAAAAACAAGAACACGATGCTGTGCTTGACTTGCTTTTGCCGCCTTTATCAGGGCGCAGCGTCGTGTGGCATCGTCAAACTGCTTTAGCAGTACCTCTTTTCTCTTGTATGTAAATACCCTACTTACACTGCTTCGGCAAGGGAATAAAGCGTTTTAGCAACACACTGCGACTTAGCAGAGAAAAACACATACACGCAAATACACATACAAATAAATGAGTAAGTGGGTGGTGCACCACTCATGCAGGCTATGCGACACACGCTTCCGCGCAGTTGGACGGCTTCTCACCGGTGAACTGTTGGGGATGCAGTAGGAAAAGCGGCGATGCTGAGCTGCCATCAGTATCTCTCAGAGCAACCGCAGATGCAGGTTTGCGTCCACTGCAGAGGCAGACGTATTGTGGTTGTCGCTCCTCCACTTCCAGCAGGTTGGCCTCCAGCTCAGTGCGCGCTGGCTTACCAGCTGGCGACGCGCGCCAGTCAAATGAAGCTCTCAACGAGCGGAACAGTGGGGCGGCGCACCCGGCAACGGCACGGCTGACTGCCTCGTCGCCAAGGACCGCGTCATCCGCCAGCCACAGGAAGAAGCGTGCAAGCGTGGACTCCATTGACGGGACGCCGACGCTCGCACCCGCGACAGCAGCGTTGTCTGTGCTGACGGTGACTGGGCTGAGCCGGTTGACGCTGTGCACCGCAACACGCAGGGTGTCGATCAGTTCCGCATCTCCATCGCCGGGGACAGCGTTGCTGAGACGGGCGGCGAGGTAGTGGCGATGCAATGCCACCACGCAGATGCGCGACCCAGTCCCGTTGCCAGCGGAAGTCGCCTCTGCCACTGTCCAGCGCTGCGCGGTGGAGGGTGTTCCGCCACCGAGGCGTCTCCAGAGCCGACCGCCGCCAGCACCCGCCAATTTGCGCAGCTCCGGATGGTCAAACATGCCGCTTAGACGCACCTCCGTACTTGGGTGGTAGTAGAACACGGTGGCAAAGTCAGCTGCAGTGCGTGCCGCTGCGTTGCCAACGTCGTGGTCGTGGTCTGCCGCTGTCCTCACGTTATTGTTCACGCGGGCTGTCAGCTGTTTTGTAAGACGTACCAAGGCGCTCTTCTGGCGCTGCTTCAGCTGAGCAACGTCCATCTCCGGCGCACTGTCACCGCGCACACGACGCGCACCTTCGAGGCGGAGACGGCGCAGGGAGGAGCAATGGTAGGGGAGGAGAAACACAGTCACCAGGAGCACGCCCCACACGAAAAAGAAGAGGGCCTGACGACGCCGCATAGCCACGGTGCGGCGCTGCGGCGGCCCGACTGGGTGCAGCATTTGGTCCAGCTTCCACAGCGTTCCATAAGGAAGCATGGCCGTCAAGCAATTAAAGAGAAAAAAAAAAAAGATGGCCTGCAGCTGACTTACGGTAATCAAAACACGCTTGATGCGGATGTGTGCACAAGACTCTTATATACACACACAAACTGACTCTACCGTAGAGTGTGAGATTCACATCCATGCACAAAAACACTCCCCAAAATGTAGAGGAAGAGGTTGGGATCGGCTATAAGGAGGAAAAAAAGAACAGTTAGCATTTTGGGCAGTTACCGAATACTCTCGAGTTTTTCTTTTTCTTTTTTGTTCCACATTTCACTGCCTTCCCCAATATGAGGAAAAAGCCGCAGTGAAGCAACGTTAGGTTTTTTTTTTTTTCAAAGCGGGCATGTGAGTTTACAGTTGCTGACCTCAACCTGTCTGTAATACAGCAGAGCTGTCTCCGCAAACAACTCTTCCTTTCCTAGAGAGTAGCTCTCTCTGTCAACAAAAAAAAAAAGCACATTAGTTGAATGTGCACCGTCCAACTGGCTCAATTCAGGATTCCTCTTCTTTTCTTTCTTTGGCTGTATTGTTATTTTTGTGTTCGCCTGTGCACTGTTGGGCTGTTTGCTCTGTTGTACATCGTTCCGCTCTTTTTTTCTGGGTGGGAGTTGCATTCAAAGAAAAGAAGGGAGGAAAAAAAAAAACGAAAAAAAAAACAGTAGTCTAGCACGGGCGTCTTGCATGGTGGTTTCCCTGCAAATTCTCATTTACATTTTAATTCTCGTAAACAAACAAACAACGAAAAAAAAAAAAACTCAATCAAGCAAACGGAGAAGGCAAGCAATCTTACGAGCTCTCACCCCTTCTGGTCACGACATTAGTCGCGAGCCAAGCAGTTTGAAACCTTGCGCGTTCGCGTCCTTTCGCACTGAAGGCAAGAAGCTAGGCTTTTCCTCTGAAGGCGGGGGCCGTCGTGTGCGTTGCAGCTCGTCGTAGCGTGTCTCCAAGCGTACCTGTTCCTCCCTCGCCGTGTCCGGCTGTTCCATTGGCCATTGCGCCGT
This sequence comes from Lotmaria passim, assembly GCA_037349495.1. Classification (NCBI taxonomy): domain Eukaryota; phylum Euglenozoa; class Kinetoplastea; order Trypanosomatida; family Trypanosomatidae; genus Lotmaria; species Lotmaria passim. Next base: position 1,668,500 of record CP140193.1, read on the forward strand.
CAGCACGCGATGATAGTGACTCAGCTGAGCAAGCTCCTCGCAGCGGCGCAGCTCACGGCGTGCCACTGCGGCCTGGAGCGCCTCAGGCGGTGCGTTGGCGTCCACCCGCTCCGTCACGTAGTGAGCGTAGGCGGCAGCCGTGGTAGCCGCAGCGGCGGAAGAGGCGGTTGCGTTGTGTGCCCAGGCCACGTCGTTCTGCGCTGCCACCGCGTGCACGACCGACTTGTCGTAGGCGGAGCTGAACTGCTGCGGCGGCTGTAGGGCAGGCGGCAACCATCGGCAGCCGTGGGAGACGAGCATCACCAGCGGAGGCAAGGTAGACGCGTAGGTCATGGCAAGCGACTGCGACGACGCAGCAGGATAGGCCGAGGGAAAGGCAGGAGCGAGACCGCCAACGCAGAGTAGCGAAAGCCGCTGTGCCTCTGCCAACCGCTGGCCGAGCGCGCTGCTGTCGCTGCCGGCGGCCGTGGCGGTGTCGGCAGCGAGCACCGCCATCACCTCCGCTGCGGACGCGTGTGATGGGCCATTGCAGGGGTAGCGCAGCACACCTCCCGCCGCGTCAGACGGGACAACGTGCTGAAGAACGTGCGGCTCGTTGGCCACAGCGGAGACCGTGGCAGCCACTTCCGAGGCGGAAGACGAGGCTGGAATTACGTCCTTGGCACACCAGTAGCGGATCGACTCGCCATTCGCCAGCTGCCCGAAGCACACGGGACGGATGGAGGAGACTCGCGTTGCTTCTGCTGCTTCCTCGAGCGGCGCGAGGACGTCCGTGCGCAACAGCTTGGCTGCTCGAATGAACGGCTCCGAGAGCTCGCGCAGTCGCCGGACCAGCGGGGGACACCACCCGGTAGATCGCTGCTCGGCGTACAAGACGCACTCGCGCCGCTGCTCACTCGCGTACGTCATCTCCGCGGCGCGTGGCAGTCGGTGCGGGCTGTAGTGGGCGCTCACAAGTTCCCGTAAGAGCTCTTTGTAGGTGCGCGGGTGATCTGGGTAGACCACTTTTGGCCCAGCAGAGGCGGCAAGCCCGCGAACCTCCCACACACACCGCGCGGCGTCCACCACGCGCATGCCGCCCCCGTATGCAAAGTCGAAGAAGGGTAGCCCCAACCCCACCGCGTACGCCGCTGGTGAGGTGCGCGTGACGGCCGCGAGCACGTCCGCCGGCTCTAGCGTGGCCATCGCATGTTGGTGCAGTACCCGTACCGCACTAGTCGAGGGGCGGATCAGCACCGTGGCGACGCCTCCACCGCTGTACAATGCAGCAGCAGAAGAGCCACGGTCACCACCGCCGCCACCGCCACTGTGATGGAAGTGCTCGTCGTCCTCGACTGCGGCCGCGTCGCTGGTCACGCTGCTGCTGCTGCTTGGTGGTCGCTGCGACGTATCCTGCGGCAAAGGTGTTGCGGCAGGCACCCAGTGCCGTTGCAACACCGTCCCGTCTCCAAAGACAGCAGCGAAGGCAGCTTTGCTGGCCTCCCCGTCGTTGGCTGCGGCGAGGTAAATGCGGGGAAGTGTCGGCGCCTCCACCAGCCACCGCACCGACGCTGCTGCCTCGGCAGCTCCGCCTGCGCTAAAGAGCCCCCGCTCGACGGCCTCAACCTCCTCGAGCATTGCGCTCAAGGATGTCGAGGAGAGGGCAATGGCGGCCGCAAGACCGCCGTCGCCAGCATCGCGGGCTGTGGACATCAGAAAACGCTGTCGTACGTTGCGGTGGGCCAGCGTGGTAATGGACGTACCATCGGGAAACACCACAACGCGTGCCATTGTGGACGGTGTCGCCGCCGCGCTGCCCGCCACGCCGGCAGGCACGTCAGCCAAGGCGGTGTACTCTACAACAGCGAGCCCGTCCTGACGCGACCACACGCGGCAATGATGTACCGCGTCGTTGGTGGATTCGGCAAGCGTGAATGGAGGCGCCGGCCTTCCACTCGCCGCGCGTGGCGTCACGCGACGGAACACACCGCCGGTCGCCGCCGCCGTCGTGGTCGTAGCGGAGAGCGGAGAGGCCGGCTCTGCCTTCATGTCTGCTGCCGCAGACGGAGCAGCGCCAGACATTGGGGTGCTGACACGTCGTACGAAGCACCGCCCGTCGCATGTGATAAGCGTCTCGCACCACTGCTGCGTCGCCGGCTGGTCTGAAGAAAGCGAGGAAGAGAAGAAAGAGGACTGCTGTTTGGCTGCGCTCGCACCCGCGTCCTCCTGCGTGATCGGACGGCGGGTGAGCATAGTGCCACTCGGAAGCAACAAGAGTTGCGTTCCGGATGGGTAGGTGCGGCGGACCACACCGGTGCGCTCGTCCACCTCGCACGACACCTCTGCCTCTTCTAGCGACGACTCGACAACCACCTCTGCACGCAATACCGCGGCAGCGACGGTGGCCGATGCGTCCTCCAGCAGGGGCCAGTCGCGCACACCATACACCGTCGTGCGTTTTTCGAAGAGCAGTGCGCAGGCGTCGCTCAAGAGACCCTGCGGGAAGCCGGCAGCTAACAACCCGCTGCCCTCTCGCGCCGCTGCAATGCCGGCGGCGGCAGCGCACGATGAGGTGGTGGGGAAGCGTCGCAGCAGCAGGTGGGCGTCGTCGGCGCCGCGCTGCAGCACGAAGTTCGACGTCGTTACTTGCACGTCCATCAACGGCACGAAGGAGCTCTGCTGTGCGCCGGTGGTGCTGCAGGAAAAGAGAAGCCCGTCATCCCAGCGCACGGCGAGGCGCAGAGGGCTGGAGAGGGCGTCAGGCGGCCTGGCCCCGGCGTGGAGGGCGGCGGTCACCTCGTTGGTTTTGATGTAGCGACACGTTCGCTGCGCCTCACTTGACCACACCTCCAACATCGCGTCGCCACAGGGAAAGAGTGTCTCGTGGGTAGTGAAGCGCATCGGTGCAGTGGACACGGTCGCTGCCTCGCTTGGTGCGGAGGGTATGTTCTCAGCGGTCCGGAGAAGAGCAGTGGACGCCTCGGCGTGGCGCTGCACGTACTGCTTCACAAGCTGATACACGAGGCGAGTCGTCAAGGCAGGCGCGCACTTTCCTTCGTCTGCAGCGGACGATAGACTCCTTCCTACAGTCGCGCTGGACGCCTTCTTCTTCAGCTCCGCTTGCAGCAGTGACCACCACACCGCGTATACCTCCATTGAAGTGGTGGAGCCGGCACGGGGTACCATGTCCACCCACTTCCGTGCGCGGCACGATTGAGGCATCGAGGTAGGTTGCCGCTGCCGCTGCCGCTCGCCCTCTCTCTTCTTTTCCCAGCTGTCCACCTGCCCCGCCGCCGCGTCATCGCGTTGTTTGCTTGTCTGCGGCGGCGCTGCAACGCCGACCATCCACAGCTGGGTGACGCGGCGCGTGGGATGCACGTTGAGAGCGTTGTGCGCGTACGCAGATGTCTGATGCACCTCGTCCACCTTCCTCGCCGCCGCGTCGCGTGTCACTGTGGCGCCGGGAGTAGGGATGGTGGCGAGTTTGTCGGAAAACAACTTTTCCACTGTCGCTGGTGCTGCCGCTGGTTGCGGTGTTGTCGAGTGGGTGCAGTAGTCCAACGCGGACGCCGTCACGGCAACGTTGTGCGCACCAAAGCGCTCGCGGAAGTCCACGAGAGCGGGTACGATCGTCTCCGGTGGGACCTGCTCCGTCACGCTCCAGTCCTCCGAGACGTCCTCGAGGCCTGCTTCCCTCAGCAGTTGGTGCAGCATGACCTGCTGAAGACAATGCTCGTAGACGCGTGCGGTGAGAGCCTGTGCGGCGGCGGAGGCAGCGTTGGCAGCGGACAGCGCACTGTCAGTGCGCTTCGCGACAGCCTTTGTCACGGCCAGCTGCGTGTGTAGCGAGGGAGTGTCGTGGCACGCCGTCAAGTACCGCTGCAGGAGATCGAACGCGTTGACCTTCGCCACATACGCCTTTTCTGCCGTCTCTTGCGCATCATTGACGCGAGGCGTTGGGTGGCAAAAGCTGCTTGCAGAGCTCCATGACGGCGGCGTTGCTAAGGTGGACTCCACGGCCTCCTGCAGCAGCACGGCGGCCTCCGCGTTGGGCCGCCGACCCAGGTGCGCCTTGGACACCTCCTTCACGAGCCGCACCCCGTGCACGTACGGCCGCAGCGCAGGGACGACACCCCCACTTCCCTGCCCACGCAGCCGGCGCCGTTGCTGTTGCTGTTGCTGTCGCAACAAGAGGTCCGTGCTCGGCGTCGTCATGTTGAGTGTCGTCACGCGCGCGGTGGGGGAAAAGGAGCCGGCCACAATGCTGTCTACCATCGCTGACGACGCCATGCCGCCGCTGGCACCAGCACCATTTCCGTTGACGGCGGCGGCGACAGTGTCCGTGCCACGTGTGGTGTTGACCTCGAAGTGCCCCACGTTCTTGGCGACGAAATGGCGCACCATCGCCACAACCTCCTGCGGGTACGGAGGGAGAAGAACATCGGCACTCTCCTTCGTCTCCGTGACCGCCACGGCGCACCGCCCCGGCACCCTTGCCGCAGTGGTGGCCATCGTTGGTGCCGCTGACACTTTTCCAGCGTCGGCAGCAGGCAATGAGCGTGGCACCGTAGCAGTCTCTGCGGCTCCGCCACCGCCGTCCTGCGCGGCGGCGAGTTTTTGAAAGGGGCTGCGGTAGCGATGAAAGAGGCAACACGACAAATGATGGGCGCGCTCCGCTTCGGGCTGCGTGCCTGGTGGCACCGGCGCGCCATCGTCGCCGTGCGCCGCAGCACACACCGCCGTCAGCATCTGTGGAGGTTTTTGATCCGCTAGCGAGCAACTCGCCTGCGCCATCAGCGCCGATACACCGTTGAGGACGGTGAAGATGCCACCGGTGTACGCATCATGTGTGAAATACACCACGCCTGCAACCAGCTTCTTATCCACTTCCTGTGTGCCGTCGTTATCCACGTCCGCATTGCGGCCTGAGTCGCTCGCGTGGTTGACAGCTGCTGCTGCTGCTGCACGCGGCGTGCATTGCAGCGTCCATGCAGCGTATGCACTCGTGAGACGTCCCATGCGTGCAACTTGCCGCAGCAGCAGCTCCACCCCATAGCCACCACAGCTCTCGTCTCCCCGTTCGCCTGCCAAGGCCGACACCCACGTTGTGAGCGCCGAAAGCGCGGCCGACTCCGGCTGCAACGTGGCGGCGTCCTGCGCAGCGCTGCTCGTCACGCTGGCTGAGCTCCGCAACGGCAGTGGTGGAATAGTGGCGAGCGGTACCGCCGCGACAACCCACAGCGGCAATGGCCACCGGCTCGCACCCAGGCCGGTTCTGGTCAATGACGTCTTCGCCACGTCATTCAACAGAGCCGCACTGTCGTGACTCTCGTCGCCGTCGGCTGCTGCGGCGGCAGAGAGAAAGTCCTGCATCCACTGCAGCAGCTCCCCCGTGACGCGCAGTGATGACTTTGCCTTCACGTTCACAAGAGTTTTCGTCGAGATGGTAGCCAACACGGCACTCTGGTACGCCACAGCTTTCGCTACAAAACGGGTCACCGCCTTTCCACGCAGATCTCGTGCGGGGGTGGCGTGTGCAGCACTGTCCGCCGCGCTGTCGCAGCCAGCGTAGAGGTAGCACGCCAGAGACGCCGCATCTACGGCGCAGTAAGGAAAGGCAGACGGGTCAGCATCAAAGTCCACCAGCGCCGCCGTCGTTGCTGCTGCGTCTACAGGGTCGGCCAGTGCGTGAGACAAGGGCTCATTGCCGGCTGCTGTCGCCGCGGTGGTGGTGCAGGATACGAGGCCGCCGTCGTCTCGCCCGTTGCCGCCGCGTCCTCTTGTGGCCGCCACCGCAGCGCTCGCCGTTCCGCCACTGATGCCACGAGGTGCTTTGTGCACCGACGAGGTTGCCTGGCTACCGCGCTGCGGTGGCGCGTTTCTCGTCCCACCGTCCGCGCTCCCGCGGCGGTAATCACCCTTTGCAGTTCCTGCCTCGACGGGACTTCGTGGCCCATCCGCTGCGTGTTCGACGTGGAACGCGGCAAGCGCGGCCTCGACGGTAGCGGCGCCGCTTCCGGAGAGGGAGACAGGGTCATAGAGGTAGACGACACCGCGGGGCACGAGGCGCACCCAGCGCTCTACAGACGTCATGCCATCAGCGACTTCGACAGCGTCCGCCGCTGGCCCTGTTAAAGGACAGGAAAAGAAAGACGCGTCACCACGCCCGTCTTCGCTGCTGTAGCCGTTCAGGCCTTCCAACAGGCATGGCTCGGCGACGGCCCAGACAACGGAAAGGTGCGTCGGCACCACTGCTGCACCAGTACGGTGCAGATACGCACGCAGGACGGGCCGCAGCGTGTGCCATACCGCGCGCGTGACAAGCGCGGAGGCCTGGCTCGCACGCGTACGCCTCCGCTGGCGCTCTCGCTCCGCAGTGACGCCGCCGGCTTCGTCCTTCCCGGCGCTGCTCAGCGCGGCCAACGCAGCCACCACTTCCTCTTCGTTAATGAGACGGTAAAGGAAAATAATAGGGTAGTAATTCTGCGTAGTTGGAGGAGAAGAGGGTGCAATCGCTGCGTCCGTCGCAGGCACGCTGACAACCTCGCACATCGGAAGCTGGCTGCTCACAAACGCCTGAAAATGCTGTCTCTCCGCGTCCGTCATGCTTTGCTGCCTTGCTACCAAGGTGGAGCCTCTGCGCGAGGAGCCTGAGGAGGTACGCCGACGGCTCATAGCACCACCGGCTGCATTGCCAGCGTTGTTTGCCCCGCTGCTGCGGCCGCGGCTCGACGTTCGCGAAGCCGGCGTGGCTGCTGTCGTTGCCGCGGGAGCTAAGGCCAACGCGGCGGAGGGATCACTCAGAAGCGACGAGGTGGACAGCGTGGAGCGCGCATCACCTCCAAACGCGGCACCTCTGCTCACCAGCATTCCTAACTCCGCGTCTTCCAAGAGATGCGGTACAACTTCGAGCCACGGCAGGGCACCGTCTCGCACCGCCTTCGCCAGCTGCACCCGGTGCACGTGCCGAGCCACATTTTCGGATGGTTGCTGGGCGGAGAGGGGGCATTCGTGTTGTTGCTCCACCAGCGTTCGTAGCACTCGCGCGATGCTGTCCAGTTGCTCCGCAGAGGTGCGACACGCGTAGGTGTCTTGATCCTTGCTAGCCGCTTTGGGTACTGCAACACCAGCTTTCACGCTTGCTGTGTCCTTCTTGTGCGCGGCACTGGAAGCAACGAAGCTTGCGGACGCGCTGTCGTCTGTGTCGTTTACGCCCACGTAATGGCTACTGAGGACCGTAACGTGAAGGGTTGTGGTCTCCGCCATCGCTACTCACAGCAGCACCGTTGGCAACAGTCACAACGTCAAACGAGGTGGGTGGGAAATGACGGTGTTACTGAAAGAAACTAAACGGTGTTGTGCACGGCTAGAAAGGCTAGTGAAGAGCGTGAATCCCACTCTTGTAGCGAGCATCACAGCATGTGGACCAAAAAGAGAGAAAACAAACGAACAAGAAGGGAGCAAGAGACAAACATACAAATATAAGGGTCGAAAGGAGCGGAGAAGAGGAGAAAACGTGCGTACAGCGAACCGCTTCAGACGACATCTATGTGCGGTTGTCGCGCAGAGAAAGAGGCACACCAGGTGAGGAGAGGTGTTGCTTGTGTCTGATTAGTGGAGATACAAACAGCAAACAACAACATCTGCCTAGGGAGCACTACCGCAAGAAAGCAACACCTGAAACAGAGCGACACTGTTGTTTCAACTGTGAAAGAAAGCAGGGGAAGCAAAGAAAGCAAAAGGAAGACACCCTAAAGCGGTTGCTTGACGTTCTAATCACTTTTTCGTTTGTTTCCCACTCAAATGATAAAAGAAAAGAAGCGCGCGGACGACCAATCAACTCACCGCTGGCGTCTGCCACGTAATTGTAGTAAATCAAAGAAAAACAGCACTTGAGGACATTCATGCAAGTGTTCAAACGCCCTCCAAGCCAGCTCTTTACGCAACCACGACGCGCTTCGTGTTCTTCTTGACGAAGATGGCGCGGTCCTTGCGGGCGGCCTTGACGCGGCGCTGCAGAAGCGGGAAGGATAGCTTCGGGGCGTGGTACTGCGCGACGTTCAGGTGCTTCACCTCGTGGTCCGGGACGCTCTTCACCTCGAGCACCTCGATGTTGTGGTAGCGCGCGCGGTGGCGGGAGGCGAGGTCGTGGTAGGCTTGGCTCACCGCACCGCTCTTCGACACATCGCGGAACTCCTTGACCATGCGCGTGTACCCACAACGCTGGCTATAATACGCGATGTCGACGACGTAGTTGCGCGCCGCCAGCTTAGCGTCCTTCACAACCTTGCAGGACAGCAAGTCGCCATGAGTCGCCTTGACCTTATTCTTGATCTTCATCATGCGCCAGAAGCGGCTCTTGGCGACCACAAAGTTCGGGGCGAACACCTCGAACCTGTACACGGTCGGTTCGGGGTTCTTCTCCGAGGGCGACTCGCGGCCGACGACCTGGTAGTGGTGAAGGTGCGGCTTGACCATGGCTTCCTCTTCGGTTTACTACGTCATCATCAGCAGAAAGAGCGCAGTAAGTAAGAGAGCAAAAAAAAAAAAGCAGAAGAAGAGAAGCGTGTATTTACAGTGAGATCAAAGCGCTATACGAATGTTAATAGTAATAAAACGCGCACTCCTCAGACTACGATAGCAGCGACATGTATACCTTTTTTCCCTTTGGTTTCACGAAACTACTACGCGGCTCAGATGAAGGACAGGAGAGCACTAATGTCCACAACGCGCCACTGCGCTGTTTCACTAGTTTTAAAAAACAAAGCACGCCGGTTTTCTATCAGTTTCCAATTTCTTCTTTTTTAAAATTAGCTTTAGCAATCTTTGGTGGCAAACAGCAGTAAAGAAAAATGAGGAAAACAACTTCGGAGTTAAAAAAAAAAAAAAGTGAGGTTGGTGCAGCGCAAGCGCGCAACGGTGAAACTACCGAGGCTTTGGCGCACGTGAGGAGCGATAACTATGCTATTGCGCTGGCTCAGCCGCCGTCGTCAAGAGCGCCTGCTGCTCGGCCACAAGAAGCTGCAGCACTAGGTCCATGCAAGCTTCGTAGTGTTCGCGGCACTGTTTGCCTTCTTCCTGGGAAAGGCGAAGTGGAACGTTGCTTCGGGTCATTGCTGGCCCTGAAAGAACTGCAGTCGTGGTGCTTGTGGGCTTGCCAACTCCAGGCTCAGAGCATTCTCTTGAGAGTGCTGTGATCCCGCTTTGCAGAGGCGTCGCACGGCGCTCCTCGAATTCAGCAGCGTGTGGCTGCATGCTGGGTGGCGCATGCGTGCCTGACCAGCACTGCTTGCGATCCTGCCAGCGCTGATGGCGTGTAGCCGCCACAGCGCAATCCACGGCGAGCCTTGCTAGAAAAGACGGCGTGGCTGTCTGGAAGCGAAGCTGGGCCGTGGCCCTGTCTGGTAACGCCTCGTCTTCACTTCTGATGGGATTGAAAGCGGCCAGTGGGCCTGTCAGCAAAAGCGGGGACGGAAAGAGGGAGGCAGCGCAGAGAGCCATTCGCCTCCGCTCAGCAGTTTCTTCGCCGGAGAGAAGCTGCGCCGCAGAACAGGCCGCCGCCTCCACAAGTTTGCTCCACCACTGCAACAGGAGTGCGGCAAACGTCTCGGTGTTGTTCAACGTGGAGTGGCACACGTCAGAGCCGTGTGTGCTGCACCACAGCGCGAGAGAGGAGAGGAGTCCGTGAAACAGCAGCTCCACGGCAGCCGCTCGATGCCGCGGTGGCACATTATCAGACCCATCGAACAGTGTGACGATTTTCGTGACAGAGGTGCGGGAAGCATGACAGGCAGGACACAACACGCAGTACCACGCTGCCATTTGATCCGTTTCTAGTTGTGCCATCACTGCAGTTGGCTGTTGCGGTGAGGGTGGTGGCAGGTGCGGCGTATTAGCCGTCGCCGGCGTCTCAGCCTGCAACAACCGCATCGACAGCTCGTACGCACAGAGCGTTGCACTTATCGCGGTTCGTTCTTCTGCGGCTGCGGCTGATAATCCAAAGCAAGCGCGCCGTCTTTGCGGGCCGTGCAGTCCCGCCAGCCAGCTACGACGACGCTTGCGTGAGGATGTCAGGGACTCAGGAAGCGAACACTTCGCTGCACCGGACACGTCGGTCCCATACTGCCCTTTTTCATCCCCATCGCCGCCGTGTGCTGCCAACGCCTGTGCGTTGGCTTTTGCCATCACCACCGCTGCCCGCTCCTTCCGTTCGGACGTCCACTCCACTGTCAGCAGGGGCTCGTTTTCGCACCAGAGCAGGTGAACATCGCTGCAGCGGCAGTGATGAGCGAACTCGTGCTGGGTGGCAAAGTAGAACCCGCCGTGGAAGGCAGGAAAGAGGAAGGCGAAGGCCTCACGATCTGCTGCCGTGGCAGCACCGCTGGGGCACGTTGCATCAATGCGCTCGGCGCACGTGCGGTCCCCACACGCAGCACTCCCCGCCACCGTTCCTCTTTGTCGTGTAAAGAGACACTGCCACGTCGATGCGTGCAGCACCGCCCCAAGGCAAAGGCGACGAGCGTTCACTGCAAAAACGTGTCGCTCGCCACGTCGCGACGAGTAGCTCCATCCACGATGCCAGATCACTGTGGACGCATCTGCAGCAAAGTCCGTGTTGACTTCAAGCACTAACCACGTCGTTTGGGGGGCCTGACACACTTCATCCGCACTGCCACCGTCTTTGCTGCGATGAGTGAGGGCCGGCGCTGCAGGCAAGTTAGAAAACAAAAGGCGGGGTGACTCTTGCGGCTGCTCCGTGGGTGACAACTGCAAGAGCCTGGCGGGAAGCATCAACGGCGAACACACTACAGCAGCCTCCGCATCCGCCACGCTGCACGGAACACGGAGCAGCGTGCATGAACCTGCCAGCTGCGAGCTTTGCCGTACCGGTGTCCCGGCAGCCGCCAAGGACAAATTGTGTGGAGTCCACAGTTGCTCGGCTCGGAATTTCATTTCCTAAAAAAAAAAAAAAGAAAATGAAGAATAAGGTAAAAAGAACAATCGCGGCCAGCTTGTCTTCTCATCGTGGAAAAAAAAAAATGCTCTGCTCACGTGACCTTTTACACTACAAAGCGTGTTATCACGACACCAGGTGATCATCCATGGTGAGAACGATGCGGAAAAGGAGAAAGAGAATGACGGAAAAGAGACTTTAAGGCTCACACAGTGGCTTGTAGGAGAAGAAAAAAAGATGAAGAGGGAGAACGAGTATCATACTACTCTCACATAGAGGAACATCCGGAAAAGACGAGCGCTGGGCAAGGTGGAGGGGGGAGGGGAGGAAAACGAGAACTACATATTGCTTTTTCTGTTCTCCCTGTGTTTCTCTCCTGCAAAAATAGCAGAAGCGAAAAAGAACGCTAGGCAACTTACAGTTTCCTTTAGAAAACGAAAAAGAAAACGAGTCAGACATTTAAGCTCTAAAGTAGCGCCGATGATTTATCAGTATCAGCAACAGATTTTTTTTTTTCGAGTTCCTTTTTTGGCTCAGTGGAAAAAGGAAAAAGAAACTACAGCCAAATGGAAAAAATGACAAATAGTAGTAATAAGCAAAGGTGAATATGAAGCAAAAAGAAAAAAGGAGACCACTGCTCTAAAAACAACAACACCAACAACTTTATAAAAAAGAAAAACACGATGGCCAGGTCGAACGTGAAGTGGGTCTCGCGGGGTAAAGCTGAAAGATAAAGAGAGGCAGAGGCGGTGTCACCGAGAAATACCCCGATGCATGCTCCTTTCTCTGCTCGTACACGTTACACAAACCGACCGTTTCATGGCGAAGGATCAGTGCGGGGGGCTTGTACATCAGCTGGCGAACACAAAAAGAAAGGACAAGCGCAAAAGCCAAAAAAAAAAAAAAACAAGGAGAGAGGAGAAATACGAGGTGAAACAGAATATTAAGATGTGGGTAATACCAATGACAGGGACATTAAAGGGACTGGGAGTGACAACCCGCGGAGGTCTACATTTCTACGAAGTTGTAAGAAGTAAAAGAGGACACGAGCCTTAAAAGGGAGAAAAATCAAAGAGGGAACAAGATCTACAACAAATGTACGAAAAAGAGCACGCCTGGAAAAATACAAGAGCGATATAGTATGGATGTCAAAAGCGAACTGGAGGTCTTTCTTCCGCAGTTTCGTCGACTGGCCTATCCGTTGCTATCATCCTTGTTTCTCGCTTTTGCGCTCCTCGAATCCCTCTTTCTCGCGCTTCTCTTCTTCCCTTGTGCGCCTCCGTACTCACAAACCAAGCTGTGCCTCCAGACTAGAAGGGTCTGCGGTGTTGCTTGTCTCCTGTTGGCCGCCGGCGTCTACCTTGCCGCCTGGCAGGTCCGGCAGCTTCGCTCCAGGCATCGCCAGCGCGTCCGACAAGTAGTCGGCGTCGTTCTCCTTCTCCATGTCGAAATCAAGGGCATCCAGCTCCCCCAGCATCTCGTCCTCGTCGATGTCCTCCGGGACGTCGTAGCCGCGACCCATGATCTCCTGAATCTCCTGCGTGTCCATGTACAGGTCGGTAAGGTCGTCCTGCAGCTTGTCCACTTTGTCGATGTTCAGCTTCTTCATGTTCTTACCTAGCTCTTTCTTTGCCTGCTTCATCGCATCAACTTGCACCTGCGTGTCCTTCATCGTCTCTGTGGTAAACTGCAACTGATCCACGTTGAACTGCTGCTGCATCATCATGTCTTGTTGATTCTGGTACATGCGTTTCTGCTGAAGCAGCTGCACGGCGCGCTGCTTGTAGCGGTTTTGCGCCATGCCGCGTGAGCGCTGGATCTGCTCCTTCAACTTCACCAGTTCCGCGTCGATCTTTGCCACACGCGCGTCCACAACGTCGGAGCGGCTGTTGATGCGGTTGCTGGCGTCCTCCAGCGTCGGCTTCGGCGCATTATTGCTCTTACCGAAAAGGCGGTTCATTTTTTTTTTTGCTTGCAATTTTCTTTCTTTGGCCACCCAGTGTATGGGGGAAATTCGGGACATAGCGATGAGAGAAAAAGGAGGGGAAAAAGAGGTGATATGTAACTTAGAGAGCTGAACAGTGGAAAACAAAACACAAAGAGCAAAAAACAAAAACAGAACGTGCATAACGTAGCTGTAGACAGGCGATGATCGAGTAGAATGAAAGACGGCTGCAAACACACACACACGCACACACACACACACACACACACACACACGTTGCCGAGGAAGCGGAGGAAAAGTGGGGGACAGCTTTACTGAGAAAGAGGGAGAAAACTATTCACCATTAAGGAGTTGCTTGGGCTTTCTTTTCCTTCAGTTGCACATTCTTCCTTTCCTTTTCGTCCGTTTTTGCTATTTCGAAAAAAAAAAACAAGTTTGTTTTGTAACGGCGGTTTTGAGAGTTAGCGGCAAACACGTGTTTGCATTGCTGGATAGATATGCTGTACATCGTTACAAACCAAGAAAAGAGAAAAGAAATGAGAACACAAAAGCAAATAAACAGTTTTTTTTTTTTTTTTGCTTTCCCATAGAAACGACAGGACAGGCGCCTGATTATGCTTCACAAATCAGTGTGCCAGTTCTTTCTTGGAAATGCTGCCTCGATGCGCGAAAAGCACGCGGCATGTCGCGGCGTTGGAAAGCGGAACGGTGACTGTCCGTCGAGCATTGGCCCCATCGCTTGACGAGAGAGCTTAGTGCTGCTTTTTAACCGTGGGTCGGTGCCGCGACAAGGGAGAAGTTGCCGCCGCCGTCGTTTCCGTCGACACGCTAAGCCGCAGAAACTTCGTGGCGGACCGTTCGTGTGTCGGTGCAGGCGCGGCCGCTACTTCGGGCGACAGCATGGGCGTGGCTTGCGTTGCACTGGCAAGATCGTCGCCATCGTGTTCGCTGCCCTCTTCGTCTTTTTCGCTCGTACCGTCGGCCAGCACATTCTTAGACGTCGCCGCCGTGCGCAGCAGCCGCTGCTGCGCGGTTCGCTGCTGCACTGACTGCCGTATTTTTGCCCGCATAGCAGCCAACTCACGCTGCAGCGTTGCACGGCTGGGTAAGCCTTGGTGCACGGCGGCGTCGACTGCGGCGGTTGGTGGGACGTAAAGAAGAGCTGGCAAGGTTGGGCTGCACGTTGCTCCCGCTGCACCGTGCAGCAGAGGAGGCGGGTGAGACGTCAGGATGTCGGGGAGGGCGAGTCCTGGCGAATTGACCCGCTGGACAACTGCCCCGGCCTTCTCCGTCGCATTGCTAGCCAGCGCGCTCACCTGTAGTGCGGTGCCGGCAAAAGTGTCGTCCGTTGCCGTCGCCGTGCCGCTCCACCCCATCAACGTCCGCATCACCCGTGGTGTGTTCCACAGCCGTGCCTTTTCTTGCGCAACGTCGTGCTTGTGCTGACGCATGGCGTACCATGACAGCTGCGAGAGCACGGTGGAGGAAGAGGAAGGAAGGGAGGAAAGACTGCCGCGTGTGCCACGGCTGGGCCGCCGCGCAGCAGCTTTGATGTGGGCGAGCGCGGGGGAGAGGTAGGCGTCCGTCACAACCGGGCAGGTCAGCTGGACTGCGTGGGCGGTAATCATGGCTTTTGCGCCGTTAGCAGTGGACCTGCCGCTGCCGTGCGTGGCGCGACGCTTAGCGTCTGCAGAATTTCGTCCGTGCTGGCCCGGCGCAACGTCAGCGTTCCGTCCGTGGCGGCCACCACAGCCACTTCTGAGTTTCCTGCCTCTCTGTCCGTAACGCACATCCTCGTCACGGGACCCACAAGTATCAGGATGCGATGTTGGGGCAGCGCCACCCATGCTGGATCTGTCCGTCGACGCAGGCGCCGATCGAGCGTGCGACAGCTCGGCTTTCAAGATCTTTGCCTCCACATCTGTTCCACCTGTCAAGGAGCGACGCACAGCGGCGCACCACACAAGGTGCGCGACGACGTCGTGGTGGTAAAACAGAGAGGGAGCAGGGGCTTGCCGGCTCCACTCGTCGCGGAGCGCCGGCGAGTCCTTCAATCGCAGAGGTGGCGGTCTCGTTTCCGCATCCGTACCGCGCACATCGGGAAGCATCTTTTGCCTTTCGTGTTTCTTCTCGGTCGGCTGCCGTTGCCGTGTTGCGCATGTGCAGATGGACAGAGAAATAACACCTGTAAGGAGCAGGGAAAAAAATTCTACACATCAGGCAAGAAGGACAGGAAGGGGAAAAAACGAGCACGAAAAGGCGATGCGTCAAAGGGCCAAGTGAAACACATTACGGAGTTGCGGACAGAGAAAGGGAGGAAGGGAGGGGGGGGGGTTTGGAGAAGTGAGGGTGGTGAGCAAGACATACGTGGGAGCGACAAACCAGTGCGGTCTATTTGTCTTCCTTAATACAACGAAGACCTTAGTGAGGGGAAAAACGGCTCCCTAAACTGCTGAAGTGGCAAGTACTTTGGGCGGCAAAGTTCTTCCAAAAGAAAAAAGAGCCTTCTGCTGCACATCTCTCCCTCTTCACCTCAGGAGACTTGCTCCACCGTTACCCCTCGGATTACTGACCAGCAAAACTAAGCTGGGAAAGGCCGTGTGCTCTTTTTTTTTTTTCGCCCTTTCTCTTCTCGCGCCCTCAAATACATGAAAGCGCTCCATCAACACAATTGATCCGTGCGACTACAAAAGCACGTTCCTTCTTTTGTTCCGCTTCACGGGAGGCAACACTTTGAATAGGAAAAAGGGGAAAAAAGAAGACACCCACGCACGCACACACACACAGAGAAAAAAAAAAAAAAAGATGCACTTTATTTCTACACCGGCTCACCGCTCTGTGTGTGTACAGCTTGAATACCTTGAACGCATATAAACACTACAGCGCCTCCAACGCACTGGTTTTACATTAGGCATTTGCAGAGCAAAAACAAAAAAAAAAAGAGGGAAAGGGAAAGGGAGATCTAAAAACACTGGAAAAAGGCAAAACGAAGAGGAGAGTTCTCTTCTTCTGCCAGTTATTTCCCCTTGCAACGTAGCGTCTCCACGCTACACACGTACACAAAGACGCAAGCCCATACGCACAGCAGCTTTGAGGAAAAAAGACGCACCGTTTTCATCCGTACTTTTCCCTTTCCCTCCGCTTATGGTCTGTCTTGGTCTTTTTTCCCCCTTTCTTTTTTTCTTTACACCTTTCATCCCTCGCCTAAGTTGCACTACACGGTGATGCGTTCGAGCACCTTGTACAAGCGCTCAGAATAGCCCTCTGGAGGGATCACGCTAATAGCCTGGCGGTCGTTCACGAAGCCTTTTGCAAAGCTCTCCAGTTTTTTGGCCGAGTTGTACGTTTGAAGGACGTCAATGATGCCGAGGTAGTAGACGTCCTCGCGCGCTGTGGTGTCGTCGCCCGGGGCATAAATGGGTAGTGACAGCAGCCCACCGTCGCAGCCGTGAATGCAGACGTATACATCGTCCTCAAAAGCCGGGTGGGCGTCCGGCAGCGACGCTGGCTGGCCACCGGCACCGGTGAGGGCAACGGTGACCGTCTTTGCCCCTGCGTCCGCCGCGGCGCTGGTCACGTTGGTGATCTTGCTGCGGGTACGCTGGTGATCCGTCAGCGGCGTCGGCAGCTCGCCTCCGCCAAGCGGGTCCACGTATGGCTTGTCACAGTCGTGGTGCTGGTATCGCTGCAGCACAATCGTCTTGGACGGCCCTTCCTCGCGCGAGAAGAGGCGGCTGCGCACGCCAATCATACAGCTGTAGTCGACCACGCTTAGTTGTCGGAGAAATCCAACGTCGGAGCGGAATTGCGCCAGCAAGATGGCACGCTGGTAGGCGCCACAGATAATCAACTGAGGCGGGAGATCGTTGTCCTTCAGCAAAAGGGCGCCAAAGGCGGTGCGCGGTGGCGGCTTGCCAGGCTGCAGGGCCGTCCGATTCACGGTGCTTCCCTTGACGTCGTAAATGCGGTGGATGTAGTACGGCGTTGCAAAAACGTTGTGCATCAGCACAAAGTGCTGTGCCATGCCCGCCTTCCACCACCGCACGGTGATCAACGCGTAGAACCGCGGGAGCAACGTGTGCGGATTCCGTTCGCAGTAACGCACGTAGGCGGGCAGAAACTTGCGCGTGAAGAACTCTATCTCGCTGGGGCGAACCGTCTTCATGACGTAGTCGCCGAAGTAGAGCAGGGTAGTCCCACTTTTGCCAGGTGAGACGCTAATGCGCCACGCCGTCGCGTTCTCAACGCCGGCGCGCAGCCGCCGTTGCTGCTGTTGCTGCAGCGTGAGACGGAGGGGTGTCCCGTCCGCTCTAGCCCCATCACAAGCGCCATCCGCTATTTCGCCGCGCACCCCATACTGCAGAAACGAGCGGCGGAAGCGGTCGATGTCGAGACGAAGAAAGCCGCGTATCTGATTGAATATTACCGGCGCGTGCATCTCTACCTGGACCTCGTCGAGGCGACTGAAGTGCTTTTTGGGGATGTGCATCTTGCTGTCGCCACCCGCCGCAGCCATCACAAAAGCGGTGCTCGGCTTCGCTGTCGACGGACTCGACAGCAGTACCCCCTTGCTGCACGTCGCGCTGAGCAACTGCCCGCCATCAGCGCCACCGTCAACGCTGCCGCTGCTGCTGCCGCCGTGGTGCTCCTTGTGTTTCTTGTCCACCTTCGCGGACTTTGATGGCAGCTCGGCAGAAATACGGGCCAGTAGCAGACGCGCAAACGGGTCGAGCGTGTCATCGTCCGCTTCAGCTGTGGAAGGGCCGCCGCCGTTCTCGTCCTCGGTGCTGTTTTCTGAGGCACCGCCGTTGCGTTCTGCGGAGTGGCGCCCTGCGTGGCCGGCAAAGCACCGTCGCAGCTCGTCGTCCTTGTTTTCGGCCTCAAATGGTGGCACGGCTTCCTCTGCCGCCTGTTGAGAGGTGAGGCGCTGCGGCGCGTCGTGGATGCAGCGAAAGGCAAGCACCAGTGACTCCTCGATAGCCCGCCGCAACGCCGTGTCGCTGACGCCGAGCTGGTAGAGAAACGGTGGTGCCGCGGTGGTTGTGGGAGTTGTGGTGGCGGCAGACGGCAGGCTCTGCATGGCCTTCGGTGTTGCCGCCCCACTGCTTCCACGCTCTGCTGCCTCTCCCGTTTTCCCGCTCTGTGCGGGCGCCGGCTGCGACACCAGTGACACAGGAGCGGACGTGCGCGAGGGAGGGGAATCTTGCAGCACGCGACGAGCCTGGATTGTGTCCAGTAAGGCAGCCTCCAGCACCTTGCAGAGATACCAACTATTGTTCTTGACTGCGTCTGTGACAGCACGGCCGATCTGGTTAGGATTCTGCGTCGGACCCGCGGGGGCGGCGGTGGCACCGCTCGTCGTCTCACTGGTCCGCGCAGCGCAGTGGCTGACCGCAGCCGCCCCCCCGCCACCGCTTGCGTCGCTTGTCCCTTCGAGGGCAGCAGCGTTGGAGAGCAGCGTACCAGTGCCCAGCATGGCATCGCTATTATTGCTGCTGGTCGCGTGCGACAACGGTCCGTCCTCCGGAAGGCTCGAGAGGCAGCGAGGAGCATCTTCACAAGAGGGGCCCAGCATCTGCTCCAACCGCAGCCGACGCTGCGCTTTGCGGCTTTGAAAGCGTTGCCGCATTGCCTGCGCGGACATGTCACCCTCTGCGTCCGTTGGGACGGGAGGCACTGTTTCGCTCGGCGTCCTGTCTTTTGCTGGCGGTGGTGACTGCCCGCGTCCAGTGCGCGCAGTCGGCGGCACCGTTTCTCTTTGAAGTGCTTCCGTCTCGTTGCTCGGCTCCAGCGGTGGCTGCTGGTTAGGCGGTGCGGGGCCAGCCGCTAAGCCTGCTTGTCCGGCACTTGCCAGTATGGCGCGTGCAGGGGTGATGCGCTGCTGTCGCGCTTCCTGTCGCAGTAACGTGCGAGCACGCAAAGCAGCCGCCTCGTCATTCGTGCTTTCCTCTGCCAAGTCGGCCCGCGAACACGCTGGGCCAGCGTCCACTCCAAGCGTTGCCGCGATGTGTGGAGGCTCCACAGTGCCATAAACGATCTCTGTGGTCGGCGTGGCGCCGTTGCTGCTAAGGAGACCACCGGCCGCCACTTGGTGAAGAAGGCTGTGCTGCTGTTCGCGGAGCTTCAATAGCTGAAGTCGGAGCAGATGGTTCTCTCTGCGGAGACGACGCAGTGGAGAATCGTCACAATTGGTTTTGCCGCTCGCAGCGCTCACATCACCGGAGGGAGTACAAAGCGGAGCAGCACACTCAGAGCTGCACTTGCGCTCCTCTTGTTTTGGGTTCATGACAGCCGCTCGCTGCTTTCTTCATCGTCGACGCTGTTAATTATGTTGCAGAATTCGAGAGCGTGAAGAAAAAAAAAAGAGAAAAAAGAGAAAAAGAGAGCCTCAAAGGAAGAGCTGCGAGTGTAGATGCGTGAATACCAAGCTTCAGAAAAAAAAAAAAAACGCGTAACAAACTGCGCGGACAGCTGACGCAGCAAGAGAACCCACAACCCTGAAGCCAACAAAGATCTGAAAAAGCGTAGAGAGGGGGAAAAGTCCAGCTCAAGGCTTGAAAAACTCTTCTCCGCTGTACTTTTCAATGCTCTTCGCTTGACGCTTCACATGCTGGTTGGAAAACAAACGCTGCTGCTCATATAAGGTTCATAAGTTCGGTCACTCGAAACTCACGTGTTGTTCTTCACGAGCTCCTCGTCTCGCTTTGGTTGTGGCTGTCAGTGCTGCATGTGTAGGTGTTTGCGTTCTTTGTTTTGTTGTTGTGTGAAGTCACTACAGATTTTCACAGAACACTGCGACTGAACAGGGAACAATATCAATACAAAACGTCGTTTGGCACCGCTAAGGTAGCTAGTCGCATGCTAGAATCAGAAGACAGAAATAAACCGAAAAGGGGAGGAAAAACAATGACATAGAGCAAAAAAAAAAAATAAGGTAAAGGTCCAACCTCTTTTCACACATTTTTACTTCAGTTGAAGTGGAAAAAAACAAAGACAGATATATATATATATATATATATTAGTTTTCTTTTTTCTACGCTAGCGCCACTCGCGTTCTCAGAACGAAAAAGAAAGCCCTTAGAAGCAAGTGTTGTATTCTCACAAAAGAGTGCGCAAACAAGCTATCGTGGAGTATGTTCTTAAAAAGAGCTCACTTTTTTTTCCTTTTTTCAAAGTGGTGCTTTTCAACGATACGAGCGTGAGTCTGCAAGAAGCCGCGCACAGAAACGTAACGGAGTACAGCAACAGCTGTAAATGAGGCTCAAAAAGAGAAACGAGGCTCTTTGGATCTTAGCCTGGAAAGCCACTATGAGCTTCTTTTCGTGAAGAAAGAGCCATCAAGTCACTTTCCTTCTTTTTTTTTTATTTCTTGGCAGTTTTGAATCTCAAGCCTTCACCAGCTGTCTTGCTTCGTTCCGGTGCGAAGATCAGGAGGCGATACATCAATGCTGTACTCGAAACACTGCCCTAATGGCCACTGGTACAAAGTGCAAAACTATGGAACACTAAAAAAAAAAAAAAAGAGAATTCAATGAGATGGAATTTCTTGCGCTGGTGTAATACACTGCGAGATAGTGGAAAACACAGCGTTGATCGTGTTAACGACTGTTTTCCCTTTTGCCTTGTAGAGGGGAAAAAGTAACAAGGTGACTTTAACCAAACAACAACAAAGCAACTTCAACAGCAACAGCAACCACACACAAAAAAGGCACGCTCGCTTGCGAGCAAAAATGCGCTTTTCCTCACAATCTACTTTTGTCCACGTCGGATCTGAGGGCAACGCAGCACGACTGATTCTCTCCATTTCTGGATGCCTCTCATTGTTGTAACCGATATCTCTACAAATTACTGGCCAACCTTTCAAGCACAATTCACGTACAAACGCAGGTGCCATGATGCGTGGAGCAAAAAAAAAAAAAAACAACGACAACACCAAAGTAATACCGACCAAACGAAGAGCGAGTCCACTCGGAACGTCGTAAAAAAAGCAGATCAAAGTGGCGAACACTCAAAGAACAATGCCGAAAAAGAGTCCCTTTCGTTTTTTTTTTTTGCTACAAATAACACGGAGAGAATTTGTGTGCACAACAAAGCGACAAAAGTCTGCGTGAAGTTTGTTTTCCATGACAGAAAAAAGAGCTGAAAAGTAGAGAAAAAGAAGCACAACTCGGACGTGAAAAGCAACACCTTTTTCAAACATTGTGAGGGAAAAAAAAAAAACGCGCAAGTAGTTGGAGGGGAAAGAAAACTGCTATCAAAAGTAGCCCTTTTGTTTCCGTCAAAAGCACATTACGGGAAGAGCTTCAACCACTGCTATTCACCGTAAAAAAAAAAAAAAAACACAGCTTAACGCTCTTTGCAGCACTACACACCCACCTTTTCTTTACCTGATTTCCGTCGCGATCTCCTCTTACTTTGCGTGTAGCGGGAAAAGGAATAGTATGCAGCACGTACACAGAAAGACAACCACGCACTAAAAACCAGAAAGAAGGAAAGCCACATATGGTGCCTTTTCATATCAAACGGGCGTGGGAGCAAACCGGGATGTTAGAATAATAACAACAAACGAACACCGTAAAAAGCACGCAACTGAGGCGATGCCACCCACTCGATTGCGAACGCACAATACGGAGGGGAGAAACGCAAGCGCAGTTTGCAATACACTTGTCCAGAGAGTCAAAACCCACTCAGCCATCCATTACAACAGAGTTACAAAAATCGCAGTCACAACGGCAACCACCACGCCACCCGCATTCTTTCGCAATGCCCACAGCTTGCTAGGTGCGGAAGCACCGTTTTCCTCCAGATTCTTACAACGAAGACCGACGTACTGCGCAGTGCCGTCCGGATACACATTCGAGCAGCATGAGAAGAAGCCGCGGTTGCCCAAAGACCCACTACAAGTCACAGTTGTATTGGAGTACCCTCCAATAGCATTACCACAAGCCGTAAGGTAATCCGAGCCCTTCCAGCTGCTGCAACAAATATAGTCCTTCATGCTTTCAACAGTAGCGGCATCAAACTCATTGATATTGGGACACAACGCCGCAAGAGTCGACAAGAACTTACTAGAAGAAGACCCTGAACCTTCTGCAGGATTCGGAGTAGTCTCCCAAAAAGACGACGAGGACGAGGACGAAGACGACGGGATGGAGCTGCTGGAGCTGGACGGGGCCGACGGCGAAGACGAGGACGAAGACGACGGGATGGAGCTGCTGGAGCTGGACGGGGCCGACGGCGAAGACGAGGACGAAGACGACGGGATGGAGCTGCTAGAGCTGGACGGGGCCGACGGCGAGGACGAAGACGAAGACGACGGGATGGAGCTGCTAGAGCTGGACGGGGCCGACGGCGAGGACGAAGACGAAGAGGACGGGATCGAGCTGCTAGAGCTGGACGGGGCCGACGGCGAGGACGAAGACGAAGAGGACGGGATCGAGCTGCTAGAGCTGGACGGGGCCGACGGCGAGGACGAGGACGAAGACGACGGGATGGAGCTGCTAGAGCTGGACGGGGCCGACGGCGAGGACGAGGACGAAGACGACGGGATGGAGCTGCTAGAGCTGGACGGGGCCGACGGCGAGGACGAAGACGAAGAGGACGGGATGGAGCTGCTAGAGCTGGACGGGGCCGACGGCGAGGACGAGGACGAAGACGACGGGATGGAGCTGCTAGAGCTGGACGGGGCCGACGGCGAGGACGAAGACGAAGAGGACGGGATGGAGCTGCTAGAGCTGGACGGGGCCGACGGCGAGGACGAGGACGAAGATGACGGGATGGAGCTGCTAGAGCTGGACGGGGCCGAGGGCGAAGACGAAGACGAAGACGACGGGATGGAGCTGCTAGAGCTGGACGGGGCCGACGGCGAGGACGAGGACGAAGACGACGGGATGGAGCTGCTAGAGCTGGACGGGGCCGACGGCGAAGACGAAGACGAAGACGACGGGATGGAGCTGCTAGAGCTGGACGGGGCCGACGGCGAGGACGAGGACGAAGATGACGGGATGGAGCTGCTAGAGCTGGACGGGGCCGACGGCGAAGACGAAGACGAAGACGACGAGATGGAGCTGCTAGAGCTGGACGGGGCCGACGGTGAAGACGAGGACGAAGATGACGGGACGGAGCTGCTAGAGCTGGACGGGGTCGACGGCGAAGACGAGGACGAAGACGACGGGATGGAGCTGCTAGAGCTGGACGGGGCCGACGGCGAGGACGAGGACGAAGACGACGGGACGGAGCTGCTAGAGCTGGACGGGGCCGAGGGCGAGGACGAAGACGAAGACGACGGGATGGAGCTGCTAGAGCTGGACGGGGCCGACGGCGAGGACGAGGACGAAGACGACGGGATGGAGCTGCTAGAGCTGGACGGGGCCGACGGCGAGGACGAGGACGAAGACGACGGGATGGAGCTGCTAGAGCTGGACGGGGCCGACGGCGAGGACGAAGACGAAGAGGACGGGATGGAGCTGCTAGAGCTGGACGGGGCCGACGGCGAGGACGAGGACGAAGACGACGGGATGGAGCTGCTAGAGCTGGACGGGGCCGACGGCGAGGACGAAGACGAAGAGGACGGGATGGAGCTGCTAGAGCTGGACGGGGCCGACGGCGAGGACGAGGACGAAGATGACGGGATGGAGCTGCTAGAGCTGGACGGGGCCGAGGGCGAAGACGAAGACGAAGACGACGGGATGGAGCTGCTAGAGCTGGACGGGGCCGACGGCGAGGACGAGGACGAAGACGACGGGATGGAGCTGCTAGAGCTGGACGGGGCCGACGGCGAAGACGAAGACGAAGACGACGGGATGGAGCTGCTAGAGCTGGACGGGGCCGACGGCGAAGACGAAGACGAAGACGACGAGATGGAGCTGCTAGAGCTGGACGGGGCCGACGGTGAAGACGAGGACGAAGATGACGGGACGGAGCTGCTAGAGCTGGACGGGGTCGACGGCGAAGACGAGGACGAAGACGACGGGATGGAGCTGCTAGAGCTGGACGGGGCCGACGGCGAGGACGAGGACGAAGATGACGGGATGGAGCTGCTAGAGCTGGACGGGGCCGAGGGCGAGGACGAAGACGAAGACGACGGGATGGAGCTGCTAGAGCTGGACGGGGCCGACGGCGAGGACGAGGACGAAGACGACGGGATGGAGCTGCTAGAGCTGGACGGGGCCGACGGCGAGGACGAGGACGAAGACGACGGGATGGAGCTGCTAGAGCTGGACGGGGCCGACGGCGAAGACGAAGACGAAGACGACGGGATGGAGCTGCTAGAGCTGGACGGGGCCGACGGCGAGGACGAGGACGAAGACGACGGGATGGAGCTGCTAGAGCTGGACGGGGCCGACGGCGAAGACGAAGACGAAGACGACGGGATGGAGCTGCTAGAGCTGGACGGGGCCGACGGCGAGGACGAGGACGAAGACGACGGGATGGAGCTGCTAGAGCTGGACGGGGCCGACGGCGAAGACGAAGACGAAGACGACGGGATGGAGCTGCTAGAGCTGGACGGGGCCGACGGCGAGGACGAGGACGAAGACGACGGGATGGAGCTGCTAGAGCTGGACGGGGCCGACGGCGAGGACGAGGACGAAGACGACGGGATGGAGCTGCTAGAGCTGGACGGGGCCGACGGCGAAGACGAAGACGAAGACGACGGGATGGAGCTGCTAGAGCTGGACGGGGCCGACGGCGAGGACGAGGACGAAGACGACGGGATGGAGCTGCTAGAGCTGGACGGGGCCGACGGCGAGGACGAGGACGAAGACGACGGGATGGAGCTGCTAGAGCTGGACGGGGCCGACGGCGAGGACGAGGACGAAGACGACGGGATGGAGCTGCTAGAGCTGGACGGGGCCGACGGCGAGGACGAGGACGAAGACGATGGGATGGAGCTGCTAGAGCTGGACGGGGCCGACGGCGAGGACGAGGACGAAGACGACGGGATGGAGCTGCTAGAGCTGGACGGGGCCGACGGCGAGGACGAGGACGAAGACGACGGGATGGAGCTGCTAGAGCTGGACGGGGCCGAGGGCGAGGACGAAGACGAAGACGACGGGATGGAGCTGCTAGAGCTGGACGGGGCCGACGGCGAGGACGAGGACGAAGACGACGGGATGGAGCTGCTAGAGCTGGACGGGGCCGACGGCGAGGACGAGGACGAAGACGACGGGATGGAGCTGCTAGAGCTGGACGGGGCCGACGGCGAAGACGAAGACGAAGACGACGGGATGGAGCTGCTAGAGCTGGACGGGGCCGACGGCGAGGACGAGGACGAAGACGACGGGATGGAGCTGCTAGAGCTGGACGGGGCCGACGGCGAAGACGAAGACGAAGACGACGGGATGGAGCTGCTAGAGCTGGACGGGGCCGACGGCGAGGACGAGGACGAAGACGACGGGATGGAGCTGCTAGAGCTGGACGGGGCCGACGGCGAAGACGAAGACGAAGACGACGGGATGGAGCTGCTAGAGCTGGACGGGGCCGACGGCGAGGACGAGGACGAAGACGACGGGATGGAGCTGCTAGAGCTGGACGGGGCCGACGGCGAGGACGAGGACGAAGACGACGGGATGGAGCTGCTAGAGCTGGACGGGGCCGACGGCGAAGACGAAGACGAAGACGACGGGATGGAGCTGCTAGAGCTGGACGGGGCCGACGGCGAGGACGAGGACGAAGACGACGGGATGGAGCTGCTAGAGCTGGACGGGGCCGACGGCGAAGACGAAGACGAAGACGACGGGATGGAGCTGCTAGAGCTGGACGGGGCCGACGGCGAAGACGAAGACGAAGACGACGGGATGGAGCTGCTAGAGCTGGACGGGGCCGACGGCGAGGACGAGGACGAAGACGACGGGATGGAGCTGCTAGAGCTGGACGGGGCCGACGGCGAGGACGAGGACGAAGACGACGGGACGGAGCTGCTAGAGCTGGACGGGGCCGACGGCGAGGACGAGGACGAAGACGACGGGATGGAGCTGCTAGAGCTGGACGGGGCCGACGGCGAGGACGAGGACGAAGACGACGGGATGGAGCTGCTAGAGCTGGACGGGGCCGACGGCGAGGACGAGGACGAAGACGACGGGATGGAGCTGCTAGAGCTGGACGGGGCCGACGGCGAGGACGAGGACGAAGACGACGGGATGGAGCTGCTAGAGCTTGACGGGGCCGACGGCGAAGACGAAGACGAAGACGACGGGATGGAGCTGCTAGAGCTTGACGGGGCCGACGGCGAAGACGAAGACGAAGATGACGGGACGGAGCTGCTAGAGCTGGACGGGGCCGACGGCGAGGACGAGGACGAAGACGACGGGATGGAGCTGCTAGAGCTGGACGGGGCCGACGGCGAAGACGAAGACGAAGACGACGGGATGGAGCTGCTAGAGCTGGACGGGGCCGACGGCGAAGACGAAGACGAAGACGACGGGATGGAGCTGCTAGAGCTTGACGGGGCCGACGGCGAAGACGAAGACGAAGACGACGGGATGGAGCTGCTAGAGCTGGACGGGGCCGACGGCGAAGACGAAGACGAAGACGACGGGATGGAGCTGCTAGAGCTGGACGGGGCCGACGGCGAAGACGAAGACGAAGACGACGGGATGGAGCTGCTAGAGCTGGACGGGGCCGACGGCGAGGACGAGGACGAAGACGATGGGATGGAGCTGCTAGAGCTGGACGGGGCCGACGGCGAGGACGAGGACGAGCTGCTGCTGGAGGGCGGGGCGCAACTGTTGTCAACCTT
This sequence comes from Lotmaria passim, assembly GCA_037349495.1. Classification (NCBI taxonomy): domain Eukaryota; phylum Euglenozoa; class Kinetoplastea; order Trypanosomatida; family Trypanosomatidae; genus Lotmaria; species Lotmaria passim. The sequence goes on from CP140193.1 coordinate 1,695,116, forward strand.
GCAGTTAGGGGAAAGGAGCGGTGCATCACCCGTCACGCTGAGTGTCTTGTCGCGGCGCGCAGTCCAGTCGGACGGCAGGCAGCCGCAGAAGTTGTTCACCTCCAGGCTTGCTGTGCTCAGCTTGGCCCACCCGCTGTAGGACTCGGGAATGGTACCCTCGAGCCGGTTGTGGTCCACTCTGAAGATCTCCATCTGGGTCAGCGCACTCCACGACCCGGGGAGCGAGCCTTCAAGATTGTTGCCGTTCAGCGCCAACTCCTTCAGCATCGTCAACACGCTCCACGAGTCGGGTAACGCTCCCATTACGTTCTGCGTATCCGATATGCGAAACACTTCGAGATGGGTCAGCTGGCTGTAGCTTGCAGGAAGCGTGCCCATAATTTGCGTGTCAGAAGCATCGAAGAACACAAGGGACTTCATGGACGCCCACGACTCCGGCAGCACTCCGCTAATGCTGGTGTCTGCAACGGAAATTTGGCGCAGCCATGACAGCGAGCCCCAGCTCTCCGGCAGGTCTCCGATTATTTCCATGTTATCCGACACATCGACCTTGCTTACCACGACATCGGCAGCGACGGCGTTAGGCGGAAGACTTGGGAAATAACCAAGGAAATCGCCGGAAGCCATGTTGAGCTCCACTCCTGTCGGTGTGCAGTTCACGTACTGCCACGAGCAGAAGTTCGTGCATTCCAGCTTCCAGTCCAGCCCAATGAAGGTGTCGGGGAAAGCACTCAGAAAGGCATGCGTGGACTGCTGCTGCGCTTTGGTGTAAATGGTGATCGGCGCGGTGCACTCGTCCACACTGCTAGAGCTGGTCGGAGCCGAGGGCGAGGACGAGGACGAAGACGACGGGACGGAGCTGCTAGAGCTGGACGGGGCCGACGGCGAGGACGAGGACGAAGACGACGGGACGGAGCTGCTAGAGCTGGACGGGGTCGACGGCGAAGACGAGGACGAAGACGACGGGATGGAGCTGCTAGAGCTGGACGGGGCCGACGGCGAGGACGAAGACGAAGACGACGGGATGGAGCTGCTAGAGCTGGACGGGGCCGACGGCGAGGACGAGGACGAAGACGACGGGATGGAGCTGCTAGAGCTGGACGGGGCCGACGGCGAAGACGAAGACGAAGACGACGGGATGGAGCTGCTAGAGCTGGACGGGGCCGAGGGCGAGGACGAAGACGAAGACGACGGGATGGAGCTGCTAGAGCTGGACGGGGCCGACGGCGAAGACGAAGACGAAGACGACGGGATGGAGCTGCTAGAGCTGGACGGGGCCGACGGCGAGGACGAGGACGAAGACGACGGGATGGAGCTGCTAGAGCTGGACGGGGCCGACGGCGAGGACGAGGACGAAGACGACGGGATGGAGCTGCTAGAGCTGGACGGGGCCGACGGCGAAGACGAAGACGAAGACGACGGGATGGAGCTGCTAGAGCTGGACGGGGCCGACGGCGAGGACGAGGACGAAGACGACGGGATGGAGCTGCTAGAGCTGGACGGGGCCGACGGCGAAGACGAAGACGAAGACGACGGGATGGAGCTGCTAGAGCTGGACGGGGCCGACGGCGAGGACGAGGACGAAGACGACGGGATGGAGCTGCTAGAGCTGGACGGGGCCGACGGCGAGGACGAGGACGAAGACGACGGGATGGAGCTGCTAGAGCTGGACGGGGCCGACGGCGAAGACGAAGACGAAGACGACGGGATGGAGCTGCTAGAGCTTGACGGGGCCGACGGCGAAGACGAAGACGAAGACGACGGGATGGAGCTGCTAGAGCTGGACGGGGCCGACGGCGAAGACGAAGACGAAGACGACGGGATGGAGCTGCTAGAGCTGGACGGGGCCGACGGCGAGGACGAGGACGAAGACGACGGGATGGAGCTGCTAGAGCTGGACGGGGCCGACGGCGAAGACGAAGACGAAGACGACGGGATGGAGCTGCTAGAGCTGGACGGGGCCGACGGTGAAGACGAGGACGAAGATGACGGGACGGAGCTGCTAGAGCTGGACGGGGCCGACGGCGAAGACGAGGACGAAGACGACGGGATGGAGCTGCTAGAGCTGGACGGGGCCGACGGCGAAGACGAAGACGAAGACGACGAGATGGAGCTGCTAGAGCTGGACGGGGCCGACGGCGAAGACGAAGACGAAGACGACGGGATGGAGCTGCTAGAGCTGGACGGGGCCGACGGCGAGGACGAGGACGAAGACGACGGGATGGAGCTGCTAGAGCTGGACGGGGCCGACGGCGAGGACGAGGACGAAGACGACGGGATGGAGCTGCTAGAGCTGGACGGGGCCGATGGCGAGGACGAGGACGAAGACGACGGGATGGAGCTGCTAGAGCTGGACGGGGCCGACGGCGAGGACGAGGACGAAGACGACGGGATGGAGCTGCTAGAGCTGGTCGGAGCCGAGGGCGAGGACGAGGACGAAGACGACGGGACGGAGCTGCTAGAGCTGGACGGGGCCGACGGCGAGGACGAGGACGAAGACGACGGGACGGAGCTGCTAGAGCTGGACGGGGTCGACGGCGAGGACGAGGACGAAGACGACGGGATGGAGCTGCTAGAGCTGGACGGGGCCGACGGCGAGGACGAGGACGAAGACGACGGGATGGAGCTGCTAGAGCTGGACGGGGCCGACGGCGAGGACGAGGACGAAGACGACGGGATGGAGCTGCTAGAGCTGGACGGGGCCGACGGTGAAGACGAGGACGAAGATGACGGGACGGAGCTGCTAGAGCTGGACGGGGCCGACGGCGAAGACGAGGACGAAGACGACGGGATGGAGCTGCTAGAGCTGGACGGGGCCGACGGCGAAGACGAAGACGAAGACGACGAGATGGAGCTGCTAGAGCTGGACGGGGCCGACGGCGAAGACGAAGACGAAGACGACGGGATGGAGCTGCTAGAGCTGGACGGGGCCGACGGCGAGGACGAGGACGAAGACGACGGGATGGAGCTGCTAGAGCTGGACGGGGCCGACGGCGAGGACGAGGACGAAGACGACGGGATGGAGCTGCTAGAGCTGGACGGGGCCGACGGCGAAGACGAAGACGAAGACGACGGGATGGAGCTGCTAGAGCTGGACGGGGCCGACGGCGAGGACGAGGACGAAGACGACGGGATGGAGCTGCTAGAGCTGGACGGGGCCGACGGCGAGGACGAGGACGAAGACGACGGGATGGAGCTGCTAGAGCTGGACGGGGCCGACGGCGAGGACGAGGACGAAGACGACGGGATGGAGCTGCTAGAGCTGGACGGGGCCGACGGCGAGGACGAGGACGAAGACGACGGGATGGAGCTGCTAGAGCTGGACGGGGCCGACGGCGAGGACGAGGACGAAGACGACGGGATGGAGCTGCTAGAGCTGGACGGGGCCGACGGCGAAGACGAAGACGAAGACGACGGGATGGAGCTGCTAGAGCTGGACGGGGCCGACGGCGAGGACGAGGACGAAGACGACGGGATGGAGCTGCTAGAGCTGGACGGGGCCGACGGCGAGGACGAGGACGAAGACGACGGGATGGAGCTGCTAGAGCTGGACGGGGCCGACGGTGAAGACGAGGACGAAGATGACGGGACGGAGCTGCTAGAGCTGGACGGGGCCGACGGCGAAGACGAGGACGAAGACGACGGGATGGAGCTGCTAGAGCTGGACGGGGCCGAGGGCGAGGACGAAGACGAAGACGACGGGATGGAGCTGCTAGAGCTGGACGGGGCCGACGGCGAAGACGAAGACGAAGACGACGGGATGGAGCTGCTAGAGCTGGACGGGGCCGACGGCGAGGACGAGGACGAGCTGCTGCTGGAGGGCGGGGCGCAACTGTTGTCAACCTTGCAGTTAGGGGAAAGGAGCGGTGCATCACCCGTCACGCTGAGTGTCTTGTCGCGGCGCGCAGTCCAGTCGGACGGCAGGCAGCCGCAGAAGTTGTTCACCTCCAGGCTTGCTGTGCTCAGCTTGGCCCACCCGCTGTAGGACTCGGGAATGGTACCCTCGAGCCGGTTGTGGTCCACTCTGAAGATCTCCATCTGGGTCAGCGCACTCCACGACCCGGGGAGCGAGCCTTCAAGATTGTTGCCGTTCAGCGCCAACTCCTTCAGCATCGTCAACACGCTCCACGAGTCGGGTAACGCTCCCATTACGTTCTGCGTATCCGATATGCGAAACACTTCGAGATGGGTCAGCTGGCTGTAGCTTGCAGGAAGCGTGCCCATAATTTGCGTGTCAGAAGCATCGAAGAACACAAGGGACTTCATGGACGCCCACGACTCCGGCAGCACTCCGCTAATGCTGGTGTCTGCAACGGAAATTTGGCGCAGCCATGACAGCGAGCCCCAGCTCTCCGGCAGGTCTCCGATTATTTCCATGTTATCCGACACATCGACCTTGCTTACCACGACATCGGCAGCGACGGCGTTAGGCGGAAGACTTGGGAAATAACCAAGGAAATCGCCGGAAGCCATGTTGAGCTCCACTCCTGTCGGTGTGCAGTTCACGTACTGCCACGAGCAGAAGTTCGTGCATTCCAGCTTCCAGTCCAGCCCAATGAAGGTGTCGGGGAAAGCACTCAGAAAGGCATGCGTGGACTGCTGCTGCGCTTTGGTGTAAATGGTGATCGGCGCGGTGCACTCGTCCACACTGCTAGAGCTGGTCGGAGCCGAGGGCGAGGACGAGGACGAAGACGACGGGACGGAGCTGCTAGAGCTGGACGGGGTCGACGGCGAAGACGAGGACGAAGATGACGGGACGGAGCTGCTAGAGCTGGACGGGGCCGACGGCGAAGACGAAGACGAAGACGACGGGATGGAGCTGCTAGAGCTGGACGGGGCCGACGGCGAGGACGAGGACGAAGACGACGGGATGGAGCTGCTAGAGCTGGACGGGGCCGAGGGCGAAGACGAAGACGAAGACGACGGGATGGAGCTGCTAGAGCTGGACGGGGCCGACGGCGAAGACGAAGACGAAGACGACGAGATGGAGCTGCTAGAGCTGGACGGGGCCGACGGCGAGGACGAGGACGAAGACGACGGGATGGAGCTGCTAGAGCTGGACGGGGCCGACGGCGAGGACGAGGACGAAGATGACGGGACGGAGCTGCTAGAGCTGGACGGGGCCGACGGCGAGGACGAGGACGAAGACGACGGGATGGAGCTGCTAGAGCTGGACGGGGCCGACGGCGAGGACGAGGACGAAGACGACGGGATGGAGCTGCTAGAGCTGGACGGGGCCGACGGCGAGGACGAGGACGAAGACGACGGGATGGAGCTGCTAGAGCTGGACGGGGCCGACGGCGAAGACGAAGACGAAGACGACGGGATGGAGCTGCTAGAGCTGGACGGGGCCGACGGCGAGGACGAGGACGAAGACGACGGGATGGAGCTGCTAGAGCTGGACGGGGCCGACGGCGAGGACGAGGACGAAGACGACGGGATGGAGCTGCTAGAGCTGGACGGGGCCGACGGCGAAGACGAAGACGAAGACGACGGGATGGAGCTGCTAGAGCTGGACGGGGCCGACGGCGAGGACGAGGACGAAGACGACGGGATGGAGCTGCTAGAGCTGGACGGGGCCGACGGCGAAGACGAAGACGAAGACGACGGGATGGAGCTGCTAGAGCTTGACGGGGCCGACGGCGAGGACGAGGACGAAGACGACGGGATGGAGCTGCTAGAGCTGGACGGGGCCGACGGCGAGGACGAGGACGAAGACGACGGGATGGAGCTGCTAGAGCTGGACGGGGCCGACGGCGAAGACGAAGACGAAGACGACGGGATGGAGCTGCTAGAGCTGGACGGGGCCGACGGCGAGGACGAGGACGAAGACGATGGGATGGAGCTGCTAGAGCTGGACGGGGCCGACGGCGAGGACGAGGACGAGCTGCTGCTGGAGGGCGGGGCGCAACTGTTGTCAACCTTGCAGTTAGGGGAAAGGAGCGGTGCATCACCCGTCACGCTGAGTGTCTTGTCGCGGCGCGCAGTCCAGTCGGACGGCAGGCAGCCGCAGAAGTTGTTCACCTCCAGGCTTGCTGTGCTCAGCTTGGCCCACCCGCTGTAGGACTCGGGAATGGTACCCTCGAGCCGGTTGTGGTCCACTCTGAAGATCTCCATCTGGGTCAGCGCACTCCACGACCCGGGGAGCGAGCCTTCAAGATTGTTGCCGTTCAGCGCCAACTCCTTCAGCATCGTCAACACGCTCCACGAGTCGGGTAACGCTCCCATTACGTTCTGCGTATCCGATATGCGAAACACTTCGAGATGGGTCAGCTGGCTGTAGCTTGCAGGAAGCGTGCCCATAATTTGCGTGTCAGAAGCATCGAAGAACACAAGGGACTTCATGGACGCCCACGACTCCGGCAGCACTCCGCTAATGCTGGTGTCTGCAACGGAAATTTGGCGCAGCCATGGCAGCGAGCCCCAGCTCTCCGGCAGGTCTCCGATTATTTCCATGTTATCCGACACATCGACCTTGCTTACCACGACATCGGCAGCGACGGCGTTAGGCGGAAGACTTGGGAAATAACCAAGGAAATCGCCGGAAGCCATGTTGAGCTCCACTCCTGTCGGTGTGCAGTTCACGTACTGCCACGAGCAGAAGTTCGTGCATTCCAGCTTCCAGTCCAGCCCAATGAAGGTGTCGGGGAAAGCACTCAGAAAGGCATGCGTGGACTGCTGCTGCGCTTTGGTGTAAATGGTGATCGGCGCGGTGCACTCGTCCACACTGCTAGAGCTGGTCGGAGCCGAGGGCGAGGACGAGGACGAAGACGACGGGACGGAGCTGCTAGAGCTGGACGGGGCCGACGGCGAGGACGAGGACGAAGACGACGGGACGGAGCTGCTAGAGCTGGACGGGGTCGACGGCGAAGACGAGGACGAAGATGACGGGACGGAGCTGCTAGAGCTGGACGGGGCCGACGGCGAAGACGAAGACGAAGACGACGGGATGGAGCTGCTAGAGCTGGACGGGGTTGACGGCGAAGACGAAGACGAAGACGACGGGATGGAGCTGCTAGAGCTGGACGGGGCCGACGGCGAGGACGAGGACGAAGACGACGGGACAGAGCTGCTAGAGCTGGACGGGGCCGACGGCGAGGACGAGGACGAAGACGACGGGACAGAGCTGCTAGAGCTGGACGGGGCCAACGGCGAGGACGAGGACGAAGACGACGGGACGGAGCTGCTAGAGCTGGACGGGGTCGACGGCGAAGACGAGGACGAAGACGACGGGATGGAGCTGCTAGAGCTGGACGGGGCCGACGGCGAAGACGAAGACGAAGACGACGGGATGGAGCTGCTAGAGCTGGACGGGGCCGACGGCGAGGACGAGGACGAAGACGACGGGATGGAGCTGCTAGAGCTGGACGGGGCCGACGGCGAGGACGAGGACGAAGACGACGGGATGGAGCTGCTAGAGCTGGACGGGGCCGACGGCGAGGACGAAGACGAAGACGACGGGATGGAGCTGCTAGAGCTGGACGGGGCCGACGGCGAGGACGAGGACGAAGACGACGGGATGGAGCTGCTAGAGCTGGACGGGGCCGACGGCGAGGACGAGGACGAAGACGACGGGATGGAGCTGCTAGAGCTGGACGGGGCCGACGGCGAGGACGAGGACGAAGACGACGGGATGGAGCTGCTAGAGCTGGACGGGGCCGACGGCGAGGACGAGGACGAAGACGACGGGATGGAGCTGCTAGAGCTGGACGGGGCCGACGGCGAGGACGAGGACGAAGACGACGGGACGGAGCTGCTAGAGCTGGACGGGGTCGACGGCGAAGACGAGGACGAAGATGACGGGACGGAGCTGCTAGAGCTGGACGGGGCCGACGGCGAAGACGAAGACGAAGACGACGGGATGGAGCTGCTAGAGCTGGACGGGGTCGACGGCGAAGACGAAGACGAAGACGACGGGATGGAGCTGCTAGAGCTGGACGGGGCCGACGGCGAGGACGAGGACGAAGACGACGGGACAGAGCTGCTAGAGCTGGACGGGGCCGACGGCGAGGACGAGGACGAAGACGACGGGACAGAGCTGCTAGAGCTGGACGGGGCCAACGGCGAGGACGAGGACGAAGACGACGGGACGGAGCTGCTAGAGCTGGACGGGGTCGACGGCGAAGACGAGGACGAAGACGACGGGATGGAGCTGCTAGAGCTGGACGGGGCCGACGGCGAAGACGAAGACGAAGACGACGGGATGGAGCTGCTAGAGCTGGACGGGGCCGACGGCGAGGACGAGGACGAAGACGACGGGATGGAGCTGCTAGAGCTGGACGGGGCCGACGGCGAGGACGAGGACGAAGACGACGGGATGGAGCTGCTAGAGCTGGACGGGGCCGACGGCGAGGACGAAGACGAAGACGACGGGATGGAGCTGCTAGAGCTGGACGGGGCCGACGGCGAGGACGAGGACGAAGACGACGGGATGGAGCTGCTAGAGCTGGACGGGGCCGACGGCGAGGACGAGGACGAAGACGACGGGATGGAGCTGCTAGAGCTGGACGGGGCCGACGGCGAGGACGAGGACGAAGACGACGGGATGGAGCTGCTAGAGCTGGACGGGGCCGACGGCGAGGACGAGGACGAAGACGACGGGATGGAGCTGCTAGAGCTGGACGGGGCCGACGGCGAGGACGAGGACGAAGACGAGCTGCTGCTGGAGGGCGGGGCGCAACTGTTGTCAACCTTGCAGTTAGGGGAAAGGAGCGGTGCATCACCCGTCACGCTGAGTGTCTTGTCGCGGCGCGCAGTCCAGTCGGACGGCAGGCAGCCGCAGAAGTTGTTCACCTCCAGGCTTGCTGTGCTCAGCTTGGCCCACCCGCTGTAGGACTCGGGAATGGTACCCTCGAGCCGGTTGTGGTCCACTCTGAAGATCTCCATCTGGGTCAGCGCACTCCACGACCCGGGGAGCGAGCCTTCAAGATTGTTGCCGTTCAGCGCCAATTCCTTCAGCATCGTCAACACGCTCCACGAGTCGGGTAACGCTCCCATTACGTTCTGCGTATCCGATATGCGAAACACTTCGAGATGGGTCAGCTGGCTGTAGCTTGCAGGAAGCGTGCCCATAATTTGCGTGTCAGAAGCATCGAAGAACACAAGGGACTTCATGGACGCCCACGACTCCGGCAGCACTCCGCTAATGCTGGTGTCTGCAACGGAAATATGGCGCAGCCGTGGCAGCGAGCCCCAGCTCTCCGGCAGGTCTCCGATTATTTCCATGTTATCCGACACATCGACCTTGCTTACCACGACATCGGCAGCGACGGCGTTAGGCGGAAGACTTGGGAAATAACCAAGGAAATCGCCGGAAGCCATGTTGAGCTCCACTCCTGTCGGTGTGCAGTTCACGTACTGCCACGAGCAGAAGTTCGTGCATTCCAGCTTCCAGTCCAGCCCAATGAAGGTGTCGGGGAAAGCACTCAGAAAGGCATGCGTGGACTGCTGCTGCGCTTTGGTGTAAATGGTGATCGGCGCGGTGCACTCGTCCACACTGCTAGAGCTGGTCGGGGCCGACGGCGAAGACGAGGACGAAGACGGCGGGATGGAGCTGCTAGAGCTGGACGGGGCCGACGGCGAGGACGAGGACGATGGGATGGAGCTGCTGGAGCTGCTAGAGCTGGACGGGGCCGAGGGCGAGGACGAAGACGAGCTGCTGCTGGAGGGCGGGGCGCAACTGTTGTCAACCTTGCAGTTAGGGGAAAGGAGCGGTTTGTCACCCGTCACGCTGAGTGTCTTGTCGCGGCGCGCAGTCCAGTCGGACGGCAGGCAGCCGCAGAAGTTGTTCACCTCCAGGCTTGCTGTGCTCAGCTTGGCCCACCCGCTGTAGGACTCGGGAATGCTACCCTCGAGCCGGTTGTGGTCCACTCTGAAGATCTCCATCTGGGTCAGCGCACTCCACGACCCGGGGAGCGAGCCTTCAAGATTGTTGCCGTTCAGCGCCAATTCCTTCAGCATCGTCAACACGCTCCACGAGTCGGGTAACGCTCCCATTACGTTCTGCGTATCCGATATGCGAAACACTTCGAGATGGGTCAGCTGGCTGTAGCTTGCAGGAAGCGTGCCCATAATTTGCGTGCCAGAAGCATCGAAGAACACAAGGGACTTCATGGACGCCCACGACTCCGGCAGCACTCCGCTAATGCTGGTGTCTGCAACGGAAATATGGCGCAGCCATGGCAGCGAGCCCCAGCTCTTCGGCAGGTCTCCGATTATTTCCATGTTATCCGACACATCGACCTTGCTTACCACGACATCGGCAGCGTCGGCGTCACGCGGCAGACTTGGGAGCTGGCCAAGGAAATCGCCGGAAGCCATGTTGAGCTCCACTCCTGTCGGTGTGCAGTTCACGTACTGCCACGAGCAGAAGTTCGTGCATTCCAGCTTCCAGTCCAGCCCACTCAAGCTGTCGGGGAAAGCACTCAGAAAGGCATGCGTGGACTGCTGCTGCGCTTTGGTGTAAATGGTGATCGGCGCGGTGCACTCGTCCACACTGCTAGAGCTGGTCGGGGCCGACGGCGAAGACGAGGACGAAGACGGCGGGATGGAACTGCTAGAGCTGGACGGGGCCGACGGCGAAGACGAGGACGAAAACGAGGAAGAAGACGACGGGATCGAGCTGCTGGAGCTGCTAGAGCATGTGGTGTTACACTGTGGGCTTCTGATGTGTTCGTCGGTGGTGAGGTTTAGCTGCGGTCTCCCGCTGGGGTTGGTTTCTAGTATGTGCAATTTGCTCGGTACGCATCCGCATAGGTTGTTTTCTTGGAGTGTCATAGTGGCGATTTTCGGCATGTCGCCCCATTCAGGTGGGATAGTGCCTGTCAGTTCGTTGCTGTTTAGGCGAAGGTTGACAAGGCTCTTCATCGTGCTCCATTTGGCGGGTAGCGTACCAGTGATGTGGTTGTTGTTTAGATATAAATTGACCAGTTTGGGGAAACAGCTTGGGTAGGATTCTGGTAGCGTGCCTACAATGTTGTTTCCAGCTAGCGCGAGTCCTGTAAGGTTTGATGTCATCCCGTTTTTGCAGTTTGGTAGTTGCGTTTGGTACCTCCAGTCGTGGACAGTGCTTCGCAAGTTGGCCATGTTGGCTTGGGGCTCGTGGAGCAGCGGTGGTTCACCAGAGAGACCAACGCCGCGAAGCTTCAGCGAGACGAGACTGGGGATAAACACCCAGCTCCACGGAATCGCGCCGCTCAGCATTTGGCTCTCCCCGTACAGCTCCAGGCTCTTCAGAACAATCTCAGCAGCGTCCACGTCTGCCGGCACCTCGGGAAGGCTGCCGTACATGGTTGAAGAGTCCAGCGAGATCTCCACCCCTTCTTCGCCGCAGCGAACGCCGTCCCACGCACAGAAGTTCCCGCATTGCCACCTCGGCTGCAGCGGCGGCAGTGCCGCCTTCAGTGCTTCGAGGAACGCGAGCGTGTTGGACTGCTGCGACACCGTATAGTGGGGAATCGCATCGCGGCCGCTGCAGTCGAGTGCCTCCGCAGTGCCCATCTGCAAAACGAGAAGGGCAACGAGAAGCAGCATGAGAACGCCACCAATCGACCCAAACGAGGAGCCGCGAGCGCACCAGAGCAAAGAAGACATAGTGGCTGCTTTGTGCGGTGGCTTTCGGGATTTGAAGCGGCTTTTTCCCCTTGTAGTACTCGGACGTGAGCACTTTACAGCACGTCGTTACTGTCCTAACGTTGACAAACGACAGAACTTACTCTTTTTGCAGCTGCTGTGCTGCTGGACAGAAAATAATAAGAACAAAAAAGAAAAAAAGAGGAGATTTGTTCCGTTAAACGGACGAACAATGAACAGCTAAAAAAAAAAAAGAAAAAACTGCTTGCCAATACAGCGAATAAAAAGAGAAGAGCAGCACTCTTGGCAAAGTAACTGTCGATTCCCTTTCCTACGTAACTCCTGTTTTAAAAGTGATTCACCCTTGTTTTAAAGCTTGAGTGGCTGGTGAGGGTGCCTCACGATGAACTAAATCAACTACTGGTGGGGGATTGGTACTTGCTCAGCTAACTGCCAATACCTGAACTGTGGAGAGCACACAGATGGCTAGGCAGAAAAGCTCTAAAAAAAAAAAGAGGGAAAAAGCACACAATTCAGTAGTATAGTTCACGGATACGGCAAACAGTAAACGTTAGAGTAAGAAAAAAAGGAAAAAGAAAATAGTATTAGCTTTAAACAGCAAATACAAAAACTGAAGAGGATTATGTATTACCTTTTCAAAAAAAAAAAAAAAAGGACACCTGGTGAGTCTAACAAAGAGGAAAAGAAAAAACGGCAATGGATGGAAAAAAAAAAAAAAGTGATGACAAACTAATATATATATATATATATATATATAGAAGAGAGAAACAATAGCTGTGGAAACCAGGATTTAAAAAAAAAAAAGATGTTGACTGGATAGTGCTTGTAGTTAATTTGCACGAGTAAAAAAAAAAAACGACAACGTGCTTAATGTGGCAAGAACGCACCTTTCCAGATGAACTGAGAGAATTAAAAAAAAAAAAAGTCCCAAACGAGAAACTGGGGGAGGGGGAGGGAGAGGGGAGAAAAGGAGAACGTGGAAAAAGAGTCGCGCGGTCTTCTCCAACTACTTGTTTTTACTCCCTATATCCTAATCCCTGCTCTCTTCTTCTCTTGGATATGCAGTCTGACCAACAACGTCAACAATGGTGACAGTGTTTGGAAAAATAAAATCGCGGTTGTTAACAGCGTGACGTTCAGGTGTGTGAGCCGTTTTCCAGGGCAACGATGCCACAGGGTCAAGCACACAGTTGATGGAGGCAGAGATGTTTAAGTGAGAAAGGGTAAGAGCAAAGGAGACGCACAGGAGAAGTATAGAAGGGACATAAAAGGAGACTCGCTTTCACGAACCCCACAGTTGCACATTAGATTTCTGCATTTCTGCTGCTCTGCACTGCGTCTGCGCATAGCAGCAGACGGCTTCACGCGTAAGCTCTGCTGCCTTAGAGTGCACTGGCTAAGCAGCCAGCCAAGTAGTAAGAGTTACAACAGCAGTAACGATAGGTATTTGTCGTGGGCCAACTACTGGCTCTTTTCCTCAATCACATTCTCCTCGACGTCAAAGCTGACCATAAAGAAACAACCACAACAAGCAAGGAACAAGCCAAGTGACCTTTCTGCCACGCAGCAGCGGCTTCACCTAATTCGTTTGCCCCCTTTCCCAGTCGACACCTCCTTTTCTTTTCCCCTGCTTCCGAGAGCACTGCTCTGAACTAAACGCCCTCGCTTAGGACATTACAGCAGGCGTGACAACTATTGAAGCAATGCACTGTCACGTGCTTTTCAACAGCAGTCCTCGCCATCAAACAACGGAGTGAAAAGCGTCTGTTGCTCACTAGGCAGCTTGGTCAACAACGTGCTCTATTTGCTTGTTTGTCTGGCGGGCTAGATTCGTCACGACGGCATCCAATACAGAACAGCTAAAGCACCTCAACACCCTTGGTTTACGATGCGCCTCCTTTGTCTCGCATTAATATGCAGAGAATGAGAGGAAGAAGAACTACAGTTCCTTTCGTTTTTAACGTTTAAAGGGGACTTCAACTGCAATGTCCAGAAACGATGCACAAGGCTGTGCGTAGAATGAGTCACTCAACACCGTTAACAGAGCAGTCCTCCACAGCGCCGCACATTTGTTGAGAGAAAGAAGAGGCCGCCCATTGAGTTCAAGCGAAGCTGTGCTACTGCTCGCCGTGGCAACTGCTCGCTAAGCTGTGCTTGACAACAGTAAAAAGGCCAGAGGAGGGGGGGGGAGAAAAAGAGAGGAAGGAAAGAATGGCAGAGCTGTGCCAGCCAGGCACGCCGTGTGTTTTTGTGCCGATCGCACTTCTAGCTCTGCACCTTCACGCTCTTCCGTAATCCTGAAGAACGCCTCGCCCAGGTGCACTCCGCTTGTGCCACAAACAAGCAAACAAACAAACAAAAAAGAACGTGCTAAAAGAACAGCCTTAGCCTTACACACGTAAACAGCCTTTTCCCAACACAGAATGGAAGAGCGTGTTTACAGTCGCTGTCACCTTCGCAAACAACGCCCTCTATCCAGAACGTAAGTTGTACTACCAAAGAGCACAATTAAAAAAAAAAAAAAAGAGAGAGCGCATGAGAGAGAATGAGAAAAGGGGGCTTTATTGCACTTCCACGTAACCCAAAAGGAGGGAAAACGCCAGCCTCCATTACTCAACACGCAGGAGGCTGACAGAAAACCGTTAAGCACGCTAATGTTGAAACATAGCCATTGCACGGAAAAAGGTGCCGCTGTAACGGGAAAGCTGGCTCCTCCTTTTTAATTAGGCTGGTCTTCATGGCTGTAAAAGAAAAACAAGCCAAGAAGGACTTGTGCAGCTCAAGCAGTCAAAATGTCCAACCTTCTTTTCACTGTGTGTGTATGTGTGTGTGTCTCCACACTGGCATCCAACCCATTGACACGCTTTTGCGCGCACATATTGTAAGACAGAACAATACACCTAAGCCAGTTGCGACTGTACCGCACTCTAGCACTATAGAAGTCAATCCGTGACCGTTTCTTTTACTTCTTTCCTTCTTTCTTTTTCTCTCTTATCGAGAGATGCAAAGTGTCGAGATTGCACATCTCCCACGGCATGCAAAGTCCCCATGGCAATCACAAATGAGGACGCCATGTCCACTTTGTGGACCTATCTTTCTTTTTGTTGTTGTATGTGTGCCAATGCGCGAATAGAAGAGGAAGGTTGAGAAAAAAAAAAAGAGCAACGTATTGAAGTGACTGTGCTTCCCTTGCCTCTTTTCCTTTGCTTTTTCTTTTTTTTTTTTTTTACGTAGCAGACGTATTTGAAGATATGAGAAAAAAAGAAAAGTACCAGCAGCCGTCACAGCTACGTTCCTACCTTTTACCTCGCTCCGCGTCAAACCTGCATACAGAACTACTGTGCTTTGCTTACTGTGAGCAGAGGAAGGCAACTCGACAAAAGGAAAAAAGCCTGTTCTGCCTCAGTTCCGCAATTGCTCCTCCAAACCCGTCGACGACGTCCAGTCTCGCGTAAGAAGGCTGCAAAACAAGGCACCCCGACACTTTACGCCTTAGCGAAAACGCACAAGGAAAGCAACAAGCACAAAACAACGGAGAGAAGTGCTGTTCGTCTGCGCTTCATTTTCCGGTATTCAACTACTATTGCTACTTTTTGTTTTCAAAAAGGGCGGTTTCTCCCTGCAAATACAGGTAGCACGTGCATCGAGCCTGAGACGGGCAAACTGCAGCATGCATCCACGCATTTCTGTAGAAGCCACTGACTACTCACCTACAACAACGGCTGTGGTTGCTCAGCACACCGCGTGTAAAAGAAGCAAAGGAACGTACGGGAACTTGAGAAAAGACATGTGCATTTTTCTCTCTTCCTGTGAACGGTTCCGTCGGAGAGGACAAATGAAACTACAGTCCGCTGAAGTCAGGGATGCTGGCAAAGTGGCAGCGTCACGACAAGCTCTTTCACTGCTCACGCCCACAACCCCCCCCCTTTTCACAGCCATCCATACGTACGCATGCCTGTATATCAAATAAAGAGCAGAACGCTGTTAAGGTGGCATCGTGACACCATCCTTCTGCGAGACAGCCACGGCAGCATCAGGTGCCACAGCTGTCATAGCGCAAGACGCACAGACGCATCTCTGTGCACGAGCGCCGGCGTCTGAAAAAACCGTTGTGGAAATGGGAACGAAGAGGAGGAGGGGTCTAGGACGCTTCGTGCAGGGAGAAACACGGTGTCATTTTTGGCTTGCTCCTCCTGCCCACAGCCACAATGACAGAGAAAAAAAAAGAAACCACAACTGAGCTGTTGACTCTGTGGCGGTGGTGCTTTTCTCCTTTTTGGTGTTGTTTAGTGCCTCGCGATGGTCAAAAGCAGAGCTGTTGAGGTGCATTACGCAACAGCCTTCTGGAAGGCAATCTGTGAAGTGAGAAAAACGCTCTCACGGAAGAGTCAAAGAGGCAAGCAGACACGAAGTGGACATGGCATTGTTTTTGGTTCATAGAATGTGGATAGGAACACCAGAAGAACGGGGAGGAAATGGAAAAGTAAATAGCTATAGGAGCTGTGTTGTTGTTGTGTGCGTGTGGGCATGCAGCAAGAGCTAGGATTCGAGAAGGGAAAGCAAACTGAACTTCTTTGCACACTCTTCGTCTCCAGTGCATGTGTTGTTGATGGTTGTAAGCGCAGTCAATGGAAAGCAAAACCCCACAACACCACTTACACCTGCTGGGGCGCTATTCAGTTCCCATCATTTAGAGCATTTTCATTCTTTTTTCCCCCTTTACCCAAGTGTGTTTTGCCGTCGCTTGCACGCGCCTACCAAGGTTGCCAGCATCGTGCAATGACCCACAGAACAGCTCGCACGAAGTTGTGGCACAATCGTCTTAACTTGCCACAAATGGCAGCCTTCATGTTTGCTTTGTAACGTTACTTTTCCTTTTCATACCCTTTTCAAAGAAACGCAGTGAAGCGCAGTGCGCAGACACTCCACTGGAGCGCTGCGCATCAACAATGCACTTTTCCTTCTGTGGTGTTTGAGATGCCAGCCAACAGCGTAGAGAAAAGAAAAAAAAAAAGAATGAATGAATGGAAATGAGGGAATAAAGCGCGATACACACTTTGGCACACCTTACACCAAGACCAAAAGCAAATCCCGCCTCAGCAGCCTTGAAGCCATGTGACAGGAGGACACACGTACAGAACGAAGAACGCTGGCACACAAGCAAGAAAACAGGCGCAGTCTGAACGATGATACGAATCTTTTGTTAGTCATCGTGTTACAGTTCTGTTGGCATCCTTGCAGGAATTAGTCTGTCGCTGTTAGCCTATGGAAATTGAAACGAGTATTTCACACATGAGCAATAACGAGAGTGGCGAGACTGCTTCATTAGCTTCTCGGGGGCAAAACAACAGCATTAAAAAGAAAAAGCTCTCACAAGTAGCTGAAGTTGCCAATGAAAAGAAAGAAAAAAAAAGAGCCTTGAGAAACTGCGCTCTCTCCCTCCCACTACTCCAAGGGCTGTCTCCAGAAAAGGCAGCGCTCCTTTTCCCTACCCCTGCCCCGTCGTCAGCAGCGGGTTTCCGGTACTCTCCCGAAGTACTAGTTCTCCGTCAGCATTCCCGGATCAGAAGAGCGTGGCACTGACGCCACGCGCCACGAGTGTCGCAGCGAGTTCTTTTCCTTTCACATCTCCCCCTTTCCTTTAAGGGTCCCGCGGCTTTTCTCCTTCAGACAGTTGCACGCTCGCACCTGTTCTTCTTTGTTGTTGTTCAGCACTTCGATCGTTGTGCCCACCCTCAGCACCGCACAATCACTGACACGTTCCTCAAAAAAAAAAAAAAAAAGCGCTGAACGCGCTTCAAACGAGGCGAAAAACGAGTAGGCGAAGCGGCTTGCATTGCTACTGCTGAAAGGGCAAAGTACGCCACCGAGAACAAGTGAAAAGGGAGAAAATGACGGGAGAACCGAGAAGGGAGGGCATCAGAAAAAAAGAACGGCAGCAACGGCCAACGACGTGGCAACACGGGTGGCGTCGCACACAAAAAGGCCAGCAGAAAGAACAGAAAAGAAGGGTAACACCGCCGCACTCCGACCCTTTGCCATGCCAAACACCGTCGAAGGCAAGAAAAAGAAAAAGTGCCCTGAACCGTGTGAAAAAAGAAGAGAAAAGAAAAAGAAAAGAAAAGAAACAGAACAGAAAAAAAGGAAGCAAAGAAATCAACAACAGCAGAGAGTGTGTGTGAGAGTCACGTCTCCATAGCTGTCAAACAGTGCTCTCACTCCTCAGCTGCTACTGTCCACGCATATAGGAAAAAAAAAAAAAAGAGGACATGTGAACATTACAAATATGTCAGCGAGTATATCCTCGGGGTTTTCCGTGTCCAACTTCCACCACAAATGCGAAGTTGAGACAGAACGCACATGTCTTCTGTCTCAAACTACGTGAACCAGGAGCGTAAAAAGAGGTGGCGGGGAAGAAGAACAACTACAAAAAAAAGCGCACGTTTATATAGTAACGAGACTCATGTTCGTGTGGTGCTTAGCCGGTAGCCTTCCTACCCATGAACTGGACTCGCGACCTTGCGTTGCAGATTGCTGCCGAATACACGCACGTTCTCGCTCCCCGTCCTCATATTTGGCAGTGTTCCATTCAGCTGGTTGTTCGACACATCGAGGACGGAGAGATTCTCCATAAAGAGATATTCAAGCGGGACTGAGCCCGTCAGCTGGTTGTCATTCAGCCACAGCTCCACCAGCGAATTCATCTGCGCCCATTCAACAGGTAGAGCTCCGCTGAGGTTGTTGTAACCCAAGTTCAGCACCTCCAGGTTCATTGTAGACCACGACGTCGGCAGCGTGCCAGAAACACCAGTATGAGACAAGTCCAGGCGCCTCAAACGAGAAAGACTGCCCCAGTTTTCGGGGAGAGTGCCTGTGACGCTCCCAATCCTCCCCGAACCGCCGAAATCGATACTGGACAACAGAACAGCCGAAGCGTCGCAGCCAACAGGCACGGCTGGCAACGACCCGCTCCAAGTCAGACCTTCAAGGTCAAGGGCAACGCCGTCCGCCGCACAGGTAACACCCAACCAAGTACAGAAGTTGGGACACCGCCACAAAAAATCAAAACCAGCAATGTGTTCTCCAACCGCCTTCAAAAACTTCATTGTGTTGTCAACTTCACTAGCCGTATAATTGTATGGCAAATCACTATAACATCCACCAGAACTAGAGCTGCCGGAGCTGGTCGGGGCCGAGGGTGAGGACGAAGACGAAGACGACGGGATCGAGCTGCTGGAGCTGCTAGAGCTGGACGGGGCCGAGGACGAAGACGAAGACGACGGGATTGAGCTGCTGGAGCTGGACGCGGCCCAGGGTGAGGACGAAGACGAGGACGGCGGCATGGAGCTGCTGGAGCTGCTAGAGCTGGACGGGGCCGACGGCGAAGATGAAGACGATGGAACGGAGCTGCTGGAGCTGCTAGAGCTGGACGGGGCCGACGGCGAAGACGAAGACGACGGGATGGAGCTGCTGGAGCTGCTAGAGCTGGACGGGGCCGAGGACGAAGACGAAGACGACGGGATGGAGCTGCTGGAGCTGCTAGAGCTGGACGGGGCCGAGGACGAAGACGAAGACGATGGAACGGAGCTGCTGGAGCTGCTAGAGCTGGACGGGGCCGAGGACGAAGACGAAGACGACGGGATTGAGCTGCTGGAGCTGCTAGAGCTGGACGGGGCCGAGGGCGAAGACGAAGACGATGGGATGGAGCTGCTGGAGCTGCTAGAGCTGGACGGGGCCGACGGCGAAGATGAAGACAAGGACGGCGGCATGGAGCTGCTGGAGCTGCTAGAGCTTGACGGGGCCGACGGCGAAGACGAAGACGATGGGATTGAGCTGCTGGAGCTGCTAGAGCTTGACGGGGCCGACGGCGAAGACGAAGACGAGGACGGCGGCATGGAGCTGCTGGAGCTGCTAGAGCTTGACGGGGCCGACGGCGAAGACGAAGACGATGGGATTGAGCTGCTGGAGCTGCTAGAGCTTGACGGGGCCGACGGCGAAGACGAAGACGACGGGATCGAGCTGCTGGAGCTGCTAGAGCTGGACGGGGCCGAGGGCGAAGACGAAGTCGACGGGATGGAGCTGCTGGAGCTGCTAGAGCTGGACGGGGCCGACGGCGAAGATGAAGACGACGGGATGGAGCTGCTGGAGCTGCTAGAACTGGTCGAGGCCGAGGGTGAGGACGAAGACGAAGACGACGGGACGGAGCTGCTGGAGCTGCTAGAGCTGGACGGGGCCGACGGCGAGGACGAAGACGAGCTGCTGCTGGAGGGCGGGGCGCAACTGTTGTCAACCTTGCAGTTAGGGGAAAGGAGCGGTGCATCACCCGTCACGCTGAGTGTCTTGTCGCGGCGCGCAGTCCAGTCGGACGGCAGGCAGCCGCAGAAGTTGTTCACCTCCAGGCTTGCTGTGCTCAGCTTGGCCCACCCGCTGTAGGACTCGGGAATGGTACCCTCGAGCCGGTTGTGGTCCACTCTGAAGATCTCCATCTGGGTCAGCGCACTCCACGACCCGGGGAGCGAGCCTTCAAGATTGTTGCCGTTCAGCGCCAACTCCTTCAGCATCGTCAACACGCTCCACGAGTCGGGTAACGCTCCCATTACGTTCTGCGTATCCGATATGCGAAACACTTCGAGATGGGTCAGCTGGCTGTAGCTTGCAGGAAGCGTGCCTATAATCTGCGTGCGAGAAGCATCGAAGAACACAAGGGACTTCATGGACGCCCACGACTCCGGCAGCACTCCGCTAATGCTGGTGTCTGCAACGGAAATATGGCGCAGCCATGGCAGCGAGCCCCAGCTCTCCGGCAGGTCTCCGATTATTTCCATGTTATCCGACACATCGACCTTGCTTACCACGACATCGGCAGCGACGGCGTTAGGCGGAAGACTTGGGAAATAACCAAGGAAATCGCCGGAAGCCATGTTGAGCTCCACTCCTGTCGGTGTGCAGTTCACGTACTGCCACGAGCAGAAGTTCGTGCATTCCAGCTTCCAGTCCAGCCCACTCAAGGTGTCGGGGAAAGCACTCAGAAAGGCATGCGTGGACTGCTGCTGCGCTTTGGTGTAAATGGTGATCGGCGCGGTGCACTCGTCCACACTGCTAGAGCTGGTCGGGGCCGAGGGCGAGGACGAAGACGAAGACGGTGGAATGGAGCTGCTGGAGCTGGATGGGGCCGAGGGCGAAGACGAAGACGACGGGATGGAGCTGCTGGAGCTGCTAGAGCTGGACGGGGCCGAGGGCGAGGACGAAGACGAAGACGATGGGACGGAGCTGCTGGAGCTGGACGGGGCCGAAGGCGAAGACGAAGACGAAGACGAAGACGACGGGATGGAGCTGCTAGAGCTGCTAGAGCTGGACGGGGCCGAGGGTGAGGACGAAGACGAAGACGGTGGAATGGAGCTGCTGGAGATGGACGGGGCCGAGGGCGAAGACGAAGACGATGGGACGGAGCTGCTAGAGCTGGACGGGGCCGACGGCGAAGACGAAGACGACGGGATCGAGCTGCTGGAGCTGCTAGAGCTGGACGGGGCCGAGGGCGAAGACGAAGACGATGGGATGGAGCTGCTAGAGCTGCTAGAGCTGGACGGGGCCGAGGGTGAGGGCGAAGACGAAGACGATGGGACGGAGCTGCTAGAGCTGGACGGGGCCGACGGCGAAGACGAAGACGATGGGATGGAGCTGCTGGAGCTGCTAGAGCTGGACGGGGCCGAGGGCGAAGACGAAGACGATGGGATGGAGCTGCTGGAGCTGCTAGAGCTGGACGGGGCCGAGGGCGAAGACGAAGACGATGGGACGGAGCTGCTGGAGCTGCTAGAGCTGGACGGGGCCGAGGACGAAGACGAAGACGACGGGATTGAGCTGCTGGAGCTGCTAGAGCTGGACGGGGCCGAGGACGAAGACGAAGACGACGGGATTGAGCTGCTGGAGCTGCTAGAGCTGGACGGGGCCGACGGCGAAGACGAAGACGACGGGATGGAGCTGCTGGAGCTGCTAGAGCTGGACGGGGCCGACGACGAAGACGAAGACGACGGGATTGAGCTGCTGGAGCTGCTAGAGCTGGACGGGGCCGACGGCGAAGACGAAGACGACGGGATTGAGCTGCTGGAGCTGGACGCGGCCCAGGGTGAGGACGAAGACGAGGACGGCGGCATGGAGCTGCTGGAGCTGCTAGAGCTGGACGGGGCCGACGGCGAAGATGAAGACGATGGAACGGAGCTGCTGGAGCTGCTAGAGCTGGACGGGGCCGAGGACGAAGACGAAGACGACGGGATGGAGCTGCTGGAGCTGCTAGAGCTGGACGGGGCCGAGGACGAAGACGAAGACGATGGAACGGAGCTGCTGGAGCTGCTAGAGCTGGACGGGGCCGAGGACGAAGACGAAGACGACGGGATTGAGCTGCTGGAGCTGCTAGAGCTGGACGGGGCCGAGGGCGAAGACGAAGACGATGGGATGGAGCTGCTGGAGCTGCTAGAGCTGGACGGGGCCGACGGCGAAGATGAAGACAAGGACGGCGGCATGGAGCTGCTGGAGCTGCTAGAGCTTGACGGGGCCGACGGCGAAGACGAAGACGATGGGATTGAGCTGCTGGAGCTGCTAGAGCTTGACGGGGCCGACGGCGAAGACGAAGACGACGGGATCGAGCTGCTGGAGCTGCTAGAGCTGGACGGGGCCGAGGGCGAAGACGAAGTCGACGGGATGGAGCTGCTGGAGCTGCTAGAGCTGGACGGGGCCGACGGCGAAGATGAAGACGACGGGATGGAGCTGCTGGAGCTGCTAGAACTGGTCGAGGCCGAGGGTGAGGACGAAGACGAAGACGACGGGACGGAGCTGCTGGAGCTGCTAGAGCTGGACGGGGCCGACGGCGAGGACGAAGACGAGCTGCTGCTGGAGGGCGGGGCGCAACTGTTGTCAACCTTGCAGTTAGGGGAAAGGAGCGGTGCATCACCCGTCACGCTGAGTGTCTTGTCGCGGCGCGCAGTCCAGTCGGACGGCAGGCAGCCGCAGAAGTTGTTCACCTCCAGGCTTGCTGTGCTCAGCTTGGCCCACCCGCTGTAGGACTCGGGAATGGTACCCTCGAGCCGGTTGTGGTCCACTCTGAAGATCTCCATCTGGGTCAGCGCACTCCACGACCCGGGGAGCGAGCCTTCAAGATTGTTGCCGTTCAGCGCCAACTCCTTCAGCATCGTCAACACGCTCCACGAGTCGGGTAACGCTCCCATTACGTTCTGCGTATCCGATATGCGAAACACTTCGAGATGGGTCAGCTGGCTGTAGCTTGCAGGAAGCGTGCCTATAATCTGCGTGCGAGAAGCATCGAAGAACACAAGGGACTTCATGGACGCCCACGACTCCGGCAGCACTCCGCTAATGCTGGTGTCTGCAACGGAAATATGGCGCAGCCATGGCAGCGAGCCCCAGCTCTCCGGCAGGTCTCCGATTATTTCCATGTTATCCGACACATCGACCTTGCTTACCACGACATCGGCAGCGACGGCGTTAGGCGGAAGACTTGGGAAATAACCAAGGAAATCGCCGGAAGCCATGTTGAGCTCCACTCCTGTCGGTGTGCAGTTCACGTACTGCCACGAGCAGAAGTTCGTGCATTCCAGCTTCCAGTCCAGCCCACTCAAGGTGTCGGGGAAAGCACTCAGAAAGGCATGCGTGGACTGCTGCTGCGCTTTGGTGTAAATGGTGATCGGCGCGGTGCACTCGTCCACACTGCTAGAGCTGGTCGGGGCCGAGGGCGAGGACGAAGACGAAGACGGTGGAATGGAGCTGCTGGAGCTGGACGGGGCCGAGGGCGAAGACGAAGACGACGGGATGGAGCTGCTGGAGCTGCTAGAGCTGGACGGGGCCGAGGGCGAAGACGAAGACGATGGGATGGAGCTGCTGGAGCTGCTAGAGCTGGACGGGGCCGAGGGCGAAGACGAAGACGACGGGATTGAGCTGCTGGAGCTGCTAGAGCTGGACGGGGCCGACGGCGAAGACGAAGACGACGGGATTGAGCTGCTGGAGCTGGACGCGGCCCAGGGTGAGGACGAAGACGAGGACGGCGGCATGGAGCTGCTGGAGCTGCTAGAGCTGGACGGGGCCGACGGCGAAGATGAAGACGATGGAACGGAGCTGCTGGAGCTGCTAGAGCTGGACGGGGCCGAGGACGAAGACGAAGACGACGGGATTGAGCTGCTGGAGCTGCTAGAGCTGGACGGGGCCGAGGACGAAGACGAAGACGACGGGATTGAGCTGCTGGAGCTGCTAGAGCTGGACGGGGCCGACGGCGAAGACGAAGACGACGGGATTGAGCTGCTGGAGCTGGACGCGGCCCAGGGTGAGGACGAAGACGAGGACGGCGGCATGGAGCTGCTGGAGCTGCTAGAGCTGGACGGGGCCGACGGCGAAGATGAAGACGATGGAACGGAGCTGCTGGAGCTGCTAGAGCTGGACGGGGCCGAGGACGAAGACGAAGACGACGGGATGGAGCTGCTGGAGCTGCTAGAGCTGGACGGGGCCGAGGACGAAGACGAAGACGATGGAACGGAGCTGCTGGAGCTGCTAGAGCTGGACGGGGCCGAGGACGAAGACGAAGACGATGGGATGGAGCTGCTGGAGCTGCTAGAGCTGGACGGGGCCGACGGCGAGGACGAGGACGAAGACGACGGGATCGAGCTGCTAGAGCTGGACGGGGCCGACGGCGAGGACGAAGACGAGCTGCTGCTGGAGGGCGGGGCGCAACTGTTGTCAACCTTGCAGTTAGGGGAAAGGAGCGGTGCATCACCCGTCACGCTGAGTGTCTTGTCGCGGCGCGCAGTCCAGTCGGACGGCAGGCAGCCGCAGAAGTTGTTCACCTCCAGGCTTGCTGTGCTCAGCTTGGCCCACCCGCTGTAGGACTCGGGAATGGTACCCTCGAGCCGGTTGTGGTCCACTCTGAAGATCTCCATCTGGGTCAGCGCACTCCACGACCCGGGGAGCGAGCCTTCAAGATTGTTGCCGTTCAGCGCCAACTCCTTCAGCATCGTCAACACGCTCCACGAGTCGGGTAACGCTCCCATTACGTTCTGCGTATCCGATATGCGAAACACTTCGAGATGGGTCAGCTGGCTGTAGCTTGCAGGAAGCGTGCCTATAATCTGCGTGCGAGAAGCATCGAAGAACACAAGGGACTTCATGGACGCCCACGACTCCGGCAGCACTCCGCTAATGCTGGTGTCTGCAACGGAAATATGGCGCAGCCATGGCAGCGAGCCCCAGCTCTCCGGCAGGTCTCCGATTATTTCCATGTTATCCGACACATCGACCTTGCTTACCACGACATCGGCAGCGACGGCGTTAGGCGGAAGACTTGGGAAATAACCAAGGAAATCGCCGGAAGCCATGTTGAGCTCCACTCCTGTCGGTGTGCAGTTCACGTACTGCCACGAGCAGAAGTTCGTGCATTCCAGCTTCCAGTCCAGCCCACTCAAGGTGTCGGGGAAAGCACTCAGAAAGGCATGCGTGGACTGCTGCTGCGCTTTGGTGTAAATGGTGATCGGCGCGGTGCACTCGTCCACACTGCTAGAGCTGGTCGGGGCCGAGGGCGAGGACGAAGACGAAGACGGTGGAATGGAGCTGCTGGAGCTGGACGGGGCCGAGGGCGAAGACGAAGACGACGGGATGGAGCTGCTGGAGCTGCTAGAGCTGGTCGAGGCCGAGGGTGAGGACGAAGACGAAGACGGTGGAATGGAGCTGCTGGAGCTGGACGGGGCCGAAGGCGAAGACGAAGACGAAGACGAAGACGACGGGATGGAGCTGCTAGAGCTGCTAGAGCTGGACGGGGCCGAGGGTGAGGACGAAGACGAAGACGGTGGAATGGAGCTGCTGGAGATGGACGGGGCCGAGGGCGAAGACGAAGACGACGGGATCGAGCTGCTGGAGCTGCTAGAGCTGGACGGGGCCGAGGGCGAAGACGAAGACGATGGGATGGAGCTGCTAGAGCTGCTAGAGCTGGACGGGGCCGAGGGTGAGGGCGAAGACGAAGACGATGGGACGGAGCTGCTAGAGCTGGACGGGGCCGACGGCGAAGACGAAGACGACGGGATCGAGCTGCTGGAGCTGCTAGAGCTGGACGGGGCCGAGGGCGAAGACGAAGACGATGGGATGGAGCTGCTAGAGCTGCTAGAGCTGGACGGGGCCGAGGGTGAGGGCGAAGACGAAGACGATGGGACGGAGCTGCTAGAGCTGGACGGGGCCGACGGCGAAGACGAAGACGACGGGATCGAGCTGCTGGAGCTGCTAGAGCTGGACGGGGCCGACGGCGAAGATGAAGACGACGGGATGGAGCTGCTGGAGCTGCTAGAGCTGGACGGGGCCGAGGGCGAAGACGAAGACGATGGGATGGAGCTGCTGGAGCTGCTAGAGCTGGACGGGGCCGAGGGCGAAGACGAAGACGATGGGATGGAGCTGCTGGAGCTGCTAGAGCTGGACGGGGCCGAGGGCGAAGACGAAGACGATGGGACGGAGCTGCTGGAGCTGCTAGAGCTGGACGGGGCCGAGGACGAAGACGAAGACGACGGGATTGAGCTGCTGGAGCTGCTAGAGCTGGACGGGGCCGACGGCGAAGACGAAGACGACGGGATGGAGCTGCTGGAGCTGCTAGAGCTGGACGGGGCCGACGACGAAGACGAAGACGACGGGATTGAGCTGCTGGAGCTGCTAGAGCTGGACGGGGCCGACGGCGAAGACGAAGACGACGGGATGGAGCTGCTGGAGCTGCTAGAGCTGGACGGGGCCGAGGACGAAGACGAAGACGACAGGATTGAGCTGCTGGAGCTGCTAGAGCTGGACGGGGCCGAGGGCGAGGACGAAGACGAGCTGCTGCTGGAGGGCGGGGCGCAACTGTTGTCAACCTTGCAGTTAGGGGAAAGGAGCGGTGCATCACCCGTCACGCTGAGTGTCTTGTCGCGGCGCGCAGTCCAGTCGGACGGCAGGCAGCCGCAGAAGTTGTTCACCTCCAGGCTTGCTGTGCTCAGCTTGGCCCACCCGCTGTAGGACTCGGGAATGGTACCCTCGAGCCGGTTGTGGTCCACTCTGAAGATCTCCATCTGGGTCAGCGCACTCCACGACCCGGGGAGCGAGCCTTCAAGATTGTTGCCGTTCAGCGCCAACTCCTTCAGCATCGTCAACACGCTCCACGAGTCGGGTAACGCTCCCATTACGTTCTGCGTATCCGATATGCGAAACACTTCGAGATGGGTCAGCTGGCTGTAGCTTGCAGGAAGCGTGCCTATAATCTGCGTGCGAGAAGCATCGAAGAACACAAGGGACTTCATGGACGCCCACGACTCCGGCAGCACTCCGCTAATGCTGGTGTCTGCAACGGAAATATGGCGCAGCCATGGCAGCGAGCCCCAGCTCTCCGGCAGGTCTCCGATTATTTCCATGTTATCTGACACATCGACCTTGCTTACCACGACATCGGCAGCGACGGCGTTAGGCGGAAGACTTGGGAAATAACCAAGGAAATCGCCGGAAGCCATGTTGAGCTCCACTCCTGTCGGTGTGCAGTTCACGTACTGCCACGAGCAGAAGTTCGTGCATTCCAGCTTCCAGTCCAGCCCACTCAAGGTGTCGGGGAAAGCACTCAGAAAGGCATGCGTGGACTGCTGCTGCGCTTTGGTGTAAATGGTGATCGGCGCGGTGCACTCGTCCACACTGCTAGAGCTGGTCGGGGCCGAGGGCGAGGACGAAGACGACGGGATGGAGCTGCTAGAGCTGGTCGAGGCCGAGGGTGAGGACGAAGACGAAGACGGTGGAATGGAGCTGCTGGAGCTGGACGGGGCCGAGGGCGAAGACGAAGACGATGGGACGGAGCTGCTGGAGCTGCTAGAGCTTGACGGGGCCGAGGGCGAGGACGAAGACGAAGACGACGGGACGGAGCTGCTGGAGCTGCTAGAGCTTGACGGGGCCGAGGGTGAGGACGAAGACGAAGACGGTGGAATGGAGCTGCTGGAGATGGACGGGGCCGAGGGCGAAGACGAAGACGAAGACGGTGGAATGGAGCTGCTGGAGATGGACGGGGCCGAGGGCGAAGACGAAGACGATGGGACGGAGCTGCTGGAGCTGCTAGAGCTGGACGGGGCCGACGGCGAAGATGAAGACGACGGGATGGAGTTGCTGGAGCTGCTAGAGCTGGACGGGGCCGAGGACGAAGACGAAGACGACGGGATTGAGCTGCTGGAGCTGCTAGAGCTGGACGGGGCCGACGGCGAAGATGAAGACGACGGGATGGAGCTGCTGGAGCTGCTAGAGCTGGACGGGGCCGAGGGCGAAGACGAAGACGATGGGATGGAGCTGCTGGAGCTGCTAGAGCTGGACGGGGCCGAGGGCGAAGACGAAGACGATGGGATGGAGCTGCTGGAGCTGCTAGAGCTGGACGGGGCCGAGGGCGAGGACGAAGACGAAGACGATGGGACGGAGCTGCTGGAGCTGGACGGGGCCGACGGCGAGGACGAGGACGAAGACGACGGGATCGAGCTGCTAGAGCTGGACGGGGCCGACGGCGAGGACGAAGACGAGCTGCTGCTGGAGGGCGGGGCGCAACTGTTGTCAACCTTGCAGTTAGGGGAAAGAAGCGGTGCATCACCCGTCACGCTGAGTGTCTTGTCGCGGCGCGCAGTCCAGTCGGACGGCAGGCAGCCGCAGAAGTTGTTCACCTCCAGGCTTGCTGTGCTCAGCTTGGCCCACCCGCTGTAGGACTCGGGAATGGTACCCTCGAGCCGGTTGTGGTCCACTCTGAAGATCTCCATCTGGGTCAGCGCACTCCACGACCCGGGGAGCGAGCCTTCAAGATTGTTGCCGTTCAGCGCCAACTCCTTCAGCATCGTCAACACGCTCCACGAGTCGGGTAACGCTCCCATTACGTTCTGCGTATCCGATATGCGAAACACTTCGAGATGGGTCAGCTGGCTGTAGCTTGCAGGAAGCGTGCCTATAATCTGCGTGCGAGAAGCATCGAAGAACACAAGGGACTTCATGGACGCCCACGACTCCGGCAGCACTCCGCTAATGCTGGTGTCTGCAACGGAAATATGGCGCAGCCATGGCAGCGAGCCCCAGCTCTCCGGCAGGTCTCCGATTATTTCCATGTTATCCGACACATCGACCTTGCTTACCACGACATCGGCAGCGACGGCGTTAGGCGGAAGACTTGGGAAATAACCAAGGAAATCGCCGGAAGCCATGTTGAGCTCCACTCCTGTCGGTGTGCAGTTCACGTACTGCCACGAGCAGAAGTTCGTGCATTCCAGCTTCCAGTCCAGCCCACTCAAGGTGTCGGGGAAAGCACTCAGAAAGGCATGCGTGGACTGCTGCTGCGCTTTGGTGTAAATGGTGATCGGCGCGGTGCACTCGTCCACACTGCTAGAGCTGGTCGGGGCCGAGGGCGAGGACGAAGACGAAGACGGTGGAATGGAGCTGCTGGAGCTGGACGGGGCCGAGGGCGAAGACGAAGACGACGGGATGGAGCTGCTGGAGCTGCTAGAGCTGGTCGAGGCCGAGGGTGAGGACGAAGACGAAGACGGTGGAATGGAGCTGCTGGAGCTGGACGGGGCCGAAGGCGAAGACGAAGACGAAGACGAAGACGACGGGATGGAGCTGCTAGAGCTGCTAGAGCTGGACGGGGCCGAGGGTGAGGACGAAGACGAAGACGGTGGAATGGAGCTGCTAGAGCTGGACGGGGCCGACGGCGAAGACGAAGACGACGGGATCGAGCTGCTGGAGCTGCTAGAGCTGGACGGGGCCGAGGGCGAAGACGAAGACGATGGGATGGAGCTGCTAGAGCTGCTAGAGCTGGACGGGGCCGAGGGTGAGGGCGAAGACGAAGACGATGGGACGGAGCTGCTAGAGCTGGACGGGGCCGACGGCGAAGACGAAGACGACGGGATCGAGCTGCTGGAGCTGCTAGAGCTGGACGGGGCCGACGGCGAAGATGAAGACGACGGGATGGAGCTGCTGGAGCTGCTAGAGCTGGACGGGGCCGAGGACGAAGACGAAGACGATGGGATGGAGCTGCTGGAGCTGCTAGAGCTGGACGGGGCCGAGGGCGAAGACGAAGACGATGGGATGGAGCTGCTAGAGCTGCTAGAGCTGGACGGGGCCGAGGACGAAGACGAAGACGACGGGATCGAGCTGCTGGAGCTGCTAGAGCTGGACGGGGCCGAGGGCGAAGACGAAGACGATGGGATGGAGCTGCTAGAGCTGCTAGAGCTGGACGGGGCCGAGGGTGAGGGCGAAGACGAAGACGATGGGACGGAGCTGCTAGAGCTGGACGGGGCCGAGGGCGAAGACGAAGACGATGGGATGGAGCTGCTGGAGCTGCTAGAGCTGGACGGGGCCGAGGGCGAAGACGAAGACGATGGGATGGAGCTGCTGGAGCTGCTAGAGCTGGACGGGGCCGAGGGCGAAGACGAAGACGATGGGACGGAGCTGCTGGAGCTGCTAGAGCTGGACGGGGCCGAGGACGAAGACGAAGACGACGGGATTGAGCTGCTGGAGCTGCTAGAGCTGGACGGGGCCGAGGACGAAGACGAAGACGACGGGATTGAGCTGCTGGAGCTGCTAGAGCTGGACGGGGCCGACGGCGAAGACGAAGACGACGGGATGGAGCTGCTGGAGCTGCTAGAGCTGGACGGGGCCGAGGACGAAGACGAAGACGACGGGATTGAGCTGCTGGAGCTGCTAGAGCTGGACGGGGCCGACGGCGAAGACGAAGACGACGGGATGGAGCTGCTGGAGCTGCTAGAGCTGGACGGGGCCGAGGACGAAGACGAAGACGACGGGATTGAGCTGCTGGAGCTGCTAGAGCTGGACGGGGCCGAGGGCGAGGACGAAGACGAGCTGCTGCTGGAGGGCGGGGCGCAACTGTTGTCAACCTTGCAGTTAGGGGAAAGGAGCGGTGCATCACCCGTCACGCTGAGTGTCTTGTCGCGGCGCGCAGTCCAGTCGGACGGCAGGCAGCCGCAGAAGTTGTTCACCTCCAGGCTTGCTGTGCTCAGCTTGGCCCACCCGCTGTAGGACTCGGGAATGGTACCCTCGAGCCGGTTGTGGTCCACTCTGAAGATCTCCATCTGGGTCAGCGCACTCCACGACCCGGGGAGCGAGCCTTCAAGATTGTTGCCGTTCAGCGCCAACTCCTTCAGCATCGTCAACACGCTCCACGAGTCGGGTAACGCTCCCATTACGTTCTGCGTATCCGATATGCGAAACACTTCGAGATGGGTCAGCTGGCTGTAGCTTGCAGGAAGCGTGCCTATAATCTGCGTGCGAGAAGCATCGAAGAACACAAGGGACTTCATGGACGCCCACGACTCCGGCAGCACTCCGCTAATGCTGGTGTCTGCAACGGAAATATGGCGCAGCCATGGCAGCGAGCCCCAGCTCTCCGGCAGGTCTCCGATTATTTCCATGTTATCTGACACATCGACCTTGCTTACCACGACATCGGCAGCGACGGCGTTAGGCGGCAGACTTGGGAGCTGGCCAAGGAAATCGCCGGAAGCCATGTTGAGCTCCACTCCTGTCGGTGTGCAGTTCACGTACTGCCACGAGCAGAAGTTCGTGCATTCCAGCTTCCAGTCCAGCCCACTCAAGGTGTCGGGGAAAGCACTCAGAAAGGCATGCGTGGACTGCTGCTGCGCTTTGGTGTAAATGGTGATCGGCGCGGTGCACTCGTCCACACTGCTAGAGCTGGTCGGGGCCGAGGGCGAGGACGAAGACGACGGGATGGAGCTGCTAGAGCTGGTCGAGGCCGAGGGTGAGGACGAAGACGAAGACGGTGGAATGGAGCTGCTGGAGCTGGACGGGGCCGAGGGCGAAGACGAAGACGATGGGACGGAGCTGCTGGAGCTGCTAGAGCTTGACGGGGCCGAGGGCGAGGACGAAGACGAAGACGACGGGACGGAGCTGCTGGAGCTGCTAGAGCTTGACGGGGCCGAGGGTGAGGACGAAGACGAAGACGGTGAAATGGAGCTGCTGGAGATGGACGGGGCCGAGGGCGAAGACGAAGACGAAGACGGTGGAATGGAGCTGCTGGAGATGGACGGGGCCGAGGGCGAAGACGAAGACGATGGGACGGAGCTGCTGGAGCTGCTAGAGCTGGACGGGGCCGAGGACGAAGACGAAGACGAAGACGGTGGAATGGAGCTGCTGGAGATGGACGGGGCCGACGGCGAAGATGAAGACGACGGGATGGAGCTGCTGGAGCTGCTAGAGCTGGACGGGGCCGAGGACGAAGACGAAGACGACGGGATTGAGCTGCTGGAGCTGCTAGAGCTGGACGGGGCCGAGGGCGAAGACGAAGACGAAGACGGTGGAATGGAGCTGCTGGAGATGGACGGGGCCGAGGGCGAAGACGAAGACGAAGACGGTGGAATGGAGCTGCTGGAGATGGACGGGGCCGACGGCGAAGATGAAGACGACGGGATGGAGCTGCTGGAGCTGCTAGAGCTGGACGGGGCCGAGGACGAAGACGAAGACGACGGGATTGAGCTGCTGGAGCTGCTAGAGCTGGACGGGGCCGACGGCGAAGATGAAGACGACGGGATGGAGCTGCTGGAGCTGCTAGAGCTGGACGGGGCCGAGGGCGAAGACGAAGACGATGGGATGGAGCTGCTGGAGCTGCTAGAGCTGGACGGGGCCGAGGGCGAAGACGAAGACGATGGGATGGAGCTGCTGGAGCTGCTAGAGCTGGACGGGGCCGAGGGCGAGGACGAAGACGAAGACGATGGGACGGAGCTGCTGGAGCTGGACGGGGCCGACGGCGAGGACGAGGACGAAGACGACGGGATCGAGCTGCTAGAGCTGGACGGGGCCGACGGCGAGGACGAAGACGAGCTGCTGCTGGAGGGCGGGGCGCAACTGTTGTCAACCTTGCAGTTAGGGGAAAGGAGCGGTGCATCACCCGTCACGCTGAGTGTCTTGTCGCGGCGCGCAGTCCAGTCGGACGGCAGGCAGCCGCAGAAGTTGTTCACCTCCAGGCTTGCTGTGCTCAGCTTGGCCCACCCGCTGTAGGACTCGGGAATGGTACCCTCGAGCCGGTTGTGGTCCACTCTGAAGATCTCCATCTGGGTCAGCGCACTCCACGACCCGGGGAGCGAGCCTTCAAGATTGTTGCCGTTCAGCGCCAACTCCTTCAGCATCGTCAACACGCTCCACGAGTCGGGTAACGCTCCCATTACGTTCTGCGTATCCGATATGCGAAACACTTCGAGATGGGTCAGCTGGCTGTAGCTTGCAGGAAGCGTGCCTATAATCTGCGTGCGAGAAGCATCGAAGAACACAAGGGACTTCATGGACGCCCACGACTCCGGCAGCACTCCGCTAATGCTGGTGTCTGCAACGGAAATATGGCGCAGCCATGGCAGCGAGCCCCAGCTCTCCGGCAGGTCTCCGATTATTTCCATGTTATCCGACACATCGACCTTGCTTACCACGACATCGGCAGCGACGGCGTTAGGCGGAAGACTTGGGAAATAACCAAGGAAATCGCCGGAAGCCATGTTGAGCTCCACTCCTGTCGGTGTGCAGTTCACGTACTGCCACGAGCAGAAGTTCGTGCATTCCAGCTTCCAGTCCAGCCCACTCAAGGTGTCGGGGAAAGCACTCAGAAAGGCATGCGTGGACTGCTGCTGCGCTTTGGTGTAAATGGTGATCGGCGCGGTGCACTCGTCCACACTGCTAGAGCTGGTCGGGGCCGAGGGCGAGGACGAAGACGACGGGATGGAGCTGCTAGAGCTGGTCGAGGCCGAGGGTGAGGACGAAGACGAAGACGGTGGAATGGAGCTGCTGGAGCTGGACGGGGCCGAGGGCGAAGACGAAGACGATGGGACGGAGCTGCTGGAGCTGCTAGAGCTGGACGGGGCCGAGGGCGAGGACGAAGACGAAGACGACGGGACGGAGCTGCTGGAGCTGCTAGAGCTTGACGGGGCCGAGGGTGAGGACGAAGACGAAGACGGTGGAATGGAGCTGCTGGAGATGGACGGGGCCGACGGCGAAGACGAAGACGACGGGATCGAGCTGCTGGAGCTGCTAGAGCTGGACGGGGCCGACGGCGAAGATGAAGACGACGGGATGGAGCTGCTGGAGCTGCTAGAGCTGGACGGGGCCGAGGGCGAAGACGAAGACGATGGGATGGAGCTGCTGGAGCTGCTAGAGCTGGACGGGGCCGAGGGCGAGGACGAAGACGAAGACGACGGGACGGAGCTGCTGGAGCTGCTAGAGCTTGACGGGGCCGAGGGCGAAGGCGAGGACGAAGACGGTGGGATGGAGCTGCTAGAGCTGGACGGGGCCGAGGGCGAGGACGAAGACGAAGACGATGGGACGGAGCTGCTGGAGCTGCTAGAGCTGGACGGGGCCGACGGCGAAGATGAAGACGACGGGATGGAGCTGCTGGAGCTGCTAGAGCTGGACGGGGCCGAGGACGAAGACGAAGACGACGGGATTGAGCTGCTGGAGCTGCTAGAGCTGGACGGGGCCGACGGCGAAGATGAAGACGACGGGATGGAGCTGCTGGAGCTGCTAGAGCTGGACGGGGCCGAGGGCGAAGACGAAGACGATGGGATGGAGCTGCTGGAGCTGCTAGAGCTGGACGGGGCCGAGGGCGAGGACGAAGACGAAGACGATGGGACGGAGCTGCTGGAGCTGCTAGAGCTGGACGGGGCCGACGGCGAAGATGAAGACGACGGGATGGAGCTGCTGGAGCTGCTAGAGCTGGACGGGGCCGAGGACGAAGACGAAGACGACGGGATGGAGCTGCTGGAGCTGCTAGAGCTGGACGGGGCCGAGGACGAAGACGAAGACGACGGGATTGAGCTGCTGGAGCTGCTAGAGCTGGACGGGGCCGACGGCGAAGATGAAGACGACGGGATGGAGCTGCTGGAGCTGCTAGAGCTGGACGGGGCCGAGGGCGAAGACGAAGACGATGGGATGGAGCTGCTGGAGCTGCTAGAGCTGGACGGGGCCGAGGGCGAGGACGAAGACGAAGACGATGGGATGGAGCTGCTGGAGCTGCTAGAGCTGGACGGGGCCGACGGCGAGGACGAGGACGAAGACGACGGGATCGAGCT
This sequence comes from Lotmaria passim, assembly GCA_037349495.1. NCBI lineage: Eukaryota > Euglenozoa > Kinetoplastea > Trypanosomatida > Trypanosomatidae > Lotmaria > Lotmaria passim. The sequence continues at coordinate 1,729,804 of CP140193.1, forward strand.
GCTAGAGCTGGACGGGGCCGACGGCGAGGACGAAGACGAGCTGCTGCTGGAGGGCGGGGCGCAACTGTTGTCAACCTTGCAGTTAGGGGAAAGGAGCGGTGCATCACCCGTCACGCTGAGTGTCTTGTCGCGGCGCGCAGTCCAGTCGGACGGCAGGCAGCCGCAGAAGTTGTTCACCTCCAGGCTTGCTGTGCTCAGCTTGGCCCACCCGCTGTAGGACTCGGGAATGGTACCCTCGAGCCGGTTGTGGTCCACTCTGAAGATCTCCATCTGGGTCAGCGCACTCCACGACCCGGGGAGCGAGCCTTCAAGATTGTTGCCGTTCAGCGCCAACTCCTTCAGCATCGTCAACACGCTCCACGAGTCGGGTAACGCTCCCATTACGTTCTGCGTATCCGATATGCGAAACACTTCGAGGTGGGTCAGCTGGCTGTAGCTTGCAGGAAGCGTGCCTATAATCTGCGTGCGAGAAGCATCGAAGAACACAAGGGACTTCATGGACGCCCACGACTCCGGCAGCACTCCGCTAATGCTGGTGTCTGCAACGGAAATATGGCGCAGCCATGGCAGCGAGCCCCAGCTCTCCGGCAGGTCTCCGATTATTTCCATGTTATCTGACACATCGACCTTGCTTACCACGACATCGGCAGCGACGGCGTTAGGCGGCAGACTTGGGAGCTGGCCAAGGAAATCGCCCGAAGCCATGTTGAGCTCCACTCCTGTCGGTGTGCAGTTCACGTACTGCCACGAGCAGAAGTTCGTGCATTCCAGCTTCCAGTCCAGCCCACTCAAGGTGTCGGGGAAAGCACTCAGAAAGGCATGCGTGGACTGCTGCTGCGCTTTGGTGTAAATGGTGATCGGCGCGGTGCACTCGTCCACACTGCTAGAGCTGGTCGGGGCCGAGGGCGAGGACGAAGACGACGGGATGGAGCTGCTAGAGCTGGTCGAGGCCGACGGCGAAGACGAGGACGAAGATGACGGGACGGAGCTGCTAGAGCTGGACGGGGCCGACGGCGAAGACGAGGACGAAGATGACGGGACGGAGCTGCTAGAGCTGGACGGGGCCGACGGCGAGGACGAGGACGAAGACGACGGGATGGAGCTGCTAGAGCTGGACGGGGCCGACGGCGAGGACGAGGACGAAGACGACGGGATCGAGCTGCTAGAGCTGGACGGGGCCGACGGCGAAGACGAGGACGAAGACGAAGACGACGGGATGGAGCTGCTAGAGCTGGACGGGGCCGACGGCGAGGACGAAGACGAGCTGCTGCTGGAGGGCGGGGCGCAACTGTTGTCAACCTTGCAGTTAGGGGAAAGCAGCGGTTTGTCACCCGTCACGCTGAGTGTCTTGTCGCGGCGCGCAGTCCAGTCGGACGGCAGGCAGCCGCAGAAGTTGTTCACCTCCAGGCTTGCTGTGCTCAGCTTGGCCCACCCGCTGTAGGACTCGGGAATGGTACCCTCGAGCCGGTTGTGGTCCACTCTGAAGATCTCCATCTCGGTCAGCGCACTCCACGACCCGGGGAGCGAGCCTTCAAGATTGTTGCCGTTCAGCGCCAATTCCTTCAGCATCGTCAACACGCTCCACGAGTCGGGTAACGCTCCCATTACGTTCTGCGTATCCGATATGCGAAACACTTCGAGATGGGTCAGCTGGCTGTAGCTTGCAGGAAGCGTGCCTATAATCTGCGTGCGAGAAGCATCGAAGAACACAAGGGACTTCATGGACGCCCACGACTCCGGCAGCACTCCGCTAATGCTGGTGTCTGCAACGGAAATATGGCGCAGCCATGGCAGCGAGCCCCAGCTCTCCGGCAGGTCTCCGATTATTTCCATGTTATCCGACACATCGACCTTGCTTACCACGACATCGGCAGCGACGGCGTTAGGCGGAAGACTTGGGAAATAACCAAGGAAATCGCCGGAAGCCATGTTGAGCTCCACTCCTGTCGGTGTGCAGTTCACGTACTGCCACGAGCAGAAGTTCGTGCATTCCAGCTTCCAGTCCAGCCCACTCAAGGTGTCGGGGAAAGCACTCAGAAAGGCATGCGTGGACTGCTGCTGCGCTTTGGTGTAAATGGTGATCGGCGCGGTGCACTCGTCCACACTGCTAGAGCTGGTCGGGGCCGAGGGCGAGGACGAAGACGACGGGATGGAGCTGCTAGAGCTGGTCGAGGCCGAGGGTGAGGACGAAGACGAAGACGGTGGAATGGAGCTGCTGGAGCTGGACGGGGCCGAGGGCGAAGACGAAGACGATGGGACGGAGCTGCTGGAGCTGCTAGAGCTTGACGGGGCCGAGGGCGAGGACGAAGACGAGCTGCTGCTGGAGGGTGGGGCGCAACTGTTGTCAACCTTGCAGTTAGGGGAAAGCAGCGGTTTGTCACCCGTCACGCTGAGTGTCTTGTCGCGGCGCGCAGTCCAGTCGGACGGCAGGCAGCCGCAGAAGTTGTTCACCTCCAGGCTTGCTGTGCTCAGTTTGGCCCACCCGCTGTAGGACTCGGGAATGCTGCCCTCGAGCCGGTTGTGGTCCACTCTGAAGATCTCCATCTCGGTCAGCGCACTCCACGACCCGGGGAGCGAGCCTTCAAGATTGTTGCCGTTCAGCGCCAACTCCTTCAGCATCGTCAACACGCTCCACGAGTCGGGTAACGCTCCCATTACGTTCTGCGTATCCGATATGCGAAACACTTCGAGATGGGTCAGCTGGCTGTAGCTTGCAGGAAGCGTGCCTATAATCTGCGTGCGAGAAGCATCGAAGAACACAAGGGACTTCATGGACGCCCACGACTCCGGCAGCACTCCGCTAATGCTGGTGTCTGCAACGGAAATATGGCGCAGCCATGGCAGCGAGCCCCAGCTCTCCGGCAGGTCTCCGATTATTTCCATGTTATCCGACACATCGACCTTGCTTACCACGACATCGGCAGCGACGGCGTTAGGCGGAAGACTTGGGAAATAACCAAGGAAATCGCCGGAAGCCATGTTGAGCTCCACTCCTGTCGGTGTGCAGTTCACGTACTGCCACGAGCAGAAGTTCGTGCATTCCAGCTTCCAGTCCAGCCCACTCAAGGTGTCGGGGAAAGCACTCAGAAAGGCATGCGTGGACTGCTGCTGCGCTTTGGTGTAAATGGTGATCGGCGCGGTGCACTCGTCCACACTGCTAGAGCTGGTCGGGGCCGAGGGCGAGGACGAAGACGACGGGATGGAGCTGCTAGAGCTGGTCGAGGCCGAGGGTGAGGACGAAGACGAAGACGGTGGAATGGAGCTGCTGGAGCTGGACGGGGCCGAGGGCGAAGACGAAGACGATGGGACGGAGCTGCTGGAGCTGCTAGAGCTGGACGGGGCCGAGGGCGAGGACGAAGACGAGCTGCTGCTGGAGGGTGGGGCGCAACTGTTGTCAACCTTGCAGTTAGGGGAAAGCAGCGGTTTGTCACCCGTCACGCTGAGTGTCTTGTCGCGGCGCGCAGTCCAGTCGGACGGCAGGCAGCCGCAGAAGTTGTTCACCTCCAGGCTTGCTGTGCTCAGCTTGGCCCACCCGCTGTAGGACTCGGGAATGGTACCCTCGAGCCGGTTGTGGTCCACTCTGAAGATCTCCATCTGGGTCAGCGCACTCCACGACCCGGGGAGCGAGCCTTCAAGATTGTTGCCGTTCAGCGCCAACTCCTTCAGCATCGTCAACACGCTCCACGAGTCGGGTAACGCTCCCATTACGTTCTGCGTATCCGATATGCGAAACACTTCGAGATGGGTCAGCTGGCTGTAGCTTGCAGGAAGCGTGCCTATAATCTGCGTGCGAGAAGCATCGAAGAACACAAGGGACTTCATGGACGCCCACGACTCCGGCAGCACTCCGCTAATGCTGGTGTCTGCAACGGAAATATGGCGCAGCCATGGCAGCGAGCCCCAGCTCTCCGGCAGGTCTCCGATTATTTCCATGTTATCCGACACATCGACCTTGCTTACCACGACATCGGCAGCGACGGCGTTAGGCGGAAGACTTGGGAAATAACCAAGGAAATCGCCGGAAGCCATGTTGAGCTCCACTCCTGTCGGTGTGCAGTTCACGTACTGCCACGAGCAGAAGTTCGTGCATTCCAGCTTCCAGTCCAGCCCACTCAAGGTGTCGGGGAAAGCACTCAGAAAGGCATGCGTGGACTGCTGCTGCGCTTTGGTGTAAATGGTGATCGGCGCGGTGCACTCGTCCACACTGCTAGAGCTGGTCGGGGCCGAGGGCGAGGACGAAGACGACGGGATGGAGCTGCTAGAGCTGGTCGAGGCCGAGGGTGAGGACGAAGACGAAGACGGTGGAATGGAGCTGCTGGAGCTGGACGGGGCCGACGGCGAAGATGAAGACGACGGGATGGAGCTGCTGGAGCTGCTAGAGCTGGAAGGGGCCGAGGGTGAGGACGAAGACGATGACGGTGGGGTGGAGCTGCTAGAACTGCTAGACCTGGACGAGGCCGAGGGTGAGGACGAAGACGATGACGGCGGGGTGGAGCTGCTAGAACTGCTAGAGCTGGACGGGGCCGAGGGTGAGGACGAGGACGAAGACGGCGGGGTGGAGCTGCTAGAACTGCTAGAGCTGGACGGGGCCGAGGGTGAGGACGAAGACGATGACGGCGGGGTGGAGCTGCTAGAGCTGGACGGGGCCGAGGATGAGGACGAAGACGATGACGGCGGGGTGGAGCTGCTGGAGCTGCTAGAACTGGTCGAGGCCGAGGGTGAGGACGAAGACGAAGACGGTGGAATGGAGCTGCTGGAGCTGGACGGGGCCGACGGCGAAGATGAAGACGACGGGATGGAGCTGCTGGAGCTGCTAGAGCTGGAAGGGGCCGAGGGTGAGGACGAAGACGATGACGGTGGGGTGGAGCTGCTAGAACTGCTAGAGCTGGACGGGGCCGAGGGTGAGGACGAAGACGATGACGGCGGGGTGGAGCTGCTAGAACTGCTAGAGCTGGACGGGGCCGACGGTGAGGACGAAGACGATGGCGGCGGGGTGGAGCTGCTAGAACTGCTAGACCTGGACGAGGCCGAGGGCGAGGACGAAGACGATGACGGCGGGGAGGAGCTGCTAGAACTGCTAGAGCTGGACGGGGCCGAGGGCGAAGACGAAGACGATGGCGGCGGGGTGGAGCTGCTAGAACTGCTAGAGCTGGACGGGGCCGAGGGTGAGGACGAGGACGAAGACGGCGGGGTGGAGCTGCTAGAACTGCTAGAGCTGGACGAGGCCGAGGGTGAGGACGAAGACGATGACGGCGGGGAGGAGCTGCTGGAGCTGCTAGAGCTGGACGGGGCCGAGGGCGAGGACGAAGACGAGCTGCTGCTGGAGGGTGCGGCGCAACTGTTGTCAACCTTGCAGTTAGGGGAAAGGAGCGGTTTGTCACCCGTCACGCTTAGAGTCTTGTCGCGGCGCGCAGTCCAGTCGGACGGCAGGCAGCCGCAGAAGTTGTTCACCTCCAGGCTTGCTGTGCTCAGTTTGGCCCACCCGCTGTAGGACTCGGGAATGCTGCCCTCGAGCCGGTTGTGGTCCACTCTGAAGATCTCCATCTGGGTCATCGCACTCCACGACCCGGGGAGCGAGCCTTCAAGAATGTTGCCGTTCAGCGCCAACTCCTTCAGCATCGTCAACACGCTCCACGAGTCGGGTAACGCTCCCATTACGTTCTGCGTATCCGATATGCGAAACACTTCGAGATGGGTCAGCTGGCTGTAGCTTGCAGGAAGCGTGCCTATAATCTGCGTGCGAGAAGCATCGAAGAACACAAGGGACTTCATGAACGCCCACGACTCCGGCAGCATTCCGCTAATGCTGGTGTGTGCAACGGAAATATGGCGCAGCCATGGCAGCGAGCCCCAGCTCTCCGGCAGGTCTCCGATTATTTCCATGTTATCCGACACATCGACCTTGCTTACCACGACATCGGCAGCGACGGCGTTAGGCGGAAGACTTGGGAAATAACCAAGGAAATCGCCGGAAGCCATGTTGAGCTCCACTCCTGTCGGTGTGCAGTTCACGTACTGCCACGAGCAGAAGTTCGTGCATTCCAGCTTCCAGTCCAGCCCACTCAAGGTGTCGGGGAAAGCACTCAGAAAGGCATGTGTGGCCTGCTGCTGCACTGTGGTATAAATGGTGATCGGCGCGGTGCACTCGTCCACACTGCTAGAGCTGGATGAGGACGAGGACGAGCTGCTGCTGTCTTCACAGGCGTTGGCAGTATTGCAGCTGATAGAGGAAACCGGTGGGTCGACGCTTACTGAAATTCTACTGGGTGTCTTCCACTGGTCAGGAATGCATCCGCACAGGTAGTTGTTCTGTAAGTAGATTTCTGTCAGGCTGATGAGCGATGTGCCCCACAACGGCGGAATCGAACCAGTCAGTTTGTTCATTTGGAGTTCAAGGGTGCTGAGAGAGTTCATTTCAGACCATTGTGTAGGAAGTGTACCGTCAATGGAGTTGTTGCTGATGTAGAGCTGTTCCATGGCTTTCATCGTTGACCAGCTCGAAGGCAGTGTGCCGGACAGCTTATTTGTCGAAAGGTTGAGAACCCTTAGAGTGGTTAAGTTGGACCAGGCGCTGGGCAACGTCCCTTTAATTTCGTTGTTGTTGAGCAGCACATGAGTCCATCTGCTAAGCTTATTCCAGTTTTCTGGCAAGGTACCTGTGATATTATTGTACGACATGTTAACCACTTTCAACTTTCTCGGAATGATGACTGCATTGGTGAGGCTGCCGGAGGAAATCGGGCGTCTCAGTGCGTTGCTGTTGACTTTCGTCCCCAACCATTCAGGCAGCGTGCCGGAGAGCCCAGTTTCTGCGAGCTGAAGAATGCAAATTTGTTTAAGAGCCCCCCACGTAGGTGGGAGAGTACCGACAAGGTTGTGGCCATTGCCGCTGATTTTGATAGCAGTAACGACAACTTCAGAGCCAACAACACCTTGTGGTACATCCGGCAAACTGCCTGTGACGCTGAGGTCATCGATGTGGAGCTCGACTCCGCTCGGAGAACAGGTGATGAAGCGCCGTTCACAGAAGTTTGTACATGTCCAAAGCGAACGCAGAACTGAGAGAGTATCTGCGAACGCATCGAGAAACGCGCGAGTATTGTTCTCCTGAATAGCGGTGTAGAAGGGGATGGCGGCGAAGCAGCTGCTCGAAGTCGACACATTGGGGATGCTGGGGATGCTGGGGATGTTGGGAACGGAACTGGTGGCCACACCAGCGAAGGTGATCAGTACGAGGCAAATCAGTGCGACAGCCAGATTGCCGCGCAGCGACTTGCCAGTGAAGTTGGAAGACATGGCAAACGGGTGATGTATCCTGTGCGAACTCTCAAGTGCAAAGCTTGTTCTGCTTTTGCCTCTACAGCTGAGTATAACCAACTCCCAACACAGTCTGTAGAAGTCCAAGAGGTAGCCTTGAAGTGGAGCGTTCGAAGATGAGGAAAACAGGTACAGTTCAATGACGAGAAAAAAAAAACTAGTTAGGGCTTTATTTGTTTCCTTATCTTATAAAGAAATACGGTTTTTTATACTCATATACGTGTGAAAATACAAGAGAGGTGCGGCCTACGAGTAGCAAATGAGTTCAAACAGAGAAAGGTCTTCTCGTTTTTTCTTTGAAAGCTGCGCTCTGCAAGAGAAAATATGTGGTTGTAAGCTCACTGGTAACCAAGAAAAAAAAAAATAAGAAAGAAAAAAAAAAGAAGAAAAAAAAGAAGAAAAGAAAACAGAAAAAATAGAGAAAAGCTAAAGTGCTATATGCTTGTGAGCTGTACTCAGTGAATGAGAACAACAAAAGAAACAAGTAAAATGAATAGACCTTCTTTCTTTCACTTGACAAAAAAAAAAAAGATACTCTTTCTGTTTACTCACTTCGTTTGCGAAAAGAAAAAAAAAAAGAAAATACACACAAATAACAATAATAAGAGAAGTAGAGGAAAAAGCGGAGATCGAAAGAAATTACAATTAGGAAGGAGGAGAAAGAACTCACCTACCACAGCAAACAATGACAACAAAAAGAGCGCTGGTAGATAGTTCAGTCGACAGCTGTCGCTAATGCAACTTGTTCTTACTTGCCGCTTTGTACTCGTTCTCAGACTAATAAAACCCCACTTGCAGGGTATTTCTACTGAATGATAAAAAAAAAAGATGAATATATATATATATATATATAAGGAAAACAACCAGAGTTAATCTGCAGGAGTGCTACCGCCTACTTCGTTGGGATATCTCTGAGAGGATAAGGCCGACGATGAACGATTCCTACAGGTATTATATAAGTTAACACTATCTCCTCAGCTTGTCTGTTCGTTGTAATCGTGATATGGAAAGGAGATGCGGCGAGGAAAAGAAAAAAGAGCATTACCAATACGATTAGAAGTCAGTTGACGGATTAGAATGGAGGAAAAGTGAGACCCACAGAGAAACAGAAGAGAGAGGGCAGCAGAACAATCGAAAGGAGAAGGGCAGCAATGACGTAAAGAACGACGTCTGATTCCGCGAGTACGCCCTTCCTATCATGTTTCCTGCTTCAGCCACCTGGAGTAACAGCAATGTGGTAAGCCGTATGCAGCGACCAAATAAAGATCCTCGCCCGCTCAGTCCCTGTTCGAGTCATATTGCCGTGGAAATAGAAGCGCGCAGCTAAGCTGTTTCTTTCTCTTTTTTTTTTTTTTGATATGTGCAAAACACTTCTCGACTTCTGTGAGGCAAGCGAAGTTGGCACTTTAATGATGCATCTTCCCCTCACAGTTTTCTGCTCACGTGTTTTTTTTTTTTTCATTTGTTGCATTGATTTTTGGTGCTGTATCCCTGTGAAGATGCCACTTAAGCTGCCTTCTACCTTTCCAACATCACGTGTTTTCTACCATCTGTTTTGCCAGGAAAGACCTTTCCGTTGTGCGGTACGGTAACACCACAACCTGCGGGCACAGGCACCTTTTCTGCTCTTCCAACTGCATCGGTGCTCCAAGTTATGCTCTTTTTTTAAGTACTATTGCCACCTGATGATGCCGGCCACCTCAATGTGGTGTCAGGGTCTAGTACCCACTAAGTGGGGAAGCCAAGAGCCTGCAGCCTGTCCTCGTGTCAGGTTGCGGGCGATTGGCGGCGGTGGACAGGTCTGAGTCGTGCATATGCTGGAGGGACTTGCAGCAATTCACACGTTCGATACAGCTTGTGAAAACGTGTGTCTACAGGTTGTGAAAACCGTAAGATGGGCCGCTGACATTATTTTACTCTTTTGCTGTGGTGATGTTGAGCGCAATCCTGGGCCCCACCCTGAGCTGTGCGCAGTGGAACTGCAATGGGCCGAGCGAGTTTAAAAAGCTTTCCTTGGCTCATTTCCTCAAGGAGAGCTCGACGCAGGTTTGCATCCTCCAAGAGACGCATTTTTCTTCCATATCTTGCGGTTCTTTTGGCATCACGGGATATCAGCATTATGGCGTCGCCAGAGAGGACAGAAAAGGCGGCGGAGTTTCGGTGCTCATTCAACGAGATTTGTGCACAGAGGAAGGCCAGGCTGTTATCGAGAGCGATTTGGAGTACACGTCGGTGACACTTCATTTCGACAACCCTCCTCGACATGTGCACTTCATCTCTGGGTACATTCCCAGTGGTGAAAAGGTCACACGGGCCAACTTAGATAATTATCACACCCAACGACCTGCTGAGGCACCGGGTGGTTAAGCACGGTCTACGTGCCCCGAGACCATTAGAGATGTCCATACGCTTGACGTGTGAAGAGACACCGAGTCACCTCTTGGTCTGTCCTGGATTACAAGCACTTCAAGAGAAGCACGACATGGAAACGCCTCACGGAGTAGAGGCGGTCGCAGACGTAAAGCTCGCCAATTTTCTCCTCGAGATGGTCCGGCACATTCCTCACCCATTCTCACCGATGAGTTCCGAAAGCCGCCCCGGAGTGGCTGCCAACGGCACGAACAATGCTATTTCCCAAGTGCCCTTAATTGGTTCTTCTTTAATTGATGCGTCCTCCGAAGGGGTGTCGAACCGCAGGCGTCGCAGAGATGGGGCGGACGAAGTACCGCCGCCTCGTTCACGCATTGTGCAGTACCGCGGCAGACGGTTTGCGATGATAGATTAGGATATAGCCGCAGTGTAGCTCATTTTAATTGAAGCATCCATTGGAGGTGAGCAGGGACATCCTACCGTGTTTTGTATGAAATGACACACATAAAAAAAAAACACTAATCGTAAGGGGCTTTCCCAGAAAAGTCAAGCAAGTGACAGTTTAAAACACGACTCTCAAGCACTTCAACAACGACAACAACATCAACGCGCACGAGCACACGTACCAACGCATCAAATTCACGTGAGATGACCACAGCACGTCGCCTTCCTCGAGTAGCATCCATATGTACAGTAGCGAGCACGCGGCGGCGCTGAGGTGTTCGCCCACGAAGGCCCAACATGGGCCGTCAATACCACTACAAGGATCCCGGTCCGCCGCATCGCCACCAGTGCCGCTCTCACTGCGAGTGGGCAGCGGGGAGCGGCGAGGGTCGCGCGCGGTACTCAGTGTGGCGACACCGTCTTCGTCGCATTGGTCTGCTTCGCTGTCACTGTTGCTTCTGGCACCGCCACGACGCCAGCGTCGCTGCAGTCTGCGCAGCCGCACCATGACGCAGCCCGCCTCCATTCCACATAAAAAAACAGACGCTATTGCGGCGAGGTAGCCGAAGAGTGTTCCGAGGAAGAAGAAGAGGTGATGCACGTGGAACACGAACAGTGTTGAGGTAAGAAGGGCGTTGAGGAAGAGCAGCCATGACAGCTGCATCTGCGCAAACGCGATGCAGCGACTGGCACAATAGCGAAGCTGCGGAATAGGTCGACCGAGGGGGAAGGCTTGGCTTTTGGTCTCCGAAGGAGAGTGCATGTCAGTGGCGCCCCCAGCCGTCGACCTTTGAAGGCCGTGCTGCGACACACTCTCGCGGTAGCGTGGACCAGCTTGCACGTTCGCAGGGAAGGGCGAGCGCTTCGGCGGCGGCACGCACACCGCCGCGGCGTCTCCGTCAGCGTGATGACTGCGCACACTATGCGCATTAGTTCCACATTTGCTACCCAGGCCGTACACCAGCGAAGCGGGCGCCGGCGCCGCCACCGCAGCTGCCGCCGCAGCGGCGGGCTCCTGTAGAAGCGGCTCCTGCTGGCGTTGTGGGTGGTGAGGCGATGGCGCCGCGCTGCAGCACGAAGTTCGACGTCGTTACTTGCACGTCCATCAACGGCACGAAGGAGCTCTGCTGTGCGCCGGTGGTGCTGCAGGAAAAGAGAAGCCCGTCATCCCAGCGCACGGCGAGGCGCAGAGGGCTGGAGAGGGCGTCAGGGGGCCTGGCCCCGGCGTGGAGGGCGGCGGTCACCTCGTTGGTTTTGATGTAGCGACACGTTCGCTGCGCCTCACTTGACCACACCTCCAACATCGCGTCGCCACAGGGAAAGAGTGTCTCGTGGGTAGTGAAGCGCATCGGTGCAGTGGACACGGTCGCTGCCTCGCTTGGTGCGGAGGGTATGTTCTCAGCGGTCCGGAGAAGAGCAGTGGACGCCTCGGCGTGGCGCTGCACGTACTGCTTCACAAGCTGATACACGAGGCGAGTCGTCAAGGCAGGCGCGCACTTTCCTTCGTCTGCAGCGGACGATAGACTCCTTCCTAAAGTCGCGCTGGACGCCTTCTTCTTCAGCTCCGCTTGCAGCAGTGACCACCACACCGCGTATACCTCCATTGAAGTGGTGGAGCCGGCACGGGGTACCATGTCCACCCACTTCCGTGCGCGGCACGATTGAGGCATCGAGGTAGGTTGCCGCTGCCGCTGCCGCTCGCCCTCTCTCTTCTTTTCCCAGCTGTCCACCTGCCCCGCCGCCGCGTCATCGCGTTGTTTGCTTGTCTGCGGCGGCGCTGCAACGCCGACCATCCACAGCTGGGTGACGCGGCGCGTGGGATGCACGTTGAGAGCGTTGTGCGCGTACGCAGATGTCTGATGCACCTCGTCCACCTTCCTCGCCGCCGCGTCGCGTGTCACTGTGGCGCCGGGAGTAGGGATGGTGGCGAGTTTGTCGGAAAACAACTTTTCCACTGTCGCTGGTGCTGCCGCTGGTTGCGGTGTTGTCGAGTGGGTGCAGTAGTCCAACGCGGACGCCGTCACGGCAACGTTGTGCGCACCAAAGCGCTCGCGGAAGTCCACGAGAGCGGGTACGATCGTCTCCGGTGGGACCTGCTCCGTCACGCTCCAGTCCTCCGAGACGTCCTCGAGGCCTGCTTCCCTCAGCAGTTGGTGCAGCATGACCTGCTGAAGACAATGCTCGTAGACGCGTGCGGTGAGAGCCTGTGCGGCGGCGGAGGCAGCGTTGGCAGCGGACAGCGCACTGTCAGTGCGCTTCGCGACAGCCTTTGTCACGGCCAGCTGCGTGTGTAGCGAGGGAGTGTCGTGGCACGCCGTCAAGTACCGCTGCAGGAGATCGAACGCGTTGACCTTCGCCACATACGCCTTTTCTGCCGTCTCTTGCGCATCATTGACGCGAGGCGTTGGGTGGCAAAAGCTGCTTGCAGAGCTCCATGACGGCGGCGTTGCTAAGGTGGACTCCACGGCCTCCTGCAGCAGCACGGCGGCCTCCGCGTTGGGCCGCCGACCCAGGTGCGCCTTGGACACCTCCTTCACGAGCCGCACCCCGTGCACGTACGGCCGCAGCGCAGGGACGACACCCCCACTTCCCTGCCCACGCAGCCGGCGCCGTTGCTGTTGCTGTTGCTGTCGCAACAAGAGGTCCGTGCTCGGCGTCGTCATGTTGAGTGTCGTCACGCGCGCGGTGGGGGAAAAGGAGCCGGCCACAATGCTGTCTACCATCGCTGACGACGCCATGCCGCCGCTGGCACCAGCACCATTTCCGTTGACGGCGGCGGCGACAGTGTCCGTGCCACGTGTGGTGTTGACCTCGAAGTGCCCCACGTTCTTGGCGACGAAATGGCGCACCATCGCCACAACCTCCTGCGGGTACGGAGGGAGAAGAACATCGGCACTCTCCTTCGTCTCCGTGACCGCCACGGCGCACCGCCCCGGCACCCTTGCCGCAGTGGTGGCCATCGTTGGTGCCGCTGACACTTTTCCAGCGTCGGCAGCAGGCAATGAGCGTGGCACCGTAGCAGTCTCTGCGGCTCCGCCACCGCCGTCCTGCGCGGCGGCGAGTTTTTGAAAGGGGCTGCGGTAGCGATGAAAGAGGCAACACGACAAATGATGGGCGCGCTCCGCTTCGGGCTGCGTGCCTGGTGGCACCGGCGCGCCATCGTCGCCGTGCGCCGCAGCACACACCGCCGTCAGCATCTGTGGAGGTTTTTGATCCGCTAGCGAGCAACTCGCCTGCGCCATCAGCGCCGATACACCGTTGAGGACGGTGAAGATGCCACCGGTGTACGCATCATGTGTGAAATACACCACGCCTGCAACCAGCTTCTTATCCACTTCCTGTGTGCCGTCGTTATCCACGTCCGCATTGCGGCCTGAGTCGCTCGCGTGGTTGACAGCTGCTGCTGCTGCTGCACGCGGCGTGCATTGCAGCGTCCATGCAGCGTATGCACTCGTGAGACGTCCCATGCGTGCAACTTGCCGCAGCAGCAGCTCCACCCCATAGCCACCACAGCTCTCGTCTCCCCGTTCGCCTGCCAAGGCCGACACCCACGTTGTGAGCGCCGAAAGCGCGGCCGACTCCGGCTGCAACGTGGCGGCGTCCTGCGCAGCGCTGCTCGTCACGCTGGCTGAGCTCCGCAACGGCAGTGGTGGAATAGTGGCGAGCGGTACCGCCGCGACAACCCACAGCGGCAATGGCCACCGGCTCGCACCCAGGCCGGTTCTGGTCAATGACGTCTTCGCCACGTCATTCAACAGAGCCGCACTGTCGTGACTCTCGTCGCCGTCGGCTGCTGCGGCGGCAGAGAGAAAGTCCTGCATCCACTGCAGCAGCTCCCCCGTGACGCGCAGTGATGACTTTGCCTTCACGTTCACAAGAGTTTTCGTCGAGATGGTAGCCAACACGGCACTCTGGTACGCCACAGCTTTCGCTACAAAACGGGTCACCGCCTTTCCACGCAGATCTCGTGCGGGGGTGGCGTGTGCAGCACTGTCCGCCGCGCTGTCGCAGCCAGCGTAGAGGTAGCACGCCAGAGACGCCGCATCTACGGCGCAGTAAGGAAAGGCAGACGGGTCAGCATCAAAGTCCACCAGCGCCGCCGTCGTTGCTGCTGCGTCTACAGGGTCGGCCAGTGCGTGAGACAAGGGCTCATTGCTGGCTGCTGTCGCCGCGGTGGTGGTGCAGGATACGAGGCCGCCGTCGTCTCGCCCGTTGCCGCCGCGTCCTCTTGTGGCCGCCACCGCAGCGCTCGCCGTTCCGCCACTGATGCCACGAGGTGCTTTGTGCACCGACGAGGTTGCCTGGCTACCGCGCTGCGGTGGCGCGTTTCTCGTCCCACCGTCCGCGCTCCCGCGGCGGTAATCACCCTTTGCAGTTCCTGCCTCGACGGGACTTCGTGGCCCATCCGCTGCGTGTTCGACGTGGAACGCGGCAAGCGCGGCCTCGACGGTAGCGGCGCCGCTTCCGGAGAGGGAGACAGGGTCATAGAGGTAGACGACACCGCGGGGCACGAGGCGCACCCAGCGCTCTACAGACGTCATGCCATCAGCGACTTCGACAGCGTCCGCCGCTGGCCCTGTTAAAGGACAGGAAAAGAAAGACGCGTCACCACGCCCGTCTTCGCTGCTGTAGCCGTTCAGGCCTTCCAACAGGCATGGCTCGGCGACGGCCCAGACAACGGAAAGGTGCGTCGGCACCACTGCTGCACCAGTACGGTGCAGATACGCACGCAGGACGGGCCGCAGCGTGTGCCATACCGCGCGCGTGACAAGCGCGGAGGCCTGGCTCGCACGCGTACGCCTCCGCTGGCGCTCTCGCTCCGCAGTGACGCCGCCGGCTTCGTCCTTCCCGGCGCTGCTCAGCGCGGCCAACGCAGCCACCACTTCCTCTTCGTTAATGAGACGGTAAAGGAAAATAATAGGGTAGCAATTCTGCGTAGTTGGAGGAGAAGAGGGTGCAATCGCTGCGTCCGTCGCAGGCACGCTGACAACCTCGCACATCGGAAGCTGGCTGTTCACAAACGCCTGAAAATGCTGTCTCTCCGCGTCCGTCATGCTTTGCTGCCTTGCTACCAAGGTGGAGCCTCTGCGCGAGGAGCCTGAGGAGGTACGCCGACGGCTCATAGCACCACCGGCTGCATTGCCAGCGTTGTTTGCCCCGCTGCTGCGGCCGCGGCTCGACGTTCGCGAAGCCGGCGTGGCTGCTGTCGTTGCCGCGGGAGCTAAGGCCAACGCGGCGGAGGGATCACTCAGAAGCGACGAGGTGGACAGCGTGGAGCGCGCATCACCTCCAAACGCGGCACCTCTGCTCACCAGCATTCCTAACTCCGCGTCTTCCAAGAGATGCGGTACAACTTCGAGCCACGGCAGGGCACCGTCTCGCACCGCCTTCGCCAGCTGCACCCGGTGCACGTGCCGAGCCACATTTTCGGATGGTTGCTGGGCGGAGAGGGGGCATTCGTGTTGTTGCTCCACCAGCGTTCGTAGCACTCGCGCGATGCTGTCCAGTTGCTCCGCAGAGGTGCGACACGCGTAGGTGTCTTGATCCTTGCTAGCCGCTTTGGGTACTGCAACACCAGCTTTCACGCTTGCTGTGTCCTTCTTGTGCGCGGCACTGGAAGCAACGAAGCTTGCGGACGCGCTGTCGTCTGTGTCGTTTACGCCCACGTAATGGCTACTGAGGACCGTAACGTGAAGGGTTGTGGTCTCCGCCATCGCTACTCACAGCAGCACCGTTGGCAACAGTCACAACGTCAAACGAGGTGGGTGGGAAATGACGGTGTTACTGAAAGAAACTAAACGGTGTTGTGCACGGCTAGAAAGGCTAGTGAAGAGCGTGAATCCCACTCTTGTAGCGAGCATCACAGCATGTGGACCAAAAAGAGAGAAAACAAACGAACAAGAAGGGAGCAAGAGACAAACATACAAATATAAGGGTCGAAAGGAGCGGAGAAGAGGAGAAAACGTGCGTACAGCGAACCGCTTCAGACGACATCTATGTGCGGTTGTCGCGCAGAGAAAGAGGCACACCAGGTGAGGAGAGGTGTTGCTTGTGTCTGATTAGTGGAGATACAAACAGCAAACAACAACATCTGCCTAGGGAGCACGACCGCAAGAAAGCAACACCTGAAACAGAGCGACACTGTTGTTTCAACTGTGAAAGAAAGCAGGGGAAGCAAAGAAAGCAAAAGGAAGACACCCTAAAGCGGTTGCTTGACGTTCTAATCACTTTTTCGTTTGTTTCCCACTCAAACGATAAAAGAAAAGAAGCGCGCGGATGATTAATCAACTCACCGCTGGCGTCTGCCACGTAATTGTAGTAAATCAAAGAAAAACAGCACTTGAGGACATTCATGCAAGTGTTCAAACGCCCTCCAAGCCAGCTCTTTACGCAACCACGATGCGCTTCGTGTTCTTCTTGACGAAGATGGCGCGGTCCTTGCGGGCGGCCTTGACGCGGCGCTGCAGAAGCGGGAAGGATAGCTTCGGGGCGTGGTACTGCGCGACGTTCAGGTGCTTCACCTCGTGGTCCGGGACGCTCTTCACCTCGAGCACCTCGATGTTGTGGTAGCGCGCGCGGTGGCGGGAGGCGAGGTCGTGGTAGGCTTGGCTCACCGCACCGCTCTTCGACACATCGCGGAACTCCTTGACCATGCGCGTGTACCCACAACGCTGGCTATAATACGCGATGTCGACGACGTAGTTGCGCGCCGCCAGCTTCGCGTCCTTCACAACCTTGCAGGACAGCAAGTCGCCATGAGTCGCCTTGACCTTATTCTTGATCTTCATCATGCGCCAGAAGCGGCTCTTGGCGACCACAAAGTTCGGGGCGAACACCTCGAACCTGTACACGGTCGGTTCGGGGTTCTTCTCCGAGGGCGACTCGCGGCCGACGACCTGGTAGTGGTGAAGGTGCGGCTTGACCATGGCTTCCTCTTCGGTTTACTACGTCATCATCAGCAGAAAGAGCGCAGTAAGTAAGAGAGCAAAAAAAAAAAAAAGCAGAAGAAGAGAAGCGTGTATTTACAGTGAGATCAAAGCGCTATACGAATGTTCATAGTAATAAAACGCGCACTCCTCAGACTACGATAGCAGCGACATGTATACCTTTTTTCCCTTTGGTTTCACGAAACTACTACGCGGCTCAGATGAAGGACAGGAGAGCACTAATGTCCACAACGCGCCACTGCGCTGTTTCACTAGTTTTAAAAAACAAAGCACGCCGGTTTTCTATCAGTTTCCAATTTCTTCTTTTTTAAAATTAGCTTTAGCAATCTTTGGTGGCAAACAGCAGTAAAGAAAAATGAGGAAAACAACTTCGGAGTTAAAAAAAAAAGTGAGGTTGGTGCAGCGCAAGCGCGCAACGGTGAAACTACCGAGGCTTTGGCGCACGTGAGGAGCGATAACTATGCTATTGCGCTGGCTCAGCCGCCGTCGTCAAGAGCGCCTGCTGCTCGGCCACAAGAAGCTGCAGCACTAGGTCCATGCAAGCTTCGTAGTGTTCGCGGCACTGTTTGCCTTCTTCCTGGGAAAGGCGAAGTGGAACGTTGCTTCGGGTCATTGCTGGCCCTGAAAGAACTGCAGTCGTGGTGCTTGTGGGCTTGCCAACTCCAGGCTCAGAGCATTCTCTTGAGAGTGCTGTGATCCCGCTTTGCAGAGGCGTCGCACGGCGCTCCTCGAATTCAGCAGCGTGTGGCTGCATGCTGGGTGGCGCATGCGTGCCTGACCAGCACTGCTTGCGATCCTGCCAGCGCTGATGGCGTGTAGCCGCCACAGCGCAATCCACGGCGAGCCTTGCTAGAAAAGACGGCGTGGCTGTCTGGAAGCGAAGCTGGGCCGTGGCCCTGTCTGGTAACGCCTCGTCTTCACTTCTGATGGGATTGAAAGCGGCCAGTGGGCCTGTCAGCAAAAGCGGGGACGGAAAGAGGGAGGCAGCGCAGAGAGCCATTCGCCTCCGCTCAGCAGTTTCTTCGCCGGAGAGAAGCTGCGCCGCAGAACAGGCCGCCGCCTCCACAAGTTTGCTCCACCACTGCAACAGGAGTGCGGCAAACGTCTCGGTGTTGTTCAACGTGGAGTGGCACACGTCAGAGCCGTGTGTGCTGCACCACAGCGCGAGAGAGGAGAGGAGTCCGTGAAACAGCAGCTCCACGGCAGCCGCTCGATGCCGCGGTGGCACATTATCAGACCCATCGAACAGTGTGACGATTTTCGTGACAGAGGTGCGGGAGGCATGACAGGCAGGACACAACACGCAGTACCACGCTGCCATTTGATCCGTTTCTAGTTGTGCCATCACTGCAGTTGGCTGTTGCGGTGAGGGTGGTGGCAGGTGCGGCGTATTAGCCGTCGCCGGCGTCTCAGCCTGCAACAACCGCATCGACAGCTCGTACGCACAGAGCGTTGCACTTATCGCGGTTCGTTCTTCTGCGGCTGCGGCTGATAATCCAAAGCAAGCGCGCCGTCTTTGCGGGCCGTGCAGTCCCGCCAGCCAGCTACGACGACGCTTGCGTGAGGATGTCAGGGACTCAGGAAGCGAACACTTCGCTGCACCGGACACGTCGGTCCCATACTGCCCTTTTTCATCCCCATCGCCGCCGTGTGCTGCCAACGCCTGTGCGTTGGCTTTTGCCATCACCACCGCTGCCCGCTCCTTCCGTTCGGACGTCCACTCCACTGTCAGCAGGGGCTCGTTTTCGCACCAGAGCAGGTGAACATCGCTGCAGCGGCAGTGATGAGCGAACTCGTGCTGGGTGGCAAAGTAGAACCCGCCGTGGAAGGCAGGAAAGAGGAATGCGAAGGCCTGACGATCTGCTGCCGTGGCAGCACCGCTGGGGCACGTTGCATCAATGCGCTCGGCGCACGTGCGGTCCCCACACGCAGCACTCCCCGCCACCGTTCCTCTTTGTCGTGTAAAGAGACACTGCCACGTCGATGCGTGCAGCACCGCCCCAAGGCAAAGGCGACGAGCGTTCACTGCAAAAACGTGTCGCTCGCCACGTCGCGACGAGTAGCTCCATCCACGATGCCAGATCACTGTGGACGCATCTGCAGCAAAGTCCGTGTTGACTTCAAGCACTAACCACGTCGTTTGGGGGGCCTGACACACTTCATCCGCACTGCCACCGTCTTTGCTGCGATGAGTGAGGGCCGGCGCTGCAGGCAAGTTAGAAAACAAAAGGCGGGGTGACTCTTGCGGCTGCTCCGTGGGTGACAACTGCAAGAGCCTGGCGGGAAGCATCAACGGCGAACACACTACAGCAGCCTCCGCATCCGCCACGCTGCACGGAACACGGAGCAGCGTGCATGAACCTGCCAGCTGCGAGCTTTGCCGTACCGGTGTCCCGGCAGCCGCCAAGGACAAATTGTGTGGAGTCCACAGTTGCTCGGCTCGGAATTTCATTTCCTAAAAAAAAAGAAAATGAAGAATAAGGTAAAAAGAACAATCGCGGCCAGCTTGTCTTCTCATCGTGGAAAAAAAAAAATGCTCTGCTCACGTGACCTTTTACACTACAAAACGTGCTATCACGACACCAGGTGATCATCCATGGTGAGAACGATGCGGAAAAGGAGAAAGAGAATGACGGAAAAGAGACTTTAAGGCTCACACAGTGGCTTGTAGGAGAAGAAAAAAAGATGAAGAGGGAGAACGAGTATCAGACTACTCTCACATAGAGGAACATCCGGAAAAGACGAGCGCTGGGCAAGGTGGAGGGGGGAGGGGAGGAAAACGAGAACTACATATTGCTTTTTCTGTTCTCCCTGTGTTTCTCTCCTGCAAAAATAGCAGAAGCGAAAAAGAACGCTAGGCAACTTACAGTTTCCTTTAGAAAACGAAAAAGAAAACGAGTCAGACATTTAAGCTCTAAAGTAGCGCCGATGATTTATCAGTATCAGCAACAGTTTTTTTTTTTCGAGTTCCTTTTTTGGCTCAGTGGAAAAAGGAAAAAGAAACTACAGCCAAATGGAAAAATGACAAATAGTAGTAATAAGCAAAGGTGAATATGAAGCAAAAAGAAAAAAGGAGACCACTGCTCTAAAAACAACAACACCAACAACTTTATAAAAAAGAAAAACACGATGGCCAGGTCGAACGTGAAGTGGGTCTCGCGGGGTAAAGCTGAAAGATAAAGAGAGGCAGAGGCGGTGTCACCGAGAAATACCCCGATGCATGCTCCTTTCTCTGCTCGTACACGTTACACAAACCGACCGTTTCATGGCGAAGGATCAGTGCGGGGGGCTTGTACATCAGCTGGCGAACACAAAAAGAAAGGACAAACGCAAAAGCCAAAAAAAAAAAAACAAGGAGAGAGGAGAAATACGAGGTGAAAGAGAATATTAAGATGTGGGTAATACCAATGACAGGGACATTAAAGGGACTGGGAGTGACAACCCGCGGAGGTCTACATTTCTACGAAGTTGTAAGAAGTAAAAGAGGACACGAGCCTTAAAAGGGAGAAAAATCAAAGAGGGAACAAGATCTACAACAAATGTACGAAAAAGAGCACGTCTGGAAAAATACAAGAGCGATATAGTATGGATGTCAAAAGCGAACTGGAGGTCTTTCTTCCGCAGTTTCGTCGACTGGCCTATCCGTTGCTATCATCCTTGTTTCTCGCTTTTGCGCTCCTCGAATCCCTCTTTCTCGCGCTTCTCTTCTTCCCTTGTGCGCCTCCGTACTCACAAACCAAGCTGTGCCTCCAGACTAGAAGGGTCTGCGGTGTTGCTTGTCTCCTGTTGGCCGCCGGCGTCTACCTTGCCGCCTGGCAGGTCCGGCAGCTTCGCTCCAGGCATCGCCAGCGCGTCCGACAAGTAGTCGGCGTCGTTCTCCTTCTCCATGTCGAAATCAAGGGCATCCAGCTCCCCCAGCATCTCGTCCTCGTCGATGTCCTCCGGGACGTCGTAGCCGCGACCCATGATCTCCTGAATCTCCTGCGTGTCCATGTACAGGTCGGTAAGGTCGTCCTGCAGCTTGTCCACTTTGTCGATGTTCAGCTTCTTCATGTTCTTACCTAGCTCTTTCTTTGCCTGCTTCATCGCATCAACTTGCACCTGCGTGTCCTTCATCGTCTCTGTGGTAAACTGCAACTGATCCACGTTGAACTGCTGCTGCATCATCATGTCTTGTTGATTCTGGTACATGCGTTTCTGCTGAAGCAGCTGCACGGCGCGCTGCTTGTAGCGGTTTTGCGCCATGCCGCGTGAGCGCTGGATCTGCTCCTTCAACTTCACCAGTTCCGCATCGATCTTTGCCACACGCGCGTCCACAACGTCGGAGCGGCTGTTGATGCGGTTGCTGGCGTCCTCCAGCGTCGGCTTCGGCGCATTATTGCTCTTACCGAAAAGGCGGTTCATTTTTTTTTTTGCTTGCAATTTTCTTTCTTTGGCCACCCAGTGTATGGGGGAAATTCGGGACATAGCGATGAGAGAAAAAGGAGGGGAAAAAGAGGTGATATGTAACTTAGAGAGCTGAACAGTGGAAAACAAAACACAAAGAGCAAAAAACAGAAACAGAACGTGCATAACGTAGCTGTAGACAGGCGATGATCGAGTAGAATGAAAGACGGCTGCAAACACACACACACACACGTTGCCGAGGAAGCGGAGGAAAAGTGGGGGACAGCTTTACTGAGAAAGAGGGAGAAAACTATTCACCATTAAGGAGTTACTTGGGCTTTCTTTTCCTTCAGTTGCACATTCTTCCTTTCCTTTTCGTCCGCTTTTGCTATTTCGAAAAAAAAAAACAAGTTTGTTTTGTAACGGCGGTTTTGAGAGTTAGCGGCAAACACGTGTTTGCATTGCTGGATAGATATGCTGTACATCGTTACAAACCAAGAAAAGAGAAAAGAAATGAGAACACAAAAGCAAATAAACAGTTTTTTTTTTTTTTGCTTTCCCATAGAAACGACAGGACAGGCGCCTGATTATGCTTCACAAATCAGTGTGCCAGTTCTTTCTTGGAAATGCTGCCTCGATGCGCGAAAAGCACGCGGCATGTCGCGGCGTTGGAAAGCGGAACGGTGACTGTCCGTCGAGCATTGGCCCCATCGCTTGACGAGAGAGCTTAGTGCTGCTTTTTAACCGTGGGTCGGTGCCGCGACGAGGGAGAAGTTGCCGCCGCCGTCGTTTCCGTCGACACGCTAAGCCGCAGAAACTTCGTGGCGGACCGTTCGTGTGTCGGTGCAGGCGCGGCCGCTACTTCGGGCGACAGCATGGGCGTGGCTTGCGTTGCACTGGCAAGATCGTCGCCATCGTGTTCGCTGCCCTCTTCGTCTTTTTCGCTCGTACCGTCGGCCAGCACGTTCTTAGACGTCGCCGCCGTGCGCAGCAGCCGCTGCTGCGCGGTTCGCTGCTGCACTGACTGCCGTATTTTTGCCCGCATAGCAGCCAACTCACGCTGCAGCGTTGCACGGCTGGGTAAGCCTTGGTGCACGGCGGCGTCGACTGCGGCGGTTGGTGGGACGTAAAGAAGAGCTGGCAAGGTTGGGCTGCACGTTGCTCCCGCTGCACCGTGCAGCAGAGGAGGCGGGTGAGACGTCAGGATGTCGGGGAGGGCGAGTCCTGGCGAATTGACCCGCTGGACAACTGCCCCGGCCTTCTCCGTCGCATTGCTAGCCAGCGCGCTCACCTGTAGTGCGGTGCCGGCAAAAGTGTCGTCCGTTGCCGTCGCCGTGCCGCTCCACCCCATCAACGTCCGCATCACCCGTGGTGTGTTCCACAGCCGTGCCTTTTCTTGCGCAACGTCGTGCTTGTGCTGACGCATGGCGTACCATGACAGCTGCGAGAGCACGGTGGAGGAAGAGGAAGGAAGGGAGGAAAGACTGCCGCGTGTGCCACGGCTGGGCCGCCGCGCAGCAGCTTTGATGTGGGCGAGCGCGGGGGAGAGGTAGGCGTCCGTCACAACCGGGCAGGTCAGCTGGACTGCGTGGGCGGTAATCATGGCTTTTGCGCCGTTAGCAGTGGACCTGCCGCTGCCGTGCGTGGCGCGACGCTTAGCGTCTGCAGAATTTCGTCCGTGCTGGCCCGGCGCAACGTCAGCGTTCCGTCCGTGGCGGCCACCACAGCCACTTCTGAGTTTCCTGCCTCTCTGTCCGTAACGCACATCCTCGTCACGGGACCCACAAGTATCAGGATGCGATGTTGGGGCAGCGCCACCCATGCTGGATCTGTCCGTCGACGCAGGCGCCGATCGAGCGTGCGACAGCTCGGCTTTCAAGATCTTTGCCTCCCCATCTGTTCCACCTGTCAAGGAGCGACGCACAGCGGCGCACCACACAAGGTGCGCGACGACGTCGTGGTGGTAAAACAGAGAGGGAGCAGGGGCTTGCCGGCTCCACTCGTCGCGGAGCGCCGGCGAGTCCTTCAATCGCAGAGGTGGCGGTCTCGTTTCCGCATCCGCACCGCGCACATCGGGAAGCATCTTTTGCCTTTCGTGTTTCTTCTCGGTCGGCTGCCGTTGCCGTGTTGCGCATGTGCAGATGGACAGAGAAATAACACCTGTAAGGAGCAGGGAAAAAAATTCTACACATCAGGCAAGAAGGACAGGAAGGGGAAAAAACGAGCACGAAAAGGCGATGCGTCAAAGGGCCAAGTGAAACACATTACGGAGTTGCGGACAGAGAAAGGGAGGAAGGGAGGGGGGGGGTTTGAAGAAGTGAGGGTGGTGAGCAAGACATACGTGGGAGCGGCAAACCAGTGCGGTCTATTTGTCTTCCTTATTACAACGAAGACCTTAGTGAGGGGAAAAACGGCTCCCTAAACTGCTGAAGTGGCAAGTACTTTGGGCGGCAAAGTTCTTCCAAAAGAAAAAAGAGCCTTCTGCTGCACATCTCTCCCTCTTCACCTCAGGAGACTTGCTCCACCGTTACCCCTCGGATTACTGACCAGCAAAACTAAGCTGGGAAAGGCCGTGTGTTCTTTTTTTTTTTTTTCGCCCTTTCTCTTCTCGCGCCCTCAAAGACATGAAAGCGCTCCATCAACACAATTGATCCGTGCGACTACAAAAGCACGTTCCTTCTTTTGTTCCGCTTCACGGGAGGCAACACTTTGAATAGGAAAAAGGGGAAAAAAGAAGACACCCACGCACGCACACACACACAGAGAAAAAAAAAAAAAAGATGCACTTTATTTCTACACCGGCTCACCGCTCTGTGTGTGTACAGCTTGAATACCTTGAACGCATATAAACACTACAGCGCCTCCAACGCACTGGTTTTACATTAGGCATTTGCAGAGCAAAAACAAAAAAAAAAAGAGGGAAAGGGAAAGGGAGATCTAAAAACACTGGAAAAAGGCAAAACGAAGAGGAGAGTTCTCTTCTTCTGCCAGTTATTTCCCCTTGCAACGTAGCGTCTCCACGCTACACACGTACACAAAGACGCAAGCCCATACGCACAGCAGCTTTGAGGAAAAAAGACGCACCGTTTTCATCCGTACTTTTCCCTTTCCCTCCGCTTATGGTCTGTCTTGGTCTTTTTTCCCCCTTTCTTTTTTTCTTTACACCTTTCATCCCTCGCCTAAGTTGCACTACACGGTGATGCGTTCGAGCACCTTGTACAAGCGCTCAGAATAGCCCTCTGGAGGGATCACGCTAATAGCCTGGCGGTCGTTCACGAAGCCTTTTGCAAAGCTCTCCAGTTTTTTGGCCGAGTTGTACGTTTGAAGGACGTCAATGATGCCGAGGTAGTAGACGTCCTCGCGCGCTGTGGTGTCGTCGCCCGGGGCATAAATGGGTAGTGACAGCAGCCCACCGTCGCAGCCGTGAATGCAGACGTATACATCGTCCTCAAAAGCCGGGTGGGCGTCCGGCAGCGACGCTGGCTGGCCACCGGCACCGGTGAGGGCAACGGTGACCGTCTTTGCCCCTGCGTCCGCCGCGGCGCTGGTCACGTTGGTGATCTTGCTGCGGGTACGCTGGTGATCCGTCAGCGGCGTCGGCAGCTCGCCTCCGCCAAGCGGGTCCACGTATGGCTTGTCACAGTCGTGGTGCTGGTATCGCTGCAGCACAATCGTCTTGGACGGCCCTTCCTCGCGCGAGAAGAGGCGGCTGCGCACGCCAATCATACAGCTGTAGTCGACCACGCTTAGTTGTCGGAGAAATCCAACGTCGGAGCGGAATTGCGCCAGCAAGATGGCACGCTGGTAGGCGCCACAGATAATCAACTGAGGCGGGAGATCGTTGTCCTTCAGCAAAAGGGCGCCAAAGGCGGTGCGCGGTGGCGGCTTGCCAGGCTGCAGGGCCGTCCGATTCACGGTGCTTCCCTTGACGTCGTAAATGCGGTGGATGTAGTACGGCGTTGCAAAAACGTTGTGCATCAGCACAAAGTGCTGTGCCATGCCCGCCTTCCACCACCGCACGGTGATCAACGCGTAGAACCGCGGGAGCAACGTGTGCGGATTCCGTTCGCAGTAACGCACGTAGGCGGGCAGAAACTTGCGCGTGAAGAACTCTATCTCGCTGGGGCGAACCGTCTTCATGACGTAGTCGCCGAAGTAGAGCAGGGTAGTCCCACTTTTGCCAGGTGAGACGCTAATGCGCCACGCCGTCGCGTTCTCAACGCCGGCGCGCAGCCGCCGTTGCTGCTGTTGCTGCAGCGTGAGACGGAGGGGTGTCCCGTCCGCTCTAGCCCCATCACAAGCGCCATCCGCTATTTCGCCGCGCACCCCATACTGCAGAAACGAGCGGCGGAAGCGGTCGATGTCGAGACGAAGAAAGCCGCGTATCTGATTGAATATTACCGGCGCGTGCATCTCTACCTGGACCTCGTCGAGGCGACTGAAGTGCTTTTTGGGGATGTGCATCTTGCTGTCGCCACCCGCCGCAGCCATCACAAAAGCGGTGCTCGGCTTCGCTGTCGACGGACTCGACAGCAGTACCCCCTTGCTGCACGTCGCGCTGAGCAACTGCCCGCCATCAGCGCCACCGTCAACGCTGCCGCTGCTGCTGCCGCCGTGGTGCTCCTTGTGCTTCTTGTCCATCTTCGCGGACTTTGATGGCAGCTCGGCAGAAATACGGGCCAGTAGCAGACGCGCAAACGGGTCGAGCGTGTCATCGTCCGCTTCAGCTGTGGAAGGGCCGCCGCCGTTCTCGTCCTCGGTGCTGTTTTCTGAGGCACCGCCGTTGCGTTCTGCGGAGTGGCGCCCTGCGTGGCCGGCAAAGCACCGTCGCAGCTCGTCGTCCTTGTTTTCGGCCTCAAATGGTGGCACGGCTTCCTCTGCCGCCTGTTGAGAGGTGAGGCGCTGCGGCGCGTCGTGGATGCAGCGAAAGGCAAGCACCAGTGACTCCTCGATAGCCCGCCGCAACGCCGTGTCGCTGACGCCGAGCTGGTAGAGAAACGGTGGTGCCGCGGTGGTTGTGGGAGTTGTGGTGGCGGCAGACGGCAGGCTCTGCATGGCCTTCGGTGTTGCCGCCCCACTGCTTCCACGCTCTGCTGCCTCTCCCGTTTTCCCGCTCTGTGCGGGCGCCGGCTGCGACACCAGTGACACAGGAGCGGACGTGCGCGAGGGAGGGGAATCTTGCAGCACGCGACGAGCCTGGATTGTGTCCAGTAAGGCAGCCTCCAGCACCTTGCAGAGATACCAACTATTGTTCTTGACTGCGTCTGTGACAGCACGGCCGATCTGGTTAGGATTCTGCGTCGGACCCGCGGGGGCGGCGGTGGCACCGCTCGTCGTCTCACTGGTCCGCGCAGCGCAGTGGCTGACCGCAGCCGCCCCCCCGCCACCGCTTGCGTCGCTTGTCCCTTCGAGGGCAGCAGCGTTGGAGAGCAACGTACCAGTGCCCAGCATGGCATCGCTATTATTGCTGCTGGTCGCGTGCGACAACGGTCCGTCCTCCGGAAGGCTCGAGAGGCAGCGAGGAGCATCTTCACAAGAGGGGCCCAGCATCTGCTCCAACCGCAGCCGACGCTGCGCTTTGCGGCTTTGAAAGCGTTGCCGCATTGCCTGCGCGGACATGTCACCCTCTGCGTCCGTTGGGACGGGAGGCACTGTTTCGCTCGGCGTCCTGTCTTTTGCTGGCGGTGGTGACTGCCCGCGTCCAGTGCGCGCAGTCGGCGGCACCGTTTCTCTTTGAAGTGCTTCCGTCTCGTTGCTCGGCTCCAGCGGTGGCTGCTGGTTAGGCGGTGCGGGGCCAGCCGCTAAGCCTGCTTGTCCGGCACTTGCCAGTATGGCGCGTGCAGGGGTGATGCGCTGCTGTCGCGCTTCCTGTCGCAGTAACGTGCGAGCACGCAAAGCAGCCGCCTCGTCATTCGTGCTTTCCTCTGCCAAGTCGGCCCGCGAACACGCTGGGCCAGCGTCCACCCCAAGCGTTGCCGCGATGTGTGGAGGCTCCACAGTGCCATAAACGATCTCTGTGGTCGGCGTGGCGCCGTTGCTGCTAAGGAGACCACCGGCCGCCACTTGGTGAAGAAGGCTGTGCTGCTGTTCGCGGAGCTTCAATAGCTGAAGTCGGAGCAGATGGTTCTCTCTGCGGAGACGACGCAGTGGAGAATCGTCACAATTGGTTTTGCCGCTCGCAGCGCTCACATCACCGGAGGGAGTACAAAGCGGAGCAGCACACTCAGAGCTGCACTTGCGCTCCTCTTGTTTTGGGTTCATGACAGCCGCTCGCTGCTTTCTTCATCGTCGACGCTGTTAATTATGTTGCGGAATTCGAGAGCGTGAAGAAAAAAAAAAAAAGAGAAAAAAGAGAAAAAGAGAGCCTCAAAGGAAGAACTGCGAGTGTAGATGCGTGAATACCAAGCTTCAGAGAAAAAAAAAAAACGCGTAACAAACTGCGCGGACAGCTGACGCAGCAAGAGAACCCACAACCCTGAAGCCAACAAAGATCTGAAAAAGCGTAGAGAGGGGGAAAAGTCCAGCTCAAGGCTTGAAAAACTCTTCTCCGCTGTACTTTTCAATGCTCTTCGCTTGACGCTTCACATGCTGGTTGGAAAACAAACGCTGCTGCTCATATAAGGTTCATAAGTTCGGTCACTCGAAACTCACGTGTTGTTCTTCACGAGCTCCTCGTCTCGCTTTGGTTGTGGCTGTCAGTGCTGCATGTGTAGGTGTTTGCGTTCTTTGTTTTGTTGTTGTGTGAAGTCACTACAGATTTTCACAGAACACTGCGACTGAACAGGGAACAATATCAATACAAAACGTCGTTTGGCACCGCTAAGGTAGCTAGTCGCATGTTAGAATCAGAAGACAGAAATAAACCGAAAAGGG
Source organism: Lotmaria passim (assembly GCA_037349495.1). Classification (NCBI taxonomy): domain Eukaryota; phylum Euglenozoa; class Kinetoplastea; order Trypanosomatida; family Trypanosomatidae; genus Lotmaria; species Lotmaria passim. Next base: position 1,758,141 of record CP140193.1, read on the forward strand.
GAGGAAAAACAATGACATAGAGCAAAAAAAAAAAAATAAGGTAAAGGTCCAACCTCTTTTCACACATTTTTACTTCAGTTGAAGTGGAAAAAAACAAAGACAGATATATATATATATATTAGTTTTCTTTTTTCTACGCTAGCGCCACTCGCGTTCTCAGAACGAAAAAGAAAGCCCTTAGAAGCAAGTGTTGTATTCTCACAAAAGAGTGCGCAAACAAGCTATCGTGGAGTATGTTCTTAAAAAGAGCTCACTTTTTTTTCCTTTTTTCAAAGTGGTGCTTTTCAACGATACGAGCGTGAGTCTGCAAGAAGCCGCGCACAGAAACGTAACGGAGTACAGCAACAGCTGTAAATGAGGCTCAAAAAGAGAAACGAGGCTCTTTGGATCTTAGCCTGGAAAGCCACTATGAGCTTCTTTTCGTGAAGAAAGAGCCATCAAGTCACTTTCCTTCTTTTTTTTTTATTTCTTGGCAGTTTTGAATCTCAAGCCTTCACCAGCTGTCTTGCTTCGTTCCGGTGCGAAGATCAGGAGGCGATACATCAATGCTGTACTCGAAACACTGCCCTAATGGCCACTGGTACAAAGTGCAAAACCATGGAACACTAAAAAAAAAAAAAATAGAATTCAATGAGATGGAATTTCTTGCGCTGGTGTAATACACTGCGAGATAGTGGAAAACACAGCGTTGATCGTGTTAACGACTGTTTTCCCTTTTGCCTTGTAGAGGGGAAAAAGTAACAAGGTGACTTTAACCAAACAACAACAAAGCAACTTCAACAGCAACAGCAACCACACACAAAAAAGGCACGCTCGCTTGCGAGCAAAAATGCGCTTTTCCTCACAATCTACTTTTGTCCACGTCGGATCTGAGGGCAACGCAGCACGACTGATTCTCTCCATTTCTGGATGCCTCTCATTGTTGTAACCGATATCTCTACAAATTACTGGCCAACCTTTCAAGCACAATTCACGTACAAACGCAGGTGCCATGATGCGTGGAGCAAAAAAAAAAAAAAACAACGACAACACCAAAGTAATACCGACCAAACGAAGAGCGAGTCCACTCGGAACGTCGTAAAAAAGCAGATCAAAGTGGCGAACACTCAAAGAACAATGCCGAAAAAGAGTCCCTTTCGTTTTTCTTTTTTTTTTTGCTACAAATAACACGGAGAGAATTTGTGTGCACAACAAAGCGACGAAAGTCTGCGTGAAGTTTGTTTTCCATGACAGAAAAAAGAGCTGAAAAGTAGAGAAAAAGAAGCACAACTCGGACGTGAAAAGCAACACCTTTTTCAAACATTGTGAAGGAAAAAAAAAAAACGCGCAAGTAGTTGGAGGGGAAAGAAAACTGCTATCAAAAGTAGCCCTTTTGTTTCCGTCAAAAGCACATTACGGGAAGAGCTTCAACCACTGCTATTCACCGTAAAAAAAAAAAAAAGAAACAGCTTAACGCTCTTTGCAGCACTACACACCCACCTTTTCTTTACCTGATTTCCGTCGCGATCTCCTCTTACTTTGCGTGTAGCGGGAAAAGGAATAGTATGCAGCACGTACACAGAAAGACAACCACGCACTAAAAACCAGAAAGAAGGAAAGCCACATATGGTGCCTTTTCATATCAAACGGGCGTGGGAGCAAACCGGGATGTTAGAATAATAACAACAAACGAACACCGTAAAAAGCACGCAACTGAGGCGATGCCACCCACTCGATTGCGAACGCACAATACGGAGGGGAGAAACGCAAGCGCAGTTTGCAATACACTTGTCCAGAGAGTCAAAACCCACTCAGCCATCCATTACAACAGAGTTACAAAAATCGCAGTCACAACGGCAACCACCACGCCACCCGCATTCTTTCGCAATGCCCACAGCTTGCTGGGTGCGGAAGCACCGTTTTCCTCCAGATTCTTACAACGAAGACCGACGTACTGCGCAGTGCCGTCCGGATACACCTTCGAGCAGCATGAAAAGAAGCCGCGGTTGCCCAAAGACCCACTACAAGTCACAGTTGTATTGGAGTACCCCCCAACAGCATTACCACAAGCCGTAAGGTAACCCGAGTCCTTCTCACTGCTGCAACAAATATAGTCCTTCATGCTTTCAACAGTAGCGGCATCAAACTCATTGATATTGGGACACAACGCCGCAAGAGTCGACAAGAACTTCCTAGAAGAAGACCCCGAACCTTCTGCAGGATTCGGAGTAGTCTCCCAAAAAGACGACCAGGACGAGGACGAAGACGACGGGATGGAGCTGCTGGAGCTGGACGGGGCCGACGGCGAGGACGAGGACGAAGATGACGGGATGGAGCTGCTAGAGCTGGACGGGGCCGACGGCGAAGACGAGGACGAAGACGACGGGATGGAGCTGCTAGAGCTGGACGGGGCCGACGGCGAGGACGAGGACGAAGATGACGGGATGGAGCTGCTAGAGCTGGACGGGGCCGACGGCGAGGACGAGGACGAAGATGACGGGATGGAGCTGCTAGAGCTGGACGGGGCCGAGGGTGAGGACGAAGACGAGCTGCTGCTGGGGGGTGCGGCGCAACTGTTGTCAACCTTGCAGTTAGGGGAAAGCAGCGGTTTGTCACCCGTCACGCTTAGAGTCTTGTCGCGGCGCGCAGTCCAGTCGGACGGCAGGCAGCCGCAGAAGTTGTTCACCTCCAGGCTTGCTGTGCTCAGCTTGGCCCACCCGCTGTAGGACTCCGGAATGCTACCCTCGAGCCGGTTGTGGTCCACTCTGAAGATCTCCATCTGGGTCAGCGCACTCCACGACCCGGGGAGCGAGCCTTCAAGATTGTTGCCGTTCAGCGCCAACTCCTTCAGCATCGTCAACACGCTCCACGAGTCGGGTAACGCTCCCATTACGTTCTGCGTATCCGATATGCGAAACACTTCGAGATGGGTCAGCTGGCTGTAGCTTGCAGGAAGCGTGCCCATAATTTGCGTGTCAGAAGCATCGAAGAACACAAGGGACTTCATGGACGCCCACGACTCCGGCAGCGCTTCATGAATACCAGTGTCTGCAACGGAAATATGGCGCAGCCATGGCAGCGAGCCCCAGCTCTCCGGCAGGTCTCCCAGTATATCCGGGTTCTCCGACACATCGACCTTGCTTACCACGACATTGGCAGCGTCGGCGTCAGGTGGCAGACTTGGGAAATAACCAACGAAATCGCCGGAGGCCATGTCGAGCTCCACTCCTGTCGGTGTGCAGTTCACGTACAGCCACGAGCAGAAGTTCGTGCATTCCAGCTTCCAGTCCAGCCCAAAGAAGGTGTCGGGGAAAGCACTCAGAAAGGCATGCGTGGCCTGCTGCTGCGCTGTGGTGTAAATGGTGATCGGCGCGGTGCACTCGTCCACACTGCTAGAGCTTGACGGGGCGCAACTGTTGTCAACCTTGCAGTTAGGGGAAAGCAGCGGTTTGTCTCCCGTCACGCTTAGAGTCTTGTCGCGGCGCGCAGTCCAGTCGGACGGCAGGCAGCCGCAGAAGTTGTTCACCTCCAGGCTTGCTGTGCTCAGCTTGGCCCACCCGCTGTAGGACTCCGGAATGCTACCCTCGAGCCGGTTGTGGTCCACTCTGAAGATCTCCATCTGGGTCAGCGCACTCCACGACCCGGGGAGCGAGCCTTCAAGATTGTTGCCGTTCAGCGCCAACTCCTTCAGCATCGTCAACACGCTCCACGAGTCGGGTAACGCTCCCATTACGTTCTGCGTATCCGATATGCGAAACACTTCGAGATGGGTCAGCTGGCTGTAGCTTGCAGGAAGCGTGCCCATAATTTGCGTGTCAGAAGCATCGAAGAACACAAGGGACTTCATGGACGCCCACGACTCCGGCAGCGCTTCATGAATACCAGTGTCTGCAACGGAAATATGGCGCAGCCATGGCAGCGAGCCCCAGCTCTCCGGCAGGTCTCCCAGTATATCCGGGTTCTCCGACACATCGACCTTGCTTACCACGACATTGGCAGCGTCGGCGTCAGGTGGCAGACTTGGGAAATAACCAACGAAATCGCCGGAGGCCATGTCGAGCTCCACTCCTGTCGGTGTGCAGTTCACGTACAGCCACGAGCAGAAGTTCGTGCATTCCAGCTTCCAGTCCAGCCCAAAGAAGGTGTCGGGGAAAGCACTCAGAAAGGCATGCGTGGCCTGCTGCTGCGCTGTGGTGTAAATGGTGATCGGCGCGGTGCACTCGTCCACACTGCTAGAGCTTGACGGGGCGCAACTGTTGTCAACCTTGCAGTTAGGGGAAAGCAGCGGTTTGTCTCCCGTCACGCTTAGAGTCTTGTCGCGGCGCGCAGTCCAGTCGGACGGCAGGCAGCCGCAGAAGTTGTTCACCTCCAGGCTTGCTGTGCTCAGCTTGGCCCACCCGCTGTAGGACTCGGGAATGCTACCCTCGAGCCGGTTGTGGTCCACTCTGAAGATCTCCATCTGGGTCAGCGCACTCCACGACCCGGGGAGCGAGCCTTCAAGATTGTTGCCGTTCAGCGCCAACTCCTTCAGCATCGTCAACACGCTCCACGAGTCGGGTAACGCTCCCATTACGTTCTGCGTATCCGATATGCGAAACACTTCGAGATGGGTCAGCTGGCTGTAGCTTGCAGGAAGCGTGCCCATAATTTGCGTGTCAGAAGCATCGAAGAACACAAGGGACTTCATGGACGCCCACGACTCCGGCAGCGCTTCATGAATACCAGTGTCTGCAACGGAAATATGGCGCAGCCATGGCAGCGAGCCCCAGCTCTCCGGCAGGTCTCCCAGTATATCCGGGTTCTCCGACACATCGACCTTGCTTACCACGACATTGGCAGCGTCGGCGTCAGGTGGCAGACTTGGGAAATAACCAACGAAATCGCCGGAGGCCATGTCGAGCTCCACTCCTGTCGGTGTGCAGTTCACGTACAGCCACGAGCAGAAGTTCGTGCATTCCAGCTTCCAGTCCAGCCCAAAGAAGGTGTCGGGGAAAGCACTCAGAAAGGCATGCGTGGCCTGCTGCTGCGCTTTGGTGTAAATGGTGATCGGCGCGGTGCACTCGTCCACACTGCTAGAGCTTGACGGGGCGCAACTGTTGTCAACCTTGCAGTTAGGGGAAAGCAGCGGTTTGTCACCCGTCACGCTGAGTGTCTTGTCGCGGCGCGCAGTCCAGTCGGACGGCAGGCAGCCGCAGAAGTTGTTCACCTCCAGGCTTGCTGTGCTCAGCTTGGCCCACCCGCTGTAGGACTCGGGAATGCTACCCTCGAGCCGGTTGTGGTCCACTCTGAAGATCTCCATCTGGGTCAGCGCACTCCACGACGCGGGGAGCGAGCCTTCAAGATTGTTGCCGTTCAGCGCCAACTCCTTCAGCATCGTCAACGCGCTCCACGAGTCGGGTAACGCTCCCATTACGTTCTGCGTATCCGATATGCGAAACACTTCGAGATGGGTCAGCTGGCTGTAGCTTGCAGGAAGCGTGCCTATAATCTGCGTGCGAGAAGCATCGAAGAACACAAGGGACTTCATGGACGCCCACGACTCCGGCAGCGCTTCATGAATACCAGTGTCTGCAACGGAAATGTAACGCATCCACGGCAGCAAGCCCCAGCTCTCCGGCAGGTCTCCTAGTATATCGGGGTTCTCCGACACATCGACCTTGCTTACCACGACATCGGCAGCGACGGCGTCACGCGGCAGACTTGGGAGCTGGCCAAGGAAATCGCCGGAGGCCATGCTGACCTCCACTCCTGTCGGTGTGCAGTTCACGTACTGCCACGAGCAGAAGTTCGTGCATTCCAGCTTCCAGTCCAGCCCACTCAAGGTGTCGGGGAAAGCACTCAGAAAGGCATGTGTGGCCTGCTGCTGCACTGTGGTATAAATGGTGATCGGCGCGGTGCACTCGTCCACACTGCTAGAGCTGGATGAGGACGAGGACGAGCTGCTGCTGTCTTCACAGGCGTTGACCGTATTGCAGCTGGTAGAGGAAACCGGTGGGTCGACGCTTACTGAAATTCTACTGGGCGTCTTCCACTGGTCAGGAACGCATCCGCACAGGTAGTTGTTCTGTAAGTAGATTTCTGTCAGGCTGATGAGTGATGTGCCCCACAACGGCGGAATCGAACCAGTCAGTTTGTTCATTTGGAGTTCAAGGGTGCTGAGAGAGTTCATTTCAGACCATTGTGTAGGAAGTGTACCGTCAATGGAGTTGTTGCTGATGGAGAGCTGTTCCATGGCTTTCATCGTTGACCAGCTCGAAGGCAGCGTGCCGGACAGCTTATTTGTCGAAAGGTTGAGAACCCTTAGAGTGGTTAAGTTGGACCAGGCGCTGGGCAACGTCCCTTGAATTTCGTTGTTGTTGAGCAGCACATGAGTACATTCGCTGAGGATACTCCAGCTTTCTGGCAAGGGACCTTTGAGATTATTGTACGACATGTTAAGCACTTTCAACTTTCTCGGAATGATGACTGCATTGGTGAGGCTGCCGGAGGAAATCGGGCGTCTCAGTGCGTTGCTGTTGACTTTCGTCCCCAACCATTCAGGCAGCGTGCCGGAGAGCCCAGTTTCTGCGAGCTGAAGAATGCAAATTTGTTCAAGAGCCCCCCACGTAGGTGGGAGAGTACCGACAAGGTTGTGGCCATTGCCGCTGATTTTGATAGCAGTAACGACAACTTCAGAGCCAACAACACCTTGTGGTACATCCGGCAAACTGCCTGTGACGCTGAGGTCATCGATGTGGAGCTCGACTCCGCTCGGAGAACAGGTGATGAAGCGCCGTTCACAGAAGTTTGTACATGTCCAAAGCGAACGCAGAACTGAGAGAGTATCTGCGAACGCATCGAGAAACGCGCGAGTATTGTTCTCCTGAATAGCGGTGTAGAAGGGGACGGCGGCGAAGCAGCTGCTCGAAGTCGACACATTGGGGATGCTGGGGATGTTGGGAACGGAACTGGTGGCCACACCAGCGAAGGTGATCAGTACGAGGCAAATCAGTGCGACAGCCAGATTGCCGCGCAGCGACTTGCCAGTGAAGTTGGAAGACATGGCAAACGGGTGATGTATCCTGTGCGAACTCTCAAGTGCAAAGCTTGTTCTGCTTTTGCCTCTACAGCTGAGTATAACCAACTCCCAACACAGTCTGTAGAAGTCCAAGAGGTAGCCTTGAAGTGGAGCGTTCGAAGATGAGGAAAACAGGTACAGTTCAATGACGAGGAAAAAAAAAAAAAACTAGTTAGGGCTTTCTTTGTTTCCTTATCTTATAAAGAAATACGGTTTTTACACTCATATACGTGTGAAAATACAAGAGAGGTGCGGCCTACGAGTAACAAATGAGTTCAAACAGAGAAAGGTCTTCTCGTTTTTTCTTTGAAAGCTGCGCTCTGCAAGAGAAAATATGTGGTTGTAAGCTCACTGGTAACCAAGAAAAAAAAAAAAAGAAAGAAAAAAAAGAAGAAAAAAAAAAAGAAAAGAAAACAGAAAAAATAGAGAAAAGCTAAAGTGCTATATGCTTGTGAGCTTTACTCAGTGAATGGGAACAACAAAAAAAAAAAGTAAAATGAATAGACCTTCTTTCTTTCACTTGAAAGAGCAAGATACTCTTTCTGTTTACTTACTTCGTTTGCGAAAAGAAAAAAAAAAAGAAAATACACACAAATAACAATAATAAGAGAAGTAGAGGAAAAAGCGGAGATCGAAAGAAATTACAATTAGGAAGGAGGAGAAAGAACTCACCTACCACAGCAAACAATGACAACAAAAAGAGCGCTGGTAGATAGTTCAGTCGACAGCTGTCGCTAATGCAACTTGTTCTTACTTGCCGCTTTGTACTCGTTCTCAGACAATGATAAGTCCTCACTTGCAGGATATTTCTACTTAACGATAAAAAAAAGATGAATATAAAAAAAAAAAAAACAACCAGAGTTAATCTGCAGGAGTTCTACCGCCTACTTCGTTGGGATATCTCTGAGAGGATAAGGCCGACGATGAACGATTCCTACAGGTATTATGTAAGTTAACACTATCTCCTCAGCTTGTCTGTTCGTTGTAATCGTGATATGGAAAGGAGATGCGGCGAGGAAAAGAAAAAAGAGCATTACCAATACGATTAGAAGTCAGTTGACGGATTAGAATGGAGGAAAAGTGAGACCCACAGAGAAACAGAAGAGAGAGGGCAGCAGAACAATCGAAAGGAGAAGGGCAGCAATGACGTAAAGAACGACGTCTGATTCCGCGAGTACGCCCTTCCTATCATGTTTCCTGCTTCAGCCACCTGGAGTAACAGCAATGTGGTAAGCCGTATGCAGCGACCAAATAAAGATCCTCGCCCGCTCAGTCCCTGTTCGAGTCATATTGCCGTGGAAATAATGCGCGCAGCTACGCTGTTTCTTTTTTTTTTGTTTGTTATGTGCAAAACACTTCTCGACTTAAACATCATTGCCGTCATTCATTTCACCGTCGCACAAGAAATTCTCACGCAGGTTAAGCAAAGAAAGGAACTCAAGAGAGTAGCCGTAAAACGTCGCTGGAGCTTTTTTTTTCGTTGCATTAGTTTACTGCAATGAACACACAGGCGCCGGGACTGTGTAGAATAAGTGTGCCTTTGCCGATTTGTTTGATCTTTGTTTGCCGGCTGCTTCGCGTTACATGAGCTCGCTTTCACCGCGTGTAAGGGTGTCCTCCATAGCTTGCTCCCGCTCGCTCTCCAGCAGATTCGAGATGAACGTTACGGCCTCGTGGAAGTCGCTCGTCTTGCCGTGAATACGGCGGAACTGGACCATGGTGTAGCCTAAGCACGCCGGAGACAGAATCACATCCACGTCGCAGACGCCATTCACTTGGGCAACAGCGCCGGTGCCGCCGTAAGCCATGGCGCGATGTGTGAAGTTGGTGGATGGTGAAGCCATGGCGTGCCCGGCATTAGTGTTGGCCGTTGACGGCGGCGAGCGTAGGCTGGAGGACAGCGCAGTTGCACAAGACTGTGGTCGGAGATGCGCTGCATTGCTAGTCCCAACGGTCGCAGCGGTGTCGCAGCCGATTGTGGGCGTCGCAGCGCCGTTGCTGAGCCGCGAGGCGGGCAGGGATGGTGACGCGCGTGGCGACGCAGCTGACGCTGTGACCGGAGACACGCCAGTGTCCAGCAGCGCCGCATCAGACGACTGCACGGCAGTCTCACCTAAGGAATCCTGGCTGTTGGACGTAATTGAAACCCTCTGCTTGGCGCGCTTCTCGTCCTCGGTGCCAAGGCAGGTACCCTGCGCTGCGGCCGTCTGTGTCGCTCGCGTCCCGTCTGCGCCGTCGTGTGGCGACTTTTTAGTTCGCGGGGCGACGGTGTCACTCGTAGAGCCCCGCCGCCGTCCCAGCTCCGCAGCGGGAGCTGGCCCTCAAGCTCCTCGCCGTGCAAAAAGGACGACGCGCCGTCGCTCGCGCTCTGCGTATCCTCGCTGGTGTTCATGATGGACGAACTGTCGCGTGAGGCGCTGAAGAAGCTGCATGTATCATCCTGCGCACTGTCGTTGTCATTGTCTGTGCTGTGCAAGTGGCGTTCGCGGCTGCGCCCGATGGCGCTCCGCGCGCCGTGCGACGACGGCAAGTGGCGCAGCGAGTGCAGCGTGCTCGACGTGCGCATGTTGCCGAGAGCGCTGGCGGCCGATCGGCATGGCGTTACGGCAGCCGCGCCCGGGTGGCTGGGAGGGCGCGGAATGGGCACGGCGGCACTGCGCTGTGGTGGCGAGGGCTGAGTGGAGGCGCCGCCGCTCGCAAGCAGATCGCTGCCGCAGCGGTCGTGCGGAAGTGCGGGGGAGCCGAGGAGTTCGAGCGCGTCAATGTGGCGTGCGACGATGGCTTTCGCAGGCTTGACCTGTTGGACCGCGACAACGCCACGTTCACGTCAGCGACCGTAGGGGCCGAACTGCGCGACAGCGACCCAACTTTGCTGTTGGCCGCAACCTCCTGCACGGGCGCGCTGCCCCGTCCGCCACCAGCCAGCGTTTCGACCACCATCGGCGGCGTCGCCGCAAGACCAGGACCACCGTGGAGCGGGTGCGGGCAGCCGGCGACTGCAATGGGTCGCACATGCTGCTGCGCCGCGGAGGACGGCGGCGAGGTGGTCATGGAGCGGTGGGAGCGGGAGGAACTGCTGTGCAGCGCGGGACTGAGCTGTGCAGAGTTGCCGAAGCTCACCGTGCCAGCAAGGCTGGCGCTTGCGGCCATCGTCACGAGCGACGCGGACATGAGCAGCGGGGTGGCGGAGCTCATCGTGGCACCGGTCACGAGCGCCGACGAGCCGAGGTAGCGGAAGGAATAAATACTCTCCGAGTTGGACACCACTTCGTCCGAGTAGAGCAGGAGCAGCCGCTCTGGCATGCTCGCCAGCTTGGCAAGAATCACCTTTTGTGAACCCGTGACCAGAAAGCCGTGCCGCACGCACTCCGTCACGTTGTGTGACTGAAACACCGCGACGAGGTTAGTGGCAGCAGCCAGCTTACGGCCCAGCGGGTGTTTCAGCAAAATGTCGCTCTTCACGATGCCGCTGACAAAGGAGTCGAAGGAGACGGTGATGTTGGACGGCGACGTGGGGGAGTCGAGTGGTGGGGTGGGGCTTGACGGTGAACTGTTGGGGATGCAGTAGGAAAAGCGGCGATGCTGAGCTGCCGTCAGTATCTCTCAGAGCAACCGCAGATGCAGGTTTGCGTCCACTGCAGAGGCAGACGTATTGTGGTTGTCGCTCCTCCACTTCCAGCAGGTTGGCCTCCAGCTCAGTGCGCGCTGGCTTACCAGCTGGCGACGCGCGCCAGTCAAATGAAGCTCTCAACGAGCGGAACAGTGGGGCGGCGCACCCGGCAACGGCACGGCTGACTGCCTCGTCGCCAAGGACCGCGTCATCCGCCAGCCACAGGAAGAAGCGTGCAAGCGTGGACTCCATTGACGGGACGCCGACGTTCGCACCCCCGACAGCAACGTTGTCTGTGCTGACGGTGACTGGGCTGAGCCGGTTGACGCTGCGCACCGCAACACGCAGGGTGTCGATCAGTTCCGCATCTCCATCGCCGTGGACAGCGTTGCTGAGACGGGCGGCGAGGTAGTGGCGATGCAATGCCACCACGCAGATGCGCGACCCAGTCCCGTTGCCAGCGGAAGTCGCCTCTGCCACTGTCCAGCGCTGCGCGGTGGAGGGTGTTCCGCCACCGAGGCGTCTCCAGAGCCGACCGCCGCCAGCACCCGCCAATTTGCGCAGCTCCGGATGGTCAAACATGCCGCTTAGACGCACCTCCCTACTTGGGTGGTAGTAGAACACGGTGGCAAAGTCAGCTGCAGTGCGTGCCGCTGCGTTGCCAACGTCGTGGTCGTGGTCTGCCGCTGTCCTCACGTTATTGTTCACGCGGGCTGTCAGCTGTTTTGTAAGACGTACCAAGGCGCTCTTCTGGCGCTGCTTCAGCTGAGCAACGTCCATCTCCGGCGCACTGTCACCGCGCACACGACGCGCACCTTCGAGGCGGAGACAACGCAGGGAGGAGCAATGGTAGGGGAGGAGAAACACAGTCACCAGGAGCACGCCCCACACGAAAAAGAAGAGGGCCTGACGACGCCGCATGGCCACGGTGCGGCGCTGCGGCGGCCCGACTGGGTGCAGCATTTGGTCCAGCTTTCACAGCGTTCCATAAGGAAGCATGGCCGTCAAGCAATTAAAGAGAAAAAAAAAAAAAAGATGGCCTGCAGCTGACTTACGGTAGTCAAAACACGCTTGATGCGGATGTGTGCACAAGACTCTTATATACACACACAAACTGACTCTACCGTAGAGTGTGAGATCCACATCCATGCACAAAAACACTCCCCAAAATGTAGAGGAAGAGGTTGGGATCGGCTATAAGGAGGAAAAAAAGAACAGTTAGTATTTTGGGCAGTTACCGAATACTCTCGAGTTTTTCTTTTTCTTTTTTGTTCCACATTTCACTGCCTTCCCCAATATGAGGAAAAAGCCGCAGTGAAGCAACGTTAGGTTTTTTTTTTTCAAAGCGGGCATGTGAGTTTACAGTTGCTGACCTCAACCTGTCTGTAATACAGCAGAGCTGTCTCCGCAAACAACTCTTCCTTTCCTAGAGAGTAGCTCTCTCTGTCAAAAAAAAAAAAAAAGAGCACATTAGTTGAATGTGCACCGTCCAACTGGCTCAATTCAGGATTCCTCTTCTTTTCTTTCTTTGGCTGTATTGTTATTTTTGTGTTCGCCTGTGCACTGTTGGGCTGTTTGCTCTGTTGTACATCGTTCCGCTCTTTTTTTCTGGGTGGGAGTTGCATTCAAAGAAAAGAAGGGAGGAAAAAAAAAAACGAAAAAAAAAAAAGCAGTAGTCTAGCACGGGCGTCTTGCATGGTGGTTTCCCTGCAAATTCTCATTTACATTTTAATTCTCGTAAACAAACAAACAACGAAAAAAAAAAAAACTCAATCAAGCAAACGGAGAAGGCAAGCAATCTTACGAGCTCTCACCCCTTCTGGTCACGACATTAGTCGCGAGCCAAGCAGTTTGAAACCTTGCGCGTTCGCGTCCTTTCGCACTGAAGGCAAGAAGCTAGGCTTTTCCTCTGAAGGCGGGGGCCGTCGTGTGCGTTGCAGCTCGTCGTAGCGTGTCTCCAAGCGTACCTGTTCCTCCCTCGCCGTGTCCGGCTGTTCCATTGGCCATTGCGCCGTCAGCACGCGATGATAGTGACTCAGCTGAGCAAGCTCCTCGCAGCGGCGCAGCTCACGGCGTGCCACTGCGGCCTGGAGCGCCTCAGGCGGTGCGTTGGCGTCCACCCGCTCCGTCACGTAGTGAGCGTAGGCGGCAGCCGTGGTAGCCGCAGCGGCGGAAAAGGCGGTTGCGTTGTGTGCCCAGGCCACGTCGTTCTGCGCTGCCACCGCGTGCACGACCGACTTGTCGTAGGCGGAGCTGAACTGCTGCGGCGGCTGTAGGGCAGGCGGCAACCATCGGCAGCCGTGGGAGACGAGCATCACCAGCGGAGGCAAGGTAGACGCGTAGGTCATGGCAAGCGACTGCGACGACGCAGCAGGATAGGCCGAGGGAAAGGCAGGAGCGAGACCGCCAACGCAGAGTAGCGAAAGCCGCTGTGCCTCTGCCAACCGCTGGCCGAGCGCGCTGCTGTCGCTGCCGGCGGCCGTGGCGGTGTCGGCAGCGAGCACCGCCATCACCTCCGCTGCGGACGCGTGTGATGGGCCATTGCAGGGGTAGCGCAGCACACCTCCCGCCGCGTCAGACGGGACAACGTGCTGAAGAACGTGCGGCTCGTTGGCCACAGCGGAGACCGTGGCAGCCACTTCCGAGGCGGAAGACGAGGCTGGGACTACGTCCTTGGCACACCAGTAGCGGATCGACTCGCCATTCGCCAGCTGCCCGAAGCACACGGGACGGATGGAGGAGACTCGCGTTGCTTCTGCTGCTTCCTCGAGCGGCGCGAGGACGTCCGTGCGCAACAGCTTGGCTGCTCGAATGAACGGCTCCGAGAGCTCGCGCAGTCGCCGGACCAGCGGGGGACACCACCCGGTAGATCGCTGCTCGGCGTACAAGACGCACTCGCGCCGCTGCTCACTCGCGTACGTCATCTCCGCGGCGCGTGGCAGTCGGTGCGGGCTGTAGTGGGCGCTCACAAGTTCCCGTAAGAGCTCTTTGTAGGTGCGCGGGTGATCTGGGTAGACCACTTTTGGCCCAGCAGAGGCGGCAAGCCCGCGAACCTCCCACACACACCGCGCGGCGTCCACCACGCGCATGCCGCCCCCGTATGCAAAGTCGAAGAAGGGTAGCCCCAACCCCACCGCGTACGCCGCTGGTGAGGTGCGCGTGACGGCCGCGAGCACGTCCGCCGGCTCTAGCGTGGCCATCGCATGTTGGTGCAGTACCCGTACCGCACTAGTCGAGGGGCGGATCAGCACCGTGGCGACGCCTCCACCGCTGTACAATGCAGCAGCAGAAGAGCCACGGTCACCACCGCCGCCACCGCCACTGTGATGGAAGTGCTCGTCGTCCTCGACTGCGGCCGCGTCGCTGGTCACGCTGCCGCTGCTGCTGCCGCCGTGGTGCTCCTTGTGCTTCTTGTCCATCTTCGCGGACTTTGATGGCAGCTCGGCAGAAATACGGGCCAGTAGCAGACGCGCAAACGGGTCGAGCGTGTCATCGTCCGCTTCAGCTGTGGAAGGGCCGCCGCCGTTCTCGTCCTCGGTGCTGTTTTCTGAGGCGCCGCCGTTGCGTTCTGCGGAGTGGCGCCCTGCGTGGCCGGCAAAGCACCGTCGCAGCTCGTCGTCCTTGTTTTCGGCCTCAAATGGTGGCACGGCTTCCTCTGCCGCCTGTTGAGAGGTGAGGCGCTGCGGCGCGTCGTGGATGCAGCGAAAGGCAAGCACCAGTGACTCCTCGATAGCCCGCCGCAACGCCGTGTCGCTGACGCCGAGCTGGTAGAGAAACGGTGGTGCCGCGGTGGTTGTGGGAGTTGTGGTGGCGGCAGACGGCAGGCTCTGCATGGCCTTCGGTGTTGCCGCCCCACTGCTTCCACGCTCTGCTGCCTCTCCCGTTTTCCCGCTCTGTGCGGGCGCCGGCTGCGACACCAGTGACACAGGAGCGGACGTGCGCGAGGGAGGGGAATCTTGCAGCACGCGACGAGCCTGGATTGTGTCCAGTAAGGCAGCCTCCAGCACCTTGCAGAGATACCAACTATTGTTCTTGACTGCGTCTGTGACAGCACGGCCGATCTGGTTAGGATTCTGCGTCGGACCCGCGGGGGCGGCGGTGGCACCGCTCGTCGTCTCACTGGTCCGCGCAGCGCAGTGGCTGACCGCAGCCGCCCCCCCGCCACCGCTTGCGTCGCTTGTCCCTTCGAGGGCAGCAGCGTTGGAGAGCAACGTACCAGTGCCCAGCATGGCATCGCTATTATTGCTGCTGGTCGCGTGCGACAACGGTCCGTCCTCCGGAAGGCTCGAGAGGCAGCGAGGAGCATCTTCACAAGAGGGGCCCAGCATCTGCTCCAACCGCAGCCGACGCTGCGCTTTGCGGCTTTGAAAGCGTTGCCGCATTGCCTGCGCGGACATGTCACCCTCTGCGTCCGTTGGGACGGGAGGCACTGTTTCGCTCGGCGTCCTGTCTTTTGCTGGCGGTGGTGACTGCCCGCGTCCAGTGCGCGCAGTCGGCGGCACCGTTTCTCTTTGAAGTGCTTCCGTCTCGTTGCTCGGCTCCAGCGGTGGCTGCTGGTTAGGCGGTGCGGGGCCAGCCGCTAAGCCTGCTTGTCCGGCACTTGCCACTATGGCGCGTGCAGGGGTGATGCGCTGCTGTCGCGCTTCCTGTCGCAGTAACGTGCGAGCACGCAAAGCAGCCGCCTCGTCATTCGTGCTTTCCTCTGCCAAGTCGGCCCGCGAACACGCTGGGCCAGCGTCCACCCCAAGCGTTGCCGCGATGTGTGGAGGCTCCACAGTGCCATAAACGATCTCTGTGGTCGGCGTGGCGCCGTTGCTGCTAAGGAGACCACCGGCCGCCACTTGGTGAAGAAGGCTGTGCTGCTGTTCGCGGAGCTTCAATAGCTGAAGTCGGAGCAGATGGTTCTCTCTGCGGAGACGACGCAGTGGAGAATCGTCACAATTGGTTTTGCCGCTCGCAGCGCTCACATCACCGGAGGGAGTACAAAGCGGAGCA
The DNA here is from genome assembly GCA_037349495.1 of Lotmaria passim. Lineage (NCBI taxonomy): Eukaryota > Euglenozoa > Kinetoplastea > Trypanosomatida > Trypanosomatidae > Lotmaria > Lotmaria passim. Next base: position 1,773,782 of record CP140193.1, read on the forward strand.
GCACACTCAGAGCTGCACTTGCGCTCCTCTTGTTTTGGGTTCATGACAGCCGCTCGCTGCTTTCTTCATCGTCGACGCTGTTAATTATGTTGCGGAATTCGAGAGCGTGAAGAAAAAAAAAAAAGAGAAAAAAGAGAAAAAGAGAGCCTCAAAGGAAGAGCTGCGAGTGTAGATGCGTGAATACCAAGCTTCAGAAAAAAAAAAAACGCGGAACAAACTGCGCGGACAGCTGACGCAGCAAGAGAACCCACAACCCTGAAGCCAACAAAGATCTGAAAAAGCGTAGAGAGGGGGAAAAGTCCAGCTCAAGGCTTGAAAAACTCTTCTCCGCTGTACTTTTCAATGCTCTTCGCTTGACGCTTCACATGCTGGTTGGAAAACAAACGCTGCTGCTCATATAAGGTTCATAAGTTCGGTCACTCGAAACTCACGTGTTGTTCTTCACGAGCTCCTCGTCTCGCTTTGGTTGTGGCTGTCAGTGCTGCATGTGTAGGTGTTTGCGTTCTTTGTTTTGTTGTTGTGTGAAGTCACTACAGATTTTCACAGAACACTGCGACTGAACAGGGAACAATATCAATACAAAACGTCGTTTGGCACCGCTAAGGTAGCTAGTCGCATGTTAGAATCAGAAGACAGAAATAAACCGAAAAGGGGAGGAAAAACAATGACATAGAGCAAAAAAAAAAAATAAGGTAAAGGTCCAACCTCTTTTCACACATTTTTACTTCAGTTGAAGTGGAAAAAAACAAAGACAGATATATATATATATATATTAGTTTTCTTTTTTCTACGCTAGCGCCACTCGCGTTCTCAGAACGAAAAAGAAAGCCCTTAGAAGCAAGTGTTGTATTCTCACAAAAGAGTGCGCAAACAAGCTATCGTGGAGTATGTTCTTAAAAAGAGCTCACTTTTTTTTCCTTTTTTCAAAGTGGTGCTTTTCAACGATACGAGCGTGAGTCTGCAAGAAGCCGCGCACAGAAACGTAACGGAGTACAGCAACAGCTGTAAATGAGGCTCAAAAAGAGAAACGAGGCTCTTTGGATCTTAGCCTGGAAAGCCACTATGAGCTTCTTTTCGTGAAGAAAGAGCCATCAAGTCACTTTCCTTCTTTTTTTTTATTTCTTGGCAGTTTTGAATCTCAAGCCTTCACCAGCTGTCTTGCTTCGTTCCGGTGCGAAGATCAGGAGGCGATACATCAATGCTGTACTCGAAACACTGCCCTAATGGCCACTGGTACAAAGTGCAAAACCATGGAACACTAAAAAAAAAAAAAATAGAATTCAATGAGATGGAATTTCTTGCGCTGGTGTAATACACTGCGAGATAGTGGAAAACACAGCGTTGATCGTGTTAACGACTGTTTTCCCTTTTGCCTTGTAGAGGGGAAAAAGTAACAAGGTGACTTTAACCAAACAACAACAAAGCAACTTCAACAGCAACAGCAACCACACACAAAAAAGGCACGCTCGCTTGCGAGCAAAAATGCGCTTTTCCTCACAATCTACTTTTGTCCACGTCGGATCTGAGGGCAACGCAGCACGACTGATTCTCTCCATTTCTGGATGCCTCTCATTGTTGTAACCGATATCTCTACAAATTACTGGCCAACCTTTCAAGCACAATTCACGTACAAACGCAGGTGCCATGATGCGTGGAGCAAAAAAAAAAAAAAACAACGACAACACCAAAGTAATACCGACCAAACGAAGAGCGAGTCCACTCGGAACGTCGTAAAAAAAGCAGATCAAAGTGGCGAACACTCAAAGAACAATGCCGAAAAAGAGTCCCTTTCGTTTTTTTTTTAATGCTACAAATAACACGGAGAGAATTTGTGTGCACAACAAAGCGACAAAAGTCTGCGTGAAGTTTGTTTTCCATGACAGAAAAAAGAGCTGAAAAGTAGAGAAAAAGAAGCACAACTCGGACGTGAAAAGCAACACCTTTTTCAAACATTGTGAAGGAAAAAAAAAAACGCGCAAGTAGTTGGAGGGGAAAGAAAACTGCTATCAAAAGTAGCCCTTTTGTTTCCGTCAAAAGCACATTACGGAAAGAGCTTCAACCACTGCTATTCACCGTAAAAAAAAAAAAAACAGCTTAACGCTCTTTGCAGCACTACACACCCACCTTTTCTTTACCTGATTTCCGTCGCGATCTCCTCTTACTTTGCGTGTAGGGGGAAAAGGAATAGTATGCAGCACGTACACAGAAAGACAACCACGCACTGAAAACCAGAAAGAAGGAAAGCCACATATGGTGCCTTTTCATATCAAACGGGCGTGGGAGCAAACCGGGATGTTAGAATAATAACAACAAACGAACACCGTAAAAAGCACGCAACTGAGGCGATGCCACCCACTCGATTGCGAACGCACAATACGGAGGGGAGAAACGCAAGCGCAGTTTGCAATACACTTGTCCAGAGAGTCAAAGCCCACTCAGCCATCCATTACAACAGAGTTACAAAAATCGCAGTCACAACGGCAACCACCACGCCACCCGCATTCTTTCGCAACGCCCACAGCTTGCTGGGTGCGGAAGCACCGTTTTCCTCCAGATTCTTACAACGAAGACCGACGTACTGCGCAGTGCCGTCCGGATACACCTTCGAGCAGCATGAAAAGAAGCCGCGGTTGCCCAAAGACCCACTACAAGTCACAGTTGTATTGGAGTACCCCCCAATAGCATTACCACAAGCCGTAAGGTAATCCGAGCCCTTCCAACTGCTGCAACAAATGTCCTCCTTCATCCTTTCAACAGTAGCGGCATCAAACTCATTGATATTGGGACACAACGCCGCAAGAGTCAACAAGAACTTACTAGAAGAAGACCCCGAACCTTCTGCAGGATTCGGAGTAGTCTCCCAAAAAGACGACGAGGACGACGACGGGATGGAGCTGCTGGAGCTGCTAGAGCTGGACGGGGCCGAGGGCGAAGACGAAGACGAAGACGAAGACGACGGGATGGAGCTGCTAGAGCTGGACGGGGCCGAGGGCGAGGACGACGACGAAGACGAAGACGACGGGATCGAGCTGCTGGAGCTGCTGGAGCTGGACGGGGCCGAGGGCCACGACGAAGACGACGGGATGGAGCTGCTGGAGCTGCTAGAGCTGGACGGGGCCGAGGGCGAAGACGAAGACGAAGACGAAGACGACGGGATGGAGCTGCTAGAGCTGGACGGGGCCGACGGCGAAGACGAAGACGAAGACGAAGAGGACGGGATCGAGCTGCTGGAGCTGCTAGAGCTGGACGGGGCCGAGGGCGAAGACGAAGACGACGGGATGGAGCTGCTAGAGCTGGACGGGGCCGACGGCGAAGACGAAGACGAAGACGAAGAGGACGGGATCGAGCTGCTGGAGCTGCTAGAGCTGGACGGGGCCGAGGGCGAAGACGAAGACGACGGGACGGAGCTGCTGGAGCTGCTAGAGCTGGACGGGGCCGAGGGCGAAGACGAAGACGACGGAACCGAGCTGCTGGAGCTGCTAGAGCTGGACGGGGCCGAGGGCGACGACGAAGACGAAGACGAAGACGACGGGACGGAGCTGCTAGAGCTGGACGGGGCCGACGGCGAAAACGAAGACGAAGACGAAGACGACGGGATCGAGCTGCTGGAGCTGCTGGAGCTGGACAGGGCCGAGGGCCACGACGAAGACGACGGGATGGAGCTGCTGGAGCTGCTAGAGCTGGACGGGGCCGACGGCGAAGACGAAGACGAAGACGAAGACGACGGGATGGAGCTGCTAGAGCTGGACGGGGCCGACGGCGAAAACGAAGACGAAGACGAAGACGACGGGATCGAGCTGCTGGAGCTGCTAGAGCTGGACGGGGCCGACGGCGAAGACGAAGACGAAGACGAAGACGACGGGATGGAGCTGCTGGAGCTGCTAGAGCTGGACGGGACCGAGGGCGAAGACGAAGACGAAGACGACGGGATGGAGCTGCTAGAGCTGGACGGGGCCGACGGCGAAGACGAAGACGAAGAGGACGGGATCGAGCTGCTGGAGCTGCTAGAGCTGGACGGGGCCGAGGGCGAAGACGAAGACGAAGACGAAGACGACGGGATGGAGCTGCTAGAGCTGGACGGGGCCGACGGCGAAGACGAAGACGAAGACGCAGGGATGGAGCTGCTAGAGCTGGACGGGACCGAGGGCGAAGACGAAGACGAAGACGACGGGATGGAGCTGCTAGAGCTGGACGGGACCGAGGGCGAAGACGAAGACGAAGACGACGGGATGGAGCTGCTAGAGCTGGACGGGGCCGACGGCGAAGACGAAGACGAAGACGAAGACGACGGGATCGAGCTGCTGGAGCTGCTGGAGCTGGACGGGGCCGAGGGCGAAGACGAAGAGGACGGGATCGAGTTGCTGGAGCTGCTAGAGCTGGACGGGGCCGAGGGCGAAGACGAAGACGACGGGATGGAGCTGCTAGAGCTGGACGGGGCCGAGGGCGAAGACGAAGACGAAGACGAAGACGACGGGATGGAGCTGCTGGAGCTGCTAGAGCTGGACGGGACCGAGGGCGAAGACGAAGACGAAGACGAAGACGACGGGATGGAGCTGCTAGAGCTGGACGGGGCCGACGGCGAAGACGAAGACGAAGACGAAGACGCCGGGATGGAGCTGCTAGAGCTGGACGGGGCCGACGGCGAAGACGAAGACGAAGAGGACGGGATCGAGCTGCTGGAGCTGCTAGAGCTGGACGGGGCCGAGGGCGAAGACGAAGACGAAGACGAAGACGACGGGATGGAGCTGCTAGAGCTGGACGGGGCCGACGGCGAAGACGAAGACGAAGAGGACGGGATCGAGCTGCTGGAGCTGCTAGAGCTGGACGGGGCCGACGGCGAAGACGAAGACGAAGACGAAGACGACGGGATGGAGCTGCTAGAGCTGGACGGGGCCGACGGCGAAGACGAAGACGAAGACGACGGGATGGAGCTGCTAGAGCTGGACGGGGCCGACGGCGAAGACGAAGACGACGGGATCGAGCTGCTGGAGCTGCTAGAGCTGGACGGGGCCGAGGGCGAAGACGAAGACGACGGGATGGAGCTGCTAGAGCTGGACGGGGCCGAGGGCGAAGACGAAGACGAAGACGAAGACGACGGGATGGAGCTGCTAGAGCTGGACGGGGCCGACGGCGAAGACGAAGACGAAGACGAAGAGGACGGGATCGAGCTGCTGGAGCTGCTAGAGCTGGACGGGGCCGAGGGCGAAGACGAAGACGAAGACGAAGACGACGGGATGGAGCTGCTAGAGCTGGACGGGGCCGAGGGCGAAGACGAAGACGAAGACGAAGACGACGGGATGGAGCTGCTAGAGCTGGACGGAGCCGAAGACGAAGACGAAGACGACGGGATCGAGCTGCTGGAGCTGGACGGGGCCGACGGCGAAGACGAAGACGAAGACGAAGACGACGGGATCGAGCTGCTGGAGCTGGACGGGGCCGACGGCGAAGACGAAGACGAAGACGAAGACGAAGACGAAGACGACGGGATGGAGCTGCTAGAGCTGGACGGGGCCGACGGCGAAGACGAAGACGAAGACGCAGGGATGGAGCTGCTAGAGCTGGACGGGGCCGACGGCGAAGACGAAGACGAAGACGAAGACGACGGGATGGAGCTGCTGGAGCTGCTAGAGCTGGACGGGGCCGACGGCGAAGACGAAGACGACGGGATCGAGCTGCTGGAGCTGCTAGAGCTGGACGGGGCCGAGGGCGAAGACGAAGACGAAGACGAAGACGACGGGATGGAGCTGCTGGAGCTGGACGGGGCCGAGGGCGAAGACGAAGACGACGGGACGGAGCTGCTAGAGCTGGACGGGGCCGACGGCGAAGACGAAGACGAAGACGAAGACGAAGACGACGGGATGGAGCTGCTAGAGCTGGACGGGGCCGACGGCGAAGACGAAGACGAAGACGAAGACGACGGGATGGAGCTGCTAGAGCTGGACGGGGCCGACGGCGAAGACGAAGACGAAGACGAAGACGACGGGATGGAGCTGCTAGAGCTGGACGGGGCCGACGGCGAAGACGAAGACGAAGACGAAGACGAAGACGAAGACGAAGACGACGGGATGGAGCTGCTAGAGCTGGACGGGGCCGAGGGCGAAGACGAAGACGAAGACGACGGGATGGAGCTGCTAGAGCTGGACAGGGCCGACGGCGAAGACGAAGACGAAGACGAAGACGACGGGATGGAGCTGCTAGAGCTGGACGGGGCCGACGGCGAAGACGAAGAGGACGGGATCGAGCTGCTGGAGCTGCTAGAGCTGGACGGGGCCGACGGCGAAGACGAAGACGACGGGATGGAGCTGCTAGAGCTGGACGGGGCCGACGGCGAAGACGAAGACGAAGACGCAGGGATGGAGCTGCTAGAGCTGGACGGGGCCGACGGCGAAGACGAAGACGAAGACGAAGACGACGGGATGGAGCTGCTGGAGCTGCTAGAGCTGGACGGGGCCGACGGCGAAGACGAAGACGACGGGATCGAGCTGCTGGAGCTGCTAGAGCTGGACGGGGCCGACGGCGAAGACGAAGACGAAGAGGACGGGATCGAGCTGCTGGAGCTGCTAGAGCTGGACGGGGCCGACGGCGAAGACGAAGACGAAGACGAAGACGACGGGATGGAGCTGCTAGAGCTGGACGGGGCCGACGGCGAAGACGAAGACGAAGACGACGGGATGGAGCTGCTAGAGCTGGACGGGGCCGACGGCGAAGACGAAGACGACGGGATCGAGCTGCTGGAGCTGCTAGAGCTGGACGGGGCCGAGGGCGAAGACGAAGACGACGGGATGGAGCTGCTAGAGCTGGACGGGGCCGAGGGCGAAGACGAAGACGAAGACGAAGACGACGGGATGGAGCTGCTAGAGCTGGACGGGGCCGACGGCGAAGACGAAGACGAAGACGAAGAGGACGGGATCGAGCTGCTGGAGCTGCTAGAGCTGGACGGGGCCGAGGGCGAAGACGAAGACGAAGACGAAGACGACGGGATGGAGCTGCTAGAGCTGGACGGGGCCGAGGGCGAAGACGAAGACGAAGACGAAGACGACGGGATGGAGCTGCTAGAGCTGGACGGAGCCGAAGACGAAGACGAAGACGACGGGATCGAGCTGCTGGAGCTGGACGGGGCCGACGGCGAAGACGAAGACGAAGACGAAGACGACGGGATCGAGCTGCTGGAGCTGGACGGGGCCGACGGCGAAGACGAAGACGAAGACGAAGACGAAGACGAAGACGACGGGATGGAGCTGCTAGAGCTGGACGGGGCCGACGGCGAAGACGAAGACGAAGACGCAGGGATGGAGCTGCTAGAGCTGGACGGGGCCGACGGCGAAGACGAAGACGAAGACGAAGACGACGGGATGGAGCTGCTGGAGCTGCTAGAGCTGGACGGGGCCGACGGCGAAGACGAAGACGACGGGATCGAGCTGCTGGAGCTGCTAGAGCTGGACGGGGCCGAGGGCGAAGACGAAGACGAAGACGAAGACGACGGGATGGAGCTGCTGGAGCTGGACGGGGCCGAGGGCGAAGACGAAGACGACGGGACGGAGCTGCTAGAGCTGGACGGGGCCGACGGCGAAGACGAAGACGAAGACGAAGACGAAGACGACGGGATGGAGCTGCTAGAGCTGGACGGGGCCGACGGCGAAGACGAAGACGAAGACGAAGACGACGGGATGGAGCTGCTAGAGCTGGACGGGGCCGACGGCGAAGACGAAGACGAAGACGAAGACGACGGGATGGAGCTGCTAGAGCTGGACGGGGCCGACGGCGAAGACGAAGACGAAGACGAAGACGAAGACGAAGACGAAGACGACGGGATGGAGCTGCTAGAGCTGGACGGGGCCGAGGGCGAAGACGAAGACGAAGACGACGGGATGGAGCTGCTAGAGCTGGACAGGGCCGACGGCGAAGACGAAGACGAAGACGAAGACGACGGGATGGAGCTGCTAGAGCTGGACGGGGCCGACGGCGAAGACGAAGAGGACGGGATCGAGCTGCTGGAGCTGCTAGAGCTGGACGGGGCCGACGGCGAAGACGAAGACGACGGGATGGAGCTGCTAGAGCTGGACGGGGCCGACGGCGAAGACGAAGACGACGGGATGGAGCTGCTAGAGCTGGACGGGGCCGACGGCGAAGACGAAGACGAAGACGCAGGGATGGAGCTGCTAGAGCTGGACGGGGCCGACGGCGAAGACGAAGACGAAGACGAAGACGACGGGATGGAGCTGCTGGAGCTGCTAGAGCTGGACGGGGCCGACGGCGAAGACGAAGACGACGGGATCGAGCTGCTGGAGCTGCTAGAGCTGGACGGGGCCGAGGGCGAAGACGAAGACGAAGACGAAGACGACGGGATGGAGCTGCTGGAGCTGGACGGGGCCGAGGGCGAAGACGAAGACGACGGGACGGAGCTGCTAGAGCTGGACGGGGCCGACGGCGAAGACGAAGACGAAGACGAAGACGAAGACGACGGGATGGAGCTGCTAGAGCTGGACGGGGCCGACGGCGAAGACGAAGACGAAGACGAAGACGACGGGATGGAGCTGCTAGAGCTGGACGGGGCCGACGGCGAAGACGAAGACGAAGACGAAGACGACGGGATGGAGCTGCTAGAGCTGGACGGGGCCGACGGCGAAGACGAAGACGAAGACGAAGACGAAGACGAAGACGAAGACGACGGGATGGAGCTGCTAGAGCTGGACGGGGCCGAGGGCGAAGACGAAGACGAAGACGACGGGATGGAGCTGCTAGAGCTGGACGGGGCCGACGGCGAAGACGAAGACGAAGACGAAGACGACGGGATGGAGCTGCTAGAGCTGGACGGGGCCGACGGCGAAGACGAAGAGGACGGGATCGAGCTGCTGGAGCTGCTAGAGCTGGACGGGGCCGACGGCGAAGACGAAGACGACGGGATGGAGCTGCTAGAGCTGGACGGGGCCGACGGCGAAGACGAAGACGAAGACGAAGACGCCGGGATGGAGCTGCTAGAGCTGGACGGGGCCGACGGCGAAGACGAAGACGAAGACGAAGACGACGGGATCGAGCTGCTGGAGCTGGACGGGGCCGACGGCGAAGACGAAGACGAAGACGAAGACGACGGGATGGAGCTGCTAGAGCTGGACGGGGCCGACGGCGAAGACGAAGACGAAGACGACGGGATGGAGCTGCTAGAGCTGGACGGGGCCGACGGCGAAGACGAAGACGAAGACGACGGGATGGAGCTGCTAGAGCTGGACGGGGCCGAGGGCGAAGACGAAGACGAAGACGAAGACGACGGGATGGAGCTGCTAGAGCTGGACGGGGCCGACGGCGAAGACGAAGACGAAGACGAGGACGAAGATGACGGGATGGAGCTGCTAGAGCTGGACGGGGCCGACGGCAAAGACGAAGACGAAGACGAAGACGAAGACGAAGACGACGGGATGGAGCTGCTAGAGCTGGACGGGGCCGACGGCGAAGACGAAGACGAAGACGAAGACGACGGGATGGAGCTGCTAGAGCTGGACGGGGCCGACGGCGAAGACGAAGAGGACGGGATCGAGCTGCTGGAGCTGCTAGAGCTGGACGGGGCCGACGGCGAAGACGAAGACGACGGGATGGAGCTGCTAGAGCTGGACGGGGCCGACGGCGAAGACGAAGACGAAGACGCAGGGATGGAGCTGCTAGAGCTGGACGGGGCCGACGGCGAAGACGAAGACGAAGACGAAGACGACGGGATGGAGCTGCTGGAGCTGCTAGAGCTGGACGGGGCCGACGGCGAAGACGAAGACGACGGGATCGAGCTGCTGGAGCTGCTAGAGCTGGACGGGGCCGAGGGCGAAGACGAAGACGAAGACGAAGACGACGGGATGGAGCTGCTGGAGCTGGACGGGGCCGAGGGCGAAGACGAAGACGACGGGACGGAGCTGCTAGAGCTGGACGGGGCCGACGGCGAAGACGAAGACGAAGACGAAGACGAAGACGACGGGATGGAGCTGCTAGAGCTGGACGGGGCCGACGGCGAAGACGAAGACGAAGACGAAGACGACGGGATGGAGCTGCTAGAGCTGGACGGGGCCGACGGCGAAGACGAAGACGAAGACGAAGACGACGGGATGGAGCTGCTAGAGCTGGACGGGGCCGACGGCGAAGACGAAGACGAAGACGAAGACGAAGACGAAGACGAAGACGACGGGATGGAGCTGCTAGAGCTGGACGGGGCCGAGGGCGAAGACGAAGACGAAGACGACGGGATGGAGCTGCTAGAGCTGGACGGGGCCGACGGCGAAGACGAAGACGAAGACGAAGACGACGGGATGGAGCTGCTAGAGCTGGACGGGGCCGACGGCGAAGACGAAGAGGACGGGATCGAGCTGCTGGAGCTGCTAGAGCTGGACGGGGCCGACGGCGAAGACGAAGACGACGGGATGGAGCTGCTAGAGCTGGACGGGGCCGACGGCGAAGACGAAGACGAAGACGAAGACGCCGGGATGGAGCTGCTAGAGCTGGACGGGGCCGACGGCGAAGACGAAGACGAAGACGAAGACGACGGGATCGAGCTGCTGGAGCTGGACGGGGCCGACGGCGAAGACGAAGACGAAGACGAAGACGACGGGATGGAGCTGCTAGAGCTGGACGGGGCCGACGGCGAAGACGAAGACGAAGACGACGGGATGGAGCTGCTAGAGCTGGACGGGGCCGACGGCGAAGACGAAGACGAAGACGACGGGATGGAGCTGCTAGAGCTGGACGGGGCCGAGGGCGAAGACGAAGACGAAGACGAAGACGACGGGATGGAGCTGCTAGAGCTGGACGGGGCCGACGGCGAAGACGAAGACGAAGACGAAGACGAAGACGACGGGATGGAGCTGCTAGAGCTGGACGGGGCCGAGGGCGAAGACGAAGACGAAGACGACGGGATGGAGCTGCTAGAGCTGGACGGGGCCGACGGCGAAGACGAAGACGAAGACGAAGACGACGGGATGGAGCTGCTAGAGCTGGACGGGGCCGACGGCGAAGACGAAGAGGACGGGATCGAGCTGCTGGAGCTGCTAGAGCTGGACGGGGCCGAGGGCGAAGACGAAGACGAAGACGAAGACGACGGGATGGAGCTGCTAGAGCTGGACGGGGCCGACGGCGAAGACGAAGAGGACGGGATCGAGCTGCTGGAGCTGCTAGAGCTGGACGGGGCCGAGGGCGAAGACGAAGACGAAGACGAAGACGACGGGATGGAGCTGCTAGAGCTGGACGGGGCCGACGGCGAAGACGAAGACGAAGACGAAGACGACGGGATGGAGCTGCTAGAGCTGGACGGGGCCGACGGCGAAGACGAAGACGAAGACGAAGACGACGGGATGGAGCTGCTAGAGCTGGACGGGGCCGACGGCGAAGACGAAGACGACGGGATGGAGCTGCTAGAGCTGGACGGGGCCGACGGCGAAGACGAAGACGAAGATGAAGACGCCGGGATGGAGCTGCTAGAGCTGGACGGGGCCGACGGCGAAGACGAAGAGGACGGGATCGAGCTGCTGGAGCTGCTAGAGCTGGACGGGGCCGACGGCGAAGACGAAGACGAAGACGAAGACGACGGGATGGAGCTGCTAGAGCTGGACGGGGCCGAGGGCGAAGACGAAGACGAAGACGAAGACGACGGGATCGAGCTGCTGGAGCTGGACGGGGCCGACGGCGAAGACGAAGACGAAGACGAAGACGACGGGATCGAGCTGCTGGAGCTGGACGGGGCCGACGGCGAAGACGAAGACGAAGACGAAGACGAAGACGAAGACGACGGGATGGAGCTGCTAGAGCTGGACGGGGCCGACGGCGAAGACGAAGACGAAGACGCAGGGATGGAGCTGCTAGAGCTGGACGGGACCGAGGGCGAAGACGAAGACGAAGACGACGGGATGGAGCTGCTAGAGCTGGACGGGGCCGACGGCGAAGACGAAGACGAAGACGAAGACGACGGGATCGAGCTGCTGGAGCTGCTAGAGCTGGACGGGGCCGACGGCGAAGACGAAGACGAAGACGAAGACGACGGGATCGAGCTGCTGGAGCTGCTAGAGCTGGACGGGGCCGACGGCGAAGACGAAGACGACGGGATCGAGCTGCTGGAGCTGCTGGAGCTGGACGGGGCCGACGGCGAAGACGAAGACGAAGACGAAGACGAAGACGAAGACGACGGGATGGAGCTGCTAGAGCTGGACGGGGCCGACGGCGAAGACGAAGACGAAGACGCAGGGATGGAGCTGCTAGAGCTGGACGGGACCGAGGGCGAAGACGAAGACGAAGACGACGGGATGGAGCTGCTAGAGCTGGACGGGGCCGACGGCGAAGACGAAGACGAAGACGAAGACGACGGGATCGAGCTGCTGGAGCTGCTAGAGCTGGACGGGGCCGACGGCGAAGACGAAGACGAAGACGAAGACGCCGGGATGGAGCTGCTAGAGCTGGACGGGGCCGACGGCGAAGACGAAGACGAAGACGAAGACGACGGGATCGAGCTGCTGGAGCTGGACGGGGCCGACGGCGAAGACGAAGACGAAGACGAAGACGACGGGATGGAGCTGCTAGAGCTGGACGGGGCCGACGGCGAAGACGAAGACGAAGACGACGGGATGGAGCTGCTAGAGCTGGACGGGGCCGACGGCGAAGACGAAGACGAAGACGACGGGATGGAGCTGCTAGAGCTGGACGGGGCCGAGGGCGAAGACGAAGACGAAGACGAAGACGACGGGATGGAGCTGCTAGAGCTGGACGGGGCCGACGGCGAAGACGAAGACGAAGACGAGGACGAAGATGACGGGATGGAGCTGCTAGAGCTGGACGGGGCCGACGGCAAAGACGAAGACGAAGACGAAGACGAAGACGAAGACGACGGGATGGAGCTGCTAGAGCTGGACGGGGCCGACGGCGAAGACGAAGACGAAGACGAAGACGAAGACGACGGGATGGAGCTGCTAGAGCTGGACGGGGCCGAGGGCGAAGACGAAGACGAAGACGACGGGATGGAGCTGCTAGAGCTGGACGGGGCCGACGGCGAAGACGAAGACGAAGACGAAGACGACGGGATGGAGCTGCTAGAGCTGGACGGGGCCGACGGCGAAGACGAAGAGGACGGGATCGAGCTGCTGGAGCTGCTAGAGCTGGACGGGACCGAGGGCGAAGACGAAGACGAAGACGACGGGATGGAGCTGCTAGAGCTGGACGGGGCCGACGGCGAAGACGAAGACGAAGACGAAGACGACGGGATCGAGCTGCTGGAGCTGGACGGGGCCGACGGCGAAGACGAAGACGAAGACGAAGACGAAGACGAAGACGACGGGATGGAGCTGCTAGAGCTGGACGGGGCCGACGGCGAAGACGAAGACGAAGACGCAGGGATGGAGCTGCTAGAGCTGGACGGGACCGAGGGCGAAGACGAAGACGAAGACGACGGGATGGAGCTGCTAGAGCTGGACGGGGCCGACGGCGAAGACGAAGACGAAGACGAAGACGACGGGATCGAGCTGCTGGAGCTGGACGGGGCCGACGGCGAAGACGAAGACGAAGACGAAGACGAAGACGAAGACGACGGGATGGAGCTGCTAGAGCTGGACGGGGCCGACGGCGAAGACGAAGACGAAGACGCAGGGATGGAGCTGCTAGAGCTGGACGGGACCGAGGGCGAAGACGAAGACGAAGACGACGGGATGGAGCTGCTAGAGCTGGACGGGGCCGACGGCGAAGACGAAGACGAAGACGAAGACGACGGGATCGAGCTGCTGGAGCTGCTAGAGCTGGACGGGGCCGACGGCGAAGACGAAGACGAAGACGAAGACGACGGGATCGAGCTGCTGGAGCTGCTAGAGCTGGACGGGGCCGACGGCGAAGACGAAGACGACGGGATCGAGCTGCTGGAGCTGCTGGAGCTGGACGGGGCCGACGGCGAAGACGAAGACGAAGACGAAGACGACGGGATCGAGCTGCTGGAGCTGGACGGGGCCGACGGCGAAGACGAAGACGAAGACGAAGACGAAGACGAAGACGACGGGATGGAGCTGCTAGAGCTGGACGGGGCCGACGGCGAAGACGAAGACGAAGACGCAGGGATGGAGCTGCTAGAGCTGGACGGGACCGAGGGCGAAGACGAAGACGAAGACGACGGGATGGAGCTGCTAGAGCTGGACGGGGCCGACGGCGAAGACGAAGACGAAGACGAAGACGACGGGATCGAGCTGCTGGAGCTGCTAGAGCTGGACGGGGCCGACGGCGAAGACGAAGACGAAGACGAAGACGACGGGATCGAGCTGCTGGAGCTGCTAGAGCTGGACGGGGCCGACGGCGAAGACGAAGACGACGGGATCGAGCTGCTGGAGCTGCTGGAGCTGGACGGGGCCGACGGCGAAGACGAAGACGACGGGATCGAGCTGCTGGAGCTGCTGGAGCTGGACGGGGCCGACGGCGAAGACGAAGACGAAGACGAAGACGACGGGATCGAGCTGCTGGAGCTGGACGGGGCCGACGGCGAAGACGAAGACGAAGACGAAGACGAAGACGAAGACGACGGGATGGAGCTGCTAGAGCTGGACGGGGCCGACGGCGAAGACGAAGACGAAGACGCAGGGATGGAGCTGCTAGAGCTGGACGGGGCCGAGGGCGAAGACGAAGACGAAGACGAAGACGACGGGATGGAGCTGCTAGAGCTGGACGGAGCCGAAGACGAAGACGAAGACGACGGGATCGAGCTGCTGGAGCTGCTAGAGCTGGACGGGGCCGAGGGCGAAGACGAAGACGAAGACGAAGACGACGGGATGGAGCTGCTGGAGCTGGACGGGGCCGAGGGCGAAGACGAAGACGACGGGACGGAGCTGCTAGAGCTGGACGGGGCCGACGGCGAAGACGAAGACGAAGACGAAGACGCCGGGATGGAGCTGCTAGAGCTGGACGGGGCCGACGGCGAAGACGAAGAGGACGGGATCGAGCTGCTGGAGCTGCTAGAGCTGGACGGGGCCGACGGCGAAGACGAAGACGAAGACGAAGACGACGGGATGGAGCTGCTAGAGCTGGACGGGGCCGAGGGCGAAGACGAAGACGAAGACGAAGACGACGGGATCGAGCTGCTGGAGCTGGACGGGGCCGACGGCGAAGACGAAGACGAAGACGAAGACGAAGACGAAGACGACGGGATGGAGCTGCTAGAGCTGGACGGGGCCGACGGCGAAGACGAAGACGAAGACGCAGGGATGGAGCTGCTAGAGCTGGACGGGACCGAGGGCGAAGACGAAGACGAAGACGACGGGATGGAGCTGCTAGAGCTGGACGGGGCCGACGGCGAAGACGAAGACGAAGACGAAGACGACGGGATCGAGCTGCTGGAGCTGGACGGGGCCGACGGCGAAGACGAAGACGAAGACGAAGACGAAGACGAAGACGACGGGATGGAGCTGCTAGAGCTGGACGGGGCCGACGGCGAAGACGAAGACGAAGACGCAGGGATGGAGCTGCTAGAGCTGGACGGGACCGAGGGCGAAGACGAAGACGAAGACGACGGGATGGAGCTGCTAGAGCTGGACGGGGCCGACGGCGAAGACGAAGACGAAGACGAAGACGACGGGATCGAGCTGCTGGAGCTGGACGGGGCCGACGGCGAAGACGAAGACGAAGACGAAGACGAAGACGAAGACGACGGGATGGAGCTGCTAGAGCTGGACGGGGCCGACGGCGAAGACGAAGACGAAGACGCAGGGATGGAGCTGCTAGAGCTGGACGGGACCGAGGGCGAAGACGAAGACGAAGACGACGGGATGGAGCTGCTAGAGCTGGACGGGGCCGACGGCGAAGACGAAGACGAAGACGAAGACGACGGGATCGAGCTGCTGGAGCTGCTAGAGCTGGACGGGGCCGACGGCGAAGACGAAGACGACGGGATCGAGCTGCTGGAGCTGCTGGAGCTGGACGGGGCCGACGGCGAAGACGAAGACGAAGACGAAGACGACGGGATCGAGCTGCTGGAGCTGGACGGGGCCGACGGCGAAGACGAAGACGAAGACGAAGACGAAGACGAAGACGACGGGATGGAGCTGCTAGAGCTGGACGGGGCCGACGGCGAAGACGAAGACGAAGACGCAGGGATGGAGCTGCTAGAGCTGGACGGGACCGAGGGCGAAGACGAAGACGAAGACGACGGGATGGAGCTGCTAGAGCTGGACGGGGCCGACGGCGAAGACGAAGACGAAGACGAAGACGACGGGATCGAGCTGCTGGAGCTGCTAGAGCTGGACGGGGCCGACGGCGAAGACGAAGACGAAGACGAAGACGACGGGATCGAGCTGCTGGAGCTGCTAGAGCTGGACGGGGCCGACGGCGAAGACGAAGACGAAGACGCAGGGATGGAGCTGCTAGAGCTGGACGGGGCCGAGGGCGAAGACGAAGACGAAGACGAAGACGACGGGATCGAGCTGCTGGAGCTGCTAGAGCTGGACGGGGCCGACGGCGAAGACGAAGACGACGGGATCGAGCTGCTGGAGCTGCTGGAGCTGGACGGGGCCGACGGCGAAGACGAAGACGACGGGATCGAGCTGCTGGAGCTGCTGGAGCTGGACGGGGCCGACGGCGAAGACGAAGACGAAGACGAAGACGACGGGATCGAGCTGCTGGAGCTGGACGGGGCCGACGGCGAAGACGAAGACGAAGACGAAGACGAAGACGAAGACGACGGGATGGAGCTGCTAGAGCTGGACGGGGCCGACGGCGAAGACGAAGACGAAGACGCAGGGATGGAGCTGCTAGAGCTGGACGGGGCCGAGGGCGAAGACGAAGACGAAGACGAAGACGACGGGATGGAGCTGCTAGAGCTGGACGGAGCCGAAGACGAAGACGAAGACGACGGGATCGAGCTGCTGGAGCTGCTAGAGCTGGACGGGGCCGAGGGCGAAGACGAAGACGAAGACGAAGACGACGGGATGGAGCTGCTGGAGCTGGACGGGGCCGAGGGCGAAGACGAAGACGACGGGACGGAGCTGCTAGAGCTGGACGGGGCCGACGGCGAAGACGAAGACGAAGACGAAGACGAAGACGACGGGATGGAGCTGCTAGAGCTGGACGGGGCCGACGGCGAAGACGAAGACGAAGACGAAGACGACGGGATGGAGCTGCTAGAGCTGGACGGGGCCGACGGCGAAGACGAAGACGAAGACGAAGACGACGGGATCGAGCTGCTGGAGCTGCTGGAGCTGGACGGGGCCGAGGGCGACGACGAAGAGGACGGGATCGAGCTGCTGGAGCTGCTAGAGCTGGACGGGGCCGAGGGCGAAGACGAAGACGACGGGATGGAGCTGCTAGAGCTGGACGGGGCCGACGGCGAAGACGAAGACGAAGACGAAGACGACGGGATCGAGCTGCTGGAGCTGGACGGGGCCGAGGGCGAAGACGAAGACGAAGACGAAGACGAAGACGAAGACGACGGGATGGAGCTGCTAGAGCTGGACGGGGCCGACGGCGAAGACGAAGACGAAGACGCAGGGATGGAGCTGCTAGAGCTGGACGGGACCGAGGGCGAAGACGAAGACGAAGACGACGGGATGGAGCTGCTAGAGCTGGACGGGGCCGACGGCGAAGACGAAGACGAAGACGAAGACGACGGGATCGAGCTGCTGGAGCTGGACGGGGCCGACGGCGAAGACGAAGACGAAGACGAAGACGAAGACGAAGACGACGGGATGGAGCTGCTAGAGCTGGACGGGGCCGACGGCGAAGACGAAGACGAAGACGCAGGGATGGAGCTGCTAGAGCTGGACGGGGCCGAGGGCGAAGACGAAGACGAAGACGAAGACGACGGGATCGAGCTGCTAGAGCTGGACGGGGCCGACGGCGAAGACGAAGACGAAGACGAAGACGACGGGATGGAGCTGCTGGAGCTGGACGGGGCCGAGGGCGAAGACGAAGACGAAGACGAAGACGACGGGATCGAGCTGCTGGAGCTGGACGGGGCCGACGGCGAAGACGAAGACGAAGACGAAGACGAAGACGAAGACGACGGGATGGAGCTGCTAGAGCTGGACGGGGCCGACGGCGAAGACGAAGACGAAGACGCAGGGATGGAGCTGCTAGAGCTGGACGGGGCCGAGGGCGAAGACGAAGACGAAGACGAAGACGACGGGATGGAGCTGCTAGAGCTGGACGGAGCCGAAGACGAAGACGAAGACGACGGGATCGAGCTGCTGGAGCTGCTAGAGCTGGACGGGGCCGAGGGCGAAGACGAAGACGAAGACGAAGACGACGGGATGGAGCTGCTGGAGCTGGACGGGGCCGAGGGCGAAGACGAAGACGACGGGACGGAGCTGCTAGAGCTGGACGGGGCCGACGGCGAAGACGAAGACGAAGACGAAGACGAAGACGACGGGATGGAGCTGCTAGAGCTGGACGGGGCCGACGGCGAAGACGAAGACGAAGACGAAGACGACGGGATGGAGCTGCTAGAGCTGGACGGGGCCGACGGCGAAGACGAAGACGAAGACGAAGACGACGGGATCGAGCTGCTGGAGCTGCTGGAGCTGGACGGGGCCGAGGGCGACGACGAAGAGGACGGGATCGAGCTGCTGGAGCTGCTAGAGCTGGACGGGGCCGAGGGCGAAGACGAAGACGACGGGATGGAGCTGCTAGAGCTGGACGGGGCCGACGGCGAAGACGAAGACGAAGACGAAGACGACGGGATCGAGCTGCTGGAGCTGGACGGGGCCGAGGGCGAAGACGAAGACGAAGACGAAGACGAAGACGAAGACGACGGGATGGAGCTGCTAGAGCTGGACGGGGCCGACGGCGAAGACGAAGACGAAGACGCAGGGATGGAGCTGCTAGAGCTGGACGGGACCGAGGGCGAAGACGAAGACGAAGACGACGGGATGGAGCTGCTAGAGCTGGACGGGGCCGACGGCGAAGACGAAGACGAAGACGAAGACGACGGGATCGAGCTGCTGGAGCTGGACGGGGCCGACGGCGAAGACGAAGACGAAGACGAAGACGAAGACGAAGACGACGGGATGGAGCTGCTAGAGCTGGACGGGGCCGACGGCGAAGACGAAGACGAAGACGCAGGGATGGAGCTGCTAGAGCTGGACGGGGCCGAGGGCGAAGACGAAGACGAAGACGAAGACGACGGGATCGAGCTGCTAGAGCTGGACGGGGCCGACGGCGAAGACGAAGACGAAGACGAAGACGACGGGATGGAGCTGCTGGAGCTGGACGGGGCCGAGGGCGAAGACGAAGACGAAGACGAAGACGACGGGATCGAGCTGCTGGAGCTGGACGGGGCCGACGGCGAAGACGAAGACGAAGACGAAGACGAAGACGAAGACGACGGGATGGAGCTGCTAGAGCTGGACGGGGCCGACGGCGAAGACGAAGACGAAGACGCAGGGATGGAGCTGCTAGAGCTGGACGGGGCCGAGGGCGAAGACGAAGACGAAGACGAAGACGACGGGATGGAGCTGCTAGAGCTGGACGGAGCCGAAGACGAAGACGAAGACGACGGGATCGAGCTGCTGGAGCTGCTAGAGCTGGACGGGGCCGAGGGCGAAGACGAAGACGAAGACGAAGACGACGGGATGGAGCTGCTGGAGCTGGACGGGGCCGAGGGCGAAGACGAAGACGACGGGACGGAGCTGCTAGAGCTGGACGGGGCCGACGGCGAAGACGAAGACGAAGACGAAGACGAAGACGACGGGATGGAGCTGCTAGAGCTGGACGGGGCCGAGGGCGAAGACGAAGACGAAGACGAAGACGACGGGATGGAGCTGCTAGAGCTGGACGGAGCCGAAGACGAAGACGAAGACGACGGGATCGAGCTGCTGGAGCTGCTAGAGCTGGACGGGGCCGAGGGCGAAGACGAAGACGAAGACGAAGACGACGGGATGGAGCTGCTGGAGCTGGACGGGGCCGAGGGCGAAGACGAAGACGACGGGACGGAGCTGCTAGAGCTGGACGGGGCCGACGGCGAAGACGAAGACGAAGACGAAGACGAAGACGACGGGATGGAGCTGCTAGAGCTGGACGGGGCCGACGGCGAAGACGAAGACGAAGACGAAGACGACGGGATGGAGCTGCTAGAGCTGGACGGGGCCGACGGCGAAGACGAAGACGAAGACGAAGACGACGGGATCGAGCTGCTGGAGCTGCTGGAGCTGGACGGGGCCGAGGGCGACGACGAAGAGGACGGGATCGAGCTGCTGGAGCTGCTAGAGCTGGACGGGGCCGAGGGCGAAGACGAAGACGACGGGATGGAGCTGCTAGAGCTGGACGGGGCCGACGGCGAAGACGAAGACGAAGACGAAGACGACGGGATCGAGCTGCTGGAGCTGGACGGGGCCGAGGGCGAAGACGAAGACGAAGACGAAGACGAAGACGAAGACGACGGGATGGAGCTGCTAGAGCTGGACGGGGCCGACGGCGAAGACGAAGACGAAGACGCAGGGATGGAGCTGCTAGAGCTGGACGGGACCGAGGGCGAAGACGAAGACGAAGACGACGGGATGGAGCTGCTAGAGCTGGACGGGGCCGACGGCGAAGACGAAGACGAAGACGAAGACGACGGGATCGAGCTGCTGGAGCTGGACGGGGCCGACGGCGAAGACGAAGACGAAGACGAAGACGAAGACGAAGACGACGGGATGGAGCTGCTAGAGCTGGACGGGGCCGACGGCGAAGACGAAGACGAAGACGCAGGGATGGAGCTGCTAGAGCTGGACGGGGCCGAGGGCGAAGACGAAGACGAAGACGAAGACGACGGGATCGAGCTGCTAGAGCTGGACGGGGCCGACGGCGAAGACGAAGACGAAGACGAAGACGACGGGATGGAGCTGCTGGAGCTGGACGGGGCCGAGGGCGAAGACGAAGACGAAGACGAAGACGACGGGATCGAGCTGCTGGAGCTGGACGGGGCCGACGGCGAAGACGAAGACGAAGACGAAGACGAAGACGAAGACGACGGGATGGAGCTGCTAGAGCTGGACGGGGCCGACGGCGAAGACGAAGACGAAGACGCAGGGATGGAGCTGCTAGAGCTGGACGGGGCCGAGGGCGAAGACGAAGACGAAGACGAAGACGACGGGATGGAGCTGCTAGAGCTGGACGGAGCCGAAGACGAAGACGAAGACGACGGGATCGAGCTGCTGGAGCTGCTAGAGCTGGACGGGGCCGAGGGCGAAGACGAAGACGAAGACGAAGACGACGGGATGGAGCTGCTGGAGCTGGACGGGGCCGAGGGCGAAGACGAAGACGACGGGACGGAGCTGCTAGAGCTGGACGGGGCCGACGGCGAAGACGAAGACGAAGACGAAGACGAAGACGACGGGATGGAGCTGCTAGAGCTGGACGGGGCCGACGGCGAAGACGAAGACGAAGACGAAGACGACGGGATGGAGCTGCTAGAGCTGGACGGGGCCGACGGCGAAGACGAAGACGAAGACGAAGACGACGGGATCGAGCTGCTGGAGCTGCTGGAGCTGGACGGGGCCGAGGGCGACGACGAAGAGGACGGGATCGAGCTGCTGGAGCTGCTAGAGCTGGACGGGGCCGAGGGCGAAGACGAAGACGACGGGATGGAGCTGGTAGAGCTGGACGGGGCCGACGGCGAAGACGAAGACGAAGACGAAGACGACGGGATCGAGCTGCTGGAGCTGCTGGAGCTGGACGGGGCCGAGGGCGACGACGAAGAGGACGGGATCGAGCTGCTGGAGCTGCTAGAGCTGGACGGGGCCGACGGCGAAGACGAAGACGAAGACGAAGACGAAGACGAAGACGAAGACGACGGGATGGAGCTGCTAGAGCTGGACGGGGCCGAGGGCGAAGACGAAGACGAAGACGACGGGATGGAGCTGCTAGAGCTGGACGGGGCCGACGGCGAAGACGAAGACGAAGACGAAGACGACGGGATGGAGCTGCTAGAGCTGGACGGGGCCGAGGGCGAAGACGAAGACGAAGACGAAGACGACGGGATGGAGCTGCTGGAGCTGGACGGGGCCGACGGCGAAGACGAAGACGAAGACGAAGACGACGGGATGGAGCTGCTAGAGCTGGACGGGGCCGACGGCGAAGACGAAGACGAAGACGAAGACGACGGGATGGAGCTGCTAGAGCTGGACGGGGCCGACGGCGAAGACGAAGACGAAGACGAAGACGAAGACGACGGGATGGAGCTGCTAGAGCTGGACGGGGCCGACGGCGAAGACGAAGACGAAGACGAAGACGACGGGATGGAGCTGCTAGAGCTGGACGGGGCCGACGGCGAAGACGAAGACGACGGGATGGAGCTGCTAGAGCTGGACGGGGCCGACGGCGAAGACGAAGACGAAGACGAAGACGCCGGGATGGAGCTGCTAGAGCTGGACGGGGCCGACGGCGAAGACGAAGACGAAGACGAAGACGACGGGATCGAGCTGCTGGAGCTGGACGGGGCCGACGGCGAAGACGAAGACGAAGACGAAGACGACGGGATGGAGCTGCTAGAGCTGGACGGGGCCGAGGGCGAAGACGAAGACGAAGACGAAGACGACGGGATGGAGCTGCTAGAGCTGGACGGGGCCGACGGCGAAGACGAAGACGAAGACGAAGACGAAGACGACGGGATGGAGCTGCTAGAGCTGGACGGGGCCGACGGCGAAGACGAAGACGAAGACGAAGACGACGGGATGGAGCTGCTAGAGCTGGACGGGGCCGACGGCGAAGACGAAGAGGACGGGATCGAGCTGCTGGAGCTGCTAGAGCTGGACGGGGCCGACGGCGAAGACGAAGACGACGGGATGGAGCTGCTAGAGCTGGACGGGGCCGACGGCGAAGACGAAGACGAAGACGAAGACGCCGGGATGGAGCTGCTAGAGCTGGACGGGGCCGACGGCGAAGACGAAGACGAAGACGAAGACGAAGACGACGGGATGGAGCTGCTAGAGCTGGACGGGGCCGACGGCGAAGACGAAGACGAAGACGAAGACGAAGACGACGGGATGGAGCTGCTAGAGCTGGACGGGGCCGACGGCGAAGACGAAGACGAAGACGAAGACGAAGACGAAGACGACGGGATGGAGCTGCTAGAGCTGGACGGGGCCGACGGCGAAGACGAAGACGAAGACGACGGGATGGAGCTGCTAGAGCTGGACGGGGCCGACGGCGAAGACGAAGAGGACGGGATCGAGCTGCTGGAGCTGCTAGAGCTGGACGGGGCCGACGGCGAAGACGAAGAGGACGGGATCGAGCTGCTGGAGCTGCTAGAGCTGGACGGGGCCGAGGGCGAAGACGAAGACGAAGACGAAGACGACGGGATGGAGCTGCTAGAGCTGGACGGGGCCGACGGCGAAGACGAAGAGGACGGGATCGAGCTGCTGGAGCTGCTAGAGCTGGACGGGGCCGAGGGCGAAGACGAAGACGAAGACGAAGACGACGGGATGGAGCTGCTAGAGCTGGACGGGGCCGACGGCGAAGACGAAGACGAAGACGAAGACGACGGGATGGAGCTGCTAGAGCTGGACGGGGCCGACGGCGAAGACGAAGACGAAGACGACGGGATGGAGCTGCTGGAGCTGCTAGAGCTGGACGGGGCCGACGGCGAAGACGAAGACGAAGACGAAGACGACGGGATGGAGCTGCTAGAGCTGGACGGGGCCGAGGGCGAAGACGAAGACGACGGGATGGAGCTGCTAGAGCTGGACGGGGCCGAGGGCGAAGACGAAGACGAAGACGAAGACGAAGACGACGGGATCGAGCTGCTAGAGCTGGACGGGGCCGACGGCGAAGACGAAGACGAAGACGAAGACGACGGGATGGAGCTGCTGGAGCTGGACGGGGCCGAGGGCGAAGACGAAGACGAAGACGAAGACGACGGGATCGAGCTGCTGGAGCTAGACGGGGCCGACGGCGACGACGAAGACGAAGACGAAGACGACGGGATGGAGCTGCTAGAGCTGGACGGGGCCGAGGGCGAAGACGAAGACGAAGACGAAGACGACGGGATCGAGCTGCTGGAGCTAGACGGGGCCGACGGCGACGACGAAGACGAAGACGAAGACGACGGGATGGAGCTGCTGGAGCTGGACGGGGCCGAGGGCGAAGACGAAGACGAAGACGAAGACGACGGGATCGAGCTGCTGGAGCTGGACGGGGCCGACGGCGAAGACGAAGACGAAGACGAAGACGACGGGATGGAGCTGCTGGAGCTGGACGGGGCCGAGGGCGAAGACGAAGACGAAGACGAAGACGACGGGATGGAGCTGCTAGAGCTGGACGGGGCCGACGGCGAAGACGAAGACGAAGACGAAGACGACGGGATGGAGCTGCTGGAGCTGGACGGGGCCGAGGGCGAAGACGAAGACGAAGACGAAGACGACGGGATCGAGCTGCTGGAGCTAGACGGGGCCGACGGCGACGACGAAGACGAAGACGAAGACGACGGGATGGAGCTGCTGGAGCTGGACGGGGCCGACGGCGAAGACGAAGACGAAGACGAAGACGACGGGATGGAGCTGCTAGAGCTGGACGGGGCCGACGGCGAAGACGAAGAGGACGGGATCGAGCTGCTGGAGCTGCTAGAGCTGGACGGGGCCGAGGGCGAAGACGAAGACGAAGACGAAGACGACGGGATGGAGCTGCTAGAGCTGGACGGGGCCGAGGGCGAAGACGAAGACGAAGACGAAGACGAAGACGACGGGATGGAGCTGCTAGAGCTGGACGGGGCCGACGGCGAAGACGAAGACGAAGACGAAGACGACGGGATGGAGCTGCTAGAGCTGGACGGGGCCGAGGGCGAAGATGAAGACGAAGACGAAGACGAAGACGACGGGATCGAGCTGCTAGAGCTGGACGGGGCCGACGGCGAAGACGAAGACGAAGACGAAGACGACGGGATGGAGCTGCTGGAGCTGGACGGGGCCGAGGGCGAAGACGAAGACGAAGACGAAGACGACGGGATCGAGCTGCTGGAGCTAGACGGGGCCGACGGCGACGACGAAGACGAAGACGAAGACGACGGGATGGAGCTGCTAGAGCTGGACGGGGCCGAGGGCGAAGACGAAGACAAAGACGAAGACGACGGGATGGAGCTGCTAGAGCTGGACGGGGCCGAGGACGAAGACGAAGACGACGGGATGGAGCTGCTGGAGCTGGACGGGGCCGACGGCGAAGACGAAGAGGACGGGATCGAGCTGCTGGAGCTGCTAGAGCTGGACGGGGCCGAGGGCGAAGACGAAGACGAAGACGAAGACGACGGGATGGAGCTGCTAGAGCTGGACGGGGCCGACGGCGAAGACGAAGACGAAGACGAAGACGACGGGATCGAGCTGCTGGAGCTAGACGGGGCCGACGGCGAAGACGAAGACGAAGACGAAGACGACGGGATGGAGCTGCTAGAGCTGGACGGGGCCGAGGGCGAAGACGAAGACGAAGACGAAGACGACGGGATGGAGCTGCTAGAGCTGGACGGGGCCGACGGCGAAGACGAAGACGAAGACGAAGACGACGGGATCGAGCTGCTGGAGCTAGACGGGGCCGACGGCGAAGACGAAGACGAAGACGAAGACGACGGGATGGAGCTGCTAGAGCTGGACGGGGCCGAGGGCGAAGACGAAGACGAAGACGAAGACGACGGGATGGAGCTGCTAGAGCTGGACGGGGCCGAGGGCGAAGACGAAGACGAAGACGAAGACGACGGGATGGAGCTGCTAGAGCTGGACGGGGCCGACGGCGAAGACGAAGACGAAGACGAAGACGACGGGATGGAGCTGCTGGAGCTGGACGGGGCCGAGGGCGAAGACGAAGAGGACGGGATCGAGCTGCTGGAGCTGCTAGAGCTGGACGGGGCCGAGGGCGAAGACGAAGACGAAGACGAAGACGACGGGATGGAGCTGCTAGAGCTGGACGGGGCCGACGGCGAAGACGAAGACGAAGACGAAGACGAAGACGAAGACGAAGACGACGGGATGGAGCTGCTAGAGCTGGACGGGGCCGAGGGCGAAGACGAAGACGAAGACGACGGGATGGAGCTGCTAGAGCTGGACGGGGCCGACGGCGAAGACGAAGACGAAGACGAAGACGACGGGATGGAGCTGCTAGAGCTGGACGGGGCCGACGGCGAAGACGAAGAGGACGGGATCGAGCTGCTGGAGCTGCTAGAGCTGGACGGGGCCGAGGGCGAAGACGAAGACGAAGACGACGGGATGGAGCTGCTAGAGCTGGACGGGGCCGAGGGCGAAGACGAAGACGAAGACGAAGACGAAGACGACGGGATG